>CM070548.1:53491865-54091865 GCA_036346405.1 Phyllostachys edulis | reverse complement strand
ATATTCAATAGAACCATGGCATTAATATAATCTGAATCCAAGCAATTATATCGAAGGAATGATCAAAGATCACAAGTAATACTTAATCAACCATAACATAGCACTAGGTATCATTCACCATCTAAATTTATTTATTACAGTTCATCAATAACGAATGAAAGATAGAAACTAAATCGTAAGGTTGAACTTGAATATGGTGAAGTGAATGAGTAGTGCGTGTCTACTCCCTCCCAATTGAGCCAACATCAATGATCACCTAAAATAAACAAACAAAGCAAGAATGAGTCCGAGACTCAAAGAAGTATAATGAATAATTGGACATACAACAATCATGATCATGACAACATCATTGAAGAATATGAATATAACACGTAATGAATATTTGAATGAATGGAATGAATGAAATGAAGGGACTGCACACATGCATATACCAAGATAGCTAGTGACACACCCGTCGCTGCTCACCTAAGCCCAGATTTAACAAAATACGGATCCAAGTCCCGTATGAAGAACGTTTCATACGGGTGTCCCAATCTGCCTACATTGGAATGGTGGGTCTTACGTGCCCATACTGAAATTGATGGGTCTTTATAATCCACCCCCGTGGATGAAACATGAATAATGGATGCATGGAATGAAATATGAATAATGAAAGACATCCAACTGTAATCATGGAATACTCGAATACGAAAGGAACATAACCATTGAATTTTATCATAGGTCATAGAAAAACACAGTGCGAACAACAAGAAATTAGCATTCATTAGCTTTAAGAATATTAAAGAACTTGCCCATGTTGGAATGATGGGACTTCACTACCCAGTTCAGTGGTGGACACGAAAGAAAGAACGAATGTATATGTTGAACGTAAACATATTATCGAAGAATCAGGGTATATCAACCATGAAGGAAAACAAGGAGTACCGAAATTACCCATTTCACATTCATCAATCAAGTGGAATAAACAACAAACAAGACAGATAAATTGTACTTGCCTCAACCGTGATACAGAAGTCAATAATAGAAAGCTCTAGCCCAAGGGTTCACCACCACCTGGCAGCCGTAAAACAATATACTAAGTACACCAACCAAAAGTGTACAGCAATACAATGAAACAAAAAGAAAACAAGTGTCCCTAATCGCAATTCCAACTTTTAATCAAAACACTCTCAAATTCCCAAATCTATCCAAATGAACAGCTGTTAAGAAAAAATTCATAACTTTTGAGTAAAAACTTCAAAAGCCATGGATCCAATTTTTCTAGAACCTACACAAGCCTAGCTACAACTTCTCAGGTGACCAAAAGATCAAACTAGTTCATCTAAGCCTTTGTTTGTAATCTCGAAGACCGATCTGCCATCTTCGGTACTATTAACTTGTGAATTTCATAACTTTTGTTTGGTTCAACCAAACACATTGTTCTAATACTCTTTGGAAAATACAGGAAACCAACTATCTCCATAAAATTATCTCAAATATTTCCATTGTGCAACGAATGTTGCAAATAGTCAAGTAAAACTCTTCTGTCCACAACAGAGAGGCAGATTACAGCCTGAGCTTCTAAAATTCATAGTTTTTGATCTAAAAATCCAAAAATTATGAAATTTAACTTTCTGGAATCAAAATGAAAATACCTACAACTCTCAAGGAGAAAAACTGACCCAATTCGGCCGTCTCCCATATCAAATTTACAGATCTATGTTCGCTGCACAAATCCTGAGACTGATTTAGCATCCTGTCTTGCGAAATTCATAACTAATTAACCGTTTATCCAAAAATTATGAATTAGCACTTTCTGAAAAGATAACGAAAATTCCCATCTATCTATAGGAGACACTAATCCCTGAATCTGCTCGGATCTAACCAAAAACCGTGTGTCAACAAAAAGACAGATTCAACCAATCTACTACAGAAATCTCAGAACAGCTAATGAAGACGAATCGCATACGAATTATCTATCAAAACTAATTGAGATCATGAATTTACCCACAAGAAAGACGTGAGATGCCGCTGAAACCTTCGCAAAGCCCTCGCGAAGATCACCCCCACCTTCTTCTTCTTCCTCTCCTCTCTTCTTCCCTCTCCTTCCTCTTCCTTATGGCCGGCAACAATGGAGAAGCACCGGAGGGGAGGGGCATGCTACAGTAGCGCTACACTACAGTGACGGTGGTGCTACAGTACCCATGCTACAGTACTTAGGTGCTAGGGTTTAGTTCCCCCCACATGGGCCCAAAGAGCTATGGGCCAAAGGCCCGAGTTCTAAAACTCCTCTAAAATTCTGAATTTTCCCTTTCTAATTATATTTAATTCTAATACTAGTCACTTATATGTTTTATATTTGAACGGGATATTACATCTGCACTGTTGAGAATTTGGGTAAGCCTTCTTGTCAGGAGCCACCGGGTCATCGCCGCTAGTTGCTGGCCCGTAGGTCTCCCCGGTGGCCCTCCTCGCTCGATGGTCACCTCGTCCTACTCCGTTGCTCACCGACCCAATGGTAATGGCCTGTCTGGTGACTGGCAACTGACCTTGCTCCTCCGACCTCTGACTTGCTATTGCATTTGCATCATCGTGGTCGTGCTATCGAGAAAGAGGGAGAGATGTGAGAGTCGGATGTTGTATGTTGATTGTTAGGATTACAGAGAAAGAGAGAGAGAGATGAGGGGGAATGACCTTGTTGTGGCTCGGCCGAATGATCCAATGCCCAAAGGGCAAAGGCCGAAAGGGCTTGTGACCATGGGTCGGCCATCACATGGGCCAGTTTGAGGTTGTGGGGTGTCGGAGGGAGATGCAGTTTGATGAGCCAAGAATAAGTTGTGGTCTGATTGAACCAATTAAGAGTATATTTTATTATATATGTAACACGTGTACTATATTGCGGATTCTTTTTGCAAAAATTACTGGGTGTTCAGGTGAACACTCATGAACTTAAGAGGGACCGCCCCTGTCTAGACCTACCATTATGCGTTAATGGAGTATTTCGGTGATTAATGACAAATCTATTTATGAGACTAACACCTTCATTGATATACTTATTGCTTAGTCTAGGTTGGATAAAAAGGTGAAAATCAAAGAGGTATGCATTCGACATCATATTCCTATGTGTTGCATTCCTCAGATCCAAAATATAGGTTGAACTCCCTGTAACACCCTGGCTATTCGGAAGCCAAGATGTCACCTTAATCATCTAACACACAACCATAATGCAGAAGAATTTGAATAATATCATCCAATGACATGAAGAGATCACTATTTAATAGAACTGTGGTATGAAAATATTCTGAATTCAAGCAAGTATAACGAGGGGTGATCGAAGATCACAAGCAATACTTAATCAACCATAACATAGAGAGGGTTATCAACTCCATCTAAATTTAATTATTACAGTTCATCATTAACAAATGAAAAATAGAACTAAATCGTAATCTTGGACTTGATTAAGGTGAAGTGAATGAGTAGTGCGTGTCTACTCCCTCCCAATAGAGCCAACATCAATGATCACCTAAAAAATAAACAACGCAAGAATGAGTCCGAGACTCAGGAAGTACAGAAAATAAATGGGACATACAACAAACATGATCATGACAACATCATTGAAGAATATGAATAAATCACGAATCTAATATTTGAATGAATGGAATGAATGAATTGAATGAAATGAAGGGACTACACACATGCATATATCGGTATAGTGGTGACACACCGTCGGTGTTCACCTAAGCCCGCATTTAACAAAATGCGGGGATCCAAGTCCCGTATGAAGAACGTTTCATACGGGTGTCCCAAACTGCCCACATTGGAATGGTGGGTCTTACGTGCCCATACTGGAATTGATGGGTCTTTACATCCCACTCCTGTGGGTGAAACATGAACCATGAATGAATGAATGAATATATATGAATTTGTAAGAAGAAAACTCAAGAAGCATGATTCACATACATGAAACGAAGTAGAAGTCAACGAAACCTACTCACATACCATAGTACTCAGTCATGGCATGAACTTAAAAAATTATGAACAATTGACAGCAGTACATCACACAATATACTTGCCCATATTGGAATAATGGGACTTCACTACCCACTCCCGTGGGTGAACAGGAGCGAAGGAACGAATGAATGTAATGAACGTAGTCTTATTATTGAAGAATCATGGTATATCAACTATGAAGGGAAACAAGGAATACCGAAATTACCCATTTCATATTTATCAATCAAGTGGAACAAACAACAAACAAGACAAATCAATTGTACTTGCCTCAACCGTGATTCAGAAGTCAACGATAGAAAGCTCTAGCCCCGGGGTTCACCACCACCTGGCAGCCGTAAAACAATATACTAGGTACACCAACCAAAAGTGTACAGCATTGCAATGAAACAGAAAGAGAACAAGCGTCCCTAAACGCAATCCCAACAATTAATCAAAACTCTCTCAAATTCTCAAATCTGTCCAAACGAACAGCTGTTAAGGAAAAATTCTTAACTTTTGAGTCAAAACTCCAAAATCCATGAATCCAATTTTTCTAGAACCTACACAAGCCTAGATACAACTTCTCAGGTGACCAAAAGATCAAAATAGTTCATCTAAGTCTTTGTTTTCAATCCCGAAGATCAATCTGCCATCTTCGGTACTACTAACTTGTGAATTCCATAACTTTTGTTTGGCTCAACCAAACACATTGTTCTAATACTCTCTGGAAACTACAGGAAACCAACTATCTCAATAAAATTATCTCAAATATTTCTATTGTGCAACAAATGTTGTAAATAGTCAAGTAAAACTCTTCTGTCCACAATAGAGAGGCAGATTACAGCCTGAGATTCTAAAATTCATAACTTTTGATCTAGAAATCCAAAAATTATGAAATTTACCCTTCTGGAATCATAATGAAAATACCTACAACTCTTAAGGAGAACAACTGATCCAATTTGGCCGTCTCCCATATCAAATTTACAGATCTATGTTCGCTGCACAAGTCCTGAGACTGATTTAGCACTCTGTCTTGCGAAATTCATAACTAATTAACCGTTTATCCAAAAATTATGAATTATAACTTTCTGGAAAGATAACGAAAATTCCAATCTATATCCAGGAGACACTAATCTCTGAATCTGCTCGGATCTAACCCAAAACCACGTGTCAACAGGAAGACAGATTCAACCGATCTACTACAGAAATCTCAGAACATCTAATGAATACAAATCGCATACTAATTATCTATGAAAACTAATTGGGATCACGAATTTACCCACAAGAACGATGCGAGATGCCACTGAAACCTTCGCGAAATCCTCGCGAAGATCACCCCCACCTTCTTCTTCTTCCTCTCCTCTCTTCTTCCCTCTCCTTCCTCTTCCTTATGGCCGCAACAATGGAGAAGCACCGGAGGGAGGGCGTGCTACAAGAGCGACGCCACATGATGGCGGTGCACTACAGATACCGGTGCTACAGTAAAAGTGCCTAGGGTTTGGTTGCCCCTTCTTAAACCAACTTCCCACTTGGGCCAAACAACGTGGGCGAAGGCCCATGATTATTTCTCCTCTAAAATCTGATTTCTTTTTTAATTCTGTTAAATATCTTTCTCATTTCAATTAATTCTCTAATGTTAAACAGATATTACATAACCGCTGTTGGATACTTTCTTTGTTAGGAGAAATTCAAATTGAATAAATTCCCTCTCCTAATAATATTCTCTCTATTTGATATTCGGGTATTACATTCTACCCTCATTAAACAGATTCAGACCGAATCCTCACACAAAGACTACGCGAAAGAACAACCACAACTGAGAACTATCAACGGTAACCACGTACCTGAAGTGAACAAATCCGGATAACACTCGCACATACGAAACTCCAACTCCCAAGTGGCCTCTCTCTCGGACTAGTGAGACCACAACACAAAGAAGTAAAACGACGTCTGTCCTAACACTCAACCCAGCATTTTCAGGTACACTCATCAGAAGAGAATCGAAGATAAGACCCTACTCGATGGTCAACGTCTTTAACGAAATCCCAAGCTTTGAATTGCTCGGTTGCTCACTTAGTACTGAACACCGGCCGTTATGCATTTTGCGTATGGACCCGAGACGGTCAAAGCGGTACGCCAACTTCCTAATTTCTGCAATCGTCGAAAACGAACCAATGTACCTGGGCCAACTTCCCCTTTGGTATGAAAGCACACAACATGCTCAAAATCGAACTATTCATCTAACAAAGAACACCTCCTTTAATCATGAATGCACAACAGAACTCGTTCTTAAACAACTATTTTACAAAGAGAATCCAACTGAAAATAAAGAGTTCTCCTCGCATCCACGCAATGCTAACTCTCCACCAAAAGGGTCAAATCCAAATTTGACAATTCATCATGAAAACAATCCCACTTTCTAAATAGGTAGTTTACGATTGAATACCACGAAAGCCAAAGGAGAAATCACTCGAATGCCCAAACGAAATACTTCTTTTGGTTTGCCTGAATTGGAAAGAATCAAACATGCCAACAAAGCGCCAACTCAAAGTGCGGAAGACTCCAGTCAACAACACAAAACTCAAACAAGAACAAGAAAATGCTTCACTACCCGAGGAAACATCCTTTTCTCAGTTTCTCTTTTAGGAATATAACTTCTCTCAAATTATGAATTTCGATTTCATCATATGACACTATCCCGTTTTCTTAAATTGGCAACCTCAATGCCAAGCTCGAACGAATACATCGACCACCCGCTTAAAGGAAGGCTCTCTTGACTCCACATGACTTATTCTTACCAACTCCTCTACTGATGGAATTACTTTGACGGATGACTCCTAAAGTATCTCAAAATAAATCTCACATTCAATCATATCACCTCAATCCTTTAATAATAACCAAATCATGGTTGACATCACGTATTCTCACGTACTACACCAAAAGGGTCCTATCAAAGATCATCCCACAATCCGGAATCCACCCTTATTATACTTTCGCTACACAAAATCCTTGGGCGACCAAAGCCCCAACATATAAAAGGCGAAGCCCAAAAATTTAACCTCTAAGACCCCTAGAATGAACTTCTGGTGTAAAAGGGTAGGGAAATCGTCAGATTCGATGAATAAAACTCCCACAACCTAACCATACTCGACCAATAAGGTCAATGGACAATTATACTCTTAACCAAATTATCTTTTGAAAGATTCTAACTCCAAGAGAGTTACTCATTGAGACCAAGCCATACCTGACAAATAATCCCACAATCTCTACTATCTCATAAATTGCTTTAACGATTAGATTACCGTGCTAATCTCTCCCTCGTTACGCTACACCACAAAATGAACAAAGAATCTTGGTCCACAAATCACTATAGGTTCTAATAGTTGCAACAATGCAATTGATTCAGCCCAAAGACAACCATTGGGTATACTAAGATTCTTTCCAAGAATTATACACGAAATCAATTCATCCTCTAATGCTCCTCAAATAGCTCACAACCCAAGATCGCACAACAACAATTAATAAACACTTTGGAAGACCCATGTGAAACGAATAGGCAAATGAAAACAGTTTTTCACCATCTAGAAAAACATTCACCACTCGCAATGAACACAGGACCGAGGAAAAAAAATCGATTAGGCAATGAACGCAGAGTACATAAGGGAGGACCACAATTGAGGCACAAGCCTCACAAGAAGGGAATATCAAACCTTAACCGATAGGAACAAACGAGCCTTCAAGACCAAGTCACTTGAATCACCCAAGAATCAATAGAGCTTTGCAACATGATGCTTTACTCGACAAAAATTCAACTACCACAAAAATATTGAACACCAAGAGATCATGAATGCAACTTTTGAAATATTTTCATTTAAGAGATATCACAAAAGATGATCAAAATTCTTTCTCCATAAAAGAATCAACATCACCCTCACATTACTGAACACTGTATTAACATCAATAACATATATTCTTGGTAACATTCATTATACCTTACCATCACATCAATAAATCTTCCAAAAGGAATACAACAAATCATGTTATAGAATTTCCATCACCATATAAGATTGTAATAACAACTCATTCTAGAAAAGAAATCTAGTGCGAAAGCCAAAAAGCTAAAGCAAACCTCTTTTTAACAAGCTCACTCTAGAACAAGACAACCTCATAAAACCCACCAGGTTAAATCACTTATTAGATTTCGCTCATATACCCTTACTGATACTCAATGCCAGTAAAGCACACACTAATAGCACTCTAACAATTAATACTAACAACTGATGATTATCTAATCATGGAAGCATTCATAGTCCTATCTCTGTTCAGAAATTAGAATGAAATATCTTTAATCTTCAACAATGGAATATTTATAAGACAAGATTTTGTGAGTCACTACAACAACCATCATCCTTTTCTCCATACATATAACAATAATTTAGCATGGCAAAAACAAAGTAATCTAGCATTTGTACAAAATCATCATGTATTTGAATAGAAGACGAGTCAAGATTAATAGTTACCGAGGCAATAGCCTAACACACCCATAATTAACTCCATGAGTCTCAAACATGTATAGACAAATTCTTATTCAACAATGTTCAAGAGATTACTACAGGACAACTTGAAATTAATCAACTTCATCTCTAAAGATATTAGCTAAGAATCGTTGGTTTGCACCACGCTAATGTCCCAACCTGATAACTCATACCATATTAATTCATTTAATTAAAACCTCTTAGTTTAACATGACAATAAAGGGTTTTATCACACTCTTTCATAGAAGAGAGGTACTAAACTTCAATCTTCGAATTAATCCAAAAGAAATACGCAAGGTCAAAGCTTCCATATAATAAAGAACTTGCAAAAGAAACCTTCCATTGCCCAAATACCAAGCGAATAAATGAGTTACGATTTCCAACAGGGAATAAAAACAGAACTTCCGTGAAAAGATCAATCTTGCAAACTAACAACATTCACAAGTAGCTGAAATATCACACTAGTCGAAAGAACAATACTTGCTTCAAAGAACAAATAGAGACCAATTGAAACTTGCCCACTTCATTAAACCACCAATCAAAGGAAGTTCATCAACGGCAAGAAACTACAACCAGAAGACAAAATACAAGCTCAAGGAAGACAACATCTTCATTAAAGAACTCATGCCCAACACATAACTATGGAATGAGGGTAAGTACTTCTCTATTCCCATACCACGAACGGTGGTGTAGCCTGGCAAAACCCAGGACAACAACCACGATATCAACTTCTCAACGTCCGTTTCCAATACGCATAACCAATATAATCAATTATGAATATAAGGTCATCTCATAGTAATCATAGAATAAATTTATAGATATAGAAGATCATAGCAGATCATAGATTAACAACAAAAATGATAGTATAGAAGCAATTCAAGAATAGTTCAACATGTTGAAACATACCACTAGAAATGCGGATGCAATGGATTACCCAAACCCCACCTACTGTGCATAGTGTGTCATTTTAATATATTTCTATTAACCATGAACCTAAAACCCACTCTGATACCAACTGTAACACCCTGGCTATTCGGAAGCCAAGATGTCACCTAAATCATCTAACACACAACCATAATGCAGAAGAATTTGAATAATATCATCCAATGACATGAAGAGATCACTATTTAATAGAACTGTGGCATGAAAATATTCTGAATTCAAGCAAGTATAACGAGGGGTGATCGAAGATCACAAGCAATACTTAATCAACAATAACATAGAGAGGGTTATCAACTCCATCTAAATTTAATTATTACAGTTCATCATTAACAAATGAAAAATAGAACTAAATCGTAATCTTGGACTTGATTAAGGTGAAGTGAATGAGTAGTGCGTGTCTACTCCCTCCCAATAGAGCCAACATCAATGATCACCTAAAAAACAAACAACGCAAGAATGAGTCCGAGACTCAAAGAAGTACTGAAAATAAATGGGACATACAACAAACATGATCATGACAACATCATTGAAGAATATGAATAAATCACAGAACGAATTATTGAATGAATGGAAAGGATGGAATTGAATGAAATGAAGGGACTACACACATGCATATACCGGTATAGCTGGTGACACACCGTCGGTGTTCACCTAAGCCCGCATTTAACAAAATGCGGGGATCCAAGTCCCGTATGAAGAACGTTTCATACGAGTGTCCCAAACTGCCCACATTGGAATGGTGGGTCTTACGTGCCCATACTGGAATTGATGGGTATTTACATCCCACTCCCGTGGGTGAAACATGAACCATGAATGAATGAATGAATATATATGAATTTGTAAGAAGAAAACTCAAGAAGCATGATTCACATACATGAAACGAAGTAGAAGTCAACGAAACCTACTCACATACCATAGTACTCAGTCATGGCATGAACTTAAAACATTATGAACAATTGACAGCAGTACATCACACAATATACTTGCCCATATTGGAATAATGGGACTTCACTACCCACTCCCGTGGGTGAACAGGAGCGAAGGAACGAATGAATGTAAGGAACGTAGTCTTATTATTGAAGAATCATGGTATATCAACTATGAAGGGAAACAAGGAATACCGAAATTACCCATTTCATATTTATCAATCAAGTGGAACAAACAACAAACAAGACAAATCAATTGTACTTGCCTCAACCGTGATTCAGAAGTCAACGATAGAAAGCTCTAGCCCCGGGGTCACCACCACCTGGCAGCCGTAAAACAATATACTAAGTACACCAACCAAAAGTGTACAACAATGCAATGAAACAGAAAGAGAACAAGCGTCCCTAAACGCAATCCGAACAATTAATCAAAACTCTCAAATTCTCAAATCTGTCCAAACGAATAGCTGTTAAGGGAAAATTCTTAACTTTTGAGTCAAAACTCCAAAATCCATGAATCCAATTTTCCTAGAACCTACACAAGCCTAGCTACAACTTCTCAGGTGACCAAAAGATCAAAATAGTTCATCTAAGTCTTTGTTTTTAATCCTGAAGACCGATCTGCCATCTCCGGTACTACTAACTTGTGAATTCCATAACTTTTGTTTGGCTCAACCAAACACATTGTTCTAATACTCTATGGAAACTACAGGAAACCAACTATCTCAATAAAATTATCTCAAATATTTATATTGTGCAACAAATATTGTAAATAGTCAAGTAAAACTCTTCTGTCCACAATAGAGAGGCAGATTACAGCCTGAGATTCTAAAATTCATAACTTTTGATCTAGAAATCCAAAAATTATGAAATTTACCCTTCTAGAATCATAATGAAAATACCTACAACTCTTAAGGAGAACAACTGATCCAATTTGGCCGTCTCCCATATCAAATTTACAGATCTATGTTCGCTGCACAAGTCCTGAGACTGATTTAGCACTCTGTCTTGAGAAATTCATAACTAATTAACCGTTTATCCAAAAATTATGAATTATAACTTTCTGGAAAGATAACGAAAATTCCAATCTATATCCAGGAGAGACTAATCTCTGAATCTGCTTGGATCTAGCCCAAAACCACGCGTCAACAGGAAGACAGATTCAACCGATCTACTACAGAAATCTCAGAACATCTAATGAATACAAATCGCATACGAATTATCTATGAAAACTAATTGGGATCACGAATTTACCCACAAGAATGATGCGAGATGCCGCTGAAACCTTCGCGAAGTCCTCGCGAAGATCACCCCCACCTTCTTCTTCTTCCTCTCCTCTCTTCTTCCCTCTCCTTCCTCTTCCTTATGGCCGGCAACAATGGAGAAGCACCGGAGGGGAGGGGTGTGCTACAGTAGCGCCGTGGTACAGCGGTGGTGCGCTACAGTACCGGTGCTACAGTAAAAGTGCCTAGGGTTTGGTTGCCCCCTTCTTAAACCAACTTCCCACTTGGGCCAAACAACGTGGGCCGAAGGCCCAAAATTATTTCTCCTCTAAAAATCTGATTTCTCTTTTTAATTCCTGTTAAATATCTTTCTCATTTCAATTAATTCTCTAATGTTAAACAGGATATTACATAACCGCTGTTGGATACTTTCTTTGTTAGGAGAAATTCGAAATTGAATAAATTCCCTCTCCCGAATAATATTCTCTCTATTTGATATTCGGGGTATTACACTCCCCTAAAAGTGTAACTTGAATATGTGCATATGGTCGCATTACACATTCATGTATGCATACATCTAGGGGGAGTTCACTCTATGTTTTGTGGCTTCATTAGTATTGATCCATATTCCTTTATCCACAAATATTAAGGATCTTTACTTTGAAACAAATCATATGAGTATACAAAACTTATGTAATTTATATATACTCATATTTATCTACATTCAATTACTTACAATTGTGATGGTTGTCATCAATTACCACAAAGGGAAAGATTGGAATATTTTGTCCCACCATTATGAGTTAATGGTATGTTGTGGTAAGTAATGACAATCATGTTGTGGGACTAATGTTTTTCCATGAGTTGGATGAATAGGTTATGTCCCATGATAAAAGAGACTTCGGATGGCATCATGAGTTGATCATCATCAAGTCAAGGTTCAAGAAGAGGATGCATCATGTGTTTATGCATATCAAGATCTCAAAGATGAGATAATCATGAGTTGATCATCAAGTCAAGAGAAGACCCATCATGTGTTGATAGAGGTCAAGTAAAGGATGCATCATGGGTTGATGCATGTCAAAGACGACCTGGACTTGAAGTAAAAATGTACGTCATCAAGCTTCAAGTGTTTGTGCAAGACAAAGGTATAACTAGCTAGGGCTAAGGATTTGTTCCTAGTCTTTTACCGGTCTTGGTGTTTGGATGGAAGATTGGATTGCTAGTACATGTTGCCGTATTATTAAGAGGGGTCTTGATTAGCAGCTTGAGTTAGTCATGTGTTGATAGCTCATTGTGCTTGCTCTAGCTCTTGTTAGTATGTTGCCAATATTTGCGAATGTGTTTTGCAAATAGTTGAGGCTCATGCATAATCCTTGTAGTATGTGACTTTAGTTCGCAAATGTGTTTTTCTCTGATTCTCTGAAATCTTTCCCCCAATGGCTAGTTTATGTGTGTGGGCTATAAATACCCACCTTGGCAGGTTGTGGGAGTGTTGCTGGTGCCATATTCACTTCTATTGAGCTAAGAGCAAACCCTCTACACTCTTTTGTGCATGTGTTGCACTTAGTGAGATTTGAGAGGCAAACCCTAATCGCATGTGTTGCATTGGGTAGTGGATTGTGTATCCACTTAAGCTTAGACACTTGATTAATTCAAGTGAAAGTCTTCGACTTGTTACTCTTGGTGTTTGCCGACACCTAGACGGCGTAGAGGTGTCGTGGTCCGGTGATCTTCTCAAGAAGCTTGTGAGAAGGCCCGACGTTTGTGAGTGGCTTGGTGTTCGCCATCTCCGGAGTGGAGGAAGAGCAACCCCTAGTGGATCGAGGTGTTGGTTCTTGTTGGAACCGGTCCAAGTGGTTGGACTTATCTCGGAGGTGTTTGGCTTAATTCGTGGAGCCGGTCCAATTGATTTTGGGCTTACCTAAACGTGGATTAGGGGAGATCGGCAAGTCTCCAATCACCACGGTAAAACATCGTTGTGTCATAGTGGTTTGCATTCTTATGCTTTACTATATTGCAATTTACATTCCCTATATTAAATTGCTTACTTGTATGTGTATGATTGCTATCTTTTATGTAGTCTCATATTGTTGGTGCACTTAGTAAAGACTAGTTGCTTTAGGCTTTAATTATGCAAAACTGATTTGATTTACAATTCCGCATTAGAAATCGGTTTTAGCCTTAGATATTTTTAAAAACCGCCTATTCAACCCCCTCTAGTCGGCCTCCTCGATTTTACAAGTGGTATCAGAGCTTGGTCTCTCATTTTATTAGACTTAACTGTCTAGAGAGTAAAGGATGACGACTAGTAATTTAGTGCACATTGGTGAGACACCTCTATTTGATGGCACGAATTATGATAGTTGGAAAATCCACATGTCTTATTATTTTAAGGCCATAAGCCCTAAAATATGACAGATTGTAGATGTGGGCTTTTCTCCTCCCAAAGATCTTCTTGCTCAAACTATTGAGGAAGAGAAATGCTCACATCTCGATGCTCAAGCAACTAACGCCTTATTTAGTGCTTTGAGTATAAAGGTGTTCGATGCCGTATGCAATCTCAAGAGTACTCACAAGATCTGGACACAACTTCAAGATCATTATGAAATGTCCACCTCGACGAATGAGGATTGCATACAAGAATGGATGTCGGGAGAAGAATACTCAACTTCTAGCTTCGACAATGAGAAATCCTCAACTCCATCAACATCAATTCATTGCTTCATGGCAAAAGGTAATAAGAAGGTAAATGATGATGATGAGCCTTCATATGATGAGTTGATGGATATGCTTGGGGAGCTTAATGAGTATTTATGAAAGGAGGTTTCAAAATTCAAAGTTTTGAAGAAAGAGTATGACTTGCTTCAAAATAATTATGATGTTGTAAAAAATGAACATGAAACTCTCCTCCTAAATGAGCTCAATAAGCCCAAAGTGGATATAGGCATTACATGTAACCTACTAGATGATATGCCATGTGTAGCTCCTAGCTCTTGCATTTCATCTAAGGTTAGCATATCCACTTCTTGTGATGATTTGCTTGATATGCCTTGTTTCTCAACATTAGATGCTTCTATTTCTTCTATGCCTTGTGACACTAGCCTTGTAGAGGAAAATAATAAGCTCAAGGCCCAAGTCACAAAATTGAAAATTGACTAGGACATAAGCTACAAAGGGAAAGCCTCTCTCGATGATATCTTGAGTAAGCAACGAAGCTTGAATGACAAGAGAGGGATTGACTTCACTCCAAAGAAGAAGGAGAATAGCAAGACAAGGCACAATACAAAACACACGAAGAAATATATCAAGTGTCTTAGATGCAATGAGAAGGGCCACAAAGCCTCGGTGTGCCCAAATCAAATGGATGTCAAGTCAAGACATTCAACGAAGAGGCAAACCGGCAAGGAGCAAGAAAATAATACAAGTAAGGGAAACAAAAACCCAACTTGCTACAATTGCCGGGAAAAGGGACACATTGGTAAACAATGTCCCAAAGGTATCTCACCTAAGCCTATTATATATAATGATCATTATTTGCTTAGGAAGGATAAATATGGCAATGTGTTTGCTAGGATTGTTAGCTCACCTAAGATTATTGTTAGGACCATTTGGGTGCCCAAATCAATTGTGACTAACATTCAAGGACCCAACCGAGTTTGGGTACCAAAAGGCACTTAAATGATAAATTGGTACTTAGAGAAGCATTGGAGGTTTGGCTCACTCATGAAGAGGTGGATTCCATCATATGAAAAATATGGAGCCAAGCTTGAGGAGAATAAATTCATATCATAAACCAATGTTATCCCGGTAACAAGTATTTACATTGAAGTATCTAGCCCCTTATGCTCTGTGTAGGTTGCATTCCATGAAAATCTTAAAAGGGGTGTTCTTGCACTTGTTCGTAATCTTCTTTATTAAAATCTTGAGCAAGATAGTAAGTGGCACATTAAGGGAGAGTGCTAAGTCATAATTATGTATATCACATTCCTAAGTGTGCCCAAATAAATTAAGTGCTAGTAATGTTTTTTTTAAATAAGCCTTTTAGCAAAAAGTCAAAAAGTTTCAAAACTATTAATAATCCTTTGAAAAACTAGTTGCAAAATATATACAAATGTTTTCCAAAGATTTTGGGTTAAGAAAAATCTATTTATAGTGAAAATGAGTTTCTAGCCAAAATTCTAGATAATAGTATCTTGTTTTTGTTGGGATACGGGTAGGCTACGATAGCGACATATCAAAATTTCTACCACGTAAACCAGGAAGCCAAGCAAGAAGATGATCACAGATCGTTACCACTATACGCGCAGAGCAGCGGAAGAAGTGTCGGAGCAGCCTGGTCTGACGAAGAGCGCGTCGATGTACTGGTCGTAGTCGATCGTCCAGCGTCTTCGTTGGTTGATCGTCTCCTCCAGCACCTCTGTAGTTCCTTGCGAAGATCGCGGATCGTCCTTAAGCGCAACAACGTAGAAGCGCCTCTATGGTATCCACACGCCCGTGGAAGGAACAACCGACGCCAAAGTGCTAGCACCAAATCGCACGGGAGGCTCTCAAGAAGATGGCGGCTAAGGTTTGGTAGGGCAACTCACGCCCAACCTCTCCCCCAACACCTCATGCATCTCCTTATATAGTGCCCGTGATGGATCCTATCCAAACACGCTTTTAATTGTATTCGTCTTGGTTTGTTCCAACCTGTTAAGTGTGTGACCCGTTAGGTTCATGTGTAGTTCGCCAGTGACTCGAAACCTTTTCCGACCACGAGTCGAAGCGGTTCCTAGCAGACATAACGATTCCCGAATACACACAAATTATATCGGACGAACCTTGATGCAATATGATCTACGACCAGTCCTCACCACTTACGACCGTGTCCTATCTCTATCTGACCATTCAGATTTGATCACGACCAACTCGTAACTCCTTACGACTTGGTTTCGACCACTCTGTGATTTCGACCGATCTCGACTTGCTTGTATCTCCATACGACCATCCAGAATCGGGTCGAACCAAGCGACCTACTCATGTATTCTCCCTTTGCCTCACGATATCTGGTTGAACTCCAGGTGAGATGTTGTGTCATCCATGGACTGTTCAATACTTTCTCGATCGAGTATCGGATAACCTTATGTGGTCGAACTTTTCGACCACTAGTGGCATGGCCATGCACTTTCTTTATCCGACCACTTGAGGGCCCGAGATATCTCTCTGTTATGTTAGGAGGGGCAAATCCCATATCCGACCAGTCACATCCCTCTGCATGTTTCATAGCATACCCGAAAGCTACATTTATAACTACCCAGTTACGAGCAGCGTTTGGCAACCCCTAAGAGTGCTATTACACATGTAGGAAACCATGCTGATCTCAGGTCTAAGGATTATACATCATCATTGCTTGAGACCAACTAACGACACATAGAATCATAACAATCTCAATAGTGTCTCAAGGTGGGTCTTATCCAACACCATGTTCTCTAACACGTGTCCACATTATTGATTCGATATCCCTATATCCATGACCGGTGAAACATGGTCATCAATCAATACATGTGCTGGTCGTAGAGTCACTAGTGTTCCGACCAGTGATTTTCGACCAGGGATATTTTTAGAACGACATCATCATAAGTTAAAAAGAGCTTCACCAACAAGTCACATACTCGTTAATCTTCATGACTGATGATTCATTCAAGGAACAAGATAACATATTATCAAATATTGTGAACATAAAGAAATATAATCATCTCTATGATTGCCTCTAGGGCATATTTTCAACAGTCTCCCACTTGCACTAGAGACAATCATTTAAGTATCTAATACCGATAGCTCTTGTGTGCGTCTCATGCTTTGGCTGTGTGAGAGGCTTTGTCAACGGATCTGCAACATTTAAATCCGTATGAACTTTGCATATCTTAACATCTCCTCTATCCACCAATTCGCGAATGAGATGATAACGCCTGAGTATGTGCTTGGATTTCTGATGAGATCTAGGCTCTTTAGCCTGCGCAATGGCTCCATTGTTGTCACAACAGAGATCCATTGGGCTTGAGGCACTCGGAACCATACCCAACTCAACAGTAAAATTCCTTATCCAAACACCTTCTTTTGCGACTTAGAAGCCGCAATGTACTCGACCTCTGTTGTGGAATCACCACCGTCTCTTGCTTGGAACTTTTCCA
Organism: Phyllostachys edulis; assembly: GCA_036346405.1. Taxonomy (NCBI): domain Eukaryota; kingdom Viridiplantae; phylum Streptophyta; class Magnoliopsida; order Poales; family Poaceae; genus Phyllostachys; species Phyllostachys edulis. Next base: position 54,074,097 of record CM070548.1, on the reverse strand, counting down.
CCACCGCACCTCCATTCAAAATGAATACAAAACCAGATTATGAACGATAATCATCTTTGTCGGTTTGGAAGCTTGCATCGGTGTAACCATTTACAACTAGCTCTTTATCACCGCCATAAACTAGGAACGCATCCTTAGTCCTTCTCAAGTATTTAAGAATGTTTTTCACAGCTGTCCAGTGACCTTCACCGGGATCAGCTTGGTATGATATATCTGGTCGAGTACATGTCATGGCGTACATGATAGATCCAATAGCTGAAGCATATGGAATACCATTCATGCGGTATTGCTCATCAGTAGTCGAAGGACACTGACTCTTGCTAAGACTTGTGCCATGTGACATAGGCAAGAACCCTTTCTTGGCATTTTGCTTAATCCAATTAGCCTTCTCGATCTATCTCTATAGATCTTTATTCCCAAGATATATGCTGCCTCTCCTAGGTCGTTCATAGAAAAACTATTTTTCAATGATGCCTTAACAGATTCCAGCATAGGAATATCATTCCCAATCAATAATATGTCATCCACATATAAGATTAGAATTACAAGTGCGCTCCCACTAACCTTCATGTAAACACAAGGTTCTTCTTTGTTTTTGATGAAACCAAACCTTTTGATCTCCTCATCAAAACATATATTCCAACTCCGAGATGCTTGCTTCAATCCATAAATGGACTTCTGAAGTTTGCACACTTTATTAGCATTATTTGGATCAACAAAACCTTCAGGTTGTGTCATGTACACATCCTCACTTAGGTTTCCATTAAGGAAAGCCGTTTTGACGCCCATTTGCCATATCTCATAGTCGAAATATGCAAAGAATAGCTAGAATGATCCGTATAGATTTAAGCATCGCTACGGTGAGAAGGTCTCATCGTAGTCAACTCCTTGAACTTGTCGAAAACCTTTTGCGACTAGTCGAGCTTTATGAATGTGAACATTTCCATTCATATCAATCTTTTTCTTATAGATCCATTTGCACTCAATGGTTTTAACGCCATCAAGTGGATCGACCAGGTTCCAAACTTGGTTGTCTCTCATGGAGTCTATCTCGGATTTCATGACTCCAAGCCATTTCTCAGAGTCTGGGTCCATCATCGCTTCCTTATAAGTGTTAGGCTCATCATTATTCAATAATAATACGTCATGCCCATACCTTGTAGGCATTTGACGTGGCCTTTTAGATCTACGTAGGGCTGATGCCTCATCTACAGGTTCAACAATATTTTGTTCATCCTGTAGAGTTTCAATAGGAGTTGAAACAATTTCAGATGTTTCCCGAATTTCTTCGAGTTGCACCTTTCTCCCACTGACTTCTTTGGAAAGAAACTCTTTTTCCAAAAAGACACCATTTCGGGCAACAAACACTTTGCTCTCCTCTTGGTTGTAGAAATAATATCCTTTGGTTTCCCTAGGATATCCTATAAAGAAGCATTTTTCCGACTTAGGTGTGAGTTTATCAGACGTCAAACGTTTAACATAGACATCACATCCCCAAATCTTTAGAAAAGACAAGCTAGGACTCTTCCCAGTCCATATCTCATATGGTGTCTTATCTACTGATTTAGATGGTACCCTATTTAAAGTGAAAGCGGCTGTTTCTAGAGCGTAACCCCAAAAATACAATGGCAGATCAGATTGGCTCATCATCGATCGAACCATGTCCAACAAGGTCCTATTACGCCGCTCGGACACCCCATTCCATTGTGGAGTACCCGGTGGCGTAAGTTGTGGAACAATTCCACATTGTTTCAAATGATTGCCAAATTCCTAGCTCAAAAATTCACCTCCACGATCAGATCGCAAAGATTTGATTGTCTTGCCAAGTTGATTACAGACCTCATTCGGAACTCTTTGAACTTTTCAAAGGATTCCGACTTGTGCCTCATTAAATAGATATATCCATATCTACTATAGTCATCGGTGAAAGTAATGAAGTACTGAAAACCACCTCTAGCTGTCGTGCTCATTGGTCCACACACATCAAGATGTATGAGTGCCAACAAGTCGGACGCCTCTCATTCCGACCAAAGGAAAGGTGTCTTGGTCATTTTCCGAGTAGGCAAGACTCGCATGTTTCAAATGATTTCAAATCAAATGAGTTTAGAATTCCATCATCATGGAGCTTCTTCATGCGTTTCTCACTTATGTGACCCAAACGACAATGCCGGATAAAAGTGGAATTCATATTATTAGGTCAAGCCTCTTTGCATTAATATTAAAGATGGGTGCATCATCAAGATTTAAAATAAACAACCCGCTCAAAACAGGAGCATAGCCATAAAACATATCATTCAAAAATATAGAACAACCATTGTCCTCAATAATGAATTTATAACCCTCTCGCCATCAAACATGAGGCCGAGATAATGTTTCTACTCATGGTCGAACGTAATAACAATTATTTAATTCCATAATAAATCTCAAGGCAAAACCAATGGTAAAGTCCCGACGGCTAATGCAGCAACCTTTGCTTTATTCCCGACGCGAAGATCCATCTCGCCTCTTGCAATTCTCCTATTCTTTGTTAGACTCTGATCGAATTGCAAATATGAGCAACCGACCCAGATCAAATACCCATGAGTTAACGTAAGAATCAGCAAGTAAGACATCTATAACATTAATACCGAAGTGGAAGGTTTAGTCCCACCATTCTTTTTCGATCGGCCTGTATTTCTTGCGCCTCTTCCAATGGCCTAGCTCTTTGCAAGAAAAGCATTCATTCTCTTGAGTCGGGCAGATTAGTCTTGGGTTTAGGTTTGTTGGTTTGGATCTCATCTCAAACTTTAGCCTTGCCCTTTTCTTGACCCAAGTCTTAGCCTTCTTCTTGAAGCTTGTACTCTTTTGCACCATCATCACATGATCTTGCTTTTCTTAATGTTGTCCTCTGCAGTCTTAAGCATCATATGTAGTTCGGTGAGATTCTTGTCTAAGCCATTCATATGGAAGTTCGAGTGAACTCGACCATAGCTTGCGAAGCGAAGCAAGAATCAAATCAGAGCCAACTCTTGACTCGATGGAAAACCAAGTTTTTCCAAGCTCGTGTGTAACCAACCATTTTGATCACATGTGGGCTCACCGGACTACCCTCGGCTAGCTTACACGTAAACAAGTTCTTTGAGATCTCAAATCTCTCAGTTCTTGCTTGTGTCTCAAACATGCCTTTGAGCGCCACGATCATATCGTAAGGCCTCAATGTTCTCAAACTGTTTTTGAAGGTCTAGAGTTCATCGCAGCAAGCATGAGACAGCTAACATCAAGGATTCATCACATGCCTTTTATAGGCGGATTTAAGAGTAGCAAGACATTATCGCCAGCACATCCGAATAGGTTCCTCTAGAACATGTTCCTTTTATCTTGCCTAAGAACAATTCTTAGGTTGCGGACCAATCCATAAAATTTGTTCCATTCAGTTTTTCCTTTTCAAGTATCGAACGTAAAGCAAAACCGGATGTTGGTACAAATGATTGGTGCCATGATCTACAACATAAAATACGCAAAACTAAGACATATGTTCAAAAAGTAACTTCTATTAAACAATTTAATAAAGATACTCCCACTAAATACCATATCCCTCTTATGACATTTAGTGATTCAAGATCCACAATCAGGTAATCTACTAGTGAGCTTTGGCATCACTGCTAGAAGATTAGTGAATTCGATAAGCAACCCTTTGCTAATCATATCTCTATATGACTCTTGTTGTTGGGTAGCATCTATATGCTTCGGCACCCAACCCTATGCCCCAAGGTCCATAACCGTTATGATGACCTTGTCAAGTTAAACCAATGCAATGCGTGTAAGTGTCCGACACAAACCCATCTAGTCAAGGAAAGTTAATGGCACTCCGCTTTAGCAAGACCTACCATTAAAATACAAGACTTTTGATGGTGCAGCTTATTGGAGGGGCATCAATTTTAACTTAACATTATGTGAGGGAATTTTAATTTTATCATGTTAAAAGTATCTAATGAAAAACATGACTTAATATCATGACAGGAATAAACACAAACATTCACAGATAATCATATCACTGTGAAATAGTATGGCCCTTAACATGACGATCTCCATCAGCATGCTTCCTGTCCTCCGACCACCATGCTTGAAGTCTCCACCCGCATTCATCTACTAAGCAATTACTCCTAAGAGCTAGTAATGAATTACATAGGATAATATCAAGCATCACATGTCGGTACGCAGACCGTTATACAATAATATGTAGCTCGATGGCTATGTCACAACATGACACGTAGGTCATGAAAATCCATATGTGCATCACATACACAATGGGCCATACTATTCACATCAATCCCTGCAAAAACAAGTTACGCATAGAATCCAATTCTATCGGACGACATGAACACATATTACCTATAACGCGCGGTACGAATAGCCAGCACGGCGTTAATCATATTAACCCTATTCCGAGCCAATCTGATTACTGCCTTGATACGACCACATAATGCGACATACTCCGATGGCGGAATTCTGACCGGTAGGAGTATTATGCAAGGTAGTCGAAAAACAAGTCAAGTGAATCATCTGGTGCTCTTAACTTGTACCTCCTCATATACCCATCTACTACCACCGAAAACTGATCGATCTAATCGACCAGGGCCTAGGTTTCTAGATACGACCAGCAATAGATCCAATCTACTACTACCACATATCAAGTATATGCAACCGATCCAGATCAAAAACTACGCAGGATGGCTCTGATACCACTGTTGGGATACGGGTAGGCTACGATAGCGACATATCAAAATTTCTACCACGTAAACCAGGAAGCCAAGCAAGAAGATGATCACAGATCGTTACCACTATACGCGCAGAGCAGCGGAAGAAGTGTCGGAGCAGCCTGGTCCGACGAAGAGCGCGTCGATGTACTGGTCGTAGTCGATCGTCCAGCGTCTTCGTTGGTTGATCGTCTCCTCCAGCACCTCTGCAGTTCCTTGCGAAGATCGCAGATCGTCCTTAAGCGCAACAACGTAGAAGCGCCTCTATGGTATCCACACGTCCAGGGAAGGAACAACCGTACGCCAGTGTGCTAGCACCAAATCGCACGGGGAGGCTCTCAAGAAGATGGCGGCTAAGGTTTCGGTAGGGCAACTCACGTCCAACCTCTCCCCCCAACAGCCTCATGCATCTCCTTATATAGTGCCCGTGATGGATCCTATCCAAACACGCTTTACGAATCGTATTCGTACTGGTTTGTTCCAACCCGTTAAGTGTGTGACCCGTTAGGTTCATGTGTAGTTCGGTTGTGACTCGGAAACCTTTTCCGGCCACGAGTCGTAGCGGTTCCTAGCAGGACATAACGATTCCCGAATACACACAAATTATATCGGACGAACCTTGATGCAATATGATCTACAACCAGGTCCTCACCACTTACGACCAGGTCCTATCTCTATACGACCAGTTCGTATTTGATCACGACCAACTCGTAACTCCTTACAACTTGGTTTCGACCACTCTGTGATTTCGACCAGTCTACGACTTGCTTGTATCTCCATACGACCAGTCCGTAACTGGTCAAACCAAGCGACCTATTCATGTATTCTCCCTTTGCCTCACGATATCTGGTTGAACTCCAGGTGAGATGTTGTGTCATCCATGGACTGTTCAATACTTTCTCGATCGAGTATCGGATAACCTTATGTGGTCGAACTTTTCGACCACTAGTGGCATGGCCATGCACTTTCTTTATCCGACCACTTGAGGGCCCGAGATATCTCTCTGTTATGTTAGGAGGGCAAATCCCATATCCGACCAAATCACATCCTCTCGCATGTTTCATAGCATACCCGAAAGCTACATTTATAACTACCCGATTCTGAAATTGGCAACCCCTAAGAGTGCTATTACACATGTAGGAAACCATCTTGATCTCGGTCTAAGGATTATACATCATCATTGCTTGAGGCCAACTAACGACACATAGAATCATAACAATCTCAATAGTGTCTCAAGGTGGGTCTTATCCAACACCATGTTCTCTAACACGTGTCCACATTATTGATTCGATATCCCTATATCCATGACCGGTGAAATATGGTCATCAATCAATACATGTGCTGGTCGTAGAGTCACTAGTGTTCCGACCAGTGATTTTCGACCAGGGATATTTTTAGAATGACATCATCATAAGTTAAAAAGAGCTTCACCAACAAGTCACATACTCATTAATCTTCATGACTGATGATTCATTCAAGGAACAAGATAACATATTATCAAATATTGTGAACATAATGAAATATAATCATCTCTATGATTGCCTCTAGGGCATATTTCCAACAGTTTTGACATAAACTAGATTTTTATGTAAAATCTATTCCGAAAGGAATTTGAAAATGATCCCAAAAGGAAAATCTTAGAGTTGGCTGTCTTAAACAATTTTGGTATTCAAAAGATTCTCAAAAGGCGAATCTAGAAAAAGTTATTTGATTGCGAAACTCATCCAAAATCCTAGTTTGACCTAAGTCGTCACTTTCTAGCACTTAAGTGAGTTTTGCCATTTGAGCCAAGATTATTCACATGAATAGGTCCATAATGGTATTAATGACTCATACATAAATTTGGATGCTCAAAATTTTTATCATTTGCTCAATTTGGATCTCTTGGAGAAGTTTCTTGAAAATAAGATTTCTTTTGCGAAAACAAAAGATTAATTTATAAAAAACTATTTAAGATTTGGATTTTTAAGGACTATATAAGTTGGAAATGCTCCAAATATGTTTGCTTGATTGATTGTGTGAAGATTTGGAGCTAAATACAACAAATTATTTCTTTTCTCTAAATCCCAGCATTGAATCTGTTGTTAGATTCAGGCTTAACCGTTCTGACCACCCACCCTTGGCGGTCTGACAGCCAGCCCTTCCGGTCTGATAGCCATAGGCCCAGTGGTTTGACCGGTTTTGCGTGAAGATCATATATCTCCTCACCCAAACAGTTTTCTTCCTCTCACTTGTTTCTTCCTCCACCGAAAACAACCTTCTTCCTCTTCCTCCGGCCACCTTCACTCTCTTTTGCCCGGATCCTCCTCTCCGGCCATCTTCTTGTTGCTCCAAGGTATGAAACCCTAGGTAAAGGGAGTTTTTGCAAAAACTGGCCTTTTGATCTTCAATTCCTTCAAGGATTCATCTCCCTTGATTCTCTTGTTCATCTAAGTCGGTAATTCCTATCACCCTACTTGCTATTTAATCCACATTGTGATTTGCCTAAATTTCTAGGGTTTGTCGTAAAATCCTAATTTCAATTCCATTAGATGGCAAATCATTGACCTGCAAGTAGGTTGTGAGTAGATTAATAAGTATCCATTATGCCATTGCATCAATTTTTGCAGTTGTTGGGATAATCCCAAATTCAGTCCTCCTTTTTGTCATCGGCGGTCTGACCGATTGTAACATGGCGGTCTGACTGATCATGCTGGCAGTTCGACCGGCCATATCAGCGGTCTGACCGCCTGTGATAGAAATGTGACAGAAATGACATTTTGACATATTTGTTAATTTATTCCTTGAATTCCTCTGACATTCTTGCAATTCCTTCACAGCGACTATGCTGCATAAGAAGATAGTGACTCGCTCTGCAGCCCCCGCATCTTCAAAAGGAAAATAAGTTGTTGAAGATCAACATATGGAAGATGTTGAAGAAGAAGAAGCAAGTGAAAACAGTGACAGCGGCGAGAGTGATGAAAGTTATGAAGAGTCTGAGGATGAGGGTGAAGCTGAGGACGTTGCTCCAGATCAATCACCTTTTATTGGACTTGATGTGTCTAAGATCAAAAGTGAGCGATATACTATATTGAGGCACATAAATCAGTTCAAATTTCCAAAGAGTGCTACCATGGGTATGTTCCACATCAAGTTTCAACAAGATGTTTATCAAATTGTTTATGCTAAGAAGAAGTTTGCCAACCATCTCTTTGTGAAATGGAGCTACCTAGGACAGAATCAAGCTTATGATGGTTTATATCGTCTATTAAGAAATGTAGGCTTAGATTCTTTGGTTTCTTTGAGATGCAATTTCCATGCCAAAGCCATCAGGCAATTTTATGCATCAGTGTTTGTATCTCCTGATCATGACCATCTCATATAGATGATGGGACAACAGAAGCTAGAAGCCTCCAAGGATGACTTCATGAGGGCCTTAAATTTGAAAGATTCAAGTGGAATTCAAGTATATGTTCAAGAACCCCTAGCTCTCACTCAAGTGGATGAGCACTATGATCAAAGCAATTATTTTATCCATGGAAGAGTAAGTGATCTTCTCCCTCTTCCTAGTATCATTAACAGGATCATGAGAGCTACATTTTTCCCTAGGAGTGGGAATAATGATGAGATACATGAGCGAGCTTGGAATGTGGTAAGATACATTATGGATGGTAATAAGTTTAATGTGATGGATTTGATCATTAGAGAGATTGCTACATCCAACGGAGATAAGACCAAAAGTATATATTTTGCTCCATACATTATGAAGCTTATTCAGAGTAAGATTGATTTTGACAGTGCTCTTGACATGGAGCATAAAGAGTACAGACCCAGAGATGCTCCACCTCAGGTGCCTCCTCCACCTCCTCTTCAGCCTCAGGGGTAGGGATCGTCCTCTCAGGGTCATCCAGAGCAGCAGACTCCTCAGGAGCAAGATCTTATCATGGCAGCCCTTTCTCGCCTTTAGTCTAGTGTAGACCGCTTGGATGCAAAGTATGATCTAAAGCATGCTGAGACTAGAGCCATGATAGAAGGACTAAATGTGAGGTTTGATACTTTGGATCTGAGGGTGACTCACATGGATGAGAGACTTACTGAGTATTAGCAGCAGCGTGTGCCCTTGGCCTATCAAAGGTTTGGATGTGGTCAGCGTCCTTCTTCAGCTTATCAGCAAGGTGATCAGCCATCTCAGTCAGAGGCTCCTCCTTCCTCCTAGTTATAGCATCTTTCATATTTAGGTCGATAGACCTTGCCTTGTGAGGATAAGCTTACTGTCACTCTTGTAATATCGTATGTAAGCTTATTGAACCTTTAATGCTTTTATTGCTATCAGACTTTTTGGACAATGGAATGTTTATGCTAATTTATGCATTTTTTGTGTCTTGGTCCAAGATATGTTTAGGTTGAATCCTTATTGTTGTTGCATGATCTTTTGTCTCTTTATTATTTCGTGTCATGCTTCTTTGGATACATCTTATAGAGGAAACTCCGTCAAAATTTCTTAAAATCCTCTCATATGCGATGAATTTCGATTCACATCTATTTAGGGGGATTTCTATCTCTATAGTTCTTGATTGCAAGAAATTCAAGATTCTTAGACAACTTCAAAGCTTGCGGACTTCGTTTGATCAATTTGTTTGCTTTATCTTCTTTTAAAGCAATAATTTTTTGGCCTCCAAAGCTATTTATAGAATATCATTTTTGAGACTTGTCTTTCGAAAGTTCTTGTTGGAAAAGATTCCTAGAAGACTAAAGTTCACTCTTACAAAATTTCAATGGATTTAGACTTGATTTGGAAAGGATTTGACTTTGTGTCTACTTGATCAACATGCTGAAATTTTAGAATTTTGCATTGTTTTAAGCTGATTTGTAATTTTTATATCTCCAAATGGATTCAAAATTTGAAGAAGATATAATAATGACTTTTTATCCTATATAGTTGATATTCTATTTCAAATTTTCTCAGATTTATTTGATCTATTTTAACCAGTTTTTCAGCTATGTTTTGAAGCTCAAATGAACTATCAAAATCTACAAACTTGAATATTTTAGTTTTCTGAAACTTTGTCTTTTTCGTATCTTCAAAATGGTTGACATTTGGTTGAGACTTCCAAGATGAAAATGGTGTTTATTTGTAAGGACTAGCTCCATGATTTATTACAGATTTTTCGGAGCTTGTTTTCACATCCTTTCAAGCAACTCAAGAAGGACTTGCGCTCACCATGATTTCAATTTGTGATTTTGTGAAAATAGGCATTGTATCTTCTATGGATGAGTTTATTTGAATGTGTTTCAAATATCAACTCTTCTAGTCAAATGTTTTGTGTTCAAAAAAAGGGAAAATGTTATTTGTTCAAAATAAAATGAATTCAATTGCCAAGCTCTTTCCTTTGCAACAACTTTTGTTGGCTTAGATTTCTTTTGCATTTTTGGTGTTTAATGCTAAATAGGGGAGAATGTTTATATGATTAATATATTTGGATTCTCTCTTGTGTTTTCACTTTTCATGCATAGTACAAAAGGATGAAAATTTAAATTGCTTAGTAATATGCATGGATATAGTTCAATAGCTTAAATTTGTATCTTATGTTGATTTATATCCAAATATTCTTATTGATAATTGATTTATCATCAATCATCAAAAAGGGGGAGATTGAAGAATCTAGACCCGCTATTATGCGTTAATGGTGTATTTTGGTGATTAATGACAAATCTATTTGTGAGACTAATGTAATATCCCGTTTAATTATTTTGAGTACTTGACAAATTAGAGGAAGAAATTAAAATTTTAATTCAGAAATTAGAGGGGGAAAAAGAGGTGGGCTTTCGGCCCAAGGCCCAAGAGAGGGGTTGGCTGCCCTAATAATAAAACCTAGCTGACCACCCCAGTCCCAGCCTCTCCAGCCATCGCCATCCCCTGCCCTTTTTCTCACCTGCACAGTTTTGTGCTGCACGGCTACTGCTGTCGCCCATGCAAAAAAGAGATACTGCTGCCGCCCTTTTGCTGCACGGGTGCTGCTGCAGCCGCCACTGTGTGCTGCCCAGCCTCTACCGCATGCATGTATGCGTGCTCCTATGCCACGCTGCTGCTAGCTGCTAGCAAAGGCTGCAAGTTTTGCATGGCTTCATAGTGTTTTCAATAGTAGATGGAGAGAGTAAGAGAGAGAGAGAGAAGGAAAAGAAGTGGCTGCATGCATGTATACGTGAAATGTCATGCAGCTGATTGTTTGGGCTAAAAGACGGTGTTGCTATTTGTGCTGCCAAGGATGTGTACGTGAGATGTCATGCGGCTGATTGTTTGGGCTAAAAGACGGTGTTGCTATTTGTGCTGCCAAGGAAGAAGGAAAGAAGAGAAGGGAAGGAGAAGAGGAAGAAAGAAGGAGAGAAGGGAAAAGGAGGAGGATTTCGTGGGAAGATCAGTGATCCTCATTGCGGTCTTCAAGGGTAACGAAGGGTCTTTTTCGCTGTATGATTTGTATTAGATGCGATTATGATTTCGTTTAGTAGATCGAATATCAACTGTTGCTAGAGCGCGTTCTGTCCAGAAACTTGTACGGCCGTTTTTCGTCATCTTGAGTCTGAATCTGTGGATCCCATCTGCTAGAGTTAGATGGGATTCATCCTTAGCTTTCCGTAGACTCTAAGAATACCCAATTCCGAATTACGGTCTGTGAGTTATGAATTTCATAGCGCTACTGTCCTGCAAATCTGTGCTATTCCTGGAAGCTTGAAAATTATGAAGTCAATGATCATGAATGCTTGTAGTACGAATAGGTTTATTCATATGCAATGTTGTTACGAATGCATGATTATGATGTGTAGGACCGAAAAAGGCGACTAGAGGGGGGGAGGGGTGAATAGACGCTTTCGCTATTTTTCACCTTGATTAGATTCAATATCTATATCACTCCATTAGCTATGGAAGCTATGAAGATCAATATACAAGTACTGCAGAGGACTTATGTTGAACCCAAATCAAAACCCCAAGCAAAAAGACCAAAAACCAAAACCTAATCCAAAGGGCCGGACTGACCTCAGGCAAAAGTGCGGACTAACCTTTCAGGCTAGACTAACCTCAGGCAAAGGTGCGGTCAGACCTCTCAGGCCAGACTAACCTCAGGCAAAGGTGCGGTCAGACCTCAGGCACGATGAACAGTACAATTAGCCCGAAAACCAAAACAAAAATTGGGCTAACTTTTGTCCGTCAGGCCAAACTCCACGAAATTTGAGACACACCTTCTCTAAGATATTAAGAACCTATTCCAATCAAAGATTGCAGAGATCCATGACAAAGATCCTATCTTTTTTAGTTTGAACGAAGGAGGGTCCAAAATCTAGCAAAAACAAAAAACTTGATCCAAAACTTGCTCGTGGGAGAATGATGATCAAGATGATCCTAGATGTATTCCCACATGTCACAGCAAGGTAGATGGGGGTAAGAAACCACTAGAAACCCATTGTATCAAAGAAACACACAAAATCACCAAATAAGGAGGAACAACACAAAGAGAACTCATCTTTGGCAATCATCCATAGATTGATTTGAGGTTGAGAGGGTTTACAACCACTCCATCCATGGAGGACAAAACTCAATCCATGAGCACACACTCAACTCATCTCCCTAGAACCCTAAGCCTCTCCTATTTCTCTAATACCCTAAAACCAAACTAGAGTTTACAAATGAAGTGCTTGAGGCTGCTGTGAACAGCCCCCTCTCTATTTATACTAGAGGCTTAACTTCTAGAAGAGTTAACCCTAATGGGTTCCCGTTAAGGTCCAACACAAACGGGACACACGCACGCATCTTGAAGCGCCGTCTTCATCTTCTTTTTGAACTAAACCGCTTCTCTACGCACCATCTTGCGCCGCGGTTTAGCCCAAGGTCACAGAGACGGTATTTGGTGAAATTACCAAAATACCCCTTCTTGATCTTTCTCCAAAGATCAAGTCCAATCTTGGTAAAGCACTCGCTTGCTTCGCCACGTGTAGGTTGATCAACGACTCTCATCATGTCGGCAAGTCTCTCCCATCCGGATCCCACCAGAACCACCAAGGCACTTGCACCAACCCCCACGCTGCTTGATCCAACCAGTCGCACCGAACCGCCCGTTCGGTCACCTTTGTCCAATTTGCGCCATGCTTGAATCCATTGACCTCAACCGGCATCCCCGATCGTTCTGGACCTCAGCTCTCCAAGCTTAATCCTGATCCTCCTCGCCGTTGACCGTCGTTGATCTCCTAGCGTCCTGCACACCAATAGACAAAGAAATCGAATCTGGGAACAAGTTCTTCACAACTTGACCCACGTTAGTGAAAACATGCATCGCAACACATATGCTCTGAACCCCACGAACTTGACCTATCCCAAAAGCCAAATTCCAAAATGGCCGAAGATCAACACAAATCTGGTTTGACCGCAGTTCACTGGCCGGTCAGACCGCACCAGGCCGGTCTGACCGGTCATTGACCGCCGGTCTAACCGCCTCTACCTGACAACTCTTTTAACTTCGTCGAAAACGCGAGAAATGGCAAACCTTTGACGCTATTGCCAATTGTATCATCATCCTAAGATCATGCACATATCCCCATGATATCCACAATCTCCCCCTTGATGAACACATTGGCAATTTCCCAAAAATGCAAGGTTTGAGGTTTGAAAAGTAAAATACTTGACGTTTTCGCACAAAGGCACAACTTGGTCCAAAAGCAATAAAAAGCAAGGGAAAAGACCAAGCTGGCTCCAGAATAGCATAAGCAAGTGAGATATGGCAAAAGATAGCAAGAAAGCTTCAATTTCTAGAAAATTACAAAATCTCACTTAAGGTCCATATGAAAGAACAATTGTTCAATTTGACATTTGATCATTGTGAGGAAGCAAGAATTGCAATTCAAATTCAGCAATGGCAATAAGATCACAAAAATGCATATGAGATGCTCCCCCCTCACTATGATCATCAAATTTGGTGAAAATTTCATTTTCTCCCTATTTGTCCATTTTTACCATTTCTCCCCCTTTGACAATAGATTCATCAAGGTGCATAGAGGAAGATAGAGCATGAATGACATGGAATTGCTGCAATTTATTCATTTTTAGCACAGGGAGTCATGAAAATTATCCAAGAGGACTGTACAAGTATTACGCCAAGCCATATTATGTGAGGAAGCTATGGTAAATCATGGCAAATCATATATAGCAAAGCTACAGCCAAAAGAGCAATAATATGTGATCAAAGGGAAGTTTTAGCATGTTAAGGTGCACAAGATCATAGTTCAGCCAAAGGTATCCAAAAATGAGTCAAGCCATGTCTATAAGCAAAATGGAGCCCAGAAACAAGAAAATGAGTCAATTTTGAGCATTATGAGTCCAATTATGAATCAATTTGTTCAAGCACTTTGAATTTAGTACATTGAGCATTTTTCTAAAAATATTTGGTTTTATCTTAGTAAAGCAAGTCCTGGACTAGGAGCCATCCGCAACTGCCTCCTAAGCTTCAACCAATTAACAATTTGTTTTCTTAGCATTGTGCTAGATCTCAAGCCTTACCGTGACCATCCCAAGCAAAAAGCTTAAGAGAGTGATCTAGGTCATCCAAAACTGCCCCTGAGTTCATGCTTAGTGCAATGGCAAGCCGTCTCATGAGAAAGAATTGGTGAGATCAGTTTTTTCGCACAGAAAAACTTATTTTTCATTTGCTTGACTTAAGAATTATCATAGCTCAATTTAAAACTCAAAGTAAGTTCAAGACTCAATTTAGCCTATATGACATGGCGTGAATCATGAGAGGATCACTATGGCAAAACTAGTCATAAGATCCAACAAGTCATGTTTTGATTCAATTTTCTCACAGATAATAAAGCTGGCATGGTAAAAGCTAAGCTATACAAGAAAAGCCATAAAAGAAATCTAGCAAACTAGCACAAGACATGGCAGGGTATAACGCATGAAAACAAGTCATACAATGATAATAATCAAAGCTCCACAAGTTTATATTACAATGCAAGTTGCTGAAATAAAAAATGCATTATGGTACAATGAATGCAAAAGAGCAAACTCCCCCTCAAAACAGGCCAAGAGGACTAATAACCCCTAACTCTCCCCGCAAAGAAGCAAAACGAGAAGAATCAAGAGCTTTAGTGAAAATATCCGCAGCCTGCTGCTCAGACTCAACAAAGTGAAGCACAACATCTCTCTTCTCAACATGGTCTCTAAGGAAATGGTATCGAATATCAATGTGCTTGGTCCTAGAGTGTTGCACTGGGTTTTTGGCAATGTTAATGGCGCTAGTGTTGTCACAGAAAAGAGGAACACTACCCAAAGACAACCCATAGTCCCGAAGAGTAGATAAGATCCAGAGAACGTGAGAGCAACTACTGGCTGCAGCTACATACTCAGCCTCGGTAGTGGACTATGCAACAGAAGACTGTTTCCTAGATGACCAAGAGATAAGAGATGTGCCTAAGAAATGACAAGTGCCAGAAGTACTCTTCCTATCCACTCTACACCCCGCAAAATCAGTATAAAAAAACTCGAATAGAGAGAGCAAAATCAGAAGAATACCAAAGTCCAAAGTCAAGAGTATCCTAGAGATACCTAAAAATACAACGCACTGCTTGACGATGAGAAGCACGAGGGGAAGCCTGAAATCGAGCGCACAGACACACAACGAATTGTATATCCAGCCTCGAAGCCGTGAGATAGAGGAGAGAGCCAATCATACTGCGGTACTCCTTCTGGTCCACGGGCTCTCCATCCTCATCAGGGTCCAGCACGGTGGTTGTGGCAATGGGAGTAGACATTGGCCTACTGCTTCCCATTTCGAAGCACCGGAGAAGGTCCTTTGTGTACTTACTTTAATGAATGAAGGTACCTTCTTTCAGTTGCTTGACTTGAAGACCAAGAAAGAAAGTCAATTCGCCTATTATGCTCATCTCGAACTCCCTGCTCATAGAATCTGAAAATCTAGACACCAAAGCATGAGAAGAACCACCGAATATGATATCATCCACATAAATCTGAACCAATAGAAAGTCACTGCCATGCCTGAGAGTGAACAAGGTTTTATCTACCATTCCCATTTTGAAATCATTTTTAAGAAAAAAACTCTTAAGCCTATCATACCAAGTTCTAGGGGCTTGCTTCAGTCCATACAAGGCTTTGGAGAGTTTAAAAACATGGTTTGAGAACTTGGGATTTTCAAAACCAAGAGGTTGCTTGACAAAGACCTCTTCTTCTATGAAACCATTCAGGAAAACACTTTTGACATCCATTTGAAATAGCTTGAAGCCCTTGGATGCCACAAATGCTAGCAAAATGCGAATGGCTTCTAATCTAGCTACAGGAGCAAAGGTCTCTTCAAAGTCTAAGCCTTCTACCTGGGAAAAACCTTAAGCTACAAGCCTAGCCTTGTTGCGAACTGCCAACCCATCTTCACTTTGCTTATTTTTGAAAACCCATTTTGTTCCAATTACATTATGATTAGGTGGACTTTGTTTCTTTCAAAATTTTCAAGCTCTTCATGCATGGCATTGACCCAAGAGGAATCAGATAAAACATGTGTGACATCTCGGGGTTCAAAAGAAGCGACAAAAGCAGAATGTGCATGAGAATTAGGAGAAATAAACCTAGAGCGAGTGACTCGCTCATGGAGATCCCCAATGATCTGCTCAGGTGGATGTCGTCGCTGAATATGAAGATGAGGTCCTAGTGCAGAAGTGGCCTCTACCTCATGAGCTGTGGAGGTAGGAGCAGAGCCACTCACATCGTCGGTGAAGGTAGGAGGAGGCTGCTCAGCTAAAACTAGAGAAGTAGAAGCAGACTCTCCAACCATCTCAGAAGTGACTGGAGGATGGATTGGGTCCTCATCCTCAGAGTCGTCATCGACAAAGATACTCTCAGAAACCTGTGAACCTGCATCAACGGGTCTAGTATCAGGACTAGCCTCATCAAAAGTGACTTCGCAAGTCTCAACAATTTTGTTAGTATCCAAATTAAATACACAATAGCCACGAGAATGAGCAGGATATCCAAGGAAAATGCCATCATGACATCTAGATTCAAATTTATCCAAGTTGCCATGTTTAAGAATGAAGCACTTGCAACCAAAAATCTTAAAATGAGAGACTTTAGGCCTATGACCAAATCTAAGCTCAAAAGAAGTCTTTCCAATCACAAATCTCAAGAAAACCCTATTTGACACATAACAAGCAGCAGAAATCGCCTCGGCCCAAAACCTCCTAGGTGTGCTATGCTCATCTAGCATGGTCCTGACCATCTCTACAAGGGTCCTGTTCTTCCTCTCTACATCACCATTCTGCTGAGGAACTCTAGGAGAAGAAAACTGATGATCAAGTCCCTTATCAGTGCAGAAGGTAGCAAAGGAAGAGTTCTTGAATTCTATCTCATTGTCACTCCTAATGGCTCTCAAAGCTCTAGAAAGATCAACAGCTAGTCTAAGGACCAATTCTCTAAAATAGCTAAAAGCCTCGTCCTTAGAAACCAGAAAATAAACCCATGAATACCTGGAGAAATCATCCACAATCACAAGCACATACCATTTCCCACCTGCAGACTGGACTCTAGAAGGACCAATAGTGTCTAAGTGCAAGAGCTGACCTGGTCCATCAGTCATCACTAAAGTAAGAGGTGGATGAGAAGCAGAAACCATCTTACCATGTCTATGGGGAGTGCGCACAAGGTCTCTAACAGGCTTTAGCTTAGGCAGACCTCTAATCAAATCCTTGCTACTGATCCTGGTCAAATGGTCGAAACCTATGTGTCCAAGCCTACGATGCCACAAAACTAGATCATGAGAGTCAGAAGCCACAAGACATCTAGGATTGGAAGCAGAAGAGATACTGAAATCAGCACAAAAGATCTTCTCAAACCTAGAGATCCCAAAGACAAGCTCACATGAGGAGTCTAGAACTCTACACTCACCACTTTTAAATCTCACCTCTAGACCCTCATCAAGAAGCTGGGAAACAGATAAAAGATTATACCTCAGCTTACTTACCAAAGCGACGTCCTTGAGCATGAACTTGTTGTTGACACGCACTGTGCCCTTGGCTATCACGGTCCCGGTAGAAGCATCCCCAAACGTGATCAATTCATTGCCGGATGCACGTGTGAGGGAGGAGAACCATCTAGAATCTCCAGTCATGTGTCGAGAACACCCAGAGTCGACAAGCCATATGTCCTCCTTCCTCGCACAACGGACCTACAAAGCACGAACATGAAACATCTGTGCCTCAGTGTTGGGGTTAGTGATAAAAGACATGGGAATCCAGTACCGAGTCACACGATGCTTGGGCAAAGCAGTAGAAGCAACAGTAAAATGGTTAGGAGTAAAATCATAAGAATGCCCATGAGAACCACCTAGACCTCTCCGAATCGACCTACCAAAAGGTCGGTACTCCCCTTGTCTAGATGCTACCCGTGATCTCTTCTCACGATATCCTAAACCAGAACGTTGCCTAGAGCCACCAAAGGAGTCAAAGAAGTCATCTACGAACCTAGGCCTATGTCTAGCAGAAAAGATAGGCTGCCTGGCTCTAGAGAATACAGCAGGTGAAGAAACTTCTCTAATGGTTTTCAAAGCACTCATCCTCTCCTTCCTCTCAATCTTGGCTCTACGGAAGCAGATGCCAACAATGTGGCCATCCTTCTTGGAGAAGGTGCAATGGTACTTGACCTATTGAGGGGTCTGACCTATTGAAGTAGAAGCACATGTCTTGCTAGAAGGGTTTTGGGCAAAACCTATAGATCTAAAGACTATCTTAGATGGCTCAGAGGGTTCTACCTCAAACAAGACACTCTCAACAGCTCTCACAATCTTAGGTGGATGGTTCTTGGAACGCTCTAGGGAATTAAAACCTAGGCCACTATTCTTAACACTCACCTTAGATTGATCGAGAATCATGTTAAGGTTCTTCTTCCCACTAGAGAATCTCTCAAGAGTCTTTTTGAGGTAATCATTTTCTTTTGCTAGGTCCTTACAGGTGACACACTTATTTGACTTGATTGTCTTAGCAAACTTATCTTTAGCAAGAGCTACCTCAACCTTTAAAGCCTCACAAGACACACAAGAAGCATTCTCAATCCTACTCACTTGCTCCTTGAATTTGACACTAAACGCCTCTTATATCTCATCTAAATTAGTCCCAACTTCAGTACAAAAAGCACAAGAAGCAGAATCAACAATTTTCTTGGAAGCAGTTTTGGACATGGATTGTTCAATTTTAGATTTCTCCGCTAGAGTCTTATTCAAAGCATCATTCTCAATTATGAGTTTAAGACAGTTTTCACATGAAGCAGTCTTAGAATAAAGAATCATTTCAGACATTTCCTTCATTTTATTCTTGTTATCCTCACAATGAGAGCATGTGTGACTAGGATCATATTTTAGTAATTCCTTAGTAGCACTATCCAATTTCAATTCAAGCAAAGTACAATTTGAGCAAGGTAAAAGAATAGTATCTACAGCAGTCACATCTAGAGCAATAGCATCCATACAAGCAGGACTAGACTTGAGATATTCTAGTTCATCTAGAGCATCTTTAAGTTGATTTGCAACAGAGGAATGAGCAAATTTCAGTTTGGTCAATTCATCATGCAAGCTAGAGCAAGAATCACAATCATCAGCAGGATTAATGGATTTGAGCCTAACCACTTCTAGGTTCAAGTTGTCAATCATGAAATCCTGTTTCTTAATCATTTTAGCTTACTTTTTTAGATTTCGTTCAGCAACAACTAAGGCACGTTTCATCTCATCTAGTGAGGGGCATACCTCGTCGGGATCGCTGAAAAGCTCATCATCATTGGAGGAGTTGAAGTCGTGGCTGTTCTTGGCCTTGAAGCACATGCCAGTGAAGTCCTAGGCCTTCTTCTTGCCATGAGAATCATCATCGTTGCCCTCCGACCCCGAGTCCACATCGCTCATATCAACATTCTCAAGAACGACAAGGACCCGGTTGACGAACTTCCTGTAGTTGGGCTTCTTGGCTTTTGCATCCTGAGCTTGAGGACGCCTTCGGAAGTCCTTCTCCTCCTTTCCCTTCAGCTTGGGGCATTTAGCCCGAATGTGGTTTGGCTCACCACACTCAAAGCAGGTAACAGGGCCACCTCTCCTTCTACTCCTCACCTTGTTGTAGACTCTTGAGAATTTTGTGGATAGAAGGGCTAAATCATCCTCAGGTAGTTTCTCTAGCTGCTCATCACTCAAAGAGTATAAAGCGGACAATGAAAACCTAGATGAGCCAAAATCCAAAGAATCAGATGAGCTACCCTTAGATGGGTCGACCACCAAAGCCATCTACTCTGTCTTGGGGAGATGTGAGATAAAGTCAATCTCATGTGTCTTCAACCTCGAGTAGAGCTTATCCATTGTAAGCTCACTCATGACAGTGTTGTCATTGATGGATGTGATCTTCATTCCCCAGACCTTCTGTAAGACCAAGAGGTTTTTTGGTCATGATATTTGATGATGAACACATTGATAATAAGCTAGACTTAGTCTTAGTACTTAATGATGAATACATTGTCTCTGGAACTTGTTTGTGCTCTTCAACTGACTTGCATTTGAGTTCTGTCAGTTTCTGTTGAAAATCAGTTCTTGTTAGGATTATCGGTAGTACCGGCTGTGTACATGCGGAACTACCGAAGTGCGGTATGACCGCGGGTGTGCAGCGGTAGTACCGTAGGTCTTGTTTTCCAACGTGTTTTAGCTCGAACCATTAGATCCTAATCTGAAGCGTCCACGTGGCAAAAAGGGCTTTGTTTTGAAGTTTTTGAGCTTTTTCGTGTTGCGGTAATACCGGCGTTGTTTTCACGGAACTACCGCTTTGCGGTAGTACCGCGAGTAGTTTACGGTAGTACCGCAAGTCATTTTCTCTGGTGCGTTTTGCTCAATTCGTTAGATCTTGATCTAACGGCTGATATTGAGATGAACGTTCGGACCGTCTGAACTCCTCAAGGAATGTGAGCCTTTGATTTGAAATCTGACAGCTGTTATTGATGTAACGTTCGGACCGTCCGAGATGAAAACATTGTGAGCCGTTGATCTGAGATCTGACGAATGAAATCATCTCGGACTTGCTACAGTATTGTTAAGATCTGACGGCTGTGAAGCACGGTCCGATCGGCCAA
Source organism: Phyllostachys edulis (assembly GCA_036346405.1). Classification (NCBI taxonomy): domain Eukaryota; kingdom Viridiplantae; phylum Streptophyta; class Magnoliopsida; order Poales; family Poaceae; genus Phyllostachys; species Phyllostachys edulis. The sequence goes on along the minus strand of CM070548.1, from coordinate 54,053,238 downwards.
CTCATTTGGGCCATTTGTGCTTCTTTGAGGTTCGTGAGAAGTTTTGCCAAACATTCGTACCGCTGATGAACGCGGTAGTACCGTGTTGTCCGGTAGTACTGGTGTGTTAATGGCGGTAGTACCGCACTTGGTTTTTCAGAAAGAGAAAGCTCCTGATAGGTACAGTTAAATAAAAATCAGATGATCTGGAGTCTTGGAGCGGAACGACCGGCAAGTGGTATGACCGCACTTTGAACGTCGATAATACCACACAAAGGTATGACCACAATGTTGCGGTATGGAAATTCCAGAGAGCATGTTTTTTTGGAAGATCTTGAGATTTCCCAATGAGCGGTAGTTCCGTAGTGTCTTGAGCTGTACGACCGCGTGTGCGGTAGTACTGGACGTACACTGGCGGTAGTACCGATTGTGCTCTGGAAAGTTATCGTTTTGGGGATTTGACTGAGGATATGTTAAATTCGTGAGCTATATCTTGTTGCATGTTGCATGATAGTGTTTATGGGTGTGAGTGAGCTAATGGATGGTCAAGTTGGAGAACTTGTGCCAAGAATTGGTTTCCTTGATCTGTGCATGTGCAGGTTAGGTGTTGAGGACGAATCACGGTCGGTGATGGGATTGACTCAGACTAGGATGGGGAATCTGAGGTCTTGAAAGTCGTGGATGTCAAGAGGTGGTTTGGATCGCGCTGGAGCACATGGAGATCATGGGGTGCACGCTGGAAGCTATGGGATGGAGTCCTGGAGGCTTACGGCGTGGAGTTTTGGAAAGACAGATTTGGAAGGAGTTCCAAATCTGGTTGTCTTAAGATAGGGTCCGTATTGGTGTCGTGTTGGACATGGATAGGACTCTAGGCTATAAGAAGAGGCAGAGGGTGCGCTTTTAAAAAAAGGGATTTTTGGGTTTTTACCATAGCTTGTTTTGCTGCAGTTTAGAGGTCCTTCGTTTTGGGGCTTTAAGGGGTGCTTGCTGAGAGCCTTGTAGACACAAATCAAGTTTGATATATAAAGTTCAGATTCGTTCAACTTTGGTTCTTGATTTTTGATCTTCTTTGTGCTTTGAGGTGATACTCGCTGTGAAGTTTTTTCAAGTCATCCAAAGAGTTTGCCGGAGTTCTTGATAACAAGAAGAAGTTGGAATTCGGGGGTCAATTCACTGCAATCATTCAACCCCCCCTTCTGATTGCCATTACGATCCTACACCTTCACATCAAGAGCACCTAAGAGCTGACGTGCATTTTCAGATTCAGTGAATACAAGATCCACAGCACGTAAATCATGAAGGATCTTTGAGAACCTTCCCCACAGCTCATCCAAGGATTCACCGGGCCTTTGTTCGATTTTTTAGTATTCTTTCTTGAGCTGGTTCTGTCTCACTTCCTTGATCGCAGTGGACCCCTCGTGGTAGTCACAGAGAGTCCTCCAGATCTCATGAGCAGACCTCAAATGAGCAACACGCTCAAACTCACATCTACTAAGCCCCTGAATTAGAAAGTTTTGAGCCTTGCTATTAGCCTCAACATCTGGAGTGATCACATCGTCATTGGCTGGCACGACATATGGATTTTTGACCTTAAGCCAAATAGCGTGCCCTTGAGCCTCGATGTAGGCATGCATGCGAGCCTTCTAGTAAGCAAAATCGACTCCATCAAACACAGGTGGTTTTGTTGAATACTTGTTAGTCTCCATGGCACCAAAGACCAGTTAAGATCTATGAGAAGAGCTAACCGGGCTCTGATACCAACTGTAGGACCGAAAAATGCGACTAGAGGGGGGAGGGGGGGTGAATAGACGCTTTCGCTATTTTTCACCTTGATTAGATTCAATATCTATATCACTCCATTAGCTATGGAAGCTATGAAGATCAATATACAAGTACTGCAGAGGACTTGTGTTGAACCCAAATCAAAACCCCAAGCAAAAAGACCAAGAACCAAAACCTAATCTAGAGGGCCGGATTGACCTTAAGCAAAAGTGCGGACTAACCTTTCAGGCCAGACTAACCTCAGGCAAAGGTGCGGTCAGACCTCTCAGGCCGGACGTTAGGCAAAGGTGCGGTCAGACCTCGGGCACGATGAACAGTACAATCAGCCCGAAAACCAAAATAAAAATTGGGCTAACTTTTGATCCGTAAGGCCAAACTCCACGAAATTTGAGACACATCTTTTCTAAGATATTAAGAACCTATTACAATCAAAGATTGTAGAGATCCATGCCAAAGATCCTATCTTTTTCAGTTTGAACGAAGGAGGGTTCAAAACCGAGCAAAAACGAAAAACTTGATCCAAAACTTGCTCGTGGGAGAATGATGATCAAGATGATCCTAGATGTATTCCCACATGTCACAACAAGGTAGATGGGGGCAAGAAACCACTAGAAATCCATTGGATCAAAGAAACATCCAAAATCACCAAATAAGGAGGAAGAACACAAAGAGAACTCATCTTTGGGAATCATCCATAGATTGATCTGAGGTTGAGAGGGTTTACAGCCACTCTATCCATGGAGGACAAAACTCAATCCGTGAGCACACACTCAACTCATCTCTCTAGAACCCTAAGCCTGTCCTCTTTCTCTAATACCCTAAAACCAAACTAGGGTTTACAAATGAAGTGCTTGAGGCTGCTGTGAATAGCCCCCTCTTTATTTATACTAGAGGCTTAGCTTCTAGAAGAGTTAACCCTAATGGGCTCCTGTTAAGGCCCAACACAAACGGGACACACGCACGCATCTTGAAGCGTCGTCTTCATCTTCTTCTTGAACTAAAGTGCTTCTCCATGCACCGTTTTGCGCCGCGGTTTAGCCCAAGGTCACAGAGGCGGTATTTGGTGAAATTACCAAAATACCCCTTCTTGATCTTTCTCCAAAGACCAAGTCCAATCTTGGTGAAGCACTCGCCTGCTTCACCACGTGTAGGTTGATCAACGGCTCTCATCATGTCTGCAAGTCTCTCCCGTCCGGATCCCACCGGAACCACCAAGGCACTTGCACCGACCCCCACGCCGCTTGATCCAACCAGTCGCACCGAACCGCCTGTTCGGTCACCTTTGTCCAATTTGCGCCATGCTTGAATCCATTGACCTCAACCGGCATCCCCGATCGTTCTGGACCTCAGCTCTCCAAGCTTAGTCTCGATCTTTCTCGCCGTTGACCTTCGTTGACCTCCAAGCGTCCTGCACACCAATAGACAAAGAAATCGAATCCGGGAACAAGTTCTTCACAACTTGACCCACGTTAGTGAAAACATGCATCATGCAACACATATGCTCTGAACCCCATGAACTTGACCTATCCCAAAAGACAAAATTCCAAAATGGCCGAAGATCAACACAAATCCGGTCTGACTGCAGTTCACTGGCCGGTCAGACCGCACCAGGCCGGTCTGACCGGTCATTGACCGCCGGTCTGACCGCCTCTGCTTGACAACTCTTTTAACTCCGCCGAAAACGCGAGAAATGGCGAACCTTCGACGCCATTGCCAATTGTATCATCATCCTAAGATCATGCACATATCCCCATGATATCCACATGATGATTTAAGATTTCATTCATATGCATCATGATGACATATTAAAGACTTGGTCATGTGATGACCAAGCAATTGTTGAGGTCCCCGTCATGATTATGATGGGCTAAAGGTCCCCATGCTCGTGGAGCATGGGCTTAGGTCCCCATACTTGTGGAGTATGAGCAATGGTCCCTGTGCTAGATGGCACAGGCATGGGTGTGCATCGACAGATGCACGCTCTGCATTACCGGTAAAATGGAAAAGAGAAAGGGAAAGATAAAGTGCATTTTGAGCATATTGCATAGCATGAGCATGTAATATGTTTGGTGTATAGTTTTATGGATATTGGTTGATGATTACAATTATTTATGCTGTTATTGCCTTTTATTGTATTTGCTGAGTCTTTGGACTCACTCTTGCTGTTGGTGTGTTTTTTTAGGTACCCTTACAAGAACGGCATGCATGGGGGGAAGGAAAGATTAGAATGGTTGCACAATAGCACGATCTACACACAGTTGATTCGATAAAATGATAATTTAATAGTTGAATGTTTTGCTTAAAGTATTCTTTATGATTACTTCTTTACTTGGCATAAACTGTAATAAATGGATTAGAGGATTTTGGATGCCCTTTGGATTATATCCTAGTTGTTTAGCATGCTATGGATGATACAGTAATGATTAGCTCAATTTTGGATGTTCGTCGATATTTAGGTTATATTGGATGATTTGAATAGTGGTTTGTTGTTATATTAATCTGTGGAACCTCCGGTATAGCCATCTATACAAAGGAAGTTCTAACGAAATTTAGTAAAAAGACTTAGTTTTTATTTGTTACTCTTTTAGTTTGGTAGCATTCCAGGACTTTGTCGGGCTAGGGTGTTACAACTAACACCTTTATTGATATACTTATTGCTTAGTCTATGTTGGATAAAAAGGTGAAAATCAAAGATGTATGCATTCGACATCATATTCCTATGTCATGTTGCATTCCTCAGATCCAAAATATAGGTTGAACTCCACTAAAAGTGTAACTTAAATATGTGCATATGTTCTCATTACACATTCGTGTATGCACACATCTAGGGGGAGTTCACTCTATGTTTTGTGGCTTCATTAGTATTGATCCATATTCCTTTATCCACAAATATTAAGGATCTTTACTTTGAAACAAATCATATAAGTATACAAAACTTATGTAGTTTATACATACTCATATTTATCTACATTCAATTACTTGCAATTGTGATGGTTGTCATCAATTACCAAAAAGGGAAAGATTGGAATATCTTGTCCTACCATTATGAGTTAATGGTATGTTGTGATAAGTAATGACAATCATGTTGTGGGACTAATGTTTTTCCATGAGTTCGATGAATAGGTTATGTCTCGTGAGAAAAGAGACTTCGGATGGCATCATGAGTTGATCATCATCAATTCAAAGTTCAAGAAGAGGATGCATCATGTGTTGATGCATATCAAGATCTCGAAGAGGAGATGATCATGAGTTGATCATCAAGTCAAGAGAAGACCCATAGAGGTCAAGTAAAGGATGCATCATGGGTTGATGCATGTCAAAGACTACCCGGACTTGAAGTAAAGAGGTGCGTCATCAAGCTTGAAGTGTTTGTGCAAGGCAAAGGTATGACTAGCTAGGGCTAAGGATTTGTTCCTAGTCTTTTACCGGTCTTGGTGTTTGGATGGAAGGCCGGATTGCTAGTATAGGTTGCCGTACTATTAAGAGGGATCTTGATTTGTAGCTTGAGTTAGTCATGTGTTGATAGCTCATTATGTTTGCTCTAGATCTTGTTAGCATGTTGCCAATATTTACGAATGTGTTTTGCAAATAGTTGAGGCTCATGCATAATCCTTGTAGCATGTGACTTTAGTTTGCAAATGTGTTTTGCAAACGGGTTAAGTCCATGTACCTTAATTCCTTGTGGCGTTTATTCTAAAAATCAGCAAATATGTTTTGCAACTTGTTGAGAATCTAGCCTTCATCCCTTGTGTGCATCTTGCATCAATTGGCAAATGTGTTTTGAAAATTGAGTTGATGCAAATGAACAAAATATGTTTTCAACCTTGATGGCAGTGAGCGGTCTGACCGCCCATATCAGCCGGTCTGACTGGTAGTGTATCGGTCTGACCGCCATATATTGAGCAGTTTGACCGGTCCCCTGATACTACAACCTTTTGTGCGGTAGTACCGCCTCGTAAGAAATGGTACTACCGGAGAGCAGTAGTACCGAAGTTTTTGTGGTATGTTTATTCTAGAGAGGGTGTTTTTATTGAATGCCCTTGGTTTTCTTCGAGCGGTCTGACGGGTTTGAGCGGTCTGACTGGCCATTGGTTGGCGGTCTGACCGGCAGAGAGTCCAACTGCTAGTTTTATAGCCGTTGAAGCTTGAGCGGTCTGACCGGCCATTAGTTGGCGTCAGACCATTTTTCTCTAATTCTCTGAAACCTTTCCCCCAACGGCTAGTTTTTTTTGTGTGGGCTATAAATACCCACCTTGGCAGGTTGTGGGAATGTTGTTGGTGCCATATTCATTTCTATTGAGCTAAGAGCAAGCCCTCTACACTCTTTTGTGTATGTGTTGCACTTAGTGAGATTCGAGAGGTAAACCCTAATCGCATGTGTTGCATTGGGTAATGGATTGTGTATCCACTTGAGCTTAGACACTAGATTAGTTCAAGTGAAAGTCTTCGACTTGTTACTCTTAGTGTTTGCCAACACGTAGACGGCGTGGAGGCGTCGTGGTCTGGTGATCTTCTCAAGAAGCTTGTGGGAAGGCCCGGCGTTTGTGAGTGGCTTGGTGCTCGCCATCTCCGGAGTAGAGGGAGAGCAACCCCTAGTGGATCAAGGTGTTGGTTCCTGTTGGAACCGGTCCAAGTGGTTGGACTTATCTCGGAGATGTTTGGCTTATTTCGTGGAGCCAGTCCAATCAATTTTGGGCTTACCTCAACGTGGATTAGGGGAGACCGGCAAGTCTCTAATCACCACGGTAAAACATCGTTGTGTCATAGTGGTTTGCATTCTTGTGCTTTACTATATTGCAATTTACATTCCCTATATTAAATTGCTTACTTGTATGCATATGATTGCTATCTTTTATATAGTCTCATATTGTTGGTGCACTTAGTAAAGACTAGTTGATTTAGTCTTTAATTGTGCAAAACCGATTTGATTTATAATTCCGCATTAGAAATCAGTTTTAGCCTTAGAGATTTTTAAAAACCGCCTATTCATCCCCCTCTAGTCAGTCTCCTCGATCTTACACTTACGTACGTCGCGGATCTTCCTAAATCAGCGCAACAACGCCTCTACGGTATCCACACGTCTAGGGTGGAACGTCGTGCGCTGATGTGCTAGCACTAGCATGCACGACATGGCCTTTTAGGAGGAGGTGGCTAGGGTTTCGATGGGTGGTGCAACATCATCCCAAAATCCCCACGCCTCCCCTTATAAAGATCCCCTAACAGATCCCTACGTTAGAAACCCATTAGGACTCTTAACTACGCATGTATTAATATTATAATCCGATTTGCCTTTGATCTGAACTAGTTTATCCAACCCATTAAGTGTGTGACCCTGTAGGTTCATGCGTAATCGGCTGTGACCCGAAAACTCGTTTCCGATCTACAAGTCGGTAGCGGTTCCTAGCAGGATATAGCGACTCTTGAATACACATAACGATCATATCGAACAAACCTTTATAAAGCTCATGTGCTGATCCTTTTGTCTCAAGATACCAGATCAATTAGTTGTAGTTGACTCCTCAACTATATTTGGCATAGCCATGCACTTCCTTAATTTAACCACATCGAGGGGCTCGAAGATATCTCTCCCGTTAAAGAGGAGGGACAAATTTCATCTTGATCGCTCACATTACTCTACATATTTCATAGTAAACCCGAAAGCTACATTTATGACTACCTATTTATGAAGTAGCATTTGACAACCCCTAAGTAAACTATTACACATATAGAAAACCATGATAACCTCAGGTCTAAGAATCTCGCATACACTATGTATGAGACCAACCGATGACACTTAAGAATATAAAACTTCTTGTAGCGTCTCAAGGCAGGTCAATCCAACACTATATTCTCCAACATATGTCCATATTATTGATTTGATATCTCATATCCATGATCTGTGAAACGTGATCATCAATCAATGCATGTGTTTATCCGTAAATCATAAGTTCCCCCACGTAATGACATAAGATCAAGGATGCTTAGAATAACATCATAAACATAAATAGAGAGTTTCACGAACAAGTCACATACTTGCCAATCAATATAGATGCTATTTCATTCAAGGGATAAAATAACATATTATTCAAAAGTTCATAAACATAGAACCAATAAAATCATCTCTATGATTGCCTCTAGGGTATATCACTAACAAGTTCTTCTGTATAATTCGAATAAAATGACAAATGAACAATAGCATACCGACAGAAAATGCTAAAAATGTAACTCATCCACATACTAAAAAAGATATTCCCAGTAGACCTATAAAGCATTGCAAAAGGTCTTTAAATTGACATTACATGGACAATGCTAACATCCACATATACTATTCTGCGCAGGTTTACAAGAATAAAATGAAGTATACTTAGAGTTGTACAACCTTCAGAATTATGTTTAAACATGGAGGAGGTAAGAATTGCTGCTGTCATGCTGTTTAACAAAAGCAATTCATAGTATAAAAAAGTTGGACGATCTAACAGGTAGGTGAAGTCATTTGACAAGTTCACACTCTCATGACACTACATGGACATGGTATAATAGATGGACATAGACATAGTCATCTATACTAATATACTAGTAATCGTGCACCTGCAAAGCGCGTCTTGACTAATATAAATTAAATCAAACATATTTTAAGAACAAGAAACATGCAAACCATATACATCATACTGCAATATCATCCAAATTTTGAACACCCTCCTTGGAAATTTCAAGCAAAGTGAATATCGCATAATTTTTAACCTACACAGATAATTTTGTCTTGCAAGCTAAAAAGACACCTCACATAGTCATCATAAATTCAAAAATATAAGACAGAGTCAAATCCAATTTATACCATAAATCACTGCATACGTAGAAAATTTATATATATATGCCCCAATGAAAACAAAGTTAATTCAAATAACTCAACAATTCGGTGGTTAAAAAGCAATACAATCCCAAAATTCAACTCTCGAAGAAGGAACAATGTACCTGTGCAAGGTTACAATGTTTAATGTAAAGATACATATTTTGTTCAGGTTAATGATGTTTTATGTGCATCAATATTAAAATGTAAACACGATAATGTTTTTTAATGTCAAATTTATGCTAACACAATAACAATTCTCATATGCTTATGCACCTCTTGCCTTCATTTGATGCCGCCACCGCGCCGCTACCGATTAAGGAGAAGAGGAAGTCAGGAATTGAGTAGGGAGCCTTTGTCATTGGTGGTCGTATCCCCGATGAGACCTTGCCACTAGATCTGACCTAATCCCATTGCCATCGCAAAGAAACATATACGATGAGAGGGAAAGAAAATCACTAGTTGTCGGTACCGTTGTGCCTCTCATCATAGCTGGTTTGTTGGTCACTGTGGTTCTCACTCGCGAGAGAGATAGCCAATGAAAGCGATGGAGACCTCGAGCGATGACATCGATAGCTGGTGAGGGCAGTGCTGACACAGTCCGTAGCGACGGAGGTGCCTTGGGTGAGATGTCGGAATCAACCACGAGGGGGCGAGGTGTATGGAACCGAAGGGGGGGGTGGAGGATGTGTGATGAGGGCATCCCTACGACACTTTCTCCTCCTCCATCTACTGCTCAAGATATAAGCATTGAGTTGCCGACTGGACCAATTACAAGAGCACGTGCCAAGAAACTACAAGATCAGGTGAACTTGCTCCTTAATGAACACATCGTTAATTTTAATGAGAATTTTATTCTACCTAAAAATAGCGTTTTGATTGTGCTCAAGTTTGAAGATTCAACGATCGAAGGAGAAGTTGCTGTTCATGACGATGATGAGGATCTGCGCAAGATGAGATGCATGCTAGTCCATAACTTGGTTGGGATCCAAGAGGGTGGCAAGGAAGGAAGGGCTGTTGCTAAGTACGAGGGAAAATGCGTTTGAACTAATAGGGGGGCCACCAGAATAAGAGGCGACCAAAATTGTGTTCACGTCTGCATTGAAGGAGCATGTTTTGCATGGCAGTCTGATTGGAATAAAGGAGGCTGCATGCATTGTTGAATTAATGGAGGATTAAAAGGAAAGTTAAAGTTGTTGTCGCTGCATGCAAGAAATGACTTGAATGGTTAGAATTGAGATGCATGCTTTTCCGCTGGGAATTGAGGGTTTGGCGATCTCCGCTTGTGGTCTAGCGGCGATCATTCTGGTGCGTGTTGGCGAATATCCATAGAGCTGCAAGTCCGTGCACTGGCACGTGGTATACAGCTGAGCGTTGTTCATCGTCAATCACTATTTATCCACAGTTCTACTCGAGAAGATCGGGCAACCCTATATCAATGTGAGGTCATTGCGAAGCATGTATAGGGATGGTGGCAGCGATGATGGAGGCGGCATGGGGAGTACGGTGATGTTGGTGAAGGCGTGCTCGATCGGGAATTTGGAATGTGCGCACATGTAGGTGTACTCGGCAGTAGGGATAACAACTTGACTAATGTTGTGGTTAGGACAATGAAATGATTAATATAGAAATTAAAGGACGAAGGAAATTAGGATAGTAAAACTAATGTGGGCGGCATGATAAAAAAATTTAATGGCCACACAATTATTAGTGAGATTAGTAGATAATTGTTTTGAGAAGGATTAATAGGTAATTAATTGGTAATCATGGTTTTAAATACTGGCAGGATATGAAACGAATCTGGGCCATTTGATGCAGAAGATCCAAGGGTTAGGATTGTTTTGTTTACACAAACGGGGAGTGTATGTAGCAAAGAACTCCCATAATTTGTGTACACGAATCATTCTGAGCCCTCCGATAGACTTGATCTAATGGTCAATATTCACTCCATATCCTGCCATACACATTCAATTTTCTATATTAATATAAAAAATGAAGAGTTACATTCTTTGCTACATCCACCCATACTTTGTGTACACAAATCATTCTGAGCTCTTCAGTAGACTTAATCTACTGGTCAATATTCATTCCACATCCTACCACGCACATTCAATTTAAGTCATTCATCCTTTCAATCCAGTAGCCTAGATTCAAATTATATCATGCCAGCAATTAATACATTAATCATAGCACTAATTCACCACTAGTCATACAACCAAACCCAGTTAATACCGTAGCTAATGTTATTGATGAAGATTCAAATAATTTAATTTCACATTTCCCATTGTGTCACTCCTTGGTGACTGAAATGAGTATATGCTAATTGAATTTTTTTAAAGTACATGTTTGCTTGTTAGAATCTACCATAACATAGGAGAATACGGACTTAAAAATATGTATACCTGCCAATTTACTAGAAAATACATTAGACATACGGGCTGTACTGGTATTGTTTCACTTGGCTTTTTTATCTAGAGGTGTGCTACACGTGTATACTTGACAAGTGTAATCTAAGGGATCGCAAAAAGATGCATGGATGACATAAATAGCCACTGAATACAGGATAGCCACTAAAAACAAGACATTAATGGGCTTAGAGCATCAATGAGAAAATAGAAAGAAAAATAGGACATTAATAGGACTTGGGCATAGAGCTCCAACTGTAACACAAAGTAATCACACAACATAGAAATGTCAATCTAATTGGTGAACCAGACACCAAAAAAAAAACCATAGAAATATTAATATATTCTAGAAAAAAAATGACAATCCTTAACTTGACCAAGCCCATAAAAAAACATATACAGAGAAAATTAATCTATCATAGACAAATGACAATCCTAACCTTGATCAACACCTTACCAAAAATAAAAAACAGATACAGATAAAATTAATCTATCCTAGACAAATGAAAATCCTAAACTTGATCATCCACTTACCAAAAAACTGATTCAGATAAAATTAATCTATCCTAGGCAAATGAAAATCCATAACTTGATCAACCCCTTAGCCCCTACAAATAACAGCAACAGAAGAGAGTAACCTATCCTATACAAAAATAATTCCAAATTTGATGGACCCCTTACAAATTACAAAGAGAATAAGACATTAACATGTCCTTTCCAAAATTGCACACCCATTGAACTAAAATTGCAGAAAAAGTAACACTAAAAATTTAATTAAAATTGTTTGAAAGTTGAAAACATCGGGTATTGACATAGAGAAATTTCATCGAAAATCAAATTAAATGTAGAAATAAATATAAGTCCGACATGCATTGAACTTTAATTGCAGAATGACTAATTCAGAAATTTTAATTAAGATGGTTTGCAGCATTGAATTAAAATTGTACCTAACACCTAAAATTGAATGCAAGTTCAAATCAGCAAGGTATATCCAGAGAAAATTTTCGTTGTAAAACATATAAATTGTAGGAACAAATACAAGACGCACACCAAATGAACAAAAATTGTGGAATAACTAGCATTGAAATTTTAATAAAAATGATATGTAAGTTGACACTTGCTAGGAAATGTACTGAAGATTTTTCCTTGTAAACATATAAATTGTAGAAGCAAACACAAAATGAACTTAAATTGCAGAATAAATAATACTGAAATTTTAATTAAAATGGTATGCAAGATGACATATGTTAGAAATTTTCATATAGATTTTTCCTTATGAAAATATTAAATACTAAAACAAATATATGCAACACACGCATTGAAACTAAAAATACAAAATATCTGACACTGAAATAAATTACAGGTGCCTCTCTAGCGCGAAAAATATGTAATTGGTGTATAAGTTATTTTATGGTATGTGTTGTAACATCCCAATTTTCTGAGTTTCAAAACTCTTTTGAGTAGTTTAGCCTCTTGGAAAAATTCACCAAGTTTTATTTGAATTTAATAAAGCTTAAATGGGACTTTTAAAGTCAAAATAGTTTAATGTGACTAACTTGAACATCAATTAAATCCAAAACTATTTTATTTGACTTCTTTGTGTTTGAAAATATTTTCTAGATTTTTTTGGAATTTGTACGAGTTCATTTGCTATTTTTAATTTGCCATTTGGATTTTCTGGTATTTCTAAAATACAAAATCTATTTAAAATCTCAGGAGTTCAAATGGGCTGAACCCTATTCCCCAGCCCAATCCATCGCCGAAGCCCAGCCCATTTCCCCTCTCTCTCTCCAGCTCGTCCGCGTCCCTGGACCCATGCGTTAGCCGCACATGAGTCATTTCCGACACAAACTCACCAAGCCATAGTCATTGACATGTGGGCCAATGGCTACGTCACTGTTCATCGTCATCATTGTGCACGTCTTGTATTCCACCGTCGTGCCACGTTCGGACACTCCTTTAGCCCTGCTGTTACAAGCTATAAAAGCCCTCGCTATGCGTGTCAAACCCATCACCTCGACCTCCGCCGCCAAATCCTCAAAGCCCGAAGCCCTAGATCGCCGTCGCTTTGTCGGATTTGAAGATCTAAACCTAACGTCGCTGTCTCAAGATTTCTTCGATTCCATCGCCGCCGATGCCTGTCGGACCCGGGAACGAAAGATCCCAAACCCTCTGTGTTCATACACCAGTCCAGGATTTCCGGTGTACACAGTTACAAAAATGATAACATAACCAAATCTCGCATTGCATTAATAGTAAATCAGAGTTCGATACAATTGGGCATGAAGCCAAATAAAAGATTAAATAGCACAGCGTAAAGAAGAACGATAGTGGTAGGCCAGAACGATCCGCCACAGGCAATCGTCTGGGGGCGTAGCCTAGGCGTCGGTGTCCTCACCGTCCTGATAATAGTCTTCTCCTGAAATTTTGTTGCATAAAGCAAGCATGAGCACAACTACCGTGCTGCAAAGTTACACCAATATGGAATTGTAATGCATGCATAAGGTAAACAAAGGAAATTGGCGGGGTTATTTTAAATAAGCGGCGGTTTAATTTAAATAATCATAATAGATTGCAAGGCCATTTTCATACAATAATTAAAATCATATTTTAAATGACAAGTGAATAATGTGGATAACCTCCAAGAAAGGTGATGGATATCCTCCAATCACAATGGCTAACCGCCTAATTTTCCCTGAGACTAACCATCCCGAAAACATCCGTTGAATTCATTTTAAAACCAAAAACAAGTCGACTCAAAGTGGCTTTGCTAGCATGTCCATGATCATGACGCCATGCTATTGAATAGTTTTCTACTCTGCGAGTTTGTACGGCTTTACCCACACGAGATATTATACCCTTTGTGTCGGCCAATCCACGCTTCCTAAGGCGTGTGGCAGAGCAAATATCACAAGGTCGTTACAATGATCTACCCCACAATACTCGTGCAGCTAAGGTTTCGCTTCCATTGGACTAACCATCCTCAGGAGCCCCTCTTGCGCCATGTGGGACTCTTGTCTAACCAACACCCACTCATACAATATGGCACGAATATCTATGAAGTATCCCAAATTATTAAGCCAGTCCTTCCCATACGGGACATGTGGTGGTGCGTTTTGGCATAGCAAAGGCACGCTCAAAGGCGGTCCTTAATTGACTTGGGCGTCTTTCAAATTAAACCACGGCTTTAATCCTAACAGATTAAACCGTGCATAAACTGCACCCACCTTTCATCCGTTACACCCAAGTCCAAACCATCTTGATTTTATTTAGTAAAACCACCTTTACAACAAATCTAAGGTAAGACAATACCATAGGTTCAAGTTAAAACAAGTTTGTAAAGATTTGGCTAAATCCTCCCCAAAATCAAAATCATGGTCTAAGTATTTGCTAAGCATTTCCAAACAATTTTACCTATGGTGACAAGGGATGGCATTTCAATATACAAAATTGGTCATACAATAACAATTGGAATAACTGAGTATTTAAGCAGGTATTAAAATAATTGACTAAAAATATGCATGCAATAATAATTTTAAAACTAAATTTAAATAACTTTAAAATAGTAGGTGCAACATGGTCAAAGTGTAACTTGCCTTCGCTGAAGTCTTGAAATTCTAATTCTTCGGAAGAATCAAATTCCCCGGAATCGTCGTAATCTAAACGTGAGAATACGACAAATCAATTGAAGTTCAAATAAAATCAAGACGACAGTTTAAACTAACTCTAAATAAAATAATTATATTTTATTTGACTAGATAATAATTTTATAAAACTTTATAAGTTTGAAACACTCAATTTGGAATTAGGAAATAAAAGATACGAATTTTACAAGCTTAAATCCTAAATTTGCAATTTAAATAGTTTTACTTGAAATGGCAATTTAAACTAATTCCAAATAAACAAATTTTAATTTATTAAGCTAGATAATATTTTTATAAAATTTTAGATATTTAATTCACTAAATTTGAAGTTGTACAACGAAGTTATGAATTTTACAAATGTTAACCTAAATTTGGATTTGAATGAATTTCTAAATTCTAAAACAGAACTAAACTGAAATCCTAATGGAATAACTATATTTTATCTAGTTAGATAATAGTTTTCTAAGATTTTAGCAACTGAAATCATCCAATTTGGAATTATGATTCAAAAGATATGAATTTTACAAGTTTAATTCCTAAATTAGTAGTTTAAATTATTTCAAATTCAAACAGACAGTTCAAACCTACTCCAATTCAAATTTTTATATTTTATTTATCTGGGTATTAATTTTATAAAATTTTAGAAGTTGGAATCACCTAATTTGGAGTTAGGATGCAAAAGTTATGAATTTTACAAATTAAATCCTAAATCTGTTATTTAAATCAATTTCCTGAATTATTTTTCTAAAAGAAAATCTAATTATTGCGCAAGGTGACGCCAGCAGTGGAATTTTCGGGATTTAAAAGAAATTAAAAAGATTCTGACGAGCGGGCCCCTTGTGTCAGAGACACGGCTCACGTGGACTTAGTCCACGGGCCTTGCGCACAGGGGAGGGGTGTGAGGTGGCATGGCTCGTGCCACCCGTGCGCCACGTCAGCGGAAATGGGCGACGTGGCGCCTGCGTGGCGCGTGGTGGCGGCCGACATGGCGGCGGCGGCGGCGGCAACGCGAGACGGGGCGTCATGGTCGCGGCTTCTGGCCATGGCATGCAGGCGAGCATGCGCATAAAAGAGGAGGAGACGATCTCGAGCGCTCACCCTACGCCGAGGCGAGGCGGAGGCGGCGGCGAGGAAGAAGCGGCGGCGAAGCCGGGTTGTCGGCGCGACGAGCTCGAGGTCTCTCGGCGGCGCGCGCGACCGGATCGCGGGTCACGACGATGGAGATGGGCGGTGGCGAGGCGGCGTCAGCGGTGTCGCCGGAATCGGAGATGGATCGAGAGCTCCCGCCGTGAAGAACTCCAAAATCTGGGCTCCAAAGGGAGGGAGGGATGTGGGTGGCGAGTTATGGGATGGAAGGCGCACTGGCCGCCTTTATAGGGGCCGGGAGCTCCAGAGCGCGTGGAGGAGGCGGAGGTCGTCTTGGCGATTCTTGGCGGTGGTTGTGGCGTCACTTGCTTGAGAAGGGGGGAGGGGGTGGGGTCGCGGAGGTGGGGCGCTTTGTGTGCGATCGCGGGAGGAGCGGGCGGTTGGAGGCGGTGCCGTTCTGAGCTTCGCCATGGCGAAAATGGCGGCAGAGTCGGCTTTGACCGCTGGAGAAGAACGCGGGAAACGATGACGCGGGCCGTCGGATCTTGCTTCGACAGTGCGGAGAAGACGGGTGGCGTGGAAGCGTCGCGGTCAGCTTGATGGATGGGCGATCAAGGGTGGAGAGAGAGGAGGCGGGTGGAAGCGATGGGTGAGCTGGGGCGCACGTGGAGAGAGGAGATGGGCCGAGACTTTCGGCCCAAGCATTGTTAGGATTTTATTTTGATTTTCTATTTTAAATAATCTGATTAATTCCTTTTAGACTTGGAAAAATAGCAAAAAGAGTCCAAAAATTCTACAAAAATTCTCATAAATCCTTAGAGACATTTTAGACTTAATAAAATTATTCCCAACTTAAACTTGATAATAAATTTTGTAATTAAATTATTTTAGCTTTAAAACATTAGGAAAAAGCTTTTAAAATTTCAGAAAATTCACAAATTCAAATAAGTTTTAAACTTTAATCAAATTTGAAAGTTTTGGGCTGTTACAAACCTCCCCCCCTTAAGGGAATCTCGACCCCGAGATTCAGGATTGACCGGCAAGAAGGTGGGGATAACCAGCTTTAATATCTTCTTCTCGCTCCCAAGTGGCTTCACTTTCCGGGTGGTGGTTCCACTGAACTTTGTATGAGCGGATGATCTTGTTCCGTGTGACACGCTCTGCGACGTCCAGAATTTTGATCGGTTGCTCCACATAGGTGAGGTCCTCTTGAAGATCAATGCTTTCGGAAGGGTCGATCTTAGGCTTTCGAAGGCATTTCTTTAGTCATGAAACATGGAAGACATTGTGTCTGACGGACAAAGATCTTTGGTAGCTCAAGTGATATGCAACTTCACCTCTTCTTGCCAAAATCTTGTAAGGTCCCACAAATCTGGTGCGAGTTTTCCTTTGGTTGGAACCTTCTTACTCCTCGAGTGGAGTAACTTCGGAGATAGACAAAATCTCCTTCGCAAAGGTCAACTCTCCGACGATTATCGGCATAACTCTTACATCGGGTTTGAGCTACTTTCCGATGCTCTCTTATTGCCTTAACCTTACTCTCGGCTTCTTTGATCAACTCGCCCAAAGAACCGATGCTCTCCTACTTCATCCCATAGAAGCGGAGTTCGCATTTCTGCCATACAAAGCCTCAAACGGGGACATTTGAAGGCGGCTTGGTAGCTATTGTTATCTGAAAATTCGCATAGGGCAAATTCTTGTCCCAACTTTTTCCGTAATCCAAAGCGCAGCTCGAAGCATGTCTTCAAGAATCTGGTTGACTCGTTCGGTCCGCCATCCGTCTGCGGATGATATGCGATCTAAAGTTGAGTCTGGTTCCCAAAGCTTCATGCGAGACTCGCCAAAATCTTGGCGTAAATCGTGATCCTCATCGGACCACGATCTTCTTGGGTACTCCATGCGGATAGACTATCTTGGCCATATACAATTCTGCCAACTTACTGCTCGGGTAGGTGGTCTTGACTGGAAGGAAATGAGCTACTTTCGTCAACCGTTCAATTATCACCCAAATGGAATCACACCCTGTTTGGGTCCTAGGAAGTCCGGTGATGAAATCCATACCAACTTCTTCCCACTTCCATTTGGGAATCGGTAACGGTTGCAACAAACCAGCGGGTCTTTGATGCTCCGCCTTCGCTCGCTGACAAACATCACATCGGGCGACAAACTCAGCGATTTCTCGCTTCATGCTGACCCACCAAGATCTTTCCTTAAGATCTGGTACATCTTAATCTTGCCGAGGTGAATGGAATAAGGCGCCTCATGGGCTTCCTTGAGAATCGATCTTTAAATCCTCTGCGATCCGATGCAGATGCGGTTCCCGAACCACACTGTTCCTTCCTCATCTTCGGTGAATCCTGAAGCTTTGCCTCTTCTCATATTCTTCTTGATCTCCTTGATGTCTTCATCTACTAATTGCTTTTCTTTGATCTGACTCTGAAGTGTTGGTTGAACTTCCAAAGCATTCACACATCCTTGCTCAACAATCTCCAAGTTCAGATGCTTCAATTCTTCATACAATTCTGGCTGATTCTCCTGAACCAAGATGGTATTGCAATCGCCTTCTGCTCGGGGCATCGCAACTACATTTGCCTTGCCCGGATGGTAATGGATCTCAAGGTCATAATCCTTTATCAATTCTAGCCATCTTCTCATCGAGATTAAGGTCGGACTCAGTGAATATGTACTTGAGACTCTTATGATCCGTGAAAACTTCGCAGTGATTCTGGATGAGGTAATGGCCTTGATCTTCAATGCATGCACAATCATTTGCTAGCTCAAGGTCATGAGTTGGATAATTCCCTTCATGTGGCCTCAAGCGACGAGATCGTAAGATCTGACCTTGCCCTCCTGCATCAATCATAGCAACCGAGTCCTTGACGAGAGCGTCATGAAAATCACAAAATCTTTATGAATATCTGGTAGGACCAATCTGGTCTTTGAAACTAGTCTCGTCTTCAGCTCTTGGAAACTTTCTTCACAGGCATCTGTCCATTCAAATTTCTTCTCCTTCTTCAGAAGTTGGGTCATTGGTCTTGCTAATTTGGAGAAACCTTCAATGAATCTGCGGTAATACCCATCCAATCCAAGGAAACTTCTCACCTCTGTGACAGACTCGGGTTGTTTCCAATCCATTACCGCTTCGACTTTGGCTGGATCTACGGCAACTCCTCCTGCGGACACAATATGTCCAAGGAATGCCACTTGACTTAGCCAAAATTCGCACTTCTTGAATTTGGCATAAAATTTGGTTCTCCCCGAGTTTTCCCAAAATTAACTGAGGTGGTTCTCATGTTCTTCTTCATTCTTGAATAGACGAGGATGTCATCGATGAAAACAACCACAAACTTATCCAAGAATTCCATGAACACTTTGTTCATCATATTCATAAATGTAGGCGTTCGTCAAACCGAAGGACATTACCGTGAACTCGTACAATCCATATCTAGTGGTGAAGGTGTCTTCGAATATCTTACGTCCGATCCTCGAGTTGATGATAGCGGATCTCAAATCAATCTTCGAGAATCGCTTGCTCCTTTCAATTGATCGAGCAGATCGTCAATCCTAGGTAGCGGTACTTGTTCTTGATTGTCACTTCATTGAGTGACCTATAATCCACACACATCCTCATCTTGTTGTCTTTCTTCTTGACAAACAATACCGTACCCCCAAGGTGATGAACTTGGCGAATATATCCTTTGCTCCATAACTCTTCAATTTGTTTCTTCATCTCTGCCAATTCATTAGCGGCATTCTATAGGGTCGCCGAGATTGGAGCGGTCCACAGGACTAAGTCAATTAAGAACATTATGTTTCGTCCGGTGGCATGCCGGGTAAATCATCAGGAAAGACATCCGGGAATTCTTGCACCACTGGTATATCTTCAAGTTTTAACTCCTTCAAGTTGGTTAGTATGGAACTTCCTCCGATGCAGGTCTTGGGCTTGAATTCAACTGTGACTCCTTCCTCATTAGTGAGAGTAATAGACCTATTGGCACAATCTATCCGTCCTTGATTCTTGGCTAGCCAGTCCATTCCAAGTATTACATCCAGACCTTGAGAATGCAAGACTATCAAGTCGCCATGAAGGAAACTCCGGATATCTCGAGGTAAGATTCGGCATAGAGAATCTGGTTCTCATTTACGAGCAGGGAATGGATTATCATAGGATTACTTAATGGAGAAATAGGTAACCCATTTTGCCCACAAACTTATTGGATACAAAAGAATCTGAAGCTCGGAATCAAGCAGGCGATCTTTGGTATCGAATTAACAAGAAACGTACCGGGGCGGCGTCTGGTCTTTGCTGAGCTTCCTCTGCTGTGGCGTGATTCACACGTCCTTCGTGAAGCGCCCGCCGCTTTGGGGTGCCGCCGGTGGCTGGTACTCCGATCTTGCTTTGGTGGTGTCGCATGATCTTTGTCTCTTCGGGCATTTGTTTGCATAATGTCGATCTCGTTACAATGGAAGCATGTCACTCCTGCTGGCGATGAAGTTGGGTTCTTCTGCTTGGCCTTTCAGATGCATTGTTGCGGCCGGAAGAGTTGGAGCACCTTGTCTTGCGTCTTGGAGCTCTGGGTGTAGAAGATCGAACCTTCCACTCTGAGGTGGCCGAGGCCGCGGGGCGAGGCTTGGGTTGCCCTCGAGTTGAACATCGGCGGCCATCCTCCGCTTGCAGTTCTCCATCTGAGATGTTTGGCCTCTGGCGAAAAGCTTTATTCACTAACCTGCTGGAAGTCGGTGTAGTCATTGGAGACCAATTTGGTGAGATCTCATCGTTCAAACCATCCATGAACCTTTCTGCCTTTCTTCATCACTAGCCACATCTGGCTGGGGCATAGCGAGCAAAATTGGTTGAACTTGTGCAGTATTCACCTTTGTCTGCGGTTGCCTTGTTTGAGCGCGTGGAACTCTTTCTTCTTTAGGGTCATTATCCCGGGGAATATGTGCATGGCGGAAAGCCGCACAAACTCCTCCCAAGAGATAGTCTGCGCATCGGCATGGGAGATGTTGTAGTTATCCCACCATTACGATCTCGGGACCGGTGAAGTGGTGAGAGGCAAGCAGACTCTCTCACGATCGAGACTGGCGGCGATATCCGCTTCTTCCGATAGCACGGATCTAGTCATTGGCATCCATCGGCTCTGTCTTCTTTGGAGAAGGTCGGTGGGCGCATGCGCATGAAATCGCCATGGTCAATCTCTGCTGGAGGTGGAGGTGGTGGTGCGATCCATTGTTACTGCACATTCTGACGCCGTTGAGGGATCGAGCTAGGAGGTTAATCGAGATGATTCGGTTTTCCATCATCGGCGTAATCTGTCCTTCAACTGGTGGCGGTGGTGGTCATTGCAGGATCCTCCCAGTGTCTGCGTCTTCGTTGCCCGACCTCGGACACCGCCATTGCCGATGCGGTGGTCACCATCTGCTAGAACTCCAAAGATTTAGGAGAGATAGAGCGGATAGGAAGTTCTAAAGGGTAAATTCTAACGACCCAAGAACACAAAGAGCACACAAGACAAAGAGCGATTTTTCCAAAAAGTTCCTTTATTAAGTCATTTTATTCAAAGATTATGGCTACCACAAATAAGATAGTAGCTCATAATTCGCAACTAAAGATCGATCTAACAGGGAAGATAACTATAATGGAGTACTGGGGGTATAATCCGGCTCACTGGAGCTAGCCTCGCCGGCCTTGTAGCTACCTAGCTCATGATTCGGTCTTGACTTCTCTTACGCTTCTTGTAGTGCATTACGGCGGTGAGCAAGTCATTCGAGGTGTTTTCGTAGGCATAATCCAAAGCCTTAGCCAGATCCACATGGTGTGTCAGTTCGGGAGAATCTTCGTCTCTAGCGGAGTTGAAAGTACTGTCGAGTCGGGTCGGAATGTGCATCGGGTAGTAATGAAACCGGTGCCTCAAAGCGATGATTGTAGGTGTAGCGAAGGTGGCGGACTGCCTCTCTTGCCGCATCCTGCATGCCCTCATCAAAGGTGTCGCGCCGGAAAGAAGCGTCAAAGACGTGGAAGACGGTGTCCGGTGAGAGATTGGAGTAGATGAGCACTTCTACTCTCCACAGTTGTTGTTCTCCCACTTGGTACTTGAATCCTTGAAAAGTTGGCCTCTTTCGGTAACCCAGGTGCTGTATCATTTCCCAAAGTATCTCGGCCCAGTATCCAGTAAAGGCTCCGTGGGAAGTAGCGTCCGGTATTTCAGCCATCTAAAATTTTGAGAAGGAGAGGAGTTAGTAAACATTTTTAAAGAGAAAGGTTGAGAGATGACTCTGGATAGACTCAAAATAGTTTTAGTTTTTGAAGATAAGTCCTTAAGGCAATTCTAAGGCCACGACCTCTGATCGATATGGCTCGATACCACTTTTATCGGACAGGGAGCGAAAGATCCGAACCCTCTGTGTTCATACACCACCCGGATTTCCGGTGTACAGTTACAAAAATGATAACATAACCAAATCTCGCATTGCATTAATAGTAAATCAGAGTTCGATACAATTGGGCATGAAGCCAAATAAAAGATTAAATAGCACAGCGGAAATAAGAACGATAGTGGTAGGCTAGAATGATCCGCCACAGGCAATCGTCTGGGGGCGTAGCCTAGGCGTCGGTGTCCTCACCGTCCTGATAATAGTCTTCTCCTAAAATTTTGTTGCATAAAGCAAGCATGAGCACAACTACCGTGCTCGCAAGTTACACCCAATATGGAATTGTAATGCATGCATAAGGTAAACAAAGGAAATTGGCGAGGTTATTTTATGTAAGCGGCGGTTTAATTTAAATAATCATAATAGATTGCAAGGCCATTTTCATACAATAATTAAAATCATATTTTAAATGACAAGTGAATAATGTGGATAACCTCCAAGAAAGGTGATGGATATCCTCCAATCACAATGGCTAACCGCCCAATTTTCCCAGAGGACTAACCATCCCGAAAACATCCGTTGAATTCATTTTAAAACCAAAAACAAGTCGACTCAAAGTGGCTTTGCTAGCATGTCCATGACATGACGCGCTATTCAATAGTTTTCTACTCTGCGAGTTTATGCAGCTTTACCCACGAGATATTATACCCTTTGTGTCGGCCAATCCACGCTTCTAAGGCGTGTGTGAACAAATATCACAAGGCCGTTACAATGATCTACCCCACAATACTCGTGCAGCTAAGGTTTCGCTTCCATTGGACTAACCATCCTCAGGAGCCCCTCTTGCGCCATGTGGGACTCTTGTCTAACCAACACCCACTCATACAATATGGCACGAATATCTATGAAGTATCCCAAATTATTAAGCCAGTCCTTCCCATACAGGACATGTGGTGATGCGTTTTGGCATAGCAAAGGCACGCTCAAAGGCGGTCCTTAATTGACTTGGCGTCTTTCAAATTAAACCACAGGCTTTAATCCTAACCAGATTAAACCTGCATAAACTGCACCCACCTTTCATCCGTTACACCCAAGTCCAAACCATCTTGATTTTATTTAGTAAAACCACCTTTACAACAAATCTATGGTAAGACAATACCATAGGTTCAAGTTAAAACAAGTTTGTAAAGATTTGGCTAAATCCTCCCCAAAATCAAAATCATGGTCTAAGTATTTGCTAAGCATTTCCAAACAATTTTACCTATGGTGACAAGGGATGGCATTTCAATATACAAAATTGGTCATACAATAACAATTGGAATAACTGAGTATTTAAATAGGGTATTAAAATAATTGACTAAAAATATGCATGCAATAATAATTTTAAAACTGAATTTAAATAACTTTAAAATAGTAGGTGCAACATGGTCAAAGTGTAACTTGCCTTCGCTGAAGTCTTGAAATTCTAATTCTTCGGAAGAATCAAATTCCCCAGAATCGTCGTAATCTAAGCGTGAGAATCGACAAATCAATTGAAGTTCAAATAAAATCAAGACGACAGTTTAAACTAACTCTAAATAAAATAATTATATTTTATTTGACTAGATAATAATTTTATAAAACTTTATAAGTTTGAAACACTCAATTTGAATTAGGAAATAAAAGATACGAATTTTACAAGCTTAAATCCTAAATTTGCAATTTAAATAGTTTTACTTGAAATGACAATTTAAACTAATTCCAAATAAACAAATTTTAATTTATTAAGCTAGATAATATTTTTATAAAATTCTAGATATTGAATTCACTAAATTTGAAGTTGTACAATGAAGTTATGAATTTTACAAATGTTAACCTAAATTTGGATTTGAATGAATTTCTAAATTCTAAAACAGAACTAAACTGAACTCCTAATGGAATAACTATATTTTATTTAGTTAGATAATAGTGTTCTAAGATTTTAGCAACTAAAATCATCCAATTTGAAATTATGATTCAAAAGATATGAATTTTACAAGTTTAATTCCTAAATTAGTAGTTTAAATTATTTCAAATTCAAACAGACAGTTCAAACCTACTCCAATTCAAATTTTTATATTTTATTTATCTGGGTATTAATTTTATAAAATTTTAGAAGTTGGAATCACCTAATTTGGAGTTAGGATGCAAAAGTTATGAATTTTACAAATTAAATCCTAAATCATTATTTAAATCAATTTCTGAATTATTTTTCTAAAAGAAAATCTAATTATTGCAAGGTGGCGCCAAAGATGGAATTTTCGGATTTAAAAGAAATTAAAAGATTACGACGGCGGGCCTTGTGTCGAGACACGGCTCACGTGGACTTAGTCCACGGGCCTTGCTTGAGGGAGGTGTGAGGTGGCATGGCTCGTGCCACCGTGCATGCGCCACGTCCACGAAATGGCGACGTGGCGCTGCGTGGCGCGGTGGTGGCGCGACATGGCGGCGGCGGCGGCGGCGACACGAGGCCCCATGGTCGCCGGCCTTCTGTGCCATGGCGGCGGCGCGAGTGCGCGATAGGAAAGAGGAGGAGACAGCGATCTCGAGCGCTCACACACGTCGGCGAGGACGAGGCGGCGGCGACGAGGAAGAAGCGGCGGCGAAGCCGGGTTGTCGACGGCGACGAGCTCCAGGGGTCCTCCGGCGAGGGCGAGGCGCGCACCGGGATCACGGGGTCACGACGATGGAGATGGAGGCGGTGGCGAGGATGCGGCGTCAGCGGTGTCGCCGGAATCGGAGATGGATCGAGAGCTCCCGCCGTGAAGAACTCCAAAATCTGGGCTCCAAAGGGAGAAGGAGGGATGGGTGGCGGCGAGTTATGGGATGGAAGGCGCACCCGAGGCTGCCTTTTATAGGGGCCGGGGAGCTCTAGAGCGGCGTGGAGGAGGCGGAGGTCGTCTTGGGCGATTCTTGGCGGCGGTTGTTGCGTCGTCATGATGCGCGAGAAGGGGAGAGGACGGGGTCGTCGTGCGGTGGGGCGCTTTGTGTGCGGCCATGCGGAGGAGCGAGCGGTTGGAGGTGGTCTTGTTCTGAGCTTCGCCATGGCGAAAATGGCGGCGGTCGGCTTTGACCGCTGAGAAGAACGCTGGGAAGACGATGACGCAGGGCGTCGGATCTTGCTTGACGGTCGCGGAGAAGACGGGTGGCGTGGAAGCGTCGCGGGCGTCGGATGGGCGATCAAGGGTGGAGAGGAGGGGCGGGGTGGAGCGAAAGGGTGAGCTGGGCGCACGCGTGGAGAGAGGAGATGGGCCGAGACTTTCGGCCCAAGCAACTGTTAGGATTTTATTTTGATTTTCTATTTTAAATAATCTGATTAATTCCTTTTAGACTTAGAAAAATAGCAAAAGAGTCCAAAATTCTACAAAAATTCTCATAAATCCTTAGAGACATTTTAGACTTAATAAAATTATTCCCAACTTAAACTTGATAATAAATTTTGTAATTAAATTATTTTAGCTTTAAAACATTAGGAAAAAGCTTTTAAAATTTCAGAAAATTCACAAATTCAAATAAGTTTTAAACTTTAATCAAATTTGAAATTTTTGGGCTGTTACAATGCCCCCCTGTCATCATCGACTACACCGCCGGGTTCGCCTTGTCACGTTCTACCTGGTGTGCACCTTCCCGTAGCACCGTCGAGGCTGCACCGCCTCTCTTCTTCACTGTCGCCATCGTCGACCATTGGTCCTCGCTCATGACCCAGCCGCATGGCCTTGTCCTTGTGATCCTTTTGTGCATGTCCAAGACCTCGCCGGAACCCTTCGCCGTCGATTAGCCATTAACCCGAGCTTCCACCATCATCCTCGTCACCGTTCAACCCTTTGGCGCCCTCTATCGCCGCATCAGAGCCGCTAAATGGTTTTACTAGAGCTCCAGCATGTCGGTGAAGACAACCTTTCACCGTCGATCATCGTAGTTATTGCCGCCATCGTCCGGTAGTGGCGATCATCGATTCGATCAACGTGGCGCTTGCATGTTGCTCAAATCCTTTGCCATGTGTGTGCCACGTGTGTGTTGCGTCAGCATCCTAGCCACATTAGCACTAACCGCATCCAAACCCTAAACCTAGGTCAACGGGGACTTAGTCCATGGTGGACCTTGCCTTTGATATGTGGACCCCACTTGTTGAGCCAAACCCATGGACCTGGTCCATAGACCGTTGGTCCCACTGGTCAGCCTCTATTTCCCTATTTTCAAATGAATTTGGAAGGAGATAAGGAGTAGAATCGGTTGCGGGGATTACAACGGATTTGGAAATTGTATCGTCGAAGGATTCTTCAGTTGGATACGCCATTGTCGGATGGAACTCGGACATGGCGGCCATGGCGTTGTTGGATGCCGCTCACACAAAGGAGACGGGCGAAGGTAGGAGACAACATTGTGGGTCCACCAGTCAGCAGGAGTGGGACGAGTGCACGCGGACAGGCTGGAGCAAAGGAAAAGGCCAAGCGGGCTGGGCCGGGAAGGAATAGGAATGGGTTAGGTGGAAGAGGATTCGGCTCGAAGACTGTTCTGACATTTTAATTAGATTTTTTTTAGAAAATATAGAAAATGCAAATGGCACATAGAAAATAGCAAATGAACTCAGAAAAATCCTTGAAAAATCTAGAAAATGTATCCAAGCACAAAGAATCCAAATAAAATAGTTTTGACAATTGTTGACGTTGACATTATTCACATTAAATGGTTTTGATATTGAAAGTCCCTGTTTAAGCTTTTAAATAAATTCAAATAAAACTCAAGGGTGCATTTTCCAACTACTAACTAATGAAAAGATTTTTAAGACTCAGAAAAATTGGGATGTTACAAACCTCTCCCCTTAAAGGAATCTTGACCCCAAGATTCAGGCTAGCTAGAGAAAAGGCTAGGAAACTTGGCTTTCAACTCTTCTTCATTCTCCCACGTTGCTTCTCCTTCTGAGTGGTTGCTCCATGAACTTTGCAAAAATGAACGGTCTTGCTTCTAGTACAACGCTCTGTGACATCCAAAATCTTGATTGGCTACTCCTTGAAAGTGAGATCTTCTTTCAACTCAATTGAATCCAATGGGGTTTGTTCTTCTGGCACACGAAGACACTTCTTCAACTACGAGACATGAAAGACGTCGTGTACTCCTGCTAACGACTGTGGTAGCTCCAAGTGATAAGCTACTTCTCCACGGCAATCCAAAATCTTGAACAGACCAACGTACCTTGGGAAAGCTTCCCTTTAGCATGAAACCTTTTTACACCTCTGAGTGGAGTAACTTGAAGATAAACGAAATCTTCGGGTTCAAAGCTGAGGTCATGATGACAGTTATCAGCATAACTTTTCTACCTCGATTGAGCCATTTTTAATTATTCTCTGATCATAGACACTTGTTCTTCTGCTTCTTGAATAATATTTAGCCCGAATACTAAACGTTCAGCTATTTCTGACCAATTCAAAGGGGTTCTACATGCATGACCATACAAAGCTTCAAATGATGACATTTGCAGACTGGCTTGATAACTGTTGTTGTATGAGAATTCTGCATACAGAAAATTTTTGTCCCAACTGGTAGCATTAGCTAGAGCATAGGCTCTCAACATATCTTCCAATATTTGATTAACTCTTTCAGTCTGTCCATCTGTCTGAGGATGATAAGTAGTACTAAAATTCAAATGAGTTCCCAAGGCTTCATGTAGACTCTCCCAAAAATGAGAGGTGAACTGAGATCCTCGATCTGACACTATCTTCTTAGGCACACCATGCCAACTGACAATTCTTGACATATATAACTCTGCAAGGTGATCTCCTGAGTAAGTGGTTTCAATTGGAAAGAAATGGGCAACTTTAGTCAAACGATCAACTATTACCCAAATCAAATCATAACCCGATTGAGTCCTGGGTAAACCGGTAATGAAATCCATTTTGATCTCTTCCCATTTCCACTCTGGAATCTTTAGGGGTTACAATAGACCTGCTGGCCTCTGATGTTCTGCTTTTACTTTATGACATACGTCGCACAAGGCAATGAACTCTGCGACTTCTCGCTTCAAATTGGGCCACCAAAATTTGTTCTTAACATCCTGGTACATCTTAGTACTCCCAGGGTGAATTGAATACTTTGAGTCATGGGCTTCCTTTAGGATTAGCTATCTTAACCCATTGGTATCCGGCACACAGATACGTCCATTGATCCACAGTATATCCTGATCATCCTTGGTGAAGTCCTTAAGTTTTTCTTCTGCCATTTTGAGCTTGATGTCTAAAATCACAGGATCCTTTGGTTGAGCTACACGAATTTGCTTTCCTAAGGTAGACTGTACTTCTAGGCTGGCTACGAATCCTTCAGATACCACTTCTAGCTTTAGCTTCTGAAATTCCTTATGAAGTTCTGGGCAGTTTTCTTTTACTTCCAAAGTATTGCAGTAACTCTTGCGACTTAGCGCATCTGCAATGACATTGGCTTTACCGGGATGGTAGTGGATTCCAATATTATAATCCTTTATTAACTACAACCATCTTCTCTTTCTTATGTTCAAATTAGACTGATTGAAAATGTACTTCAAACTTTTGTGATTTGTGAATATCTCACAACGATTACCGATGAGGTAACGACTACGGCAGCTAGCTCCAGGTCATGGGTAGGATAATTCTCCTCATGAGGTCTTAATTGCCTCGACGCATAAGCAACAACTCTTCCTTCTTGCATTAGGACGCATCCCAATACTTGACGTGAAGCATCACAATAGATATCAAAATCTTTGCGAATATCTGGCAGAGTTAACACTGGGGCTGAAGTCAAACACTTCTTCAATTCTTGAAAATTTTCTTCACAAGCTGAGGTCCAAGTGAACTTTTTCTCTTTCTTCAACAATTGCGTAAGAGGCTTAACAATCGTTGAGAATCCTTCGATGAAGCGGCGATAATATCCCGCCATTCCTAAGAAACTGCGAATCTGAGTAACGGTCTTAGGCTGTTCCCAATGTAATACCGCTTTAACTTTACCAGGGTCAACTGCTACTCCCTCGACTGTCATCACGTGACCAAGGAAATCAACTTCTTTTTTTCTAGAAATCACACTTGCTGAACTTAACATACAACTGATGCTCTCCGAGTTCCTCTAGGATTAACCTCAGGTGTTCCACATGATCTCCTTCTGACTTGGAGTAAACCAAAATATCATCAGTAAACACCACTACAAACTTGTCCAAATATTCCATGAATACCTTGTTCATCATGTTCATGAAATATGCAGGGGCGTTAGTCAGGCCAAAAAACATGACTAAGAACTCATAATGTCTGTATTGCATAGAGAAAGCGGTCTTCGGTATATCCTTCGGATAGATCTTCAACTGATGGTAACCTGATCGTAAGTCGCTCTTTGAGAACACTCCAGCTCCTTTCATTTGGTCAAACAAATCATCAATTTAGGGCAATGGGTACTTGTTCTTGATAGTGACTTCATTAAGAGCACGATAATCAATGCACATCCTCATGCTTCTGTCCTTCTTTTTTACGAACAAAACTAGTGCTCCCCATGGCATCAATTAAATTCAAAACTATTTTATTTGACTTGTGCTTTTGAATATTTTCCAGATTTTTCTAGAATTTTTACGAGTTCATTTGCTATTTTTAATTTGCCATTTGGATTTTCTGGTATTTCTACAATACAAAATCTATTCAAATGGGCTGAACCCTATTCCCCGACCCAATCCATCGTCGAAGCCCAGTCGATTCCCCTTTCTCTCCTACTCGTCCGTGTCCCTAGACCCACACGTCAACCGCACATGAGTCGTTTCCAACGCAAACTCACTGAGCCAAAGTCACTAACATGTGGGCCTGTGGCTGCATCACTATTCGTCATCCTCATCATGCACGTCCTGTACTCTATCGCTGTGCCGCATTCAGACACTTCTTTAGCCCCGCCGCTATAGGCTATAAAAGCCCTTAGCGTACGTGTCAACCCCATCGCCTCGACCTCTGCGCCAAATCCTCAAAGCCCAAAGCCCCAAATCATCACTGCTTTGCTAGATTTGGAGATCTAAACCTAAGGCCGCCGTCTCAGGATTTCTTCGATTCCGTCGCTGCTGGTGACCCCTATCGTCCTCGACTACACCGCCGGGTTTGCCTTGTCATGTTCTACCTGGTGCACACCTTCTCGTAGCTAGAGGATTGCTGTAGCACCGTTGAGGCCACACCGCCGCTCTGCTTCACCGTCATCGCCGATGACCATTGGTCCTTGTGCATGACCCGGCTACATCACCTTGTCCTTGTGATTCTTTTGCGCATGTCCAAGACCTCACTAGAACCCTTCGCCGCATATTAGCCGTTGACCCGAGCTTCCACCATCGTCCTCATCACCGTTCAACCCTTTGTCGCCCTCAATCGCAGTATCAGAGCCACAAGATGGTTTCGCCGGAGTCCCTACATGTCAGCAATGACCACCTTTCGCCATTGATCGCCATCGTTCGACGTCGCCGTTGTCGAGCCCTGGCAGCCGTCGATTTTAGTCGACGTGGGCACTTGCGTGTTGCCCCGTCACCGCCACGTGTATGCTGCGTCAACATCCTAGCCACATCGGCACTAACCGCACCCAAACCCTAAACCCAGGTCAGCGTGGACTTAGTCCATGGTGGACCTAGCCTCTAACATGTGGACCCCAGATGTCAGGTCCACTGTTCTATGCACCCATAAACCATAGAGCCGTGAGCTAAACCCATGGACTCAGTCCATAGACCGTGGGTCCCACCGGTCAGCCTCTATTCCCTATTTTCTGAATTTTCATTTAAATCAAAAATTCATTGTTGACATCATGCTGATGCCATATTTTTGGAATTTCCTTTAGAAAGAAAATTATGAAAATCCAAAATAGTATTTTCTTTCTCTTTTTCTTATATTTAAATCTTCTGAGAGCTTGTTCTTCCTCTTACAAACTCCGATTGGGCCCATTCAAGTTTTTAAATTCGTCTAAATTCAAGCCCTACCTTCCAGAGATTTTTATTTAATTGTTGGAGTATATTCGTTGAACTATTTTGTATTTATTTGGGTTTTCGCTTTTGTTGGCGAGTAGACGTTGATACTTTGGGAACTTTCAAGGAAGGAGGAGTTGATCAAGCTCTAGACTAGTACCAAGACTTGTTTCAAGGCAAGTTGTACCTTTGACCATGTTGAACCCAGTTTTCCAAAATTACTTTGATTCAAAGTATTTCATGTTATTTCAAGTATTTAATTCTTTAAATATTTTAGGATTATAGTTATACACCCATTTGATTATATCCACCTTGCTCGTTGTACCTTGATCTTTTGTCACCTTAGCTTCATTAATTATTAGTTGGTATCATTGTAGCACCAACGTGAGTTGGTTAGACACAAATAGTCTGCTTAGCCATGCAATGGGTTATTGATATTATTTTGAGTTGGAAAAGTAAACTTGACTAAGTGAATATGGAATACTTTATGGAAAGCTGTGTGCAGTATGTTGTCACTAGTTGATGGCATGTGTTACATTTAACCAATACGTTGGGAAAAGATTTAGACCGAGGCAAGTGGATAGAATTGTGATATGGTGGAGCTATGTGTGTTTGGGAAAATATGAATGTGACCGTTGGAACTACTTTGGCAGTCTTGCCTTGGTCAATTAAAGACTTAACTTTGTGCACTATTGAGCCAAGCCATACTTGTATGACCACATGCCGGGCATGGGACAAGCCTAACTTAGTAAGTTACGGATTCTTGACATTGATTGCTCAAGCAGATAGGTTATGCTGTGTGCTAGAGTGGAGGTGTGATTCTGTCTGTGTGGCAATTCACATTTATGAGCGGTTCGCCGTGTCCAGGTCCAACGGT
Organism: Phyllostachys edulis; assembly: GCA_036346405.1. Taxonomy (NCBI): domain Eukaryota; kingdom Viridiplantae; phylum Streptophyta; class Magnoliopsida; order Poales; family Poaceae; genus Phyllostachys; species Phyllostachys edulis. The sequence goes on along the minus strand of CM070548.1, from coordinate 54,021,287 downwards.
GTGGGACGAGCCAACCATCTGTGTGAAGGTTTGGTGCCGACAGTATGCACAATGGGAGGATCAATTGTCAAAATGAAGTTTCGGAAAGGTTTTTTATGATTGGTGCTAGCTACACTAGCTATATCTTGTGGGTAAAGTGTACAACCTCTACAGAGTGTTAAGAATTCTTTTCGAATAGCCGCGTCCGCGATCATGGACATACCCGGGTATTTCATACGAGGGCTAGATTTTCATAAAACACACTGGGGAAGGGACAAATGTGTGCTTAAACTCATACGACTATGTGAAAGAATTTGATTAGGCTTTGTGCCCTTTGTGAAAATCATGGTTGAATGACTAATGTTTATTTCTTTTAAATTTTGTTTGCAATCTAATATTTGTATTCAATTGCAAGTGTCACTTTTTTGCAAAATAACCATAGAAGTTATTTCCTTTGGAATAAGCCATCATCTATAATTGCACTCTGTGGTATAACTTGTTGAGTACTCGGAGTACTCATTCTTGCTGCAATTATTCTACTGAAGTGGAGGTGTCTTCGCCTGCTATCGAGGAAGATTTTTACGAGGAGGGTGATCGCTAGGTGTTGATCCCAGTCGGTTGCATGTGACAAGTCGATGGGTTCCCACTAGAGTTGTTTTCATTCTGCTGCCGTCTCTTTATGTAGTGCCAGCTCTGTGTGGCTTAATAAGTGTAAACTCGACCATAAGGTCACAACTGTTATTAATTAATCAAATTAGTCGTTTATTCTTATACTCATCTCGTGTGGAATGCTATTCATCTATGTTGACACTGTGTGCACTAGCGTGATCCTAGACTAGTGCATTATACATAGAGGGTCCGGATTTGCATATTTGAGTCTCGATAGGTGTTAAGTCTAATGTTGGTTGCGAGAGTTCCAACACATCTTGGAGGAGAATATGATAATATGAATTGATAAAACAAATTCCAAGGATATTGGGCTAATTAGGTGTTGGAATTGGGCCCATTGTTTAAAGGCTCATTCATTCCTAATTCCAAAGCATGGCATTGTTTAGTACCACATTACATGGGCAAGTGGGAGAAGAGCAATATAAAAGATGGAGTCCTTGCTACCACTTAAAATATGTGACACATGATATGGGATGGCATGAGAAGGACTATGACTAAACATACACATGCACGTGCGTATTAGTGGATTTTTGCGTGAAACTCGTGTGACTCCTGGCTTGTGACACTTCGTAGTGGTATTCCTGGCACATAAAATCCAACCTTTCATTTTGTTGAATCATGCAATTAACTCTCTTAATTCTGTTTAAATGCGATTTCAAATGCCTAGAATAACTCAGTTTAATTGTGTTAATGGCAACTGTTACTGGAGCCAGTAATTGCATGCATCCTTAAAAGGACCTAGAGACGCCCAGGTTCAGTACATATTGAATTCCTCCATTCCTCTCTACTTCTTCTTCTTCCTCTGGTTGGATTGTGCTGAATGTTAACCTGCCGAACCTCGCTGGCCTTTCTTCTCGACATGCACCAAGGAGGAGGGAGACCGGCAATCTCTAAGCTGTTGCCACGGAGAGTACCTGCACGGGAAAAAAATAAGGTTTCTAGGCAGTGCATCTGTGCAACCGCTCACTTCGTTGCTTCATCTACGTTCTGCACTGCATCAAGCCTACACTGCTTCCTGTTTTTCATCAAGTTTGGCTGTAAGTTGTTTGTGTGACCAAACAACTTTGTTATTATCCTTTTCTTGCATATATTTCAAAGTACAATGTGTTGCCTACTGTTAGTATTACTTTATGCATCTCTAGTTATCTGTGATATCGCCTCATAATAAAATATGAAATTAAAATATTGCGCATATATCCAACATTAGGATCATCAAGCATATATAACAATTGAACAAATGTTTTCATATTAACAAAACTTTTCTAACTAAAATATGAATAAAAATCATATCCACCTAATATTTGAATACTAAGAACTAAAAACTGACAAAATAGAGGCAAAAGAACAAAAATCTAGCTACATATGCATGAATTTCACCACAATGAACTAAAAAATGTAGTCCTTGGCATCTTATGAGCCCCTAACTCAGCAAGCTTATTCACTTCACGGTCTTAGTTGGCTTCAAACATGTTGTCCACACACAAATACCAATAGTTCACTAATGATTAACTTAGGCCCTGTTTGGTAGGGCTCTGCTCCTCATTTTTTAGCTCCCAAATCCTGCTCCTCTAAGGATCTACTCCTCTAAGAATCTAGAGTTGCCTGAGGGAAACGTTTGGTAGGAAGTTGGGTGCAAAAATCATAAAAGAGATGATTGTAGGCAAATAGACCATGCTACCCTTGGTTGCCACACTTCAATTCTATCTGTATCTTACTCCTTTTAATTTGTACACAAATTTCTAAAATTTGCTCATGCTACCCTTGCCATCTATGGACATGGACGTTTATCATTTTCTTGCCAACTTCGATCTCATAAATTTCTCATCTAATCGTGGTGCATCAATAACCACTACCAAGAACTGCCAAGTTCCCAATCAATGTTGATTCACCTCTAGCATTGCAAGCTGAAACTATAGGAGAAGAATAGATGTACTGTCCACTGTCCAACATTCAACGATTTTAGCATTCAACAACAACAACCAAGAACTGCCAAGTTCCCAATCAAGAACTATCCATCATTCAACGACTTTAGCTCAACAAGCAATGAATAGAGTAAAATAATGAATGCATGCAAACAAGCAATCAATGATTTAGCCGACAACAAAAAATATATAAAGCATTCAAAGATAAATAATTGCTAATAAAAGATCGCAAAATGTGGTATCAACCGGTTTGGCAATCATCCAGATTGAGCAATTGACCTTGTAAGGTCATCATGAAACCTATCCATGGACCTATCACATGATTGTGACATTGGCGCATCCGATGCATCTTGTGATACAACATATCTTGCATATCTTGATGGTATCATGGGCACATAATATGGATTTCGATCATACCTACAGAAATGCCTGTCCGCATAGCATGCTCACGAATGAAGTTGTGGAGTCCCATGGTTGCTGCTATAATCATCTTTTGCTTTGGCATGGGAAAGCTCAGCATCTTTAGCAAAATTCTCCACTTCATCTTCCATACACCAAATGACTGCTCAATGACATTACGACAACTTGAGTGCAGTTGGTTGAATTTCTCTTTGTCACCACTTGGTGCAGGACCTCTTCAAAAATCATGAAGATGGTACCTTTGGCCCTTGTATGGCGCCAAGTACCCTGGTAGGTTCGGATAACCGGCATCAACAAGATAATATTTCCCTGTAATATAAGATGCAACAGTCATATGAGTAGTACAAGTGGAGAAATTGTGAAATCTTGGCAAGAAAGAAAATTACCATGCGGAGGATATGGAAAAACATATCTATCTACATCCAATGCATGATATAGCACAATAGTATCATGCATAGCCCCTGGTTGACCAATCGATGCATATATGAAGCGCATGTCAAAATCAACTATCTCCATCACGTTCTGAGTTGTATTTCCTAATCTGCCAATGTATCTAACTTGATATTCTGGGCGGACGATTGCAAGGTTGTGAGTACCATCGAGAGCTCCATTGCAATCCTTGAAATGTGGCCTCATCATCGGTTCATTTCTAATTCTACTATGAACAGTAGAGAAGTTAGGATCCTTGGGTTGCACATAATCTCTAGACATGCTGACCACACATAGCAAAACCTCATCAAACTTTCTACAAATTGTCTCACCAGAATACTTGAACCGATTTTGCGCTCTTCGATTGGGCTCACAACCACCACATATGTATAGGAACATAGCTAGTGCTTCCTTTGAACTAATATGGTTAGTTGATATCAAGTTGTATCTACTTGCCAAAAGATCATGCAAACTATGAAAGATTATTGCATTCATATGAAACATGTTGTGGCTTTCCACAGTAGTGGCCAAAGTCTCCATCACAAAACCCATTCCACTGAGTTGTGAAGTCCTAGTCCCATTCTTCCCTAGGTAGTTTGAGGAATAATTCTCCACAAGAGATACAACAATAGTTAGATTACTCATCACCTCTTGTCTTCGACACATCATCCTTATGCCAAATGCATGTTCATCATTCGAGTCACCACTGTCATTGCTACTTGACGACATTTGTATATGACAAAAGGAAAAAATGAGACAACAGAACAACATTACATACTTTGCATACAATTAAAAAAAAAGACAAATGCAAAGTACAACACAGGACATAATGTCTTACAAGCCAAATAATATTATATCACAACAATGTTTAACATGCTAAATAAATAGACATACTCTAATGCGAAATAAACTGATTGTCTCACAAACGAGACAAACTGGTAGTCTTACAAGCCAAATAAATTGATAGTCTCCAAAGTGAAATAATCTAATTGTCTCACAAACGAGATAAACTGATAGTCTTACAAGCCAAATAAAATGATAGTCTCCAAAGCAAAATAAACTGATAGTCTCACAAGAGAAATAAACTGATGGTCTTACAAGCCAAATAAATTGATATCTCTAATTTCCATATTTGCCAATGTACTTTTTTTAAGCCATTCAAACCGTCCTGGATTATCTTTAATGGTCAGCCACATCTCCCTTTTCTCCTTCTTGATGAAAAGTTTGGTTGCAATGTAGTGCTCTTTACTCCCACTAAAAGCACTGCACTCACAAACCAACTCCATGATTTCCGTGATGCTACACACGTAGTCTTCATTTCTCTTTTTGGAAAATGCTTCGAAAGATGCATGTGATCTCTCACTCAAATCAACCATGCGCTTCAATTGGTCTTGTGCAAAATGTAAGCCACTCAATTTTTCCCTTGTCATTGTTCGAACCACAATCTCTCTTTCCTTTCTCGGTGGTGGGTGATTCATCCTCCTGTGCAATTAGGTAAACAATGATGGAGTCATTTCTTATTTATGGACAAAGTGGGTCACTTCAAGATAGGGTTGGAAAAATAGCTCGAGGCTTGCGGGCCAGCTCAACTCGTAACGAGCTCGAGCCAGCTCGGCTCAGGCTCGTGAAATTTCAAGCCAAGTCGAGCCCCTTCTTCAGCTCACAAAAAATGAACCGAGCTGAAGCCACTCACGAATAGTTCACGTGGCTCATTTGGCTCATGCGGCCCATGAAGTCCAGGCCCCTTCCTCCTGATCCCCATCCTCTCCCCGTCCACTCTACCGCTGCCCATCCACCCCGTCCCCTCTCCACCCCGCCTTGTGCTTCCTCCGTCCTCCTCAGTTGTGTAACATCCCAAGTTATGTTACCAAAATAAAATCAATAAAGTTATTATTTTATTGGATTTTACGAAAATTTAAAAGAGTTTTAATGCTTTTCTTGAATTTCTTAAATTTTAAAAGTCAAAAATAAAATTTATTGAGTTTTCTAGGTTTTTATTGGATTTATAGTTGAAAAGGAAAATTTAATTAATTTCTTGAATTTTCTAGATTTTAAAAGGTTTTTCCTATTTTCTAGAAATTAAAAATAATTTATGTGCAAAAATAAAAGCCAACTTTAAGTTGGAAATAATTTTATTAAGTTAAAAATAATTTTAGGAATTTTTGTCAATTTTTCTAGAATTTTTTTAACTCAATTTGCTATTTTCTAAATGCCAAATTAATTTATCTCAAATTCTGAAATTGTTAAATCATCAAAAATCAGATTTAGGCTTTTGCACCCCTTTGCCCCGATAAATGGGAGCATCCCATGCCCCTCATCATTCTCATCCCACCCCCGGGGTTTCCTCCCCCCTCTCCCTCTCGACCGGCCACAATAGAAGCTTTTCGTCGCCGGCCACCGAGCGACGCCACCGCCTCTAATGTCACCTGTTACATCCCAATTTTTGGGAGTTTTTCAAATTTTCAAAATAAAAATAACTGTTTGATTTATCCTGAATTTTTAAAGTTTAATTTGAAATTTTAGAAATTAAAAACAAATTTAATGTGAGTAAATCAAACTTCAATTAAATAAAAATTGTCTTATTTGATTTTCTGGTTTTATCTTGGAATTCCTTTTTCCAAGACATGGTTATTTTTCTGTGGAGTTGCTTTTTATTTCTTTTCGCTTTTTACGTATTGCGAGTCTTTTTAAAGCTTTAGTTATAAAATGAACCATTAGCATTTTGTTGAATTAAGTTAAGCTTAAATTGAAACTTCAGAAAATGAAAACATTTTCAATGATTAAATAAAACATTAATTATATTCAAAATTAATTTATTAGATTTTTTGGGTTTCTTGGATTTTATTCAAGTTTGTCTTTATTTCTTGTAACTTGATGCTTTTTATTTTTTTCATCTTCACAAAAATTATTTTATTTGTTGTAAAATTTAATTTAAATTATTTAAATTAAAGTGGGTATTCCTTTTGAATCTTTAAAAATAAAAATAATCATTTGTATTTTATCGATTTAATTTAAAGCTTAAAATTGAATTTTTGAAGGAAAAACATTTTAATTGATTAAAATATACTTCAAAAAATCCAAAAATATTTTATTTTATCTATTCAAGTTCCCAAGTAGTTTATAAAATTTTCTTGAAATTTTTGGATTTATTTATTTTTTGGATTTTTCTTTATTCCCTCTCCTTTTTCTTTTCTCTCTTCACCTTTCCCTGCTCATCTTCCAACCAAGCTGATTTCTTTTTCTCTGTCCTCCATCCCTCTAAGCGCCATGGCAGCCCATGCCACCACCCTTTTTCCCACTACGCCATGCCTATTTTCTCGCCGGTTTTCCCGCCCGGGATTCCTGCTGCCACCCCAAGCCTTGTGCCCTGGCCTCCCATCCCGCATGCCACCTCCCATGCCGCCTGCTGCTGCTACTGCACATTGCCAGCAAGCCCAGCACCACCTCCCCATGCTCCTGCTCCTTGTTGCCCCATGCTCTGGCCCTATGCACCACCCCATGGCTCGTTGCGCTACCTCGGACCTCCCTCGTGCCTCCAACCTCTTCAGCTCTCCCACTAATGCGTAAGTCCCCTTCTTGTCTTCTTGATGTTGTCTGGTTGTTGGTTGATGCTGATGGTGATGGCCATTGGCCAGAGCCCAGATGCTAAATGTGTAATACATACATAGATGAAGAGTTGCAGAGAAGTGTAAATGTGTAATACATACATGCAGAGAGAAGTAGAGAAATCATAAATATAAATGAATGCAATGATTGTGCACTTGTCTTGATTCTTTGAATGAGTGAATTGAATGTAAGTGTTATGCGCTATTGAAGTATTGAAGTGTCAAGTGTTGTCTCTTCTATTGATATGTATGGGTTGTTGATATATATGTTATGACTTATTGGGTTGTTGATATGTTATATTGTTATGAGTTATGACTTATTCAGAAGTGTCAAGTGTTGTTTGCTATTGATAGTGGAAACTTGCTTGGTGAACCATGGGCTGTTGATATGTATGATTGATGATTTGCAAAAATAGATGTATAAAATGTATGATATGTATGTTATAACTTATTTGTTGATTTGTCATTTTGTAAAGATATCATCTGTTGCTTCTCGCCATTCATTTCACATTTGTCTGTGTAATTGTGTTCATGCTGGTCAAGTTCTCCTACTTTGCGTCCTAGGTACGTCCTACCATTCCATTCCTAATCTCTTCTCTGTAAAGCCTCCAAGCAGTGGCTGCTTGTGCCTTTAAAACTGGCATTATATATATATGTATATATATATATATATATATATATATATGTATGTATGTATGTATGTATGTATGTATGTATGTATGTATTGTTCTTAGTCCCTCGGCCACTTTAGGGGTCATCCGTAGCATGAGGAGGAAGAGCGACAACCACGTGCAACTTCATTGAGCCCTACAAGTTTAAAAGCACACATCGCAGGACCTTGCTAGGAGGCGTTAGGACATCAATTACTTGGTTGCTCAATGAGGATGCCACTTCCTCCTCATGTCAGCGTGACGCGTTAAGAAAGTGGCGTGGGCTAGGAACAATATATATATATATATATATATATATATGTATATATATATATATATATATATATATATATATATATATATATATATATATATATATATATATATATATATATATATATATATATATATATATATATATATATATATATATATATATATATATATATATATGTATGTATATATATATATATATGTATATATATATATATATATATATATGTATATATATATATATGTATATATATATATATATGTATGTATATATGTATGTATGTATATATATATATATATATATATATATATATATATATATATATATATATATGATGCCGGTTTAAAAGGCACAAGCAATCACTTGCTTGGTGGCTTTATAGAGAAAAGTTATCACTGAGGCGATTTGATTTACACAAACCGTCATGATATATCATCATCACAGCATTTGTGGTCAAACTGCCTGTGATACCCCAAAGTGGCCGAGGGACTAGGAACAATATATATATATATATATATTTGTATGTATATATATATATATATATGTATATATATATATATATATATATATATATATATATATATATATATATATATATATATATATATATATATATATATATATATATATATGATGCCGGTTTTAAAGGCACAAGCGATCCTTGCTTGGTGGCTTTATAGAGAAAGATTATCACAGAGCGGTTTGACCACAAACCGCTCAGGATATATCGATCATCACAGATCGTTTGTGGTCAAACCGTCTGTGATAGTATGCATCACAGACGGTTTTCAAACCGTCTGTGATGACCTCATGTCATCACTGACCCATAAACTCAAACGGCTCAAGAAACCGTCTTTGATAACGTTTTTGAACCGTCTGTGAAGGCCTTTTCTGTAGTAGTGCCCATCCCTTGCCGCACATGCCTCCTGCTCGCCACACCATCTCCATTCGCCCCCATGCCGCTATAGGCAGCAGCAGCTCACCTTGCTTGCTCCTTCCTCCCTTCCTTCTGTAAAATGGGAGCAGCACCCCCTCTTCCTTCCCCACCCTCTCCTCTCTTTTCTTCTCCCCCCAAACCGAAGCCCCCATTACTGTGCTACTCCCGTGCACATCGCCTGGTGCGCTGTCGATTGCCGCGCCTCCCCATGTCCTTCCTGCTGTGCTTCCTCACTACAACAAAATAGTCTATTAGGGATGTTTTTATTTAGACGCATTTTATTGTGTCTCTACACCCATAATCAGATAGCACATAAAGACGTTTCTTAAGACGTTCTAGAATATGTCCCAACATTTAGAGCCCAGCCCATTTAGCAAACACTAACCCACTCAACTCACCTGTTAACCCCACGAATACTAGTGGACCATGAACCTTATCCCCAAATTTCTGAAACCATTCCTCTCCCAGCGCCTCCTTCTCCCCGACAACCCTTCTCCCAACGCTACCCCTCCTCCTTGGCTACCCTTCCTCCCAGCACCACCCCTTCCAGCTCCCAGCGCCGCCCTCCTCTCCGGCCGCCCTCTTCCCTGGCTGCCCCTACTCCCAGCACCCTCTCCTGTTGTGCGTATCAGGTGCAAGGCGGCTCAAGGTGGCGCTCAGAGCTCGGGGTGGCGTCGAGTAGCCGAGGCGGAGTAGGTGAGGCCAGGGTGCCAGATCCAGGCGGGAGACGGAGCAGGGGAGGCCCAGGGCATTGAGGCTTGGGGCATTAGATCCGGGTGAGAGGCGTAGCTCAGAGGTGAGTCTCAGCGGCGTAGCGCCGGTCGTTGGATATGGGTGGGAGGCACAGCTCAGGGTAGGGGGAGTCGCTGCCGAGGCAATGGCCACCTCCGAGGGCGACGCTGATCCGCTCTACAGGTAGGTTTGTTTCGTGTGTTCTTGTTTAGTGTCGTCTTCTTGCTCCCAAGATTCGATGGTCTGGTAAGGGCGTAAGGCCGTGGGGCTCTGTTTTGTTTTGGTTTTAGGAGTTGGTTGCCTTCTGCGAAGAAACTAGCGCACGTATGGCCACCCCGCGGACCCCTCCCCACCCCTTACCACCCCGCCACTCCTGTGCAGAATCTAAGGTGATGGCAAGAGCCTTCACTTGCTAACGGACTCGCAGTAGCAGAGTAGGTTAGCGTGCCCAATTCTTTGCTTCTTAGTTAGCTAGCGATTCTTCACTTGGGGAACAAAATTGCAAATAGATTCGTTCTTGATTTGCATCTCCTGATTCGCACCTATCTTCTTGTTTTGATATTGGCAGAGCCTTCTTCTTGTTGAGGAGAGATCGCAGGCATGGGCGAGATGCCGATGATGCCACGGCCAGGGCCGCCGATGCAGCATCGGGGCCCTCCTCCCATGCCTCGCACCCGCCTCGAACCCATTGATGGCGAGAAGGTCAGGTCTCCGTGTCCCTAACGATGCACTGGACGAATAGTCGATAGATACTAGTATGCAATTCAACAGCATTAGGTTAGGTTAGGTTTTGAAGTTGGAGGAATGTGACAGACTGCTTGATTACTTACTGGTTATCTGGTTCTTGTGCAGACCTGTCCTCTCTTGCTCCGGGTTTTCACAAAGGTAAGCATGCTCATGTCTTCTTCTTTTTTGTCATTTGTATGTGTGTTTCTCCGTGTTGGTTGATAGTTCTTTTTAGTGTGTTCACTGTCAATAGAACTTTTAGTGCTCTTGATTAACTTGTTTACATACTGCTGCAACCTTCGAATGGATTTTGTGGTATGAATAGTCGATAGCAAAGTAATTGGAAAGTAGGTCGCTATCCGAATAATGGTACTAAAACATGGTTTGTTACCAGTTTATTTGTGGTGTGCATTCTTATGGATGTATATGTTGTGGTGCCTTGGTGGAATTGTATAGATCAGCCCATCCGTTATGGCACTGTGAGTTGAAATGCACTTGAGTAGGTGCTTAATCGGTAACATTAACTAGCAGTAATCAATAATACGGTAGTAAACCCAAGAATGTATCTATTATAATATTAGTTTTTCTTTTTTCTGAGAGGCACTATAGTTTTAGTTCGACATGAAGCCTAGCTAATTAGTGGCCAAAAGGAAAACAAACATAATTTAACTACCTATTCTTGAAGAACTCTGAAACAGATAGATTACATATTTCAAATAAATCTTAATTAATAGCACTAACCTATTTGTCATGGTTGAAAGGGCCTGCAATTCAAATATTCAATAGTTGGTGAGCACGCTAACATGTCATGCCGTTTAAAATTGGCAACTTACACACCTTAGATGTACATTCTTTGAAGGATTTAGTGTTCTGTTGGTGTTGGACATAACTGTGAGCTCAATTTGAGAGAAAGTATTTAGTTTGCTCTTGTTGTGTTCACCACCTTAAATTTGAAAAGTAACACTAGATCGATGGGTGTTATTCTTTTAAGCCTTTGGATTCTCTATTTTGGTTTTTGAAGTTAGCTACTGACTATTCTTACTTATTAGTCCATCCCGAAAGCATGATAGTAAGCATGTAGTACTTTAGAAGTCGGACATTCATGTGGGTGATCTGCAAAAATAAATAATGATCTTTATTTTGTCCATCCTTTTGCCTTTTGTAATAGTTCTGACTTCTGAACAATGTCTTTTTAGTACAGACCACACATCGTTAAAGAAATACTCAGTAATGCAGAAAACTAATTCTAGTGGTTTATTTTCAGGTTGGTGGCCATCACCAAAATGAAGAGTTTGCTGTGAGAGGGAAGGAGCCAAAAGATGAAGTTCAGATTTACACATGGAAGGATGCCACACTCCGCGAGCTCGCGACACTACAACAGGACTGACTATATACAACACATTGTCTACAACACATGGGCTATGTGTTGTAGTTGCAATGTTTTTGCATCACATACTATATGTTGTTGGGGCTCTTTGCAACATATAGTTCACTCATTACGGAAAAGTGTGTTGAAGAGTCTCATGGCATCATATAATATGTGTTGCTCACATATATATTAAAAATACAATGCATACAGTGTAGAAATAGAATCTCTTTTATTGCCATCAATGGAAAAAAAAGAGGAGCCCCAACCGGGAATAATAACCAACCTTTGGGCGCGCTGACGCAGAAAAATAGATGACTGAGGCGCCAAGACGAATTCCTTCCCTCTGAAACCTTATCCCAAATTCCTGACCGCACCTTCGTCTGAAATCTCTCCCAGCGCCTCCCTCCTTTCCCCCGACCACCCACCTCCCCGGCCGCCCTCCTCCCCCATTCCTCCCAGCGCCGCCGCACCTCCCTGTCGCCTCATCTCCCAGTGCCGCCCCACCTCCCCAACCGCCCTCCTCCTAGCGCCGCCCCACCTCCCTGGCCACCCCTCCTCCCAAGCCACCCTCCTCCCCTGCCGACTGTGCTCCCAACCGCCCTCCTCCCCAGCCACCCCTCCCTCCTAGCGCCGCCATCCTCCCCAGCCGCCCTTCCTCCTCGGCCGGTCCTCCTCCCAGGCCGCCCTCCTCCTAGCACCGCTGTCCTCCCCGGCCGCCCTCCTCCAAGCGCCGCCGGCCTCTCCGGCCGCCGCTACTCCCATGGCTTCAGTTTGTTAAATATCTTGTTAATTGTTGCTTGTTGAGTTGTGGTATCATTTATGCCTCAATAGATCGATTTCTCATTTTCAAGAAATCACTCCTGAAAGTATGTATATCTTTTGTTAGTTATATATTTGTAGTTCACCTAAATGGTGTCCGACTCTTATACTGTTTTGCAATTCTTCAGGATTGTTACTTGAGATGACAAAGGAAACTTTGCTGATACAGTGTGTTTACTACTTTATACTGATTAAGAATGTTACTTTCAACTTCTTCAGGTGAAAGACACATTCTCAGGATCAGTTGTTATAGTAGGAAGGCAGTTTCCAATATGTCATGTATATGAGAACAATTCCATCATTGAGGTTAGTACATCAGTGTTCTTACTGATATTGTATTTTGGCACCCTATTACATCAGCATTCTTACTGATATTGTAGAAGGGGCTGGAGAATTTACATGTGCCAAGGTACATTCTTCTTGCTCTTTCTCTTCATTGCAATAGCGCATATAGAATCCTCCAATTCTTGCATGGTACATTTTTGGTCGATTTACTGTCCTGTTTGTGAATGTCTCCAGGATTATTGTGGCCATGGTGATAGCCTTTGAGAGCGTCATCTCTTGGTCAATTCAATTATCCTTGCTTGCCTTTTTCTTCCTATTTTAAAATTCACCTCTTATTTATGCATTACTACTATTCATCCTTTCTAGGATGCCAATGTATGGAGAAATTAAGCTAGCTTTCTTTGTTTACCGGTCGTACCCCAAAAGAAAGGTAAGAAAGTATATTTTCTTGTCAACTTTTATGACTCAAATATATGTTTAGTTACAAGAGAGTTTAAGGGGCTGCGATGTTTTCCTTGTGCAACCAACATGTCCTCCAGCAAATGAGAATCTTATGGAACTTCTGGTTATGATTGATGCCTGTAGGAGAGCATCTGCTAAGAATATTACTGCAGTTATCCCTTATTTTGGTTATGCCAAAGCTGACGGAAGGTAATTTTTTTTATTATAGTTTCTCTAATTATGTCAATGGTTTTGGGGTTATTTTCATTTTTTAATGGCAAAACATAAAAACTTTTTCTAATGTAAAATTTAGGCTCTGTCCATATGTGGAGGCCTTTCAATATTCACATATGAGGGGAATTGAAGTTAATACCCAATATCATTACATATTGTCTTACTAGATGGAACTCACACAGTCCTTTGGTTTTTACCATTATCTATGGGATGTGATATTACCTGCTGCTGGATTTTATAATGGTATTTGAAGATTTACTAATTAATTAATGATAAAAACCATTGTTCTCATCATTGCATTATTTTTTTCATGTGCTGCGTCATCCACTCCTAGCCACCGCCTGCGTGCCCGGCCCCCTCCCCTCCGTTCCCACGCCTGGCCTCCTCTCCTTTGGGCTTTGGGTCGAAGCGTACTCGCCTTGCCGTCGTAGTACCGCGTCGGTCACCGCAACGACGATCCCTCCCTACTTCTGCTACTACTCTACTCTTAGATAAGTATTCCCAGCAGCAGTTCAGATTGTAGGAAAAATGCGCAGAAGTGAACGGTTGAATGTGGTACGAATCAATGCTTCAAATGCCAATGGAAGGCACAATAACAGTGCTCACTCAGTAACAAACATGTTCTTTGTTTACTACACCACTCTTTGAGTAGGTGATTTCACTTTTGTTCTTTTGGCTTGTTAGGAAGTAATTAAATATTAACATATTTTATGTGTTGAGTTTCTTTCCACCATTGATTTAATTATCGTTGTTCCATGCATCTTTTGAAACTAGTTACTCTATTTTGGATTTAGATAAATTATGCTTAGCCTATTTATGTGCATGTAATACTTTGTGATTGTGATGGCAAAGTTTGTACTTATTGCAAAATAGCCTAATTAATGTGTCTTCCTCCAACACTATAGTTCGCAAAGAACAAGGTGCAAGAACAGTTACTCAAGACAAGATCCCACGCCGCGAAGTTCAAAAAGGCACGCTGCTTTGCAATGATGACTGTATGAAAGCATAATAGAATTGCTGCCTCCCTCCTCTGATGCCTTCCTCGCCTTCGCACTGCCTCCCTCCTCCAATGCTGTATGAAAGCATAATAGAATTGTTGCCTCCCTCCTCTGATGCCTTCCTGTTATGACATACCTGTACTGCAATGACGGTTCAAAAAAGGCACTTCCTCGCCTTCGCGCTGCCTCCCTCCTCCGATGCCTTCGCTCGCCTATTTCATAGGATTGGTGAATTTTTTTGTTTCCATTATTTCCCCTTTGCTTTCTTGTCAGCGAAGCGAGGGAGTGGTGTGGTTGGGTGCGTTGAGTGCCATGGTGGCATGTGACTGTGGCGACGGCGGATCGGCGTCGAGGGACGACATTGGGTTCCTACAAGTCGCAACACTGTACGTGGTCATTATTTTAAATGAAATGAATCTTCTTAACTTATGTATGAAATTAACACTTATCTCGAAAAGTTTTGCATATTGTCTATATCGAGTCCTTGCAAGGGAACAAGTTCATTTGGTACCATTCCATCGGTTATTGGTCTCATGTAGGCGCTTCTCGCATCTTTGTAAGTCCAATGATGAACTTAAATTTACTAGATTATAGGTTGACTATTAAAGGAGGCAGCATTTCCTCATTGCTGGTGGTGCAAGATTGATAATTGATATGTCCTTTTACGGTTTGAGATCGTGTTACAACCAGATTATCGGTCCTATACCATCGATACTTGGAAACTTGACATACAGAAGCTATAAGTTTTCTTTTCCCCCAATGTATGGTTCATAGCTACTTGGGATTTACTTGATAGATAATTCACCTCTGAAAGTTTTATGTTGGAGTATTTCTAAGTCACTAACATCGTACATCTTGTGCTTATAGAGACATGCAAGGCAATCGATTAACAGGGCCAATACCACCAGAGCTTGGTAATATGTCAATGCTTCATTATTTGTAAGTGGAAATATTTCTGCCAATTTTGGATATTCAAATTCTGGTTAACTTTTATTCTATCTTTGTTGACAAAATATCTAAATTCAGAGAACTTAATGATAATGAACTTAGTGGGTCCATTCTGCCAGAGCTTAGAAAGCTTACAAGCTTGTTTGACTTGTAAGTACCTTTTAGGCACCATTTAGTATTTGTTATGATTTCCCAAGTGTGTTAATAAAATGCTCTTGTTTCACAGAAACCGTGCAAACAACAACCTAGAAGGACCAATTCCTGACAATATAAGTTCATGTATGAATCTCAATAGCTTGTAAGCATGGCTTCTTTCTAAATTTTTATGTTATATGCGATGTCATATATGTAATGTGCTAATTTTCCTTCTGACAATGCATACGGCAACAAGTTAAATGGGACGATTCCTCATTCGTTGCGTAAACTTGAGAGCATGACTTATTTGTAAGTTATAAGGTGTTTTAAACCTTAAATTGCGCTATAATAAACTTGAAAGAATTATTCTGATTCTAATTTTAAAAAATCGTTAATATTCATACTGATCTTCTTCCTTGTTCGCTGTGTTGCTTAGTGACTTATGTTCATACATTTTTAGGAATTTGTTATCAAATTATATAAGTGGCCTATCCATCCCTGCGGAGTTTGGGAACTTGAGGAGTATCATGGAGATGTAAGTACCCGGTGATCTAATCTTGAAACCTTTTACCGATTAGTTCCTTGGATGCTATATTGAGTAACTTGGGGTGTGAGGACCGAGCGGTTGCTCGGATGGCTTGCAGCGCCGTTGAGCATGCAGCCCGCCCGTGTTTGAACCGAGTGCGCCTCACCCAAATAAATTAGGAATAGGGTACACACATGCGTGCACATTTAGTGGGAAAGCGCGTGCCCGCGCTTTGTGAGGCCTCGTGCCTTCGCAAAAATTCCCAGTGTGTGCAGAGGTCGTGCACGTGTGTGCATGTGAGTTGAGTGTGTCTGTCTCTCAAAAAAACTTGGGGTGTTGTTTCAGTGATTTGTCCGATAATCACCTTGGCGGTCTGATTCCTCAAGAACTTGAAATCTTTGCAAAATCGATATTCTTTGTGAGTTGTATCTTTTCATGTCACTTTTTTTTGAATCCATAAGCTTGGTGGAAGGTTCGAAGGTAATCTTCAATTGACTTTTGATTCATCTCTCTATTATTTGCTCTTGCAGAAAACTGGAAAATAACAATATAACTGGGAGGTCTCTTCACTGATAAACTGCTTCAGCCTTAGTATCTTGCAAGTTAACAATTCATCCATTCGCAACTATGTGCTATTCTATTATTTACATCAAACATGCCATTATAGATCCTCCTTAATGATTATGAGTTGATCACATATTGTTCAAACCTTCTGATGGTTCCTCTTGTTCAGGGGAGCCAAAGGCGATTCCATGGACACATTTGACCCTCTAAAGGCGGAATCTTGATGGATGGTGTCACATGGATATTTGTAAAGGTGATGTTGTTAAGCTTGGTAATCAATTTTGGAAACTGCGTATTACTTTTCCAATTGAAGAAAATGAGGTGCTGGTAAGGCCATGGCACCACTACAAGACAATCGGTGATGCAAAAGAAAAAACAGTAGCTTGTCCTTCAACTTTTGTATGTTTGTCTTGGCTTGCTTTACTTTTAATGAGTTATCTCTATATCATACATACTTATACCCCTACAATGTCCATGCAGGTTGAAAAGGTTAATGGTTGAATTTTCTATTTGGATCTATTCCTCACCAACTCATCAAGACGAAGAAGAGACTTCATGAAGATTAGCTTATGTTTGGCTTTTTAGGACTCAATTTAGACTTGTTATCATGTTTAGCATTTTCAACAAACTCCAGTTGATGTATGGAATGATGTGAATGACAATACCTTTATTTATTTCCATGTGCAATGCAATCTATCTTTTTAGTGTTCTTATATTGAGTTGTATAATTTTTATATTCTCAAACATTGAATGAAAAGTATTGAGATAATAGTTTATGTACTCTCATAAATTGCAAAAATAATTATTATTTCATTATGTTGTTGAATTTGCTACAAATATGCAACTGACCATAAAAATGTGTTACTGATAATTAACATGTGTTGCTGACAAGTGTTTGCAGTGCTACATGTGTTGTTATAAATAGAGAAATGCGTTGCAGGCCTCATATGTCAGCAACACCTATTTTTATGTATAACAACATTTAATTTGTGTTGCAAAAGCTCATCCTAGCAACACCACCTATAACAACACTTAACATTTGTGTTGCTAGAATCAGCAGCAACACTTTTTCGTACATACAGCAACACATACCTGTGTTGCTATATGTCAGTCATGTAGTAGTGCGAGTTCAGATTTACATTTACCTTATTAATACTGTAAGCTACCATACTCGATAGAAAAGCATTTTTCATGAACAACGCCAAATAGGTTTCAATCTGTAAAGCCAAATAGCCAACTAATTGTGCATCTAGCTAGAATTATATATTTTGTTCTAGTATGGTAAGAGTAGTAACTAAATGCAGCTCAATTTTTTTTATAAAAAAAATCATGACATCAGTGCAAATTTATCAAGTAGTTGGAGGCAAAATTTCAGCTTCGCGTGTATTTTCATTGATAATGTACATTCCTTGCTACTTTTGCCGATATAACAAGTTGTCGTTTACATTGTTCTGTTGTATTTTCATTGATAATGTTACATTCCTTGCTACTTTTGCAAATATAATAAGTTGTCTTTTACATTGTTCTTTGTGCTTTCGGATAATTTTATGCATTGTTTGAATTACATTGTGTTAGAATCAGATGTCATGCGGTTCCTGTGCTTTCAATTTTGTATTATGTATGTCCTTTGTTTTCAATGAATGCAGCCCTTCTTATGTAATGCGTGCATGATTTATTTTTGAGACATGAATAGACATAATAAACAAGTTTATCACTGAACAGGTAGCAGGCTCTGTGATTTCGAGGTGGATTAGGTTGTTTGTTACTGAAGATGCCACCGTTGTCGCTGCCCTCTAGCCACTTGTCGCCTGCTTCAGTTGTAGGATTTGTAGGAATTTTTTTCGATGTGTTTGTACCTTTGTATGTGGATGCTAGATTCAGTTGTTAACTTGATTCAATCCTCAACGGAGTGTCTATGTTTTTTTCTTCTGTTTTGTTTTATATATCGACAATGTAATTCTACATTTGAAATAGCTTTACCTAAGATCTGAAACTTCTGATGAAAATATGTGATACTATATCCTCTGAATCATTGTAGTTTAATTAGCGATAAAATATTTCTATAGAACAACATAAAAATGGACATCTCTACCTCAATTTAAATACGTCTATGAATGTGTATCTATGTTTCTTGGCACGCAATAAAGCGTCATTTGGGAGAGTAGAGACAATATGGAAATGCATATATGAAAGCGTCTTCAAGCTTGTAGAGACGCAATCTAAATGACTCATATCATTGTAGACACGCTTAACAATATGTCTCTACGATATTTGACACGGTATGTGAGGTGTAACACCCCAATCAGACAAGGGCACGGAATGCTACTAAACTATCATGTTAACAAAATTAAAAGCAGAAGACAAAATTCTAAATTTAATGAGAACCTCCCGAAGATAGTTAACTATACCGGGAGGTTCCAACATTCATAAATGTCAAGACAAAATAAGAATCAACAATTATCGGAACCATCACGAGAGTATATCTTGAACTCAAGCAATTATATCGAAAGGATGAACTAAGTTCACATGTAGTACTTAATCAATCTTAACGGAGAAGGGTTATCAACCACGACCAACATTATTTATTACAGGTTCATCATTAATGAATGATTAAATCAAACTAAAATGTAATCTGGACTTGATTAAGGTGAAGTGAATGAGTAGTGCGTGTCTACTCCTCCCAATGGAACCAACCTCAAAGATCACCTAAAAGAAACAAACAACGTAAGAGTGAGTCCGAGACTCAAGCAAGTACGATAAATAATTAATACATAACAACCATGTTCATGATAACACCATTGAAGAATATGAAATAAGCAGAGCGAACATTTGAATGAATGGAATGAATGATTTGGATGAAATGAAGGACTACACACATCCATATACGGTATTATTCTTGGTGACACACCGTCGGTGTTCACCTAAGCCCGCATTTAACAAAATCTGGGATCCAAGCCCGTATGAAGAACGTTCATCGGGTGTCCCAAAGCGCCTACATTGGAATGGTGGGTCTTACGTGCCCATCTTTGGAATTGATGGATCTTATATATTGATCCTTTCTGTGGACTGAAACATGAATTGTGGATGCATGGTATGACATATGAATATTGAAAAGACATGCTCTCTAATCATGGAGGTAACACATATGGATTGAATCTGAACATTTAAATATTAACATGGATCTTAGAAACACAATACCAACAACAGGGCATTCAACATTTTATAATCATAGGAACATTAAAGTACTTATGCAACCGTGAGGCGGAAGACAACGACGAAACCTCTAGCCCCGGGGTCACCACCACACGCAACCGTGAATTATACTAAAAATCAACCAAACTTGCACAACATTGCATTGGAACAAAACGAGAGCAATCGTTCCTAAACGAAACCCTAACATTAACCGATATACTCCCAAAATCCAAATCTGTCCAAGCAGACAGCTATTAAATAAAATCCATAACTTTTGAGTCAAAACTCCAAAAGTCATGAATCAATTTTCATGGAATCTACATAATATTAGCTACAACTTCTCAGGTGACGAAAGGTCAAAACACCAAATCTAATGCTTTGTTTTTAATCCCGAAGACTGTTTTGTCATCCTCGGTATCTCTAACTTGGGAAAATTATAACTTTTGTTTGGCACAGCCAAACTCATTGTTCTAAGACTCCCTGGAAACTACAGAAAACCAGCTATCTCAATAAAAGTATAAAAAAAAATATTCCCACTGTGCAACAATAGTTTCAAACAGCCAAGCCTTTCACCTCTGTCCACAATAGAAGGACAGATTACAGTAATAATTTTAAAAATTCATAACTTTTGATCTATCCGTCCAAAATTTATGAACTTTACCTTCCTGGAATCAGAATAAAGTTATCTAAATATCTCATGGAGATCACTGGACCAAATTCGGCCATCTCCAAACTCTAATGTGCAGAACTACGACCGCTGCACAAATCCTGAGACTGAATTAGCACCCAGTCTTGCAAAATTCGTAACTAATTCATCCTTTACCCAATAATTATGATTTAATACTTTCTAGATAGCTAACGAAATTACCCATCTATCTCCAGGAGACCCAAAACACTTAATCTGCCTGGAACTAACCCAATCTCGTGAATCAACAGAACTGCAGTACTACCGATCTACGATAGCAGGATACTACAATGATTAATCGGTAGCAAAACACATCTATAGAACCGAACTAGCTATTGAGAATCACGATCTTACCCATGAAATTCCCCACTAGACCACGTTGTAGTCCTCGTGAAGATCACCCCCGCCTTCTTCTTCTTCCTCTCCCTCCTCCTCTCTTCTTCCCTCTCCTTCCTCTTCCTTTGGCCGGCCAATCTGCAAGGGAAGCACCGAAGGAGAGGGGAGCGGTATAGTAGCGCCGTGCTACAGTGGTGGCGGAGCTACAGTACCGTGCTGCAGTAATTAGGGTGCTAGGGTTTTGTTCCCCCCACATGGGCCCAAAGAGCTATGGGCCAAAGGCCCGAGTTCTAATACTCCTCCAAAATTCTGAATTTTCCTTTTCTAATTACTTTTAATTTTAGAACTAGTCACTTATATGTTTTAGATTTGAACGGGATATTACATTCTATCCCCCTTAAACAGAATTCGACCCCGAATTCTACTTGTCGTTCTAATCGCAAGAACACTACAACTGAAATTAATCACATTCAACACGTATGCAATGTGAACAACCTTGGATTTTGGTCACGCACGCGAGATTTTAACTCCTAAATCGTTTCCCTCTAGGACATATGCGACCACCTCACCTCGAAGGATATCAACATCTTACATTTCAATACTCGTCTCGACCTTTACAGGTTCTCTCAACACACAAGACTCAAAAATAAGGTCCTACTCGTTGGCCAACAGCTTTAATCGAAATCCCAAGCTTCGACTGCTTAGGTACTCACTTAGCACCAGAACATACCAGACGATGCATACATCACATATGGGCCCAAGACGGTCAAAGTGATACGGTCATTTCCTAATCCCCGCAACAGTCGAAAACAAGTCAATGTACCCTGGGCCAACTTCCCTTTTGTAACTAAAGCACATAACATGCACAACCCACATGAAATTCCTGTCCCACTTCTCAATCGGTTTCTTCATCTAACAAGGAGCACCTCCTTTAACTAGGAACATATAGCAAAATTCACTTTAAACAACTATTTTATAACCAGAACCCCACTGAGAATAACGGATTCTCATTGCAACCACGAAATGGCAACTTCACACAAAGGGGTCAAATTCGGAAGCAAAGATTCATCATGAAATCCCTTCCGCTTTCCAAGGAGACAGTTTACAAATAAACACCACATAAACTGAAAGAGCAATCGCTCAAATGCCCAAACCAAATACTTCCTTTATTCTTTCTGAACTGATAAGGACTACACATGCCATCACATACCACACGAGCTCAAATCTCTTAAATTAGCATACTCAAAACTATGCTCAAACCGAAATACATCATCCGCACCTTTGTATAGAGCCTCTATTGAACCCCAAAAAACACTCTAGACAACTCCTTCTCTTGACAAAATTAATTTTTTGACAGAGGGCACCCAATCGCCTCACAATAGATCTCACGCAATCACTTCACCTCAAACTTTAAGAATAAATAACTTAGAATTCTCAGTACACCACTAATGTACTACATCAAAAGTGTTCTATCAATGATCATCTCATTTTTCGAAATCTGCCCTTTATTCTATTTCCTCTACAAAATCATTGGGCGACTAAAGACCTAGCATAGAAAAATGCAAAGTCCAAATTTAACTTCTAAACTCTTACAACAAACTTCGATATAAAAGATAGGAAATCCTCATATTGATTCCCTAAAGTTCCCACAATTCCAACATACTCGCTCATTAACATCATCATGGAAATATTTTCCTGACGAAATTACCTTTACAAGGATTTTAACTCTCAGAGGGTTACTCAATCAGACCGAGTCATTCTTGACATTAACTCAACATTTCACACTATCCCATTAATTGCAACAACGATTAAATTACTTTATAATCCCAGTCTCATTAAATCACATCATCATGAATCACCTACACAACCTGGCAATACAACCCAATCGCGACACTCTATAACTTGATCAAGATTTCCATACCTTCGATAATCCCAATATTTCAACATGAACCAAAGTTCTGGGATTACACTTTACCATAGGTTCGACTTGGTCGTAACACCAATCAATTTCACTTCAGCGACAAACATTCCATCTGAATCAAATTCTCTCCAAGAGTTATAGATCAAAACCGATTCACCTCCTACTACTCCTCCAATAGCTTGGTACCAAAATCTCACCACTACAATTACTTGACCACCACCGAACAATTGCGGATTATGCTTTAATTCTTTGTAACACAAATCTATTGATCCTTCCTCAAAAGGAAGAGACAAACAAGGACAAGTTTCGGCACACAAGAAAATGTTACTCCTCGCAGTGAGCACGGGACCAAAAGAAATATTCCAATAGCGTACCCTCAAAAGAGAATAGCACATATCAACCAATGAATAAGACATTTCATTGAAACTCAACAACTCTTGAAATGAAAAATAGAAAGTTTAAGCACATTTTCAATTAAACCGCAAGTTACAAAACTTGACTCCAATCCTCAAATACTCCTACTACACTCTGTCCTTAACACTGAAAATAATCCTTTGAATATAACAACACTTTGCCATTTCGAACAAGATAGGTTCTTAAGACTAAGCGACAAGAACCACTTAAGAACCAATAAAATCTT
The DNA here is from genome assembly GCA_036346405.1 of Phyllostachys edulis. Lineage (NCBI taxonomy): Eukaryota > Viridiplantae > Streptophyta > Magnoliopsida > Poales > Poaceae > Phyllostachys > Phyllostachys edulis. The sequence goes on along the minus strand of CM070548.1, from coordinate 53,997,851 downwards.
TCAACACGTCATTTTGCTCGGAGCAGTTTCAACTACCACATAAATCATGAGACCCAAATGATCACAACCAGAAAACTTCGAAACATTTTCATTTACGGGATATCAAGAAAGGCAATCAAATTATTTTCCTCTTAAAGAGTCAACCTCACTCTCACAACCATATCTTTGTTAATCTTTCTAACATCATAATGCACACCGCATGAACCAACACACCTTACTATCCCATCATCAACCTTTCCAAAAGAAACACAATAACCTATTTCATGTATATGTATATACTTTTCTAATAGGTTGCAATACTCAACTTAGTCAAGAGAGTATCTAAAGCACAATCCACACTATTGACATAAACCATCTTTTAGCAAGGGCATGCTGCCCAGGTTATCCTTGTAAAACACACATAAATAGGTTGCTATTAAATTCCAATCATTAACCTATTAACAATGCTCAACATCAATTTAGTGCACACCAATCTAATCTAGCAGTCGCCATAGACATTTAACGGTTATTTAGTTATGGAAGAATTTGTGGCCCTCTCTCTCTTTGCATTCCCACTATCAAATGTAGGATCATCAAGTAGCCCTACAAAGAAACCTCCAGATTATTATCCACTAAGACAACAGTCAAATACATCCTTATCTCTCCCTTCCTACATAGTTAAATTAATCTACTGAGATCAAGTAATCCAACAGATTTAGCAAACTAAACAATTGCAATAATCAACCCTCTCATCAAAACATACTATTATCCTACCACTCCACCATCACGTAAACATAGATTCCAATTACATCCCATCGGTTCACTTCTTAGGATGCTCAACACCATACTTGATACATAATAATTGCACCTAGCAATTACATATGATCGATACATATTCATAAAAGATAACTCCAAGATTAACAGCCATTATGACAATAATCTAACACCTTCTGGACTTAACCATCCCAAAGGGTTAGACTAACATGTTGAGACCCGCAAATCCATTTTACCCAAAAAAAAAGACTTACCAAATTTATCACCCATAGTGATCAAACTAGTTCATCAATGTTCCATACTTTTAATAACCCTTCTGACTCTATTTAAGTATGGACATACTCTTAGTTACTACCCATCAGGTAATTACTCTATGACAACATCAAATTAATAAACTTCAATTCCAATGTTCTGGGTTAAGACCAATCATGCACACGCCACAGATCCGACTTGATAACTCATACATTAACAACGAACTTCTATGTTTACCATCTCTCGCTTAAACATAACAAGACAACATAGAAGGTTTTTAATTCTTTTTAGAACAAAGGGCACTAAATTTCAACACTTGAAATAATCCCAAAAGAAACACAAAAGTCAAAGTTTTCACATGTTAAAGAACTTGCAACAGGAAACTTTCAATATCCAGAATACCAGGCGAATAAATTATTCATATTTTCCAATAAGAAGGCGGACCTCCATGAAAAGATCAATCATCTTTGTAACCGCCTCACACAAGCAACAATAGATCAACATTCGGAGATCAAGTAATCACTTTACGGACCAAGGAAGACCAATGAAAACTTCACCAAATGAATTGTAGCTCTAACTCAAGAAAAATCATCAACGACAAGCGTAACTAGAAGTTGCCTAATTCAAGCTCAAGAAGAGAACAACTTTTCTAAAGGAATTCACCCTCAACACCTATAGCTAGGGTAGTCGGGGTATCTACTCCTCTATTTTTATACCATGAATGGTGGTGTAACCTGGTAAAACCCAGAGCCACAACCACCACCTCAACCTATAAACAACAACTAGAAACACACATAACCAATATAATCAATTATAAGTATGCAAGATCATCTCATAACAATCATATAATCAGTTAAGAAGCAATCATACTCAATTCATATCAGAGATCATCAAAACGATGTAACGGAAACGTAAATGCAATGATTAGCCCATCCCCATCCTACTGTGCACTAGTGTGTCAAACTTTTAAGTTGATTAGCCATTAGAAAATTTTAATTAATCTAGTCACCACGGACCTACAGCCCGCTCTGATACCAACTGTAACACCCCAGTCCGACAAGGGCCTGGAATGGTACTAAACTATCATGTTAACAAAATTAAAACAGAAGACAAAATTCTAAATTTTGGTAGAACCTCCCTTGTATAGTTAACTATACCGGAGGTTCCAACATTCATAAATGTCAAGACAAAATAAGAATCAACAATTATCAGAACCATCACAGGAGTATATCTTGAACTCAAGCAATTATATCAGAAGGATGAACTAAGTTCACATGTAGTACTTAATCAATCTTAACAGAGAAGGGTTATCAACCACAGCCAACATTATTTATTACAGTTCGTCATTAATGAATGATTAAATCAAACTAAAATGTAATCCTGGACTTGATTAAGGTGAAGTGAATGAGTAGTGCGTGTCTACTCCCTCCCAATGGAACCAACCTCAAAGATCACCTAAAAGAAACAAACAACGCAAGAGTGAGTCCGAGACTCGGCAAGTACGATAAATAATTAATACATAACAACCATGTTCATGATAACACCATTGAAGAATATGAAATAAGCCTGAGCGAACATTTGAATGAATGGAATGAATGATTTGGATGAAATGAAGGGACTACACACATGCATATACGGTATTCTTTGGTGACACACCGTCGATGTTCACCTAAGCCGCATTTAACAAAATCTGAGGATCCAAGCCCGTATGAAGAACGTTTCATCGGGTTTCCCAAAGCGCCCACATTGGAATGGTGGGTCTTACGTGCCCATCTTTGGAATTGATGGATCTTATATATTGATCCTTTCCGTGGGCGAAACATGAATTGTGGATGCATGGTATGACATATGAATATTGAAAAGACATGCTCTCTAATCATGGAGGTAACACATATGGATTGAATCTGAACATTTAAATATTAACATGGATCTTAGAAACACAATACCAACAACAGGCATTCAACATTTTATAATCATAGGAACATTAAAGTACTTATGCGAACCGTGAGATGGAAGACAACGGCGAAACCTCTAGCCGAGGGGTCACCACCACACGGCAACCGTGAATTATACTAAAATCAACCAAACTTGCACAACATTGCATTGCAACAAAAGCGAGAGCAATCGTTCCTAAACGAAACCGAACATTAACCGATATACTCCCAAAATCCAAATCTGTCCAAACAGACAGCTATTAAATAAAAATCCATAACTTTTGAGTCAAAACTCCAAAAGTCATGAATCCAATTTTCATGGAATCTACATAACCTTAGCTACAACTTCTCAGGTGACCGAAAGGTCAAAACACCAAATCTAATGCTTTGTTTTTAATCCCGAAGACTGTTTTGTCATCCTCGGTATCTCTAACTTGGGAAAATCATAACTTTTGTTTGGCACAGCCAAACTCATTGTTCTAAGACTCCCTGGAAACTACAGAAAACCAGCTATCTCAATAAAATTATTAAAAAAAAATATTCCCACTGTGCAACAATGGTTTCAAACAGCCAAGCCTTTCACCTCTGTCCACAAAGAAGGACAGATTACAGTAATAACTTTGAAAATTCTTAACTTTTGATCTATCTGTCCAAAATTTATGAACTTTACCTTCCTGGAATCAGAATAAAGTTATCTAAATATCTCATGCAGATCATCGGACCAAATTCGGCCATCTCCAAACTCTAATGTACAGAACTACGACCGCTGCACAAATCCTGAGACTGAATTAGCACCCAGTCTTGCAAAATTCGTAACTAATTCATCCTTTATCCAATAATTATGATTTAATACTTTCTAGAAAGCTAACGAAATTCCCCATCTATCTTCAGGAGACCCAAAACACTTAATCTGCCTGGAACTAACCCAATCTCGTGAATCAACAGAACTGCAGTACTACCGATCTACGACAGCAGGATACTACAATGATTAATCGGTAGCAAAACACATCTATAGAACCGAACTAGCTATTGAGAATCACGATCTTACCCATGAAATCCCCCGCTAGACCACGTTGTAGTCCTCGTGAAGATCACCCCCACCTTCTTCTTCTTCCTCTCCCTCCTCCTCTCTTCTTCCCTCTCCTTCCTCTTCCTTTGGCCGGCCAATCTGCAGGGGAAGCACCGGAGGAGAGGGGAGCGGTACAGTAGCGCCATGCTATAGTGAAGGCGGCACTACAGTACCGTGCTACAGTAATTAGGGTGCTAGGGTTTTGTTCCCCCCACATGGGCCCAAAGAGCTATGGGCCAAAGGCCTGAGTTCTAATACTCCTCCAAAATTCTGAATTTTCCTTTTCTAATTACTTTTAATTTTAGAACTAGTCACTTATATGTTTTATATTTGAATGGGATATTACATGAGGAGACGCTCTAGTGACACTTTACGAAAATGACTCTACGACGCTATAGAGATGATTGAAAACGTCTTTAATCCATAAAATAGGCATCTCTAGAAGGCTTTTGTGTTGTAGTGCCTCCTCCCTTCCTCTCCTACAAAACCGAGCGGCCAGTAGCTCCCCTTCCTCTTCCCTCCTCTCCTTCCCTCTCTCCCACCAGCAGCTCCCCTCCTCCCTTTTCTTCCTCCCTAGCTGAAGCACCACCAGCAGCACCCTAAACTGAAGCTCCACTAAGCTCCAGTGCGCCAGCCGCATCTCCTCTCCCTCCGTTCTCCCTCCTCAGTCACTCATTTGCCGAGCCGATTGCGTTACAGTGTGCGCCTTGATATCCTCTTCCATCGCCCCGAATTCGCCCCACTCTCTTGTCTTCCTTTCTCCGCAATTGAGTTTTTACCGCTTCCGACCAAAAAACCTTCTGTCGTCATTTCTAGTGCTATCGATCATCCCTCGGCGACGTCATCACTACCGTTAGCTTCGCCTCGTGATGTTTTACGCCGTGCTCCCTTTCTTTTCTCTGAAGCACCGCAGGTTCGTTGGAGCCCTGTATGTGGCCGACCTCGTACGCCGCCGTGACTCCCGCTCGTGTTTCTCGTCGAACCGTGTGCCGCTTTCGCCTATTTAAGTGAGCACTGTGTTCTCCTAACCTCCCTCTTCAAATCGCCGCCAACCTCACTCTCTAACTCCTCCCCGTTTGCCTGGATTTCGTCGGCGACTATGCACCGAAGCTCTTTCTCTGCTAGGCTGCATCACCATCGAAGGTCCTCTATCTGAGCCACCACCACCGTTGGAATCGTCGCTCCATGTACCTGCGGAACCGGTGTTAACATGATGAATGCCCCCTCTGAACCTACCACGACCCCGGCCTCTGTTCTTTGCCTCCGACTCTCACTACTGAAAAAGACCTTCACGAGCGGTTCCAACGACATCACGAGCGGTTTCTTGGCCGTGCGAGTTTATGGGTCGATGATGATGAGGTCATCACGAGCAGCCAAACCGCTCATGATGCATACTACCTGACGGTTTCACCACAAACCGCTCTGTGATGACTATATATCACGTGACGGTTTGACCACAAACCGCATGATATCTATATATCACAGGCGGTTTGTGGTGAAACCATCTGTGATGACTATATATCACAGAGCGGTTTGACCACCAAATGCATGATATCTATATATCACAAACGGTTTGTGGTTGAAACCGTCTGTGATGACTCTTCACTATAAAGTCTCCAGCGGTATTGCTTGTGCCTTTAAAACGGCATCATATATATATATATATATATATATATATATATATATATATATATATATATATATATATATATATATATATATATATATATTATATTTCTATTGTTCCTAGTCCCTTAGCCACTTTAGAGTGGCGTCCCCATGACATGAGGAAGAAGACAACAACCGAGGCAACCTCATTGAGCCCCTACAAATTTAAAAATCTGGTTGCTGAAGCGTCGGGACATCCAATTACTTGGTTGCTAAAGATGCCACTTCCCAAGATGCCACTTTCTTAACAGTACCTGGCATCTTGTATTAGCAACCAAGTAATTAGATGTCTTGACGCTCAAGCAGCATATTTTTAAATTTGCAGGGCTCAATGAGGTTGCCCCGGTTGTCGCTTCCTCTTCCTCATGTCACATGGACGCGACCCCCCCAAAAAGTGGCTAAGGGACTCTGAATAATACATATATAATATATATATATATATATATATATATATATGCCATTTAAAAGGCACAAGCACCACCGCTGGAGACTTTATAGAGAAAAGATTAGGAATGGAATGGTAGGACGGCGTACCTAGGGCGAAGATAGAGAACTTGACTTGCATGAACACAGTTACACAGACAAATGTGAAATGAATGGCGAGAAGCAACAGATGACATCTTGACAAAATGTCAAATCGACAAATAAGTCATAACATACATATCACACATTCTATACATCTATTTTTGCAAATCATCAATCATACATATCAACAGCCCATGGTTCACCAAGCAAGTTTCCACTATCAATAGCAGACAACACTTGACACTTCTGAATAAGTCATAAGTCACAACAATATAACATATCAACAGCTCATACATATCAACAACCCAATAAGTCATAACATATCAAGCACCATCCGAACCCACAACATGAACTAAGCAAGATGCATAGAATGCACATACACCAATAGCCCTCAGTTTACATCACAGAGCAAGAGGACTATTAATATGAACTAATTATCAATTCAATTTCAGCATAAGACTATTAACATCATTACATCACAGAGCAAGGGGACTATTAATATGAACTAATTATCACTTCAATTTCAGCATAAGACTATTAACATCATTGAAGCGGTTCAACAGACAAGACCAAGGGTGTCCAAACCCGACCACCACACTGAGCACTAGCCATTTTCATCACAAGAGCAAGCGGGTAGAGACAAAGAGGGAGTAAGGTAGGGTGATACCTCGATCTGTAAGCCAACCACGGTGGCGACCCACCACCAGACACAACCCTCATCCATCTCCTTCATCTTGCATAAATCACACAAACATCGAGGACACAACTTAAGGCTCAAGCATAAAAATCAAACTCAACATAAGACATTAAGCTAATAGATCTAGAGGAGAATAGAGGAAGGATGGGAAAGCAAAGACCGGCCCGGCCCGGCCTTGAGGCCGAGCAGGAGAACCAAGCCATGGCGTAAGCAGGCGACACGCGGCCAAGCCGGTGGCTTGGTGGCGGCGTCACCGTGGTTGTGGCACGACCCTAACAACTGCGAAAGACACTACTATCGTGCAGTGTTTACGCGGTGTAAAGTAATATCACAACCCGTGGCGGCGGCGGGAGGTTGGGCGGCGGCGGCGGCAATGACGGGTTCGGCGGTGGCGTCGAGTGCGGAGGAACATAGTAAATGTCTTTGGCGGTGGCGAGTTAAAGCGGCGCAAACCCTAAGCGGGCTGGGAGTGACGAGAGTTAGGGCGAGCACAAACCCTAGCGGCGGGCTCGTACTAATAAAGAGACTAATCACGAGCGGTTCTATTAACGAACCGTTAGTGATAATTATCCTGACGGTTCCATAATGGAACCGTCGTGATATAAGAACATACTGAGCGGTTCCATTATGGAACCGTCAGTGATATGGTTTTTCTCAAGTATATTTATCTTGTAGATACACTTACATGACATGAAGAAATTACATGTTTATATGTCAATTTTGTCATTTAAATCTTCTTGAAAATTTGCTTTAACTATATGTACATATATATATATATATATATATATATATATATAGAGACGTCCGTTTAGTACTCACAGGGAGTATGTACTCCCACTTCAATATACCATAAACGCAGATATTATACTTCTTTATCACTTTCGAATACTTAAATACCAATTATAAGATACTCCAATACGACTTTAATTGAAAAAATTTCATTGAAGCCCTTTGTTTTTGCTATATACCCTTTTTCATATATAAAAAAGTATATACACAAATTTTGCTATAAAAGTGAAATTTAATGATTTTGTTATAGAACTCACTTTGGGGTATCTTATAATCATTATTGAGTATGCTTAAATAGATAAAGATGTATCATCATACAATTTAAGTGGTATATGAAGGTGAGATGCATTACTCCCAAATCTCATACCATTTTCCTATATATATATATATATATATATATATATATATATATAATTAATTTGTTCCACTAAACCGTCTCTTGTATAATTAATATTAATTGTAACTTCACCTCCAAACTAGATTTTGTTTTTCCACAAATATATATATATATATATATATATATATATATATATATATATATATATATATATATATATATATATATATATATATATATATATATATATATATATATATATATATATATATATATACATATATATATATATAGCAATAATTCAACATATAATTAATATAGTAACTTCACCTCCAAACTTTTTTTTTTTCATTTTGTAATTTTCATATATATATATGGCCAAGCAGTGGGTTAAACTAAAAAGATTAAAAAAAGTAGAAACCTATAAATAAACAAAATTTTTCTAGTGGCGGAGGTAGGCCGCTATCTCCGTCTTCAATACTTCATAGGCGGCAGCGTCGGCCGGGACGGTTCTCGATCATCGGCGAATGAAGCACGAAATCGTCCACCGCTTCTTGGCTCGTTCAAGTGTCTTTGAAGACCCTCGGTTTGTTGGACCAAGAAGAATTGAGCCCATAGGCTCTCTTCCTTGCTTGAGGATCTCGGCTGGTTGACTTCGATGCGCATGCCGCCTCGATTCTGCCTGATCAAGTGGCGGCAAGCCCCTTGGAGGCGTGCTGCGTCGTTTGGAGGACTTCATCGATGGCGTGGTAAACTTCATGAAAGTGGGAGATCGGTTGGTGAACACGGCGGAGAAGGATGTCAAGGCGGCGGAAGGTGGCGTCACTGCTCGACAAATTCTCCGCGGCGGAGGAGTGAAGACAACATTGATCAAGCGGTGTTCTTCCGCAACCAGTTCAACGTGCAATCGAAAGAGGTGCTTGTGCAGTCGCGGCGGAAGGCCATCAATGCGGCGACAAGGAAGAGGCGACCATTTCTGTTTTTTTATAAATATGTATGGGGATGATCATCTTGGATGGCGGATGATCCTTTTTATAAAACAAGGAATAAATTGAACATCGAGGCGAAGAGACGATCGGGAGCGAAGTGGATAGCGGCGAACGAGCGCGATCGGCGACGAAGAAACTCACCATGGAGCTGTGGCGATATTATCCGAGCGGTTATAACAAAAAACCGTGCGCGATATGTAATAATATCACGAGCGGTTCTTGTTGAAAACCGTGCGTGATATGTAGTATTATCACGAGCGGTTATTAACAAGAACCGCTGCATGAAGTATCCTGAGCGGTTTTCAACATGAACCGTGCGTGATATTACCTCTTCACTGAGCGGTTTTAGCTCGGCCCGATAACACGAGCGGTCTCTAATACAAAACTTTACGTGATTGAATGTATCTGAATGGTTTTGGTCAACCGCTGCGTGATGAGGCGTCGATATTAGCCTTTTTGTAGTAGTGCACTACTACGAAAAAGGCCTTTACTGACGGTTCCGCGCCATCACGACGGTTAAAGTGAGCCGCCCGAGTTTATGGGTCGATAATGCTAATGGTCATCACGAGCGGTTTTCGAACCGCTCGTAATACATACTATCATAGGCGGTGCAGAGATGCAACCGTGCTCGGATAATCGACTACCGAGCATGCGTAGATAAAACCGTCGCGATATTCGACTACCGCGCACGGTCGTGTAGATAAACCGTCAGCGATAGTCGACTACCACGCGATGCAGTAGATGAAACCGTGCGTGATAGTCGACTACCACAGAGCGATGCGTAGATGAAACCGTGCGTGATGATCGACTACCACAGACGATGCGTATATGAAACCGTGCGATAGATGATCTATCACGAGCGGTTTCATATACGCATCGCTGCGTGGTAGTCGACTATCATCACGGTTTCATCATGACTGTCGTGTGCGGGTAGTCTTTTGCATTGCTAAATCTATTTACGCTTATTGGCTAGCCTCGGAAATGCTAGCCATGCCCTCTGAAACAAGCACATCCAATTCTCATTCATTTCGAAGCACATCAAAATTGCATTCATTTCTAAACAAGCACACATCAATTCACAAATCAATTAACTAAATTTAACCATTAATGTACATTAATTTACACACATGTACCATTATGTTCAATCTATCTCAATCAAGTTCAATACGCTACACCGTGGAAACTCCCATTTGGATTTATGACACATGCATTCGGAATGACGCAAGGTGTGATCGAATTTTTATGAGCTCGCTCTGTTCCAACGATTTCAATGATGTTCGCAACTTTGTCGATATGAAGGTTAAATTAGGGCTTATATAAATTGGTAAGTATATATGAAATAATTGTTGAAAGATTGACAAACCCGAGGATCATTGGTGATCGCGAACCGATGAGTAGTTGCATGTTGTGGCAAACATAGTATCCACAGACGTTGCGGCGCCATTTCTTTGGTAACCGCAAAAATAGAATTGGTTAGTTCGAGAGGCATTGCTACGAAGTGTTATATAGGATTAATGTGTACTAGCTAGCAAGTCACCGGAATGTTTGATCATGTTGCGGCGTCCTTCCTTGATATTCCATCCTTTAGCATGTAACACGTCGAACACCCTCGTGACTCCAAGAAGTTAGCCTTAGCCATTGCAAAGGAAGGAAAGACTACAATAGAGTTTCTATGGAGGAAATGTGTTTACGATGATTAAACTCCGGATAGTCGTGAAGTTGTGAGTGGCCCTCTGTAGGGAATCTAGGTATATTACGTATTTCGTTTTGGTATAATTACAATTAGAATCAATGGAACCTACGGTATGTCGGCATGGTCATTAAACCTAAGTTAGTGTTGCTTATAAAGTACAAATCAACAAGTATAGCGGTGGTGCAACACTACTTACTTACGGTTGTAGGGCAAAAGTATGAATTCCTTGTTGCGGTGAGCCATGAAAAAATCTATAACGTAATTCTCGGCGAATGTTGCATTCGCCGTGATGCTTTGCTCGGAGACAACGTGTGGGTCGAGAAACCTACGGTGATTTCCTTCTTTGGCTTCACGAGATCATGTATCTATTATACAAAAGCTAGGAGTTATATATAACATTTATCGATATTACGAACATTGACCGTGATTGTACACACTTACGATTGTCGGCATCGTATGATTGAGGCGTCGAGCTCGTCGAGGTTGAAGAGACGAACAAGTCGTCGAAGGTCACCGTGAAGACAACGTCTTGATACACGTGGTTAAAATGATGCTCCTTGAACTTGGCGGTGACACCCGAGCATCGTTGATCAACCGCTTGTTGGACTGCTCCATGTACCATGCATGCAATTCCGTGCAATCCAAATCCTAGGGTAGGGCTGTCTAACTTCTCGAGCAGCGGCTCACCCGCTTGTATTTCGAATGCCAACAAGAAGGGGATATTAGGAGAGGACTCGATCGTCTTGATTTGCCCTTGCCCTTCTCCTCGCTTTGTATAGGTCGACTTCACAAGAGTCGGTGAGCACGAGTGTAGATGCATGTGATCGCGGGCCCTTACCATGTCGGTCTGAGTAGCCGGTCGGATCGGTCCGTGGACTTGATGCCGTTCAAGCAGACATTCCGTGAAGTTGACACCGAGCGGTAGCTCGGCGGATGTCCTCCTTGGGCCCTTTGGATGAATGTTCCAACGGCTTGCCCTAGAGTCATGACCTCATCGTTTGGGGAATTTTCAGCGAGGCGGCCTCGAAATTGGCACAAACACCGTCCACATTCACTTTTATAAAACCGGCGCTAGATTTGCACTGTGCACCAAAGCTCCGAAATCTGGGATGGATACACAGCCCCAAGCGACATCTAGGGCAACAGAGACATATCTCACTTGGAGCTTGCGCCGTAGCCACCTCACGTACATAACGATACAAAATTAGCTACTCCAACAGCCTATCAATGGATTGAGCATTCGGAGATAATAATTATTACCGGATGTCATCGACGGAAAATCTGTCATCACCTATTGTGGTAGGGTTAGGGTTGACGCGCACTACTCGGATGTTTGGGGGGCTAGCGGTAGTAGGGGTAGGGCTTCCAACCGACTTGGCATTTGCAATCCCTTAATCCTTTCCTCAAAGGTCTCTATCTGCTTTTGCTCGAGCATTTAATCCTTTCCTCAAAGGATTGATTGAATTTTTCGATGAGCTCATCTCGAGGGATGCGAAGATCCTCTCGTAGCTTTGCATCGTGCTCGGCTTTGGCTCTCTTCCTACTCGATGCGATCCGAGTCGCTTGGAACCATTGTTCCCATGTAACAAAAACACCGGCGCCTCTCGTGCGACCGGATGCTCACTGTTTCCTAGGGCCGCAGAGAGTATATCTTCTCCCTATCTGCTGGAATGAGCCTTGGGAAGATTGTGCACTCAACGTTATCGCAATATAGCCCGACATGTCATTTCACTTCCTATGAAGTTATGGAGTAATTACAAACTAGGTAGTTCGATATCTTACGAGCGTTGGGACACTTCACGGTCTTGGGGTTTGGAAAGTACACTTCCCGTGGGCGAATACATAACCTCGCAAATAACCACTTTGTCGGTAGCGCACATTAGTGATCTCGAAATAGCAGGAGAGATTCAAGCCGCTTTCTCGCTGTTCTGATCCCTCCATATCGGGGCTTTACCCGCATACCAGCAATGCCGAGTCTATGGGGGTGCTTGTTTTTGCTGGAGGGCGTGTGCGCCGCACTTTCACTCTTAAATTCATCTGTCGTCTTCTTCGCCACAAACTTCGGCCAGACTCTTCCAAGAATAGATACTTGTGGAAGGCGGCAGATCCTTCTCCACGTAGTTCTTGACAAGCATGCTCTTGAAGTTCTTCCACGCTTTGCACGCTGTAGCAACGCGTGTCGTCGCCGGAGTCGGGAGTTCTTAGGGATCTCGAGCGATCACGAAATTTCCGCCAAAGACAGTGGCGGTTTTCGATGGTCGGGCACCACCTTCCACGAATCATAGGTGATCTTGACCCGTTCCGTGCAACTATTCCGACCATTCTCCGGAATCGCGGACGCCGCTTTCGGCGAGGATTGATAGGGTCCTGATCGACCTCTGTGTGATGGTAAATCGGCCGTGGGCCTTTTCGATATTCCTCTTCTTCTACATGGTTGGATATTGTTCGAGAGGATGGTGCATCATCGAGACACATGAGGCGCGATGACTCGTAATGAGCGGAAGACATCTTCACAAGAAATAGAATTATCATTGCAATGTATTCGATGGAGATATCAAAACAAATACCATATGAATAATGACTAGAACAAATACAAATTCCTAAAACATGTACAATTATCATGAAGGACCATGACAGATTATTGATAGAAATAGTTAGGGAAAGAGGCGTGGGGTCGATCGGTAACTTCGGCATTGGTTACCTTTAGGCGTCGAGACTGGACGAGCAGGACGAAGACGATCAAAGAGGGCGGCGGCCGAGGCGGCGCCACGGCTCGAGGAGGAGGAGGCGGCGGCTCGAAGCGAGGCGCGTGGGCTCGGGAGGCGCCACGGGTCAGAGGAGGAGGCTCGGTGGGCTCGGGGAGGCGCGGGCTGGAGGAGGAGGCGGCGTCGACAGGATCGGGAGAGAGTAGGCCGGCTCGAGGAGGCGTCGAGGACGGTGGCGACAGGCTCGGGGAGGAGGAGCGAGAGGAGTTGAGAAACTTAATCGTTTGAGAGTGCGGTAGCAGCAAACCCTAGCTAGAGTCCGAATGTAAATAGGGATGGACATCACGACGGTTCTAAATTAGAACCGTCATGATATACTACTATCACAAACGCATTCTAACTTAGAACCGCTGCAGTGATATACGATATATCCTGAGCGGTTTTAATAAACAACCGTCTGTGATATGTGATGAATCACAGACGGTTTTAATAAACAACCGTCTGTGATATGTGATGTATCACAGACGGTTCTAACTTAGAACCGTCTGTGATATATGATGTATCACAGACGGTGTTAATAAACAACCGCTCATGATATATATATAGCATGAGCGGTTTTGATAAACAACCGTCTGTGATATACATGTGAGACGGTCTGTAGTTCAAACCATCTGTGATATTATTTTGTATTGGTTAATATCTAGATCGATCTGTTTATTAGCTAGCCTCAGGAAATGCTAGCCATGCCCTCTGAAACAAGCAGAAAAGACAACAAGTACATGTATATACATCCAATTCACATTCATTTGAGAAACAATCACATCCATTTCACAGTACAAATCAATTAATTAACTCAAATGAACTAAAATTAACCATTCATCAAAATGTATATACATATACACACATTGTTCAATTAATCTTTAAAATTAGCCCTTCATGATGATCGACGGCAGATGTAGCTAGTTTCGTCATGTTCTTCTTCCTCGACCCTTATGCCGTTTCGAAAGGAGGCAACTCGTCAAATTGATTGTATTCTTCCTCGTCCACTACATTCTCAACTCGACAATCCTCCTTTTTCCATGAAGAACTACGTGGCGCTTCTTATTTGCCTGATTGGTAACATAGAAGACTTGAACAACTTGGTTGCTTGATCGAATGGTTCGTCTTTGTATCCGAAACCGTTCGAGGTCCACGGTAGTGATGCGTGCTTATCGACCTTCACCGTGGGAGATGGACCCAACGGCACCAAAATAGGGGATCTTGAAAAGCACGTGGTCGAGCTCCCATATCTCCTCTATTTGCCCATAGTAGGAGCTCCTCGGCCCATCGGCATCTTGAATGCATCTATCACGGACACCGCTATTACGTTAGTGCTTTTTATATCCCGAGCTGCGTATAGAATGTGTACCCATTTATGTCGATCCTCGCCATGTTACAAGCTCAAATGTTGGCCCTTTTGCCAACCATGTCAAGATATCACTTGACGAGCTCCTAGCAAGTCGCTCCTTCAACCATTGGTTGAACCGCATTGTGTTGTCTCGTGATCCAAACATCCGCCGCAGCGGATTCGCTGTTGCAAGCACGCTTGTCTTTGGTCGATATCTGAGGACACTTCACCATGTGTTGCAAGACCGTGAAATGGGCTTGAGCATACGCATCCATATTTGGAGTGATTGCTTTCCTTCCAATGGTCCCGATACCCTCGAGCCTCCCCTCATGGCGAGATCGAGGCACACCTATCGGTTCGACCTGAGCCATGTAATCGAGGCGAACTCAATGACCTCTTGGTTGCATAACCTTCGACGATCTTGCCCTCTGCCGAGATCGATTCCGTACATATGACTTGAGAATTCCCATGAACCTCTCGAACGGGTACATGCTACGTAGGAACACGGGCCCGCACATCTTTATCTCCCTCACAATATGAACAATGAGATGGACCATGATATCGAAAAACAGCGGAGGGAAATACATCTCAAGATCACATAGTGTCGTCACCACCTCGTCTGCGAGCATCTAGTCCTTCGAGATCGATGACCTTCGAGCAATTGTGTTAAAAAATAACCTGACCTCATGATTGTCTCTCGGACCTTGATCGACAAAATACTTCTAATTACAACAGGAGCATTTGTGTCATCAACACATGACAATCATGAGACTTCATGCCAATTAACTTCAAATCTTTTATCGAAACAAGTTTCTTCATGTTGGCGGAGTAACCGGACGGAACTTTCACGCCATGCAAGCACCGCACATTCGGTTCTCTCGGCCTTGGACAGAGTGTAACAAGCGGGGAAGGTACGTTCGTCCTTTATCGGTCCTTGTTGGTGCTAACTCAGTCGATGTCCATATCAACCAAGTCAAGCCGTGCGTTGACACCATCCTTTGTTTTGTCACGAATGTTCATGAAGAGACCAATCAAGTCGCCACATACATTCTTCTCTACATGCATGGCGTCGATCAAATGGCGAACTTCTAGGTGCTCCCAATAAGGTAAGTCCCAAAATATTGATCTCTTCTTCCACATGTTCTTCTTACTTGTCCTCGATTTACATCCCTTTCCAAGCACAACATCTAAATCCTTAACCATATCATAGACCTCTTTTCGCTTAAATGCCTTGGAGCCGAACTCCTCCTTCTCTCCGTCGAATTGTTTCTTCATCCTGCGGTATGGGTGAGCCCTCGAAGGAACCTCGATGACGCATGTACACGGTTTTGCGTGAGTGATTCAGCCACACACTCTCGGTATCATCTAAGCGGTGAGTCTGGGCTTTGGCCCTTTGTACTCGGCAAAGACAGATTAGCAAGGGGATAATCATTTATGGTGCGAGAACAACAAGGAACGTAAAGTGAAGTTCTCTCGTTTATACGCATCCCATACCTGCCCTTCAATCCACAGTATTTTAGATCTTCCATCAATGGTGCTAGGTACACATCAATATCATTCCCGTGTTGCTTGGCCCTTGGATAAGTATCGACAACAAAATATACTTCCGCTTCATACACAACCAAGGAGGAAGGTTGTAGATCTGAGCGTCACGGGCCAAGTGCTATGTCATTGCTCATGTTACGAAAGGATTCATTCCATCATACTCAATCCAAACCTTATATTCCTCGGTTCCTTGAAAAGTCGCAAACCTCCTATCGATGTTTCTCCTTTGGGCGGAATCGGCAGGTGTCTTAACTTTCCGTCATTCTTACGCTCCTCGAAGTGCCAATCTGCAGATTTTGCATTCTTTGGGTTCGCAAAAACCGCTTCAAGCGGGAATTACAGAAGATACCACGCCACCTTAGCAGGAGGTCCTTTCTTCACCTCGATTCCTCGTCGTCATCGATTGCTTCTTCGCTTGTATCGGGATCGTTGCACACGGACATACATGCATGTTTGTATACTCGTTCACGGTAGAGGATCGATCGTTCGGACATGCATGTATTCTTTCTACTTCCATTCCCAATGGACAAAGAACCTTTTGGCTTTGTAGGTGGTTTTGGGCAACTCATTTCCCTCCTAAGCATGTCCGCTAAGAGACCTAACACTTCAGTGAAACTCTTGTCGGACCAACCGTTGCTTGCCTTCAATTTCAGCGGTTTAAGCACGGATGACAACCTTGTGTATTCCGACTTGCGGCAGGGAACAAAGGTTTCTCTGAGTCCTCCATCACGCCCGAATTGAACATACTCCCTCTCATCACGGTTCCTTACGCATCGCTAAGCATCTCGATCTAGATTGTCATCGTGCGGCCTATCCGAATCGGAACCACAATCGACATCATTCGGCATATCGTTGACTTCTGTATAATATGCATATCGTTGACTTCTGTATAATATGCTCTTCACCGTGGTGGTCCAACATGTATAACCCTTTTGAAACCCTTGAATCAAGTGTGCTTCGATCTGCGCTCGGTTGTTAAACATCTTGATTCTCGCGATCAATGCATGGACGGTACATATATTCCGCCCTTATTCAACATATCCTCCTCGGCGGCTCTTGTAAGCGAGACACGCCATTAATGTACTCTTCACTCACACGGTTCTCGGTGTACATCCAACCGGTCCATCACACGGTTCGTATTGAAAACCACGAAAATAAATAAAAGGGTGATGACTTTCAAAGCGTATTTTTGAGGCTTAATTACGATTTTTTTTATTTTTACATTTTTGGATTTTATTAACTTACATGTGGGCCCTACTTGTCGGTGACTCATTTTTATTTCATGATTTTATTTATAAAATCTATGGCGATCCCACATGTCATAGACTCGTTAGTTTATTAACTAAATGATTAAAAAGCAGTAGGATTAATTTGAAGCTCAAAGCGGGCTTAGGGGTGACATCGCATTGCTATATAGTCGTGGCTCTCGGCCTAAGGTCTACTTTGAGGCGAACCGACGGTGATGTCCCATGGGCGCTGAAACTAGCGATTTCGTGCGCTGAAACTACTCAAATTAAAGGATGCTTATGCTTGATATCTCACCTCGATCACGAGGAAGGTGTCAATGAAAGTCGGGAAGGTCCAAGGCGCTACCGGGTCGTCGATCGGTGAGCAGGCGGCGGCGGCAAGCTCCTCGGCGACAATATCTGTTGAAATGGACTAGGCGGCTCGGTGAGGTGGCGATGTACTCAAGCCGACGCAGGCGGCGATGGACCTATCGTGGCGCCCGAGATATGGAGATCAAGAAGACTATATCTGTTTTGGCGGGGAGGCGGAGCTATATATATCGTCGTGATGAGTTAATTATCACGGACGGTTTTAACAAAACCGTCGTGATATTGGGCAATATCACGAGCGGTTCATGTTTGGAACCGCTCATGAAGTATCACGACGGTTCTAAAAAACCGTCGTGATATTGGGTAATATCACAGACGGTTCATGTTTGGAACCGTCGTGAAGTATCCTGACGGTTCCAAACATGAACCGCTGCGTGATATGACATCTTCACGAGCGGTTTTAGCGCGGAGAATAACATGAGCGGTGGGTAACAAAACCGTCGAGATTGTGTTTATCTGAGCGGTTTCGATGAACCGCTGCGTGATCGGCGTCGATATTAGCATTTCTGTAGTAGTGGTGTCTCCCTCGGCCATTGCTAGGCTTAGGGTTATTGCCGCCAACACCAATAGCAAGGAAGCTTCCCTACCCACCGAAAGCGCCGCCCGACCCTGCAGCCTGCCCACCGGGACCACCACTAACTGAAAACTGTCCAGTGACTCCATTGCCCGGGATTAGTCCATCACCGGGCGCCCGCCCACCAAAGACTTCTAACATGAGATTGGCATGCACCTCTGCGCGATGTCGCCCACACTGGTAAAGCGGCAGACCGCCAAGCCTAGCGACTGGCCTCCGGTGCCACCATTGACGAGAACCTACCGGTTACCATTTTGCTAGGTATATTCCCCCACCGGTCGATCACACGCCATTCCCGATGGTCGGGGCCCACACCTCCGTTGATGGGAAACTAACCACCATTGAAGTCTACCAAGGGCACATTCATGCCTAGTTCTTTTAGTTGACCCCCTGCGCGACCCCGCCCAAACGCCATGTCGCTGCAAAGGACCTCAACGTACGCTTATCACTTTGTTTGTTGTTCCCGACCAGCCACCAGAATTCATTTTAGGTTTCTGCCAAGCCGATCGCTAGGTACATCCAAGTAGCCGGTGTAGCCAGGGCAAACCCCTCTTTTGGGTTTGGTCCGATTTGCAAAGAGGCAAACATTCTTCGGTTGGGCCCAACCCAATGAAATCAAGTCAACCAAATTATGGATGGGCGACATCTTGGCTAATCGGAGACGTCACATAATTTGAATTGGTTCCATATCCGTCGAAAATGACATGTTAACAACGTTGCACACTAACTCGGTCTTTTGGTTTCGGCGAGCTCGAGCCATGGCAGTGCCCATCGTCATCAGAGGTGACAAGCGAGGAGGTGGTGCCGGCCCTTGCCAAGGGCGACTAGCACCACAACACTGCTTGTTCTGTCCTAGCGATAAGCCCACCGCACGGAGCTCCACTAGAGAGTACCCCACCGCAATTGCATTGCCATAGACCTGCAAGGACCAACGAAAGGTAGATGAGATAATAGATTGAACTCTGTTACCATTAGAAGATTTCAAAACTTCTTCAGAACAATCGATTGGCCGATTCTCTGCTTTCGATTCAACTACCGCTTCCGCCAAGATGATATCCTCATCATCGGATGAACAACCCTCTTGCAACTGTCAAAACCTAAATCCAATTGCCGCACTAACAACCCAATGAACCTATGAAAAAAGGCACTAGGCAACACCACCAACGCCACTTGACCCCTCCAACCGGCCTCATCTCGCACTTTTAGATAATGGAAGAGGAAAAACTCCCCGACCTGCATCAAAGATACACATAGCCTAATTTATTAAGAAACTGGAGTAACACAAATCCCAACATCCAAAAACGGCATGAAGCCTTACAACCAGAAGACAATTAAAACTTCAATTCATTGATTGCAAATCCTATGACTAAGCCTCCACCCATGAAAAATTGAGGAGTTGTTTTACAAACTCTAACTTTTGGCTTCCTCCAACATAGACTCATACGAATCTGGTTTCTCTGAGTTTGCCGGGCATTCACCCAATATCCACTCAATAAGATAACTTGCAAAGGATTAGTTATATTCTTGTTGTCAAAAAACAACATCATTTCGACATAACCAAATAGAACAACATAATGCACTAACTCCCACCAGGAGTTGTGATTTTAATACTTGTGGAATCCCATTTAACCAATTTCCAAACATATTAGTCATGCTCACTGGAGGAACTAAATTAAATGTACATTGCACAACCCACCAAGCAAGACGTGCAAAGGGACACTTAAAGAAAAGATGTTGAATTGTTTCCTCTTCAATACAGAAACAACACTTTGAGCTTTGTCGGTGTTTTAGAACCGAACTTACGTAAATATTGTTTGATTCGGGGGGTCTCCTAGAATGGAATCACGTAGAGAGATTGACACGGGGATTTTTATACAGGTTCAGGCCTTTTCCGGAGAGAATAACAACCCTACTCCTATGTGTGTATGGTATTGAGTGTATTCTGAACAATCAGGGGAAAAACTAAGACTATTACAGATAGTACTCGTATTCCTGATGGCCCGATTCATCCGCCTTTCCTTCTCTGATTGCCGCCTTTATATAGTACGTGAAGGAGCGGCAGTTTCTGCAGGTGAAGCGGCGCCTCATCACATCTGTATCTGAGCGACGTTGGTAGTAATCACCGCGATTAACTCCTCCACGTCGCCTAACAACAATATACCAAAGATAATGGAGCATTACGTGCTATTACTTGTGAGTAACGGCGATGATGATTATTTGAATCCCTTAATCAATTGGGCCCACTTGTCTGTAGGTTTAATTGATCATAAGGTGGTCGTAGCTGACCTAGTCGTAGAAGAACTTACGACCATGAGGTAGTCATAGCAAGACTTACGACTATTGGGGTAGTCGTAGCATAACTTACGACTATGGGGGTGGTGGTAGAAGAACTTCGACCACCCAAAGGGCTCTTCCTTATAACATTAAGGGGTATACTCGGGGACCATATGGCGTCATATTTACCTATAATAAGAATTATAGATAAAAGATAAAATGAGGATTATTATATCCTCGTCATCTAGCCCCCACTTCAAGTGAAAGTAACTTACTTGGTAAAGGGGTTATAGATGGTCTTCACGACCACGAGAGGGTCGTAGAAAGATAGTCGAAGGAAAAACTCTTCATCATTAGTATACTACTTTGACCGAGAAATATGCTTGGTCAAGGAAATTGCTTCTGACTATCAAATAGTCGTAGAACATTTCTCGATCACAAGGTGATCGCAGACATAGTGATCGGAAGAAAAACCTTTCAGATGAACATTTCCTTTGGTTAAAAAGAATCTAACCAAGGAAGTAATTTCGCTTGAGGTGTAAAAGCAAACTGATTTTCTCAAACGGACACGTTGAGGAATTTTAAGCGGCGCTTTGTTAGCTTTGTCTGTTGAAGCGGTTCGAGGCGGTGGCAACCTTTGGAATACCACGCCTCATTTCGAGGCACGCGATTATAAATACTTACGGGGTAAGACTTAGGGTTCACACTTTTCCTCAAATTATCCTTTGTTCATCAAGTTCTTGTCTTCTCGCCACCAACTCAATCAAGAATCTCCCCTTAAGAGAAATGGTGGGAGGGTCTCAAAGTGGGCCGAGTCGGAGATGGATCTGGCGAAGATGGAAGCCCTTGTCAACGCTGGGAAGATTCGAGAGAGTTCTCGTGGAGTGGTTCGGCGAACAAGCGAATGGCGTCGGGGAGGATGGACAAATTCCGTCTTCGAGCGTCTTGTGAGTGTGGTCTATGATTACTGCTCACCCCTTTCTTACACTTATACTCGAGCATTTTGGAGTGGAATTGGTGAACCTTGGTCCTAATTCCATCACAATCTTGGCGTATTAATATATCTGTGTGGCGTGCACAGGAATTCCAAATGGATCTTGAGCTTTTTCAAGATTTCTCTGGAATGGCTCGCCAACTGGGATAAATTTGGAAGTTGTGGTGCAAGCTCCATGACGGGAAGTCGAAGGAGTATATTCAGATGTTCACTCGGTCTTCATGGCCGTTGTGGAGGAAGAGGTGGTTTTACTGGAAAGTCACCTCCGAAGATAGCCTTACCTTTCAGGGGAAGGCTGCCGAAAAGAAATCTTCATGGGATTCGACTCCCCAAGATATCAGTCAAATTGCCCCCTATATTCAAGCTATTAAGGATTTGAAAGAAGGGGGATTAACTTGATGGCATGTGGTGAAGGATTTCATCACACGTCTAATTAGCCCTTTGAAGAAGCGAGTACCTCCTATGTGGAAGTATCACGGGGCCAAAAGACAGGCCGGGGACTCGATGAGGGTAAGTAGTTTTTCGACTTAACTCTTAGTTTGGTCTTCTTGATTTATCAATCGAGTATCTTTATCTGCTTTATCTGAGATCTTTCCTGACGAGATTGGCGTTGAGTCAAACTTCGTTTGTGAAAGCCCGCCACCCTAATGGCGGTTCCTCAAATCCTTGCGGTTTTGTCCGCAGAGGAAAAGGTTAAGCGTCTAAAGGTAATCAAAAGCTGATTTTATCCTTAGGACTTTATAGTCGTAGAAAGAACTTACGACTAGGTAGTGATTGTAGAAATTCTTATGATCAGGGACATGTCGTAGAAAAGCTTACGACTAGAAATCTGATCGTGAAAAACTTCTGTTGGTCATTGATTCTTCTTCTTCATTTTCTTCTGAAAGTAGGCATGGAAAACCGTCGGAACGACGAAGAGGTCGGCCGATGACCATTGGAGCGAGGCGACAATGGACAAGGACTCAGCTCCCCAAGTAAAAAGCGTCGTCTTTCAAGAGTAAATGCGACAAGGGAGGATCAAGCTCAAGTCCCTCGTTTCGACCGGTCCTTGTTAAGGTCTGCATGCACGCATAGTCCAGCAGCGAAACTAAAGTCGAAACAATCAAGTCGAGGAGGATGAAGAACCTCTTATCATAAGGTCCGTAAGACCAAGGACATGACCACAAAGATGGCAAGGCCAAGCAACATGCAATGAGGAGGCCGTGGAGGTTGAAGAACCTCTTAGGCGCAAAGCCCACAAGGCTAAGGTACCTTTTATTATGACAAGAAAGCTTTCACGGTTTCTACCACTTCTAGTTTTGTCAAGCAACTAGAAAAAGAAGCTGGAAGGAGTTTATATCTTTGTGAAGGACAACGCCGATCCGGTCCCTATTGTTGAGGTAGCGCTGCTCTTAGAGTGGTCGAGACCGATCTCGGCCCTCCGGAAAGTCGAGACCGAGAAATGGTCCTGTTCAAGATCCACGACGGGCGTGGTGGTGGCGAAAACCTATTCCCCAACTTGAGCTACAATCATGCGTGGTCGTAGCAAAGAAGTCGAAGAACCCTTCCATCGGGAAGATGGCTTCAAAGTTTACGATCAAGTCCGGGATGCAGAGGTATGTGAAACAAGCTAAAGTGTAAAACGGCATTTACCTTTTGCTTTCCACAATTTGACTTGCTATCCTTTTGTTTATTTTAGCTCGACTCCTTGACCCCCATAGTGGTTTCTATCGAAAAGCCCATTGCGGCCTCTCCGGTGATTGGAGAGATGACAACAGAGATGGTCGAAGGATCATCCACACGGGTTGTGGAAGAAGTCGTAGCTCTAAAGCGGTTGTTTCGACCGCTGAAGTTGTAGCTATAGCCACCGAGGCGTGACCATAATTACTGAGGTGGCGTCTACAACTCTTGAGGTAGCCGCCATGACCATTGATGTGACCATGGGACCAGCAGAGGTAGTCGTGAAGCCTCTGCCCAAGGTGGTGATGTGCGGACCACCGTGCGGGGAAGAAATTATTACAAACCTCCTTCACGGTACCCAAAGGAAATTACAATTTCAGAATCGGAAGATGAGGAATACTTCAACCATTACGATTTCTTTGGCCTGCTTCCATAGTGGGGTCTTACGCTTTAGATCTCAAATCGAAGTCCCCATCCCAAAGATATTCCCAATAGAGGAACACTTTTGATAATGGCGCCTTGAGAAGGTTTGGTGGGACCAAGTTGAGAGAGTGGACGAGTTGAAGCACCCAGAGTGGGTTTACTCGATATTTGCTCGATCAACCATGAGTGTAAGTATTTGATGATACTTATACATCTTGGTATAATCTTCTCTTGTTTCTCCTTGTCTTTTCTTTTGTAGAAAGCCATAGAGCAAATCATTTGTTGTCGGTGAATATCATCGACAACTTCTAGAGTCATGACGAGAAAAGAGGAACTCTGCAAGCAAGCGAGAGGTGGTAAGTTACTATTTTTCATAGTCGTTTTCGATTTGACTACTTATATAGTGCTTACGGGGTTTGTCGTGGAAAAACTCACGACTATATGCTAGTCGTAAAGACTTACAACCAAGGTTTAGTCGTAGGAGAACTTACGACTAGATCCATAGTCGTGAAGAACTTCTGTTGGATCAATGGTTGTAGGAGAGCTTACAACCAATTTAATAATGTTCATGTCCACTTTTAACCTTCTGGGTTAAAAGCGCGAAAAAGACTCGCCGACTCGCTCGATTATCAAAAGAGGAGTCGAGAAAGTTCTGAGGAGAAAGTAGAATTTCTCTGAGGAAGCTTAAAAAGCTAACTCTACAACGAAAAGGTGCGAGGAAAGGATAAACGATGAAGTCTTGAACTTAAGACCGCTTATGTTTTCGATCTTTGCTGTTCAAGCATTTTTAAGAAAAAGAAGATGATATAAGAAAGCTCGAATGAAGTCCAAAATAAAACTTTGGTCATTCACGAGACTTCTCGTATCTCGAGAGAAAAAATAAGGAAATTACGAGACTAAAGTCCCAAAGATCAGGTAAACAATTCTTTACCTGCAATCTTTTACGAGTTCTTCCCATATTCTCACTTTCATTTCTTTTCTAGAAATGGAACTCGAACTAGGAAGGCTCGAAAATGAGCTCAAGGATAAAACCGTGATTTATACTGAGACTGTCCGTATTGCCAAAGAAAATGCGGAGGAGATTAGATCATGGGAGAAGAAGCATGCTGAGACCGTTGCCTCCCATGATGAAGAAATCAAGAAATTGGATTCTCGACTAGCAGGTAAGGAAATCTTTTACCTGTAATTATTTTTATTTTCTTTTCCTCTAGAAGTTTATTTTTACTTGACCAGTCTTATTCTTTTAAGAGCAAGCGGTCGAAAACAAACAACTCCGCGAGGCTTCGACTCGTACCCAACATGAGATGGAGACAATGAAGATTAATCTTCAAAGCAGTGTCACGCTCCTGAACAATGTACTTAGTGAGCTTCATCTTGAGGAAAAGCTCCTCAAGATGATCGATGGCTACTCACATAAGTACAATTGGGGAACAAGTCGGGACTTTGCAGAAGCGATGACCACCACGAAGACCAACCAAAATTTGAATCGATAAAGGAGGCGTCGAAGTTGCGATAAGTTATGCATTGGCCAAACTTAAAGCTCGTGACCCCAACCTTAATGTTCAACCAATCAAAGCCGACTTGGCGCCTGAAGCGAAGCAAGTCGTCGATTGAAAAATCTGTCGATTAGTAGGAAGGTTTGGAGGAGATCTTGTTGGGCTCTCCTTCTTGAGTAGTTTGTAACAAACACGAAAAACAATCTTTTGTTGATGTATTATATAATCCATCTTGTTTCACGCAAATCATCTTGTCGAGTAGTTAGTAACTCAAAAGATAATTAACGAAATGAAAGACTAAGAATTGAAGTCAAATTAATAACTTTATCCTAGCCCGACTATTTGCTTAGTTTGTTTAGGCGAACTAAATAAATAGTGTTAAAAAGGGTTTCAAAGCAGAGGTTTGTTTAACTTGTTGTTTTTATCACAACCATCATGCCTTTGGTCGAAAAAGTGGAAGCGAATCGACACTAGGAAGTTCCTTCTAGTGGGGTGACCACCACGTGCAAGAGGAAAGTCTTCGACTAGGTGATGTTACCATCTCGACTAGATTATTTAAGTCGAGAACAACAACTTGAGTTAAACAAACATCGAGAGGACTTCAAAAATTCATTAGCCCTTCTTTGGAGGACTCGATAAGTCGTCACGATAGCAAGAGTAGGAAGCGAGCGATGCTAGGAAGTTCCTTCTAGTGGGTAGGACCACGTCTGAGAGGAGAGACTTTGACTAGATGTGTTTCTTCCTCCGACTTAGTTGAGGCAGAATCAATGCACCAAAGGCAGGTGAATAAATCTAAAAAAAAGTGCACTTTGCTTATAATATTTTTCAAAAGAACTGAAGAAATAATCTAAGGTGAAAGGAGTAAGCTTTCAAAAATATTTCGACTAGATAGAACCCGAGCTCTTTGTGTTGGCGGCAAAAGTGAGTAACGAGTCAATACTAGGAAGCTCCTTCTAGTGGGCAGGACCACATGCAGAAAGGAGAGGCTTCGACTAGGTGATGTTATCTGCCTTTCGACCAGTGTAAAGGAAACTGGGTGTTTAGAATATAGTCGAAAGATTATGAAAGCACTACTCAAAAGTAAGACAATAGAGGTAGAGAACCTAATTCTTTATTATGCAATGATGGGTTACACATAAAACTTGCGTGGCGGGTCGATGTTCCAAGAATTCGAGAGAACACAGCCGTCTTCCATTGCCAATCGTCTGACCACTGGATGAGTAACCCGACCCTTTGTGTAAGGACCTTCCCACTTGGGAGAAAGTTTGTTCGATTAGACTTGGATTGGCGAGTCTCAATACCAAGTCACCTCTGGCGAGGCTCGAGGTTGGACCTAACGATCGTAGTATCTTCGCAGGCTTGTTGATAGGCTATTTGAGCGAATTAGGGCTGGTTTCTCCTTTCTTCAAGTAGATTAATATCATCTGCTCGAAGTTGTTCTTGGTTAGAGTCTGTGAAAGTTTAGGCTCGTGTTGACCGTATCTTTAGTTCGAAGGAAGCATGGCTTCACTCAAGACTAGAAAGAATGGTGTTTCACTGTGAGTCTGTAGTAGTCGTCTTTACAGCCCATAATCTGAGGGTAGCTCTTGTACCCATGCCCCGGCGTTTGATGAGCTGGTCGAAGACTCGAGTCTTAATTCCTCTCATTATTTGGCCGTTTGCGTTCATTGCCCCATTACTTTGGGATGGGCTCTGAAGCATAACATAACTTGGTACCCAACTCGTCGCAAAATTCACGAAATTTTGCGCTTGAAAATTGCTTACCATTATCTGTAATTATTCGACTCGGTACTCCAAATCGAGTAATTACGCATCTCATCATAAACCGTTTTGCCGCTTCGTTGTTATCGATCCACGTGTTAAACCCGATCCATTTGTGAGCGTATCAATAGCCACAAAAGGAACTCGAAACCTCTGGAGCTTTGAGGAACGGTCCTACGATATCGAGACCCAGTGCATAAAAGGCCAAGATAAGTATTGTTTGTAATGCCTAAAATTTGGTTGGTGTATCTGCACGCTATGAAACCTTTGGACACACCTTTTAACCAACTCTTTAGCATCGTAAAGAGTCATTGGCGATAAAAACCTTGTCGAAAGGCCTTCTGAGCCAGCGTTACAGTAGGAAGCATGATTTCCACAAATGCCTTCATGTATGTCATGAAGAAGTGTTAATCCTCGCTCTGCGGAATGCATCGCATGAGCACCCCTTGAGTACCTCGTTTATAAAGGACTCCTTCCACCAAAGTATACATTTTGGCTTTTTAGGGATAAGCGATCTTCTTGAGATCGTCTTGAATATAGAACCCTTACGAAGATATGCATAGATGGGTGTCATCCATGTATCCTCGTATTCTAGAGAGGCCGTCTCAATAGGAGGTGTTTACGGTTTGTCGACGAGAGACGACTTCGAGTTGTTCAAGAAGACTCCTTTTGGTACTTGGATCGGGAAGAAGCTATTCGAGCAAGTGGGTGCGAGGAAATTATCCTTCGAGGATGAATTGTGCCTCGAAACCTAAAAAGTGCTTTTCTAGCTTCGACTTCCGATAAATATCGAGACATTGTCGGATTAGAACCTTGGTACTCTTTTCGACTTGATTCACGACTAGTTGAGAGTCTCCTCTCACAAGTAGTCGGCGAATCGAGCGCTTCATTTCTTTCGTATGCCGACTAGCAAACCTTGAGATACGCCACGTTGTTAGTGGCACGAAAGTTTAATTGTATGGCATACTTTAAGGTCTCTCCGTTAGGAGATACCAGACCACCCGACCCGAGCCACTTAAAGTAAGTAACCCGTCAAAGTACATAGATCCATCGGTCGTGGGAATCGTCTTGGGGATCTGAACGAGTTCGAGATTTGTCCATTCGGCGACAAAGTCTGCCAAGATCTGGGATTTAACGGCCGTTCGGGACACGAAATGGATGTCGAACTCCCTAAGTTCGTGACCATTTTGCCATGCGTCCGTTGTTTCCCTATTGTGGAGGATCGCTCTAAGGGAAACTCGGGCAACCTGACTAGTTTGTGCGCTGAAAATAATGCCGCATTTCCTCGAAGACATGAGGAGGGCATATAGAAGCTTTTGGACTGAGGTAACGCTCCTTAGGCCGTGTAAAATTTCACTCACGTAGTAAAGCTGGTGGTTATGCGTTTTCACGTTCTCGACTAATCTTCGCGCTTATTACTGTGGCGTGGCGGCTAGGTAAATTAAGAGTGTTTCTTGACCTCGGAGAGACCAAAATAGGAGCACTCGTAAGGTACCTCTTGACATCCTCAAAGGCGGCGTTAGCCTCTTTCGACCACTCAAAACCTTCATGTTTCCTTAGAAGTTTAAAGAAAGGTAGTCCCTTTTCTCCCGATCGTGCGATGAAACCACTTAAAGCCGCCATGCACCTGTGAGTTTCGAACTTCTTTCCTTGTGGTTGGAGGCGCATTTGGAGAATGGCCTTGATCTTTTGGGATTTGCTTGATTCCTCGTATAGATACTAGGAATCCAAGCAATTTTCGAAGAGATTCGATCACACACTTCTCGAGATTGAGTTTTAGCGATGTTTTACGAGATTGTCGAATGTTTCTTGTAGGTCGATAATATGATTAAGCCTCTTGATGCTTTTAACAACTAGATCATCAACATAGGCCTCTAGATTCGGCCTAATTGAGATGAAAAAGTTGCTTGCATCAAGCGTTGAAAAAAAGCACCGCATTTTTTAGACCAAATGGCATTTTGACATAGCAAAATATACCAAATGGTGTAATAAATGCGGTCTTTTCTTCATCGTCTAGACACATATTGATCCGGTGGTATCGAATATGCATCTAAAAACTTAACATTTCACAACCTACGGTAGAATCAACCAAGCGATCGATCTGAGGTAAAGGAAAATCGTCTTTTGGACAAGCTTTATTAAGATCGATAAAGTCTCACTTTATCGCCATTTGCCGCTTGACTTTCTAACCATTACAGATTAGCCAACCACTCGGTGGTTGACCTCTCTTATAAAGCCTACTTTGAGTAGCTTATCCAATTCGATTTAATAGCATCTCGTCGATCGGGGGCAAATCTCCGTAATTTTTGTTTCTGGTACTTTGTCGGTAGTAAAAGCTAGCTTTGTGCTCGATCACCTCCACAGGGACTCGGGCATGTCGGATGCTTGCCACGCAAAGACATCTGTGTTAGCTCGGAGGAAGGCGATGAGGCGTCTTCCTATTTGGGGTCGGAAGTATCCCCAATCTGAGCGATCTTCGAGGGCTCCCTGCGTCGGAGGAACCTCTTTGACTTTGTCGTTCGGCTTTGGTGCGACTTTGAAGCCGACTTGCTAGTCGAAGTGACTTTCTTCTCGAGTTGGTATTTGTCCAACCATCTCAAGGATCGGCGATCGCGGTATCGCCATCTTCTTGTCACAATGGATTGTGATTACTCCTTTGGGACTGGCATCTTAATACATTGATATCCATAATGAGTAGCCATTAGGAATTTTGCCAAAGTTGGTCGTCCGAGTATGGCGTTATATCTTGATCGAAATCGACCACATCAAAGGAGATTTTCTCGTCACGAAATTACTTGGTGAACCAAATGTTAAAGAAGAGAAACTTGGCCAATTGGTTTAGCCGAAGATCGATGCGATTCCATGGAAAGAGTATCGTCTCGGTCTTACCTTGGTCCCGGTACTTGCATGTCATCCGGGGCACTCGTAAACAAAATGTTTAACGAGTGCCACCATCAACCAAAACTCGATTGATCCGACAATTGTTGATGGTGGGTTCGACCACGATTAGTATCGACTGTCGAGTCGAAGAATCGGGCGATCACCCTTCTCGAAAGAGATGGTGACTTTCGACCACTTCGGTAATTTATTGACAAGAGGAGGATCTATGGAGTTTACCTCACGTTCGCGACCTTGAGTGTCGCTTTGATTCATATGCCGATGATCCCGTATATGTGTTCGACGGTGTGTTGCGGATCACAGAACGGCATCTCCTCCTCATCATCGATGACTTATGACCACTCGTTTGCCCTACCTTTCCGAGAGGAAGTGGTCCTTCTTGGTGTAGTAGTCTTCAAGCTTTCGTTGAAAGACGGCGATTCTTGAAGGTCATGTCCTTCCTTTTTATGGAAAGGACACCACCTAGGCTTATCATTTTTCCGATCGGGCGCTTACCTTTGCCTCGGTCGAGTCTTGGCTTGGAGGTGCGTGGCTCTTTATCATTCCGACCAAAACTTCATTGGGCTGGCGGCTTGGAGTTTTTGACCATTCGCCTTGTTCTTGTACTTTTTGCTTTCTTATCTTTCTTCTTACTAATGTCGCTTTGGCTCTCGAGAGGTATTGTCTTCTCGATCTATCGTGTTATTCCACTCGACCGCCTCAGAAGCAGTTGCATATCGATCAGCCATCTCAAAGAGTTCAGCGACAGAAGTAGGAGGATTCAAAGCAATGTCTTCTGTTATCCTTCTACTACGGACTCCTTGCTTGAAAGCCCTGATAACAGATGAATCAGAAACTTCTGGAATTGAGTTACAAACCTGACTAAAACTCTTGATGAATTGACGCAAGGTCTCGTTGTCGTTCTGTCTCATCCGGTGCAAGTCATCCTCCTTTCCAGGACGATTGTAAGTGCCTTGGAAATTTGCCAGTAGAAGGTCGCAGAGGTGTTGCCAAGAGTAAATCGACTCGAGTGGTTGGTTCAATAACCACGATCGGCGATCCTTGAGCACGCTTGGAAGGTAATTTGCCATCACATGCTCTCCTCCTCCTGCTTTGCTCGGACGGTGTGGGTATAGATCTGAAGGAATTCGATGGGATTTTGGGAACCATCAAACTTCTCCATGTTCCTTTGGTCAAAATCGAGGTGGCGTGAGCAGCTCGGAGATCGGCGAGAATGCCCGACATCGATAATGACTTCTTGACGCCTCCTTGCGGGAAAGAAGGCTTTATATCATCGGTGGTCGTACTCGGCGATACCCGATAATAGGTTGACCGGACCTACGATAGATCTCGATCCTCGAGGGAATACTCCTCGTAGTTCATCTCTTCTTCGCAGATTCTCATGTCGGAATGGTGGCGATCACCTCTCGAGGAGTTTGTTGATCATCAATCGTTCGAAAGATATTTCTCGGAGTAGGAGATCGATCGACTTCTTTGTTGCGTCGATTCCTCCGTGGTGATATGTTCGATCGACCGTAGTCAAGAAGTCGTATTGTTATGACTTCCTGAGTGATGTCGGTGAGGTGCTTCCAGCCTTGCCATCGTGTTCCGAAGCCTTTGTGCGATCTCCTCAACGAAGAGGTCGTAACCTGGCGCTCGGGCTAGCTCTTGAGTTGGATTCTCGAGCAAGTCATTGATGTACTGGAGTTCTCGAGCTTCCTCTGATTGATATTGAATGCGTCCAGGCAAATTCTTCCGAGCCTCAACCTTCTTCCTTCGAATTGCCTCAAGATTTTCCATATCAGACTCTTGAGACTGCCTCAATGAAGTGCGAGAATATCGAGGATTTCCCTGGCGTTCATGAAGGCATTGGTCGTGTCCGCCAGTGGTGGTGTCCTTGCCATTGCCACGAGGGGGCGTAGCGTGTGATCTTCTGGGAAAGTCTCCAGCTCGGTCTCTAGGAGAGTGACCTTGATCCGAGGGAAGGACGAAGACCTCCCGTTGATGATTCTCACTTGAGCTCGAGGCCTCCCCGCTTGAGGAATCATCGAGAGACACCATCTGGCGACTTGGAGTAATCCCCTCCAGGTAGGGGAAGTCCGGGTTATAACCGTCTCCGTCGGCAGATGTGATCTGCGGAGAGATGGTCGAATTTGCAGGAAAAGCATGCTTGATCTCATTGTCTCGATGTCATCCGGAGAGATGATCACCGGATCTTTGGTGAAGTCCGGAATTGTGGCTTCGAGCTTGCCTTACCAAGTCGGACCGCCTCGGGGATTCGGACGCCGAGGAAAAACTCTCGTTGTGTTGTGAGTCCACAGGTGTGGTTCTGTCGATTGACCCTTGTCCTTTGAGAGGTAGATCCCTCTCTCGGACGTCTTGTTGTGGGGATAAGGATCCTCCTCAACTCCACCGGTAACCTTGTCTCCTAGATGCGTGGGAAGATCACCGGAGGCAACAGATACCATCGGATGAGTCATCACTCGGCTCGTAATAAAACCGCATCCATGTCGACGTCTGCAGACCGCTGCCAAGTCGAACCAGTTCTCCTCATTCCATTCTCCCGCCATGAGTGCATGAGATTTGGAAAGCAGAGAGAATGTTGACAAGAGATTACCGAAGATCCTCACGTCGGCGCCAACCGCGGTGTTTTAGAACCGAACTTACGTAAAGATTGTTTGATTCGGGGTCTCCTAGAATGGAATCACGCAGAGAGATTGACACGGGGATTTTTATACAGGTTCAGGCCTTCTCCGGAGAGAATAACAACCCTACTCCTGACGCGCTCGTTCAAGTGTCTTTCGAAGACCCTCGGACTGTTGGACCAAGAAGAATTGAGCCCATAGGCTCTCTTCCCTTGCTTGAGGGATCTCGGCCTAGTCGACTCGATGCTTCTTGCCGCCTCGATTCTGTGATCAAGTGACGGCAAGCCCCTTGGAGACGTGCAACGTCGTTTTGGAGGACTACGTCGATGACGTGGTAAACTCGCCGAAAGTGGGAGATCACTTGGAAGACACGGCGGAGAAGGATGTCAAGGCGGCAGAAGGTGGCCGTCACCTGCTCCGGCAAATTCTCCGCCGGCAGAGGAGTGAAGACACATTGATCAAGCGGTGTTCTTCCGTAGCACGCAGTTCAACGTGCAATCAAAGAGGTGCTTGTGCAGTCGCGGCGGAAGGCCATCAATGCGGCGACAAGGAAGAGGCAGCCATTTCTTTTTTTATAAATATGTATGGGGATGATCATCTTGGATGGCGGATGATCCTTTTATAAAACAAGGAATAAATTCGGGCGTCGACGAAGAGACGCGGGAGGCGAAGTGGATAGCGGCGAGCAGACGCGCCGGCGGCGAAGAAACTCACCGTGGAGTCAGGCGATATTATCGCGAGCGGTTATAACAAAAACCGTCAGGATATGGGAATATCACGAGCGGTTCTTGTTGAAAACCGCTCGTGATATAATATTATCACGAGCGGTTATTAACAAGAACCGTGCAGGAAGTATCCTGAGCGATTTTCAACATGAGCCGTGCGTGATATTACCTCTTCCTGAGCGGTTTTTAGCTCGGCCCGAATACGCAGAGCGGTCTCTAATACAAAACTTTCTGTGATTGAATGTAATACAGATGGTTTTGGTCAACCGTCTGTGATGAGGCGTCCAGTATTAGCCTTTTTGTAGTA
The DNA here is from genome assembly GCA_036346405.1 of Phyllostachys edulis. Classification (NCBI taxonomy): domain Eukaryota; kingdom Viridiplantae; phylum Streptophyta; class Magnoliopsida; order Poales; family Poaceae; genus Phyllostachys; species Phyllostachys edulis. The sequence continues at coordinate 53,964,157 of CM070548.1, read as the reverse complement.
GTGTCTCCCTCGGCCATTGCTAGGCTTAGGGTTATTGCCGCCAACACCAATAGCAAGGAAGCTTCCCTACCCACCGAAAGCGCCGCCCAACCTGCGACCCACCGACCACCACTAATCAAAGCGTCCAAAGTGACTCCATTGCGGGATTAGTCCATCAAGCATTGGCAGCTTGCCCACCAACACCCGCTAACATGAGATTGGCATGCACCTCCATCGCCCAAGATGTCGCCCACCGCCAAAGCAAGCGGCACCGCCGAGCCTAGCGACTGGCCTCGGCTACCATTGACAGAGAACCTACGAAGCCCTTTGTTGCTAGGTATATTCCCCACCAAGTATTTGTCTTTGCCATTCCCGATGGTCGGGCGCCCACACCTCCGTTGATGGGAAACTAACCACCATTGAAGCCTACCAAGGGCACATTCATGCCTAGTTCTTTTAGTTGACCCCCTGCGCGACCCCGCCCAAACGCCATGTCGCTGCAAAGGACCTCCGCGAACGTACGCCTATCACTGTTTGTTGTTCCCGACCAGCCACCGGAATTCATTTTAGGTTTCTGCCGAGCCGATCGCTAGGTACATCCAAGTAGCCGGTGTAGCCAGGGCAAACCCCTCTTTTGGGTTTGGTCCGATTTGCAAAGAGGCAAACATTCTTCGGTTGGGCCCAACCCAATGAAATCGAGTCAACCAAATTATGGATGGGCAGCATAGCTGGCAAAACTGTCGGGACGTACGCAATTTGAATTGGTTCCATATCCGGCGAAAATGACATGTTAACAACGTTGCACACTAACTCGGTCTTCTGGTTTCGGCGAGCTCGAGCCATGGCAGTGCCCATCGTCATCAGAGGTGACAAACGAGGAGGTGGTGCCGGCCCTTGCCAAGGGCGACTAGCACCACAACACTGCTTGTTCTGTCCTAGCGATAAGCCCACCGCACGGAGCTCCACTAGAGAGTACCCCACCGCAATTGCATTGCCATAGACCTGCAAGGACCAACGAAAGGTAGATGAGATAATAGATTGAACTCTGTTACCATTAGAAGATTTCAAAACTTCTTCAGAACAATCGATTGGCCGATTCTCTGCTTTCGATTCAACTACCGCTTCCGCCCAGATGATATCCTCATCATCGGATGAACAACCCTCTTGCAATTGTCAAAACCTAAATCCAATTGCCGCACTAACAACCCAATGAACCTATGAAAAAGGCACTAGGCAACACCACCGACGCCAGCTTCAGCCCCCTCCAACTCCGGCCTCATCTGCACTTTTTAGATAATGGAAGAGGAAAAACTCCCCCGGCCTCTGCATCAAAGATACACACAGCCTAATTTATTAAGAAACTGGAGTAACACAAATCCCAACATCCAAAAACGGCATGAAGCCTTACAACCAGAAGACAATTAAAACTTCAATTCATTGATTGCAAATCCTATGACTAAGCCTCCACCCATGAAAAATTGAGGAGTTGCTTCGCCACAAACTCTAACTTTTGGCTTCCCTCCAACATGGACTCCTTCTGAACTGGTTTCTACAGGTTTGCCCAGGCATTCAACCAATATCCACTCAATAAGATAACCTGCAAAGGATTAGTTATATTCTTGTTGTCAAAAACAACATCATTTCGACATAACCAAATAGACCAACATAATGCACTAACTCCCACCAGGAGTTGTGATTTTAATACTTGTGGAATCCCATTTAACCAATTTCCAAACATATTAGTCATGCTCACTGGAGGAACTAAATTAAATGTACATTGCACAACCCACCAAGCAAGACGTGCAAAGGGACACTTAAAGAAAAGATGTTGAATTGTTTCCTCTTCAATACAGAAACAACACTTTGAGCTTTGTCGGTGTTTTAGAACCGAACTTACGTAAAGATTGTTTGATTCGGGGGGTCTCCTAGAATGGAATCACGCAGAGAGATTGACACGGGGATTTTTATACAGGTTCAGGCCTTCTCCGGAGAGAATAACAACCCTACTCCTGTGTATGTATGGTATTGAGTGTATTCTGAACAATCAGGGGAAAAACTAAGACTATTACAGATAGTACTGGTATTCCTGATGGCCCGATTCATCCGCCTTTCCTTCTCTGATTGCCGCCTTTATATAGTACGTGAAGGAGCGGCGGTTTACTGCAGTGAAGCGGCGCCTCATCACATCTCAGAACGGACGACGCCGTTGGTAGTAATCACCGGCGTATTAACTCCTCCACGTCGCCTAACAGCAATATACCAAAGATAATGGAGCATTACGTGCTATTACTTCGCAGAGTAACAGTGTATGATGACTGTTTGAATCCCTTAATCAATTGGGCCCACTTGTCTGTAGGTTTAATTGATCATAAGGTGGTCGTAGCTGACCTAGTCGTAGAAGAACTTACGACCATGAGGTAGTCGTAGCAAGACTTACGACTATTGGGGTAGTCGTAGCATAACTTACGACTATGGGGGTGGTCGTAGAAGAACTTACGACCACCCAGTAGGCTCTTCCCTTATAACATTAAGGGGTATACTCAGGGACCATATGACGTCATATTTACCTATAATAAGAATTATAGATAAAAGATAAAATGAGGATTATTATATCCTCGTCAAGCTTCCTCTCCAATTCCTTTTAAGCAAGTTGTCTTTAGTTAACACAATCCCTCTCTTGAGATACCACAGGAATATTTTTACTTTTAACGGAATTTTAATAAACCAAAAGCAATTCCTAATGGGTGCTTGAACGTTTCCTATAAGAGCCGCATAAAAAGACTGCACCGAAAAAATACCAGACTTTTTTAAATTCCATCTGAAAACATCCTTTTGCATGTCTAATTGTACAGTAGAAATTTACAATAGTAACTCATTCCAAGCAAGCAATTTAGACCCAACAATAGGTCTTCTAAAAGAAATATTTAAGGGATTCGGTCTCAAAACAGATGCCACTAAATCGTTCTTTCTACTTACTACATTGTAAAGCTCTAGAAATTGTCTTTGTAATGGAGAATTTCCCACCCACTTATCTTCCCAAAACCTCGTTTGCATTCCGCTGTTAACCTGGAACGAACCATGGCGAAAAAACTGATCTTTAATTTTCATAAGCCCTGACCAAAAATGAGAAGTCCCAGGTTTCGTAACAACCTGTGAAAGACTCTTCTCTCCCAAATATTTCTTAGAAAGTAAAGATTGCCACACGCCATCTTCATTAAGCAACTTAAACAACCACTTCCCAAGTAAGCTTTTATTTTTTGCGTCTAAGTTCTGAACACCTAGACCTCCCAGCTCTTTGGGAGAACACACTAAACTCCATTTAGCAAGCCTATACTTACGCTTATGATTGTCGCTCTGCCAGAAAAATCTAGATCTATAAAAATCTAGTCTTTTGAGAACCTCTCTAGGAACCTCAAAAAACGAAAACATAAACTTAGGTAAACTGCTTAGCACCGAGTTAATAAGCACCAAGCGACCACCAACTGACAAAGTTTTACCTTTCCAACTGCTAAGCTTTCTCTCAAATCGCTCTTCAACCCCTTTCCAATCACTATTTCTTAACATCTTGAAGTGAATAGGGATACCTAAGTACCTAAAAGGAAACACACCTACTCCACAACCAAATAATTGCGTATATCGCAGCTCGACTTCTTTGGCAGCACCAAAACAGAAAATCTCACTCTTATGAAAATTAATCTTTAGCCCAGATAAATGTTCAAAGACACATAGAATAAGTTTAAGATTTTTAGCTTGTTCCAAATCATTATTTAAGAAGAGGATCGTGTCATCAGCATATTGTAATATTGACAACCCATCATCAACCAAGTGAGGAACTACTCCTGTTAAAAGACCCGCATCTTTAGCTCTTGAAATAAAGATGGCAAGCATATCCGCAACAAGATTAAAAAGAATAGGTGACAAAGGGTCACCTTGCCTAAGACCCTTATGAGTTTGAAAAAAATCACCAGTATCATCATTAACTTTTATCCCAACACTCCCTCCCATGATCATACTTTCCACCCAGGAACACCACTTAGGTGAAAAGCCTTTCATCCTCAAAGTTTGTAATAAAAACGGCCATTTAACTTTGTCATAGGCATTCTCAAAATCTACTTTGAAAACTATTCCATCCAAATTCCGCTTATGAAGCTCATGGATGGTTTCATGGAGGATAACTACTCCATCAAGAATAAATCTCCCCTGCATGAAAGCCGACTGGGAAGGACGAACAACTTTTTGAGCTACTCTCATGAGCCTATTAGTAACTACTTTAGTAAATATTTTAAAACAAACATTAAACATACAGATAGGCCTAAATTGCAGTATTTGCTTAGCATCAGCCTTTTTGGGAAGCAAAGTTACAATCCCAAAATTTAAACTAAAAAGAGCCAAAGAGCAATTATGAAAATCATGAAACAAGGCCATCAAATCATTTTTAATAACCTCCCAAAACACCTAAAAAACATCTGCACTTATCTCTAGAATGCAATTTCATTCAAGCTTGTAAAGCTCATATCAGTGTTTGAGATTTGTGAATCATTTTGTTCCTAGCCCATATCAGTGTTTTCAAGATCAGGGTTACATACATTAGTCTAACAGGCAGAGAGCACACTAGCAGTAAATGGCATCATGCCTGGAGGCACCCATGTGGGCGATCGGACGTACAACTCGTCATCATTCATCAGCTATCTAGCTGTTTGCTACAGGCGAAACCTTTGCCTCAATGTAAGACATGAACGCAATCATGTAAAGCTAGCCTCACATGAACGCTGGACATCTGACTCTCTGGCGGCCTGGCACATGTTTGCCCTCGTCCCACACGACAAGCCCCTCCCTCCCTCCCGTGTCCCTGTCCTGGCGTGCTAGCCACCTCCTTATCCGATATAATTGATGGATCACATTGCGCGTGACACGCTTCCGCTGATACAAATAAAAAACATCGCAAGCCACTGCCGTCTTTAGTTGCAAGCTGAGATTTGGATCAAATCCTCATGGCGAAACAAGCCTTCGTCTCCCTCACACTACTGCTACTCTGCAACGCGAGCCAAGGTAACAGCACCTAATCTTGCTACATTCCGATGTCTCGACGAAACGGCACAATGTGATGCATACTTGCAGCATATATGTTACGTTACTGGTTAATTACTAACTACGTGCGTACGTACGTGCACAGGTGGCGAGGGAGCGGCGGTGTGCCGGGCGTCAGACCTGGTGGTGAGTCAGTCGGCGACGGGGCGGGTGGTGGAGGGCAAGCCGGAGTACGCGGTGGAGGTGACCAACCGCTGCCGGTGCGCGCAGTCCAGGGTGCTGCTCCGCTGCTACGGCCTCAGCAGCGTGGAGTCCGTCGACCCGCGGGCCATCCGGCCCGTCGACGGCGAGCGCTGCGTGCTCCGCGGCGGCCGGCCGATCCCGCACGGCGCGCCGGTGCGGTTCAAGTACGCCTGGACGACGCCGCTCGACTTCCCACTCGTCAGCTCGCAGGTTCACTGCTAGCTCTAGCTCCAGCTATCTGTCGAAATGGTGCCAGTCAGAAGTATAAATTAAAATGTAAACCCAGTGTGATGATGTTGATTTCGTTGTTTGGATTCTGGAAGCGGTGGACTCCCTTCGGAAGTGGAGAATTAATTGTTGACGAGGAAAAGGAGAATAAAGTTAACTTAAACTTACCACATGATGGAATTAAAGGAGCTTTTTTCCCCTTTCATTTCGTAGCCGTTTTTCTTCGGTGTTTGTTTGGAATCTTTTTAGACTCAGGTCCTTGTCCAATACAATAATCTAGTACTAAAAAAAAATGGCCAATACTTTTATTCATACGTTCGATATAAATGATTCGTCGGACGCCCACGCTCCGCCCTGCTTCCTCTCCACTTCTCTCTCCATCTACATCTCAGTGCACAAGGGCGTTGTTCCTCAATGCATGCATCACGGACACAAACGCATGTACTGACATTCAGATCAATTCATCAGCAGTAGTAGCTGATCATATGAATTCAAATATCTGAAGTCGCTGTGCATCTGCAACGTGTACTAGTATATATCTTTGCAGTTTGTGCACCAAAATACATAGCAGTGCTGATCATACGATGAATGAATTGAAAATTTGAAAGAAGCTCATTTGCGAGATCGATGAGCTGAGCTAGAGTTGTAAATGAGTTGAAGTGCACGGGTTTGCAACATCGCCGTAAATAGTATACAACATTTTTTTTCTCCAGATGTAATATTTTTTCCTACAGATACAACATTTTTTTACGAGTCACAATATCTCAAAGAATAGTATGCAATATTTTTTTCTATGGGTCGTAACATCTCAAAGAACAGTATACAATATTTTTTTCAACAGATCGTAACATTTTTTTCAACGGGCCGCAACATCAACATCAGAAATGTTGCGGTCCGTTGAAAACAATGTTGCGACCTGTTGAAAACAATGTTGCATACTGTTCTTTAGAATGTTGCATCTATCGAAAAAATGTTGCATCTATAGAAAAAAAATGTTGCATGCTGTTTACGGCGATGTTGCAATTTTTTTCAAAGCGTTTTTTTTCAGATGCTTTGTTTTTTGATTTGTGATGTTGCATCCGTTGTCCGGGGATGTTACAACCGTTGTCCGGGGTTGTTGCAAGTGTTGTCCTAGGATGTTGCAACCGTTGTGCAGGGATGTTGCAACTATTGTCCGGGGATGTTACAACCATTATCCTAGGATGTTGCAACTGTTGTCCAACCATTGTTCTAGGATGTTGCTCCATTACTCTTAGAAAATATAGTAGTACATATATTTGGTAGTGCTTGTGGGAGTGCACGATAAGATGTATATATTCGTTCGCCTGACAGATCTATGAGATTTCCCAACGTGTTTGCTTGGGGACAAGCAGGTTCTTCGGGGTGGTTATGTAACGGGAGCAAGGCAGGAAGCAGGGAGAACAGAGCAAACAACAAAGAAGGCGCCAAAGGGAAGATGCACCAACAGGGAAGTGGAAAGCGAGGCTAGGGACAGTAGGTGTTGGCGGTGTGTGTGTGTGTAACACCCTGGCTACGCGGAAGCCAAGATGTTACCTAAACGACCAACATACAACAATATACGAAATAAGTTCAACCATGACATGAAAAAGGATAGTATCAATCATCAACAACAATTTAAACCATCACCCAAGAACCAATCATGAATGACAACAAACTATAAGAAAATCAACCCTATAGCAGTCTATAATTTCTCAATAAGAGCAATTCACTTCTCCATCGAGTATAAATCAATCTAAGGGGTCCTCACTTAGCAATTAAGTTCAAGCAGTCCATCAATAGTAAACTCATTCAGATAAGGATCAACTAACTGGATCGAAAGCATCATTGTCCCAATTCAAATAGCGTAATGGAATTAAGGGAACCTAAGGACGAAGGTTTTAAAACCTAAAAGGGATCATCCATGAATGCAGTCAAAATCATCCACCTCGAAGGATGGTCACAAAATCATTCACCACGAAGGATGGTCACAAATCATCCACCACAGGGATGGTCACAAAATCTTCAACCTAAAGGGAACGTCAATTCTGATAATTTTAGATAGTTGAACTAGGGCATTCGTTGTGGTTATATGTGTGTGAAGTGCACCATGACTACCCCTCCCCATGCATGCCGCTGTCTCGAGAGGTACCTAGAAAACACAACACAGCAAGAGTGAGTTCGCGACTCAGCAAAGTGCAATAGTAAATCAAATGTAGCAACATTAGTAGTCAAAGGGAAACAATCCCATCACAAATACAGTGCCTTTTACCACAACTCCATCTCTTATGATAGCATCAAATGCTAAACAAATAACTCCATAGCATGTGCAGAAATACGATGAATATGGCATGAATGCAAAATACTTCACTTCTTTGCAATTACCGGTAATGCCGAGTATGTATCCGTCGATACATACTCTAAGCCTGTGCCCTCTAGGCACAGGGATGCAAAGCCCACACTCCACAAGTGTGGGGACCAGGCCCGTCCCATGCAGGACGGGGATCTCAAAGAGTAAACCCTTGGTTACCAAGTAGACCAAGGTATAGAAATGTATGACATGATGCAAAAGTTAAAGCATGGTATCATCTCATTATGAAAAGTATGCTCATCAACAATTATCGAACTTAAAGCTTCAGGATTAACCATAGCATTCATCAGTTATGAAATAAGCAACACATCAATACTACTTGCACTTGCCTCCACCGTGAGACCGAGGACAAAAAGGCGGAACGAGCTAGCACCGGCGCTCACCACCACCTGGTAACCAAGAATGATACTAAGCGTCAAACAACAAGCTTAACAAGATAGTACTCACAGTGCTCTACAACGTTTACCCATAACCCAAGATAAATACTCGACCTACTCAAGCTAGACGACAAGCTAAACATAAATCTATTCGTGACAGCTGTAAAGAAGCAATCATAATTTTTTATGGGATTAACCAAAACCCAAGTTTCTTAATGTTCTGGAAAGCTAAGAGTGTAAGCTACAAAAACCTAGTTGGCATGATGCCCAGATTTTGCTTTTAACAAAGTATGGCACAAGGGTCAATATTGCTGCCGGAAACCGACGAACAAACTGGACTGCCAACTTGGAACTTGCATATCTTTTGTTCTACAGATCCAAACAAAGTGTTCTTTACCAATCTGGAAAGCTAAGAAGGTAGGCTACAATATTCGTTCTGGTGGACACCCCTGAATCAGCCCCTAACAGTTCGAAACCTAACAGTTAACATTTCTGCTATGTTTTGGCAGATTCCTGGACAGCAGCAACGAAAAAGATGATAACTTTCAAACCGTAAATCAGAAATTAGTGAACTTGGAACCTATGGAAATCTGAAAACAAAACCTACAACTCTCTAGGAGACGAGATCCTCAGATTCAGAACAGATCTAGAACAAAACAGGCGCCCAAGAACTGGACAGAAACTGATCAGTCACAGCAGGGACTCGATCTACCAAATCGAAGCAAAACCTGAACCTAAAACATTCAAAACAGTGAAGAGATCACTCCATACCATTGAATACCTCCAGGAATCTGAGCCACCCACCTAGGATCTTGCTTCTCCTCCGTTTCTCCCCTTCTCCTTTCCTCGTCTTGTGGCTGGCCAAGCTGCTGGAAAGCTCCAAGAGGCAGCAATGGAGGGGCCTACTTTGAGGTGAAGGATGGGGGCGCCCAAGGGGAAGAGAGGGTAGGAGGGGAGGCGTCCATGGGGGAGTAGGAGCAGCACCACTCGGCCAGGAATGGGGCTGTGGTGGCTGGGTAGGAAAAAATGGGGAAAGGGGAAGATTGGCTAGGGTTATGAGGTGGAGGGGCAGATTTGGCGCTGCCCTTGGGCCTTGGGCCTTTGGGGGCCTCTCCCTCCTCTCTGGCCCACACAAGGCCAGCCACACTCTGCCACAATTGGGCTGGGGGCCCAAGTCCAAAATTTCCCCGCAAATCCTTGAACTTAAATTAATTACCTCTCCCGAACGCCAAAATCTATAATCGCTAAACGGGGTATTACATTCTTCCCTCCTTAACAGAATTCGACCTCGAATTCTAACCAACGAAAAGAACACCAGTATAGAATCTTCCACAGAATTGGAAACAACAAATTATCACATACCAGGATTAAATAGATCCGGATATTGCTCGCGCATGCGAGTCTCAAGCTCCCAGGTGGCCTCCCTCTCGGACTGATGAGACCAAAGAACATTGACATACTTCAAGGTCTTGTTCCTCAGAACTCACTCTGACTCTTCCAAGATTTGCACTGGCTGGGACTCAAAAGTAAGATCCTGCTCGATGCTCAACTGCTCTAACGGAATAACATGCTCTGGGTCTTTCAAATATTTCCTCAGCATTGATACATGAAACACATTATGCACTTCGCGCATAGATTCAGGAAGGTCCAAGCGATAAGCTAATTTCCCAATTCGTACCATGATTGGAAATGGCCCAACGTACCTCGGGCTAAGCTTCCCTTTGGTACCAAAACGCACTACACCTCGGGTAGGAGATACTCTCAACAGAACCTGGTCTCCCACTTCAAACTCCAAATCCCGCCTCCTCACATCCGCATAACTCTTCTGTCGACTCTGAGCAGCTAACAGATTCTTCCTAATCTCTACTACTCTGGCCACAATTTGTTGAACCCAATCGGGACCCAAAACTGCCCGCTCTCCAACTGCATCCCAGCACAACGGGGATCTGCATCTTCGCCCATAAAGAACCTCAAATGGTGCAGCTCAAATACTCGCGTGGTAACTGTTGTTATAGGCGAACTCTGCCAAAGCTAGGTGGTCTTCCCAACCTCCTTTCCACGACATAACACAACATCTAAGCATATCCTCCAGTGTTTGAATAGTGCGCTCAGATTGACCATCTGTTTGGGGATGGAACGCGGTGCTAAGACGAAGCTGTGTTCCCATGGCACTCTGCAAACTCTCCCAAAATTTGGAGACAAACTTGGCATCACGGTCGGAAACAATGGTCTTAGGCTCACCATGCAACCGCACTATCTCTCGCACATAGAGAGGAGCCAAATCACTCGCGGAATTGGTCGAACGAATTGGAATGAAATGCGCAGACTTGCTGAACCGATCCACTATAACCCAAATTGCATCCTTCCCTCGTTGTGTGCGAGGTAATCCAACCACAAAATCCATAGAGATATCATCCCACGGCCAAACTGGGACCTCCAGAGGCTGCAACAAACCCGCGGGTCGCTTATGCTCAGCCTTGACCCACTGACAAACTCCACAAGATGCCACATATTGTGCGATGTCTACCTTCATTCTTTTCCACCAGAAACTCTTCTTCAAATCCTTGTACATCTTGGTCTCACCAGGATGTACGGTGTAAGGAGTACGATGAGCTTCCCTTAGGATCTCATCCTTTACTTGAGCCCCCTGTGGCACACAGAGGCGGCCTTTAAATCGCAATGCACCAGAAGCATCTATGCTGAAATGACCTTGCTTGCCCTCCTCAAGTCGCTTCCTTGCCCGCTGGAGCATCTGATCATGCTGTTGTGCTTCCCGCACTCGATCTGGAATGGCTGACTCAAGAAGCAACCGGGTCTCAGCCTAGGCGGTACCCACAAAACAAAAAGAGATATCCAAGCGCTCAAAATCAGTAATGAGACAATTGAGGGTAGGAAGTGTCGCCTTGCGGCTCAGGGCATCCGCTACAACATTTGCTTTGCCAGGGTGATACTGAATGGTGAGATCATAGTCTTTTATTAATTCCAACCACCTTCTCTGCCTCAGATTCAAGTCTTTCTGGGTGAAGATATACTTCAGGCTCTTGTGATCAGTGAATATGTCACAAGATTCGCCATACAAGTAATGGCGCCAGATCTTTAGAGCAAGAACTACTGCGGCAAGCTCTAGATCATGAGTAGGGTAATTCTCTTCATGCTTCTTCAACTGTCGCGATGCGTAGGCAATCACCTTGCCACCCTGCATGTGCACACAACCAAGCCCCACTCGAGATGCATCTGAATAAATGGTGAAACGCTTCCCAGGCTCAGGAAGAGTAAGGATAGGAGCGGTCACCAACTTATCCTTCAAGGTACAAAAGCTGCGCTCACATGCATCAGACCAATGAAATTTGACACCTTTCTGTGTCAACTGAGACATTGGTTTAGCAATGATAGAGAAACCCTCCACAAATCACCGGTAGTAACCAGCAAGACCCAGAAAACTCCTCACTTCCTTGACATTGGTTGGCCTTTGCCATTCTACCACTGTTGAGATCTTGCTAGGATCAACTGAGATGCCATCTTGGTTAATGATATGGCCCAGAAACCCAACTTCAGAAATCCAGAACTCACATTTCTTCAGCTTGGCATAAAATTGGTTCTCTCAAGGTCTCCAGAACCAACCTCAAATGTTGATCATGATCATCTTCCGTCTTGGAATAGATCAAAATATCATCGATGAATACCACAACGAAATCATCAAGATCCGATGTCAAGATATCTTGCTCATGGCTTCCATGAAAATCGCAGAACATTAGTTAGTCCAAAAGACATAACTCTGAACTCATAATGGCCATACCTCGTAGAGAAAGCCGTCTTCTCAATATCTTGCTCCCGAACCCGAATTTGATTGTAACCCGACTGAAGGTCAATCTTGGAGAACACTCTAGCTCCCTTTAGCTGATCAAAGAGATCCTCAATGTGGGGCAAAGGGTATTTATTCTTCACTGTTGCCTGATTAAGAGCCCGATAGTCCACACACATACGCCAACTGCCATCTTTCTTCTTTGTGAATAGAACAGGCGCTCCCCACGGCGAAACACTACGCCGGATCATACCTTTGGACAACAAATCGTCCAATTGCTTCTTCAACTCCTCCTGGAAGGGTCACGCCAAACGGTACGGGGACATTGAAATAGGCCGAGTTTCTGGGATAAGATCAATCCGGAATTCCACCTTCCGCTCTGGAGGCATCCCAGGAAGTTCTACTGGGAAGACATCAGGATACTCGCACACTACGGGAATCTCCTCAATGCGTTGAGAAGAATCTGTCTCTGTGCTGAGAGACCAAAGCATCCCTATGGTTGAAGCCCGACGACTAGGAAACAGACTAGCCAACACGAACAAGGAATCAAACGGCGCACTGCCCTGAAACACCAATTCTTCACCGGACGGGGCTTGCAGAGTCACAGTCTTCCAGAAGCAACAAATCTTGGCACGGTATCTGAATAACCAGTCCATACCAAGGATAACATCAAAAGGTGACAACGGAATCACCATAAGATTAGTAGTGAAGTTCTCATCATCGATAGTGATAGAACAACCTGGACATGTTGCAGAGCTGGAAATAAGACCCCCTGGAGAGCTGACTACAACTGATTCAGAAATAAGCTGCAAACTCAAACCCACCCTTCTAGCAAACTCAAGAGACACAAAAGAATAGGTAGCCCCTGAATCGAAAAGAACGAAAGCCTCGTGGGAATCGACTAGCAAGGTACCTGTCACCACATCAGGACGGCCCACAGTCTCAGGTGTAGGCATGGCGTAGACTCCCTGGGGTGACGGAGCGGAGGAAGCACCGACACTCTGCGAAGGGTGAACAGGGGCTGCCGCAGGTGTAGAGAATGAAGGCGGTGCAGACGGTGCAGGGATCCAGTAAAACCCAGCAGGAGGTGTAGGAACGGGCGCTGCAGGGGAACCCACCCTGGAGGGTACCGAGGTGCAGGAACAGATGCTACAGGGGGAACCCACCCTGGAGGGTACCGAGGTGCAGGAACAGCGGCCAGAGTATGAACTGAACCCCGTGGAGCACTGGAAGGAGGTGCCGTAGGGACTATCTCCCACTTAATGACACTCGCTGGATTCTGCCTGCACACTGACGCCTTGTGGCCAGACATGCCACAGTAACGACAATCTCCAGTGAAAGAGCACTCAGTATAACGGTGACCCTCACCGCATTTGAAGCAAATCATGCCCTGCCCTGGGACAGGTCGCAATGTCGGTGAAGCTGAAGAACTGCGTGGTGCTAAAGAAACAGTCTGCCTCTGATGACCAAACCGCGCCAATGACTGCGGATGACGGCCTCCCTGAAACTTCTTGGGAGCAGGTCTCTGAGAAGACCCACCCCCACCACTGAAGCTCCTCTTCTGACCACTACCAGAACCACCAGACGGTGTAAAGCCACTAGAGGTCTGCCTCTCTCTAGTGAGCTCTCTCTCCAACTCCATGCTCTTGGCCTGATCGACCACAGAGTTGAAGTCAAGCAAGAAGCTCGCCCCTAGGACATGGCGGTACTCAGAGTTAAGCCCCCTCCAGAACCTCTTTGCCTTTTCATGATCATTACCAGACACAGCCGGCACAAAGCGGACCAGATTGTTGAATTCAGCCTCATACTCCGCTACAGACAACTTCCCCTGAACAAAGGTCAACAAGGAATTCTCCATTCTCTCGAGAAAAGAATCAGGATAGAACTTAGCTCGGAATTGTCCCAAGAAATCTTCCCAAGTGACTGGTCCAAGAACTGGGGCCCTAGCTGATAGAACCCCTTCCCACCAAATATCTGCTTGGCCCTTTAGTTGGAATGCCACGAAGCGCGCCTTCTGCACCGAAGTCATCTCTAACGCACCAAACTGTCTCTCCATGTATCGTAGCCAATCACGGCTCGACCGGAGTGCTCGCTCCACAAAGGTATCGAGTCAAGAGACATCCACTCCCTAAGACTCATCTGGCCTCGGGTGGGCCGAACGACACTTGGATCCTAGCAGTGCAGTAATCGCAGCAGGAGGCTGCACTCGCACCGCCGACGAAGCTCTTGAACCTCCCTCTGAAGGTCATGAAGTAAAGCAGCGAATCTGACTGAGCTCGAGCATTGGCGGTGGTTGAGCAGCTGAAGCAACCTCCTCACCCCCATCCCCAGCAACCTCAACAGTCGGGACTGAAGAAGCAACCGAACCGCGTCCATGACCACGGCCACGGCGACGGCCCGCTTCACGACCACGGCCTCTACCTCTCGCCATAACTGAACAACAAAGAAATAAAACTAACCACTTAGCTCAAGAACAACACCAGCAATAATACAAGATAGAGTCAATAGCAATCCAACATAATGTATCTTTCTATCAAAAACGCAGATGCAATGGTTTACCCAAATCTAATCTACTGTGCACAGTGTGTCAATTTAATTATTCAATTACCACGGACCTAAAGCCTGCTCTGATACCAACTGTAACACCCTGGCTACGCGGAAGCCAAGATGTTACCTAAACGACCAACATACAACAATATACCAAATAAGTTCAACCATGACATGAAGAAGGATAGTATCAATCATCAACAACAATTTAAACCATCACCCAAGAACCAATCATGAATGACAACAAACTATAAGAAAATCAACCCTATAGCAGTCTATAATTTCTCAATAAGAGCAATTCACTTATCCATCGAGTATAAATCAATCTAAGGGGTCCTCACTTAGCAATTAAGTTCAAGCAGTCCATCAATAGTAAACTCATTCCGATAAGGATCAACTAACTGGATCGAAAGCATCATTGTCCCAATTCAAATAGCGTAATGGAATTAAGGGAACCTAAGGATAAAGGTTTTAAAACCTAAAAGGGATCATCCATGAATGCAGTCAAAATCATCCACCTCGAAGGATGGTCACAAAATCATCCACCACGAAGGATGGTCACAAATCATCCACCACAGGGATAGTCACAAAATCTTCAACCTAAAGGGAACGTCAATTCTGATAATTTTAGATAGTTGAACTAGGGCGTTCGTTGTGGTTATATGTGTGTGAAGTGCACCATGACTACCCCTCCCCATGCATGCCGCTGTCTCGAGAGGTACCTAGAAAACACAACACAGCAAGAGTGAGTTCGCGACTCAGCAAAGTGCAATAGTAAATCAAATGTAGCAACATTAGTAGTCAAAGGGAGACAATCCCATCACAAATACAGTGCCTTTTACCACAACTTCATCTCTTATGATAGCATCAAATGCTAAACAAATAACTCCATAGCATGTGCAGAAATACGATGAATATGGCATGAATGCAAAATACTTCACTTCTTTGCAATTACCGGTAATGCCGAGTATGTATCCGTCGATACATACTCTAAGCCTGTGCCCTCTAGGCACAGGGATCCAAAGCCCACACTCCGCAAGTGTGGGGACCAGGCCCATCCCATGCAGGACGGGGATCTCAAGGAGTAAACCCTTGGTTACCAAGTAGACCAAGGTATAGAAATGTATGACATGATGCAAAAGTTAAAGCATGGTATCATCTCATTATGAAAAGTATGCTCATCAACAATTATCGAACTTAAAGCTTCAGCATTAACCATAGCATTCATCAGTTATGAAATAAGCAACACATCAATACTACTTGCACTTGCCTCCACCGTGAGACCGAGGACAAAAAGGCGGAACGAGCTAGCACCGGCGCTCACCACCACCTGGTAACCAAGAATGATACTAAGCGTCAAACAACAAGCTTAACAAGATAGTACTCACAGTGCTCTACAACGTTTACCCATAACCCAAGATAAATACTCGACCTACTCAAGCTAGACGATAAGCTAAACATAAATCTATTCGGGACAGCTGTAAAGAAGCAATCATAATTTTTGATGGGATTAAGCAAAACCCAAGTTTCTTAATGTTCTGGAAAGCTAAGAGTGTAAGCTACAAAAACCTAGTTGGCATGATGCCCAGATTCTGCTTTTAACAAAGTATGGCACAAGGGTCAATATTGCTGCCGGAAACCGACGAACAAACTGGACTGCCAACTTGGAACTTGCATATCTTTTGTTCTACAGATCCAAACAAAGTGTTCTTTACCAATCTGGAAAGCTAAGAAGGTAGGCTACAATATTCGTTCTGGTGGACACCCCCGAATCAGCCCCTAACAGTTCGAAACCTAACAGTTAACATTTCTGCTATGTTTTGGCAGATTCCTGGACAGCAGCAACGAAAAAGATGATAACTTTCAAACCGTAAATCAGAAATTAGTGAACTTGGAACCTATGGAAAGCTGAAAACAAAACCTACAACTCTCTAGGAGACTAGATCCTCAGATTCAGAACAGATCTAGAACAAAACAGGCGCCCAAGAACTGGACAGAAACTGATCAGTCACAGCAGGGACTCGATCTACCAAATTGAAGCAAAACCTGAACCTAAAACATTCAAAACAGTGAGGAGATCACTCCATACCCTTGAATACCTCCAGGAATCTGAGCCACCCACCTAGGATCTTGCTTCTCCTCTGTTTCTCCCCTCTCCCCTTCTCCTTTCCTCCTCTTGTGGCTGGCCAAGCTGCTGGAAAGCTGCAAGAGGCAGCAATGGAGGGGCCTACTTTGAGGTGAAGGATGGGGGCGCCCAAGTGGAAGAGAGGGTAGGAGGGGAGGTGTCCATGGGGGAGTAGGAGCAGCACCACTCGGACAGGAATGGGGCTGTGGTGGCTGGGTAGGAAAAAATGGGGAAAGGGGAAGATTGGCTAGGGTTATGAGGGGGAGGGGCAGATTTGGGGCTGCCCTTGGGCCTTGGGTCTTTGGGGGCCTCTCCCTCCTCTCTGGCCCACACAAGGCCAGCCACACTCTGCCACAATTGGGCTGGGGGCCCAAGTCCAAAATTCCCCCGCAAATCCTTGAAATTAAATTAATTACCTCTCCCGAACGCCAAAATCTATAATCGCTAAACGGGGTATTACAGTGTGTGTGTGTGTGTGTGTGTGTGCGTGCGTGTGTGTGTTTCGTTGTGCAAGAGAGAGATGGCTGAGTCCCACTTGTAAGTGAGGAATAATGCAAAATTAACGAGGCAGAATAATTTACAGACCGTACGGGTGGGAGGCTCCACCTGTACGTCCGATTCCTAACAGCACCCAAAAATAATATAGTTTCTAATCATCTCGTCCACTTTCAGTTTGTAGCTCCTGTGGGTTGTTTGGGAGGCATTGTCTTTCCATCAGCTTTGATGTGTTTGTGCGGCAGAGCTGGCTAGGGTGTGTTTCAGAGTTGGCTAGTTGGCGTATCTCGCTTTGGTGTTGTTGTCATAAGGCATATCTCTGTTGCGGCTTCTCTCCCGCAGAGGGTAGTGTTCCTGCCTAGCTGTATCATTTTATTTTACCTGTTTTCTCCTACTTTATTAATACAAAGGACAGTGCTCCTGCCTTTCGTTCAAAAAAAAAAAAGCTTGTGGGTTGCTTGCTTGCTTTGGTTCCTATGACCATCCCTCATAGCTTTATATAATCTCCTTGTCGGCCTCCAAAGAGACGTAGAAATTCTAATAGGATTAAGATATGAGTTCTTGTAGCATATCTCTCTAAGTCTTACTAGGTTAGTATATGAATCACCCCTCAACAATCTCCACTTTGACTTTTTATCTGTTGTAGTCATCGTGCTTCTCTAAGAACTTATTCCAAGTCAATTCTATCTTTTTTTTTGTTTTCCTTTTTTTCTTCCTCTTGGACCATCGACTTGAGAGCTCATTCAATGTGTAGTTTTGTTAACCACACCTCTAGTTCCACACCATAGGTTTGTACCTCCTTCGAGTTCCACCTACTCACTGGTACCGCGTGGTTGGTCCAACCACGTCTTCTTCTTCCAACAACTCACACCTTCGCATTTCTGACTACTAGATTTTGCAACCATCTTTACAGTTCTGCACATAACTGCAGATGAGATAAGAGTACCTACCGTTGACGACACACTTTCCTGCTCCTGGATAGGATTTGTACCAGATCTCCCATTGGTTGCCCTTCCGTTAGGTTTACTTACCAATCGGTATCCTCCATTGCTCCATATACTTTTCATGATTAGCCGCCCTTTGCAAGTAACTCGCATGACTCTACCTCGAAGTGATACCTCACAACCTTTATAACGTCCTAAAATTTGGGTTTTCATAAATCTTTTGTGTATATTAGGTCCCCAAAAAATTTCACCAATTTTCCTTGGTTTAACAAAGCTTAAATGAGAATTTATGAAATTAAAACTATTTAATTTGATTAATGTAAACTTTAATTAAATAAAAAAATCAATGTTAGTTGGGTTCCCTATGTTCCAAGGAATTATTCTGAATTTTTTGGATTTTTCCAAGTTGATTTGGTATTTATATGAACTCTTTTGGATTTTCAGCCTTTTCTTAAATTCCGAAATCATTTCTGTATCTTTCATCTTTTGTGGGCTGAATTTGCTTGGCCCATCCCATTCTCCTCTCTCTTCGGCCCAACCAGCTCCCCAGCCCATACCCATTTCCCGCCCCGCCTCCCTGTTTTCTTCCCCGCCACGTCACTCGGACCTATCTCCTCTCACTGAGCCCACTTCCCTTAGCCCACCGCCAACCCACGTGCGCGAACCCTAGCTCTGCACATGGCCCAGCTGCGCCGCCCCCTATCCCTAGCCCACTTGGCAACCATTGCTGCCGCCAGCACGCACAAGCGTCCATGCCGATGGGGTGTCCGTGCAGACACCGCCTCCGCCACCGCTGCCACCACATGTCCCCCAAGGCTATAAAGCCGCTGCCCCGTGCGCCCACACTTCGCCTTGCTCTTCCACCCTCGTTGCCCTAGCCACCTCCACCGAGAAGTTGCCAACTGTCGTTGCCCGGTCTTCTTCTCCAAAGCCGACGTCGCGCCTTCGTCACCATTCTCCACTGACAAAGCCCATCAAGACATGTCGCCCGCGTCACCAGAGTTGCCTCATCCTCCTCCTCCGTGCGCCACCACCCATCGTGCACCACCGTGCTGGCACCATCTTCTTCTCCACCCTCGCCCGCGCCCGCGCACCCGTAAACGCTTCCTTCGCGTTCCTTGTCCCTCTGGTGAGTCTATCGCGAATTAGACCGCGTCACCTTATGTTCTAGCCCCTGATCTACATTTCCCATCACTTGTTTTCGAGGTTTATTCATCGGGCGCCAGGATGTTCTTCTTCTCTCTCTGCTCCGACCGCCACGCCTATGCTGGTCGATTGCACAACCACTAGTGATCCTCTGCCTTCATCGTCTCCACTTTCTTCATCCGTGCTCCACGTTCTACCCAGTGTTTCCCTCGCCTTCTCCAAAGAGTCGCCGAAACCACCTCGCTATCATGACCGAGCTTGCGCTGCCGCTTTCTTGCTCAACGCCGCCGATCGTCGCTGAAACTCGCAGCCGCACCCGTGTCATCGAGTTCGCTGTGGCTTGTCGATTCCATTTCACCCCCTCCTTGTCCTCCTCCTTGATCCCCAACATCGGCAATCGTCGCAGGTCCGGGCATCACTACCGCAGTCGATGCCATGTCAGCACGGCCACCTCGCTGCTCCGTTGTCGCCATGTAATCTATCACCTGGACGCCACCTCCTACCACCTCAGCACCAAGCCACATTGTCATCGCCCATGTGGAAAACCATATCCATCTTTCCCTTCTCTCTCTATGACAGCTTGGTCCCACAAGTCATCCACCAACCCTAACCTTTTCTCTCTCATTTACATATGGGTCCTACATGCCAATCAACCCTGCTCAAACCCTAGCTCGATGAGCTTGGTCCACCGTGGAGTAGCATCTCTCCGTGGACATGGTCCATAGACCAATGGCCCACATGCCAATCTCTTTTCCTTTTTCTGTAATTCTTTTAATTTTAGAAAATCCTTTTTAATTCCAGTGGGTACCACATGTCATACACCCAGTATTTTCCCAATATTCCTAAAATAAAATATTACTTCGACCCCACATGTCAGCCCCACATCTTCTCTGTCTTTTTTCCTTTTTCCCGATTTTCTTTCCTAATCAAACTTCCGAGAGCTCGTTCTTTCTCACACGGACTCCGATTGAACCCATTCAACTTTCTAAATTCATCTAAAGTCAAGGCCTACCTTACAATACCATTCAATTTCAATTTAGAATTTATTTGATTTGTATTTTTGAGTTTTTTTATTTTTTGTGCTTTCTCTCTCATTAGATGTTGACGTTCTAGAATCGTCCGAAGGAGCTGAAGGTCAAAGAAGTAGAAGATCGAAGATAAAAGAAGAATATCATTGATATAGCAAGGAAAGTTGTACCTTTGATCATATTGCACCTAGTTTTCCAAAATTACTTTGATTCAAAGTATTGTAGGCTAATTCAATTGTTAAACTATTTTCTACTTTAGGATAGCTATGCAACCTATTTAATTATGCCAACTTTGATAATTGTATTACCCTGATCATTTGTCACCCTAGCTTGGTTAATTACTAGTTGGTATCATCATAGAACCAACGTGGGTTTGTTAGACACGATTAGTATGTTTAGCCTTGCAACGGGTCATTGATATCATTTTGAAATATTAATATCATACTTGACTAAGTGATTATGAAATATGTTGTGAAAAGACTGTGTGTTGTATGTTTCAACCGTTGATGGCATGCGATGCACTTAATCATTAGGGTGGGAAAAAGATTTAGACTAGGGAGAGTAGGAAGGATTTGTGATTTGGTGGAGCTCTATGATTGAGAAATATGAATTGTGGTAACTTAGTTAGAAATTGACAGTCTCACCTTGGTCGATTAAGGACATAACTTTATGCGCATTGAACCGAGCCTTACTGTATGACCACAGGCTAGATATGGGACATGACAAACTTAGTAAGCTATAGAGTCTCGATATTGACTACTCAGGGGGTAGGTTAAGTGCTCTGTGATGGGTGGAGGTGTGGACTACTCTGTAGGGTCACATTTATGGGTGGTTCACCGTCTCCAGGTCCAACGGTGCGTGTCGGACCAACGAGTGAGATTGGGGTTGACAGTATGCACATCGTGAGAGTCATTGTCGAGATGAAGTTTCAGAAATATTTTGTTATGATTGCTCAATCACATACTTTCATATGGCGAGTCATGACAAACATGATGAGTTAATTGTATCTTGTGGATAAAGTGTACAACATCTGCAAAGTGTTAATCAATCTATTCCAATAGCCTCGTCCGCAGTCATGGACATGCTCAGGGATTTCACATAAGGGATAGATTTTCATAAAAACGAGTAGGAAGGGACAACTGTGTGATTTAACTCATATGGCTGTGTGAAAGAAATTGATTAGGCTATGTGAGCTTTGTGAAATACTTGTTAAATTATTATTACTATTTCTTTTCAATCTATTATTCATATTCAACTGCAACTGTTGCTTTTATGCAAAAGAACCGTAGATGTCATATCCTTTGGAACAAGCCATCATCTATAATTGCATTCTGTGGTGGAACTTGCTGAGTACTCTATGTACTTACCTTGCTATAAACAATATTGTTCAGTTGAAGAAGGCTACATTAGTTCATCGTTGGTCAACAAGGTCTACTTCAAGGGTCGTGGAGAACTAGGGCACGTTACCCCAGTCGATTGCCTATGGGCATATGGATGGGTTTCACTAAATTTATTTCGTTTCCTTTCGCTACAGCTTAATTGAGATATTCGCCTTCTGAGGTATTAATTGTAAGCTTTGACCTTAAGGTTGTTACTATGATAATTATTGTTAATTGTATATTTCTAAGTTATCTTTGCATATAAAATGATATTTCATCGATATTGCCACTGTGAGCACTAGCATGATCCTGGACTAGTGCAGTATATATAAAGGGTCCAGA
Source organism: Phyllostachys edulis (assembly GCA_036346405.1). NCBI lineage: Eukaryota > Viridiplantae > Streptophyta > Magnoliopsida > Poales > Poaceae > Phyllostachys > Phyllostachys edulis. The sequence goes on along the minus strand of CM070548.1, from coordinate 53,942,126 downwards.
TTTGCATATCTAGGGTCCCGACAACCTTCGAGTTCAAGCGATCTCACAGATATTAGATTTTTTTTTTAAGCCAGGAACATACCAAGCTCCTGTTAGTGTGCAATGTGCTCCATCAGACATCTCCAATGTAATTGTTCCCACCACAGTGACTGCATACTCCTTGCAATCCACCAAGTAAACAGTTTCATAAATCGAGCGTAGAGATGTTTCATCAAATATCTCCCTCGATGAACATATGTGGAAGCAACAAACTAAATTTAATATCCATCCATATGAAGTACTTGATTGACTGGCGACTAGTATCCGAATCATCTTTTGCCACTTCCACTAAGCATGCACCCCTTATTTGCTTCAAGCTTAGACACTTTTTTTTTATCATATGACCTTCTTCGTCAGATAGACAGGATACACGTGTGCCCATACTCTTGCCCTTCTTCCTGTAATTATTGTTTTTGTCTGTAACACCTATGGCAACCAATGCTTGATCACCCAAGGATAAAGAATCCGATGGCTTTTTCAAGGACTCTGCCTCCAATAGATATGTAACTGCCTCATTGAAGTTGAGAGTGCTTTTCCTAAGAGAATATTCATTACCAATTGCTCCCATAATGGTGGTAGGGATGATGCTAGTATGGGTATATCTTGAGGGTTCCACGTGTTGCATTTTTAATTCCGCTTCCGCCTCTAATTCCTTAAAGGTGTTTGGCCTGGCCAGCTGTTCTGAAAGTTAAAAGCCGTAAGGTATGTTTACTCTTTGTTTATTATTACGTAATAACTTTATATTTACGAGATATGTGTTTGATAATAAATGTTGTAACTGCGAGCCCTAGCTACTGATCCAGGGACCAGTGCTATAAACACATAGGGTTTCGGATTACAAATTCGGGTCCAACAATCACCCACATGTAATATATTCAAAACTTCAAATGCTTCTTTTTCATAGAATAACCTGCAGGCTGAAGGGATCATGTGAAAACAATACCTTCAGTACCAAGCTAGCTCATTTGGAAGGCAAACATAGAGAGCAAATGCAAATTCTTCACACGCAATGTTACAGAACAAGAAACCTCTGACAGCTTCGCATGAAAGGGGATGGCCTCGCAATTTGCTATGCCAATTATGCGGCCAGCAGCGCAATTATGCGCCAACAGCCGTGAATTGCAACGCACACGTTCCTGGACTGCAACTTCCCGCAACAGGTCAGGCAGGAAATCTTGGGACGGATGGTGCCAGGGCCGATTACGGACTGTTGGCAAACCGGAAACTGCAACATGCAGCAGGAATGGTGTGAAAACAGTTCTAGCGCGTCGCCAAAAAGGAAAGAAAAAACAGAGGACGAACTTCAATGGTATTGTTTTCTACACATGGCGGAAATCTGCGAGGTAATGTCGTAATGAGACGGATGGCGTTCCAAGTTCCAGCCACAAACAAGCCGCCCATTCCAGGTGGTCCAGATGATTACAGGATGTGGCGCAAAGATGGCTGGCCGCGGGAACATAGCTCCACAATTCACAACAGGAACATAACTGCACTCACAAATCAAAAGATACAGCTCTGCTGAATTTATTACAAGCTTAAAACATCGCGACTTCCAGTATGTCGACGACCATATCCAATTTTTTTTTCTAATTATATTCTTGGTATACATTGAATGTTCAATTAACTAAGGTTGTTCCTAATAGACAGTATCTTAGTGCAGTTTCTTTAGTGCATAAGGAGTGTTGCTGCTCCCAGTGCTCCACCTTTGCTGGTATCTTAAGTCTGACATGTAGACAAAATGATGATGTGGCACCATAGTTAATGAAGAGAGATGGTACTCTAGTATCTAATCTAGATACCGGTTCGATCCCGAAATCCAACGCATAAAATTTATTGTGATTGATCTCGTGCATTGGAAAGATCATGCATGTATTGCTTTAGTACATGCTACAAATAGGCTATAATGCTCAAATACTAGTAAAGATCCTGCATATAATTAAATAAAACAGTCTAAGATACTACATCATAAGAAACCATGCATTGGAAAGATAGTATCCTAACACTCCTCATGTACTAAAGAAACTGTACTAAGATACTGTCCATTGGGAGCAGCCTTAGGATACTATCTTCCCAATACATGGTTTCTTATAGTGTAGTATCTTAGGTTGTTTCATTTAATTACATGCATGATCTTACTAATATTTAAGTATTGTGGCCTATTTGTGGTATGTACTAAAGCAATACATGTTTATTGACACACACAGACGTAAATACACGGGATCGATCACAATAAATTTTATGCGTTGGATTTCGAGACCGAACCGATATCCAGATTAGATACTAGAGTACCCTCTCTCTTCATTAACTATGATGCCACATCATCATTTTTCATATATGGTAGGCTTAAGATACCGACCAACGTGGAGCAGGGAGCAACTTTAATCTTTTGTCATTGATCTTCTCCGTCTTGAAATTCTGATGATGAAGAGATGCCGGGAACAGCCGTTTCGCTCCCGCGGCATCTAGCAGCCTCTTGCTAAGTGGCGGGCTCCCGGTCTTGAATTTTTTTTAAATAATCTATTTTTTATTCGGAATTACAAAAATAATACTATCTTTTTTTGTTAGAAATAATCATCAGTCGCCATACCGTTAGACGAGTTATACCTAGTCGCCCAACCATTTGGGTGACTGGCCATAGTCGCCCAACCACAGAGCGTCAAGCGTTAAAGTCGCCTGGTAGTTGAGCGACTTTACTAAGTCGCCCCGTGGTTGCACGACTTACTTGAAGTCGTCTAACTACTGGGTGATTTGAAGTAGTAGATCTGCTATTTAATAAATCCGATTGGAATAATTATGTGGGAATAAATGTTACATTTTGTAGGTATTACATTTAGGAAATCCTTTTATAGGATGTTATTTTTTAAAAAATAATAATAAAAGGGAGGTGACAAGGTTGGTTGGTCTGTTTGTGATTTTTGTAGAATTTGAAGGGTACGAAACTTGTGAGAATCGCAATAATATTTTGTAATCGTCGTATGTTGTTCTAGTGCGCTAAATTTCTAAAGAATTTTGTAAGGACAATAGAGGTAGCAATGATTTTTAAGTACGAAAGTAAGAGATATTACGATGCACTAGGAAATTCATACACGGTGAACTTTGGAGAAATTATGCAACGATAACAATACGATATTTGATCCGACAAAGGGTTACATGGAAAGCAAGCTAACGAACCAAAGACGGTACATGCATGTCTTTAGAGAATTAGAAATACATGGGACATATGGACGAAGAGGCTCGGACTACTGCGTGCACCGAAGCCATTTGCCCTTCCTTGCGAGCTCAGCATTTTACTCCTCACCGGCCGCCTTGGCCTCGGCCGCCAATTCCCTATTTTTCTCGCGCTCCCTGCACCTGCACGCCTCTAGATGGGCCTGTGTCTCCCGCCGGATACACTGGTTGTACTCTTCGGTACGGCGCTCCTCCCCCTCCTTTCGCGGTCCCTGTTGGCATCCCACTCATCGCAGTCGAGAGTCTACTGGTTGTGTGGTTGGATCTCTAGGTCGATCCACTTGCGATAGCCGCATAGCGAATCTGGGGACTACGGGTAGACGAGAGAGGTTGTTAGTGCAGACTTTGAAAGAGAAATAGTAGGGGAACGTAATGCTACCTGTCCTCACCGGCTACCGATAGCATCTCGTGACCAACGACGGTCGGGATAGTCGCTGGAGTAGTTCGCGCAACCCCAGTAATGTATGCACAGGCTTAGCCGGTGCTTGAACTTGAAGAACTTGCATCTATCCCTACACCAACAGAGCGACGGCGTCTCCTCCTCGGGCGGGTGTTGCGACGAATGCTCAATTGGGATGTTGTGGTAGGGGTTGCTGCTATGGGAGGCGGTGTCATTGCGAGGAGGTGGCCTCCTGGCACGCCCCCTTTGTTCCTCCTAGGCCGCATACTCCCTTTGTATTTCACGAACCTCCTTCTAGTGCTTGTTCATCTAAGCGAGATTGTGTTGAAGTCTGGATGTAGGAGAACCTGACATGGAAGGGGTAGTACATATATGCCGAACCGGCGCTGCATACGTGACTGAATTGTAATTTAGTTGAAGGAAATTCACGTCCGTGAGGCAGCGGCCCTGAGGAGACTCGTTGGGTCACGTCGTCCTGAAAAGCTAACTCGTCGGGTCATATCGTCCTTAAAAGCTGACTCATCGGGTCACGTCATCCTAAAATATTGTGTTGTCGGGTCACGTCATCCTGAAAGGCTACCTCGTCGGGCCACGTCGTCCTGAAAAGCTGCCTTGTCGGGTCACGTCCTGCTTTGTAGAGAGTGGTCACTTCCTGCTTTGCAGAGAGTGGTCACGTCCTGCTTAGCAGAGAGTGGTCATGTGGTGTGCTGCCGAGCGAGGTCACGTTGTGCATTGCAATTAAGACGAGAGATTGACACATCAAATAAAGTTAAAAATTACAATTACGGTACAATTAGTTTTATAGTGTTTACAATAAGCAAAGTACATACTGAAGTACAAGTCAGTGTTCCTACGTGTCGGCAGGCGCCTTGCAAGTTCTCGTAGTTTGGCCTTCCTGGCGGTAGCGGCCGTAATGTCTACTCGCCGCTCCAGCTTCCCCTTCGTCCATATCGTTCCTACTACGATGACTCTGCCGATGGCCCTTTCCCCTTCAACAGGTCTAGATCCGGAATCCAAGTCCTCTGTGCAATATACAACGTGGCGAAGTTGCCCACAACCCTGAAGCCTCTTAGCTCGCCGCACCACGCCTGCTGCACCCTCTCCTTCATGAAGTACTCTGATATGAAGTTCGATGGGTCCATATGGATGGTCCCACACGAGGCGAGGATATGAGAGCATGGCTTGTGAAGGAACTTTAGCTTGTTGGATGTGCAGCTAGGTTCATTGACATGGTCTCCGAGGCTGAATACCTTGTTCATCATGTTCATGAAATATCCAAGGGAATTACTCAAACCAAAGGACATGGCTAAGAACTCATAATGTTCGTATCACGTAGAGGAAGCGGTCCTCAGTATATCCTTTGGGCAAATTTCAACTGATGGTAACCTAATCGCAGATCGATCTTTGATAACACTCCAACTCCTTTCATTTGATCAAACAAGTCATCGATTCGGGGTAATGGGTACTTGTTCTTAATGGTGACTTCATTAAGGGCACGATAATCGATGCACATTCTCATGCTTCCATCCTTCTTCTTAACAAACAAAACTGACACTCCCCACGATGACAATTAGGTCTCACATAACCTTTCTCAAGAAGTTCTTCTATCTGCTTCTTTATTTCTACTAGCTCATCGGCTGGCATCCGATAGGGTCTCTTAGAGATCGATGCTGTTCCTGGCACTAGATCGATGACAAACTCAATGTCACGGTCCGTTGGCATACCTGGTAATTCCTCTGGAGACACATCTGGATATTCTCTGACAATAGGTACATCTCCCAAGGCGACGGTCTTCAGGCTATTGATTAACAGATGTCCATTATGCACTAAGGTGGCTAGAAACTCCACCTTCTTTCCATTGGTATCCTCGATTGTTACGGCTCTTCGGCCACAATCTAGCACAGCTTTGTGCTTAGTTAACCAATCCATGCCTAGAATGACATCTAAAGTTTGGGTGTCTAAAATAATGAGGTTGGCTAGAAACTCAACTCCAGCTATGAGTAACTTAGCTCCTAAACACCCCACTTTAGAGCTTAACTCTGCTCTAGGTGATTGGACTAACAGAGTATGCTTAAGATGCATAACTTTCAAATTATTCTTGGTTGCAAACACTCTAGAAACAAACAAATGCGAAGCTCCAGAATCAAACAAATCCGATGCAGGTACTGAGTTAACCAGAAACTTACCCAATACGATGTCGGGTGCTTCCTGGGGTCCTTCCTAGGTGACGTGGTTGACACAACCTCTGACCACCGACTATGGAGCTCCTTCGGATTGACCGGTAGCTTGAGAGGCTCCTTGGTTATTGCTTGGTGCTGGCATCTTGGCCGTTGTAGCTCCAAGATTGAAGCGTGCTGGAGTCATTGTTCCCTTTTGAAGACAATGGTTGGTAAAGTGTCCTGGCTGACAGCAGGTATAGCAAACTCTAGGCCCATTCTGCTGATTGCCTCCGGGATTGGGGTTGACTGTCACGGGGTTGCGAAAGGTCTGAACAGCTGGATGAGGTACTGAGGTTGCTGCAGGTGTTCTAAAAGAGTTCTGCACCAGAAAATGAGTGAACTATTGAGAAACTGTTCTCGGCTTCTGCTGAGCTTGATGACTCCCTTATTGAGCCATTATGCACTTTCGGTTGTCCTCCAACTGTTTGCGCTTATCCTTAAGGATCAAAGCTTTATTAACCAGCTCCAGGAAATCTAGAAAGGTGTAGGCGATCAAACTGACTTACAATCCAGTATTCGGTCCTTTCATAAAATGACTCTGGCGAGCCTTATCCGTGGCGACATCTTCCGCGGCATAGCAGGATAGCTGAGAGAATTTATTGAAGTAGTCGGGCACTGACATGCCCCCTTGCTTGAGGGCACGAAATTCATCCTTCTTCAGATCAATAATTCCTTCGAGCACATGATACTACCGAAAGGCCGTTGAAAACTCTTCCCAGGTAATGTTTTGCAGCATCTCATTCGCGGCACAGAAATTTTCCCACCATTCGGCGGCTATGCCTTCCATGTGATGGGTGGCATATAGAACCTTCTCATGATCGCTGCATTGGGTGATCAACAGCTTCCTTTCAATGACACGAAGCCAGTCATCAGCTTCAACTGGTGAGACATGTCTAGAAAAGGTTGGCGGGCGAGTTCTCATGAATTCTACAAGCTTGGATGGTCCATGATGACTATGGTTGACTGGTGTTGCATTGTGATTGTTGTTGTTCTGATTATTGTTCATATTATGAATCTGGTTCATCATCGTGTACATCATTTGCGTTTGAGCTGCCATGAATGCTCTAAAATTCTACAAATCGATCAGAGGTGCTTGCGGCAAGACTGCTCCTGCTGATATCTGCTTATTCTCTTCTGCCCCAGGGGTTTCGAAACCACTGGCAGCATGACGAGCCTGAACCATCTTGCGAATGTTCTATGGGTTAGATAAGGTAACAAGCACAAGATAAGTTAAGAACTAATCGAGGGGGTAGATTAAACCCAACAAACACAACTTCAAGAAATCAACTGAAATACTTATATTAATAGGGGTCTTAGTATTGCTGCAACAAATGCCTAAGGGCCTTTGCAGCTCATACTCGCACAGAAGAAAAACAAACGAACCTAACACACACACTACCTCCTAAAGGGCAATAATCCTAAACTTAAACTGATGCGGCTCAAACACATTGAGCCTCAGCTAACTTAACCTAAACTAAGGAGAACTACTCAATGAGATAACCTCCACAGCCACGACGGTGCTCCCTGCTCAGAGACACAAACTACGCTTAGCTTCCTTGTAAACCGGTCCTAGTGCCCTGGCCAGTGCAAAGAGAACAGGCGTCCCTGGTGCAGGCACAATTGGCTCCTCCGGTGCTTCGGGCTCTATTGGCTCCTCAGCCACTTCTTGGTCTTCCCCTGTATCTTCTTCTTCGGGGTCTTCCTCTTCATGATCTTCCTCGTGCTCGTGCTGGCCGTAGAGAGCTTCTTCTTCTAGTGTGGCGATCCTTTCTTCCGCCATCTGCAGGGTCTCGTAGACGCACTCCAACTCTGTGGCGGCCAACTCCAGGGATTCCTCTTGAGCAGCTGCAAACTAAGCAAGGTGAACCACGGTTTGCGCTCTCCATCTGTAGACAGGTAACGTGCAAGAAGGTCCACTGCAGATGCACGGGGATGATAGCGAAAGACTGTGTCCTGAAGCTTGTGAGCGTAGATGTTGCAGATCCTCAAGATAGCAAGGCGTGAGGACTCCTGGATTCCTTCTGAAAAGACCATCCTCCGAACAGAAATATTTAGAGGACGACTAGCTTTATTGTCCTTCCGAGCATAGATGGTTAAACGATAAAGCACTCCATGGCTTCGACTGTTCACCACCCAGTCGGTGCCCTTGTACATCGGTCGGTCGAATCCTCTGAGCTCTTGCAATAGCTTCCATAGCTCTGCAACAAGTCCTCCCTTGCGCTCACCATAGTTCTGGAAACAAGGCATCTGTCAAGACAGACAAGAGGGTAAGAACCAAATTAAAAAAGCGAGGCGAGAAAATTTTTTAGCAATAATTGAGTCAAGAGAGACAAAAGGGGACTTAAGCAGTTCAATTAATCTTGCAAGTTAATTTTTCTTTAGAAAATAGTTTAGACACTCCAAAGATGGCCGATTTAACTAGGGTCAAGACCTATAGTCAGTATGGCTCTGATACTACCTTTGTTGGGACCCAAAAATACAATTCTGGACCCTCTGTGTATAATGCACTAGTCCAGGATCACACTAGTACACACAGTGTCAACTCAAGTGAATATTGATCCACACAAGATGAAATAATAGAATAAACGAGTAATTTGAATAACAAATAACCGTTGTGACCATAGAACTCATCCACTTCTGTTGATTGATTATAGCAAGCATGAGTACACAACCATACTCGCAAGTTATACCACATAATACAATTTATACATGATGGCTTATTCCAAAGGAATGGCTTTTGTGGCTCTTTTGCAGAAATACAACATGTGCAATTGAGTACGAATAATAGATTAAAACATAATTCAAAACAAATAGACAATATTAATTTAACAATTGGTTTTATAAAGAACACAAAGTATAATCAAATTATTCACACAACCATATGGCTTAGATCACACAGCTACCTTCCCAAGTGTTTTATGAAAATCTAACCCTCTTGTGAAATCCCCGAGCATGTCCATGACCGCGGACGCGGCTATTCGAATAGATTTGTTTAACACTCTGCAGAGGTTGTACACTTTACCCACATGATATAATCAGTGTTGCAAACACTAATCATAACAAAACCTTTCATAAACTTTATCTCAAGTATTGACACTCCCGATGTGTTTTACTAACGATACTAACGCCTATTGAGGAAATTAGTCCATCGCACACCGTTAGACAGCAAAGCGGCGAACTGTCCCATGATGTGATCTACCTGGTAGTTCACACCTCCACCCATCACTGAGCACCTAACCTAAAACCTGAGTAGTCAATGTCGAGACTCCATAACTTACTAAGTTAGACCTGTCCCATACTAGGCATGTGGTCGTATAGTTGTGGCTCAGTTCAATGGCGCACAAAGTTAAGTCCTTAATTGATTAAGGCAAGACTTCCAATTTCTAACTATGCCACAAAGATTACTATGCCCATTCACAAAGCTCCACTATATCACACAGTATCCACCACTTGCCTCAGTCTAAATTTTCTCCCACCCTGTTGGTTAAGTGCAACACGTGCCTGCCATCAACGAGTAATAGCACACTGCGTACACAATTTTATCACAAAGTTCCATATTCACTTAGTCAGATTCATATTTGCAACTTACATGAAATGATGACTCGTGGCATGGCTAAGCAATCTACTCGTATTTAACCAACCCACGTTGGTGCTACGATAATACCAACTAAATAATGAACCAATCTAAGGTGACAAAATATTATGACATAACAATAGACAAGGTGGATATAAATAAATTGGATTAATAACTAAACCCAAAAGCATTTAAATAAATACTTAAAGTAAATGCATTAATTTGAATCAAAGTAATTTTGAAAACTGGGTTCAACATGACCAAACATACAACTTGCCTTGAAATAGATCCTGGTACTGGTCCTGATCTTGATGCACTCCTTCTTCTTCACAATTGCCCGAAGAATCAACGTCTACTCGCAAACGAAGCAAATAAATAAATAACAGAAAGAAAACAAACTCTAAAAATTAAATAAAAATCTTAGATAAATAGATCTCAAATTTGGATGAATTTAGAAATTTGAATGGGCTCAATCGGAGTTCGGATGAAGAAGATATGACTTTTGGAAGATCTAATCTAAAGAGAAAAAAAGGAGAAACTGGAATTTTTGATATTTTCTGAATTATCTTTCTATTAAAAAATCGGATTACTACACAATTCTGACATCAGCCCTGGAATTTCCAAATTAAAATAAATCCAAAGAAAAGGGTGAGACAATGACAGGTGGGCCCAGGGTCTATAGACTCGGTCCACGCAATGGATCGATCTAATGGTCCACGGGCTCACGTAACAGCGCTCTGACATTGAGGCCCACATGGTAGTGGCCTGATCCATCGTAGATTGGATCTACATGGGATTGGGATCTGGGTTTGGCATGAGATGGCACACGGGCACTAGCGGCTGACAGGGACGCCACATAGGTGACATGTAGGCATGGGGTACATCCAAATTTTCTATGCTTTAAAAATCCTTTGAATAGTTAGTAGGGAGAAAATTCACCATTTGGATTTATTTGAATTTAATTCAAAAGCTTAATATTGGACTTTGTGCATCAAAATAATTTAATATGATTAAAGTCAACATCAACAATGGTCAAAACTATTTTGTTTGGATTCTATGTGCTTGGATATATTTTCTAGATTTTTCTAGAATTCTTCCAAGTTCATTTGCTAATTTATATTGCTATTTGGAGTTTCTACTATTTTATAAAATGGAAAACCTAATTAAAATCCCAGGAATAGTGATCAGGCCAAATTCCATCGGCCCAATCCCCTTTCTCCACACAAGGCATTGGCGGCCTTTTTTCACATGAGCAAGCCATTAACCACGCTGCGTGCGCGATCGTCGCCTTTGATTATTTGTCATGTGGGCCTGCGTCCTTGAGTCGCTGATCGGTGGGGCCGCCACCACGTCCTCGTCCTCGTCCGGGACTCCTTCTTCGTGCCCGAGCTAGACTCCAGCGCCACTGCCTCCTGTCGTTTTGGGACCCACGTAGGGCACGTCTCCCAGGGATATTTAAGGCTCTGAGGACCTCCATCCCTCGCACCCCGAGCAGCGCCGCCCACAAAACCCGAGCCGCCTGTGCCCTAGTCTGCGCTTGGAGCCCTAGCCGCCGCTGATGAATCACGGTGGCCCGATCTTCCGATAGGTTCGATTGATTTCGTCGTGAGGACGTTGACGCTTTGAGGCTTCCGACCCGCAGATCATCACCTCGCAATTCGCTACACCCGCACGACTGCCGTTATCAACCACGCTTGCACGCGATCGACCTTACCACGAGGGTTATGATTCCTGCAAGCAATCGAAGCAACTCACAAGAACAAGGTAGATGCAATCTGAAATATATTGCAAATATAGATGAAGTTCACAAGTGGGGTTCCTCAAACCGAACAAGCGGCGAAACTGCAAAGTGGCAGAATAATCTAAGAAAAACCCAACCCCAAACTGTGGCGGCTGCTGCAATATATAGGAGGGGGGAAGAACATGAGGAGGCTGACCTAGGGTTGTGCTGCCATGTGGGGAGGCGTACACATCCTGGGCTTTGACCTCGCCATGCCTACAAGGCCGTATTAGGCCCAAAACGGTGACGCAAAGACCCTATTTCAAAGTCTCGACCAACACCCAATGTGGTCATTCTCGGTCGTGGGATGGTCGTGAGAGCTTGAGACCTAGTCGAGATCTGGCGAGATCTGGTCGTGAGCGGGTACACACAGTCGTGAGAGCTTGCAGATCATATGATCGGTCGTGGGGTGGTCGTGAGCTTGAGACACAGTCGTAGATGGTTTGGATCCTCCCAAGATTCCTAAGTAACAGGAGATCCCAATTTTTAGGTAGCATACCATTCGCATAAATAAATTATTAGCACCTAGAAACGAGCTCACCTCATAATTTAAGTGATGTGCACGAGCTCTTGTCATAGGACCTTGTAGCTTAGCAACCGGATCTGGAGGATGTTGTGTAGTGCGTGTATCCGAAGGAGTGATGTCCTCATCAGCCGCCGTCGTCTTTAGTGCCGGCCGCGAGACCTTGTCATCATTGCCGCCGCTCCAGTGCTCCTCATCTCCCGTGATCACCACCGTCGGGATCGCCGTAGCACCTGCATCTCGAAGCCGCTGTCGCCTTCGCCGAAAAACCCCTCTAGCGCTGTCACCGTCGAGCCTGAGCTTTCGTCTTCGCCAAAACCTCACCGTCGGCCGCACCCGTCACCCTCTCGCGTCGGTGAGCCCACCAATGAGTTCACTAGAGCACCCTCTACACACCGGAACCACCCGCCGCCGTCGAGTTGCCGCCGTTCGCCGGATCCATTGGAACCCGTGCGCCGCCGCCCTCACCGTCGTCCACGCCAGCGCCACCTCAGCGCCAGCTCAACCTCTGTGCGTGCGTGGCGTATATGTGGCATTGAGCCAGCGCCGATTTAGCACCCGCACGCCACATCACCCGAGCCCGGTTCAATGGAGTTGGTCCACCGTGAACCATGAGGCTGACATATGGGCCCCACATGTCAGAATTTCCTTTTTCTTTTTATTTTTTCGGAAATTCCCTCGCTGATGTTAGCATTGCGCATTAATCTGAATTTTCAATTGAAAAATAATTGAGAAATTCGGATTAATTCCAAATTAGGGTTTCTTTTAGATTCAAACTTCCAAAGCCCATATCTTTTGCATCCGAACTTTGATTTAGCCCATTCAAATTTTTAAATTCATCTAAATTCAAGATCTATTTATCTAGGATTTTTATTTAATTTTTGGAATTGTTTTCCTCTATTATTTATTTGTTTTGTTTGCTTGCTTCGTTTGCGAGTAAACGTTGATACTTCGCGGAGATTTAAAGAAGAAGGAGCATCTCAAGAGCAAGATCAGTACCTAGACGAATTTCTAGAAAAGTTATACCTTTGATCATATTGAACCCAGTTTTCAAAAGTTATATTGATTCAAATTATTGCATTTACTTTAAGTAATTATTTAAATGCTTTTGGGTTTAGTTATTAATCCAATTTGTTGTATCCCCCTTGTCTATTTGTTATGTCATAATCTTTTGTCACCCTAGATTGGTTTATTTAGTTGGTATTATCGTAGCACCAACGCGGGTTGGTTAGATGCGATTAGTCTGCTTAGCTATGCCACGAGTCATCATTTCATGTAGGATGCTATTATAAACTTGACTCAGTGATTATGGAACTAAGTGATAAATTGTGTGTACTATGTGCTATTACTTGTTGATGGCATATGTTGCACTTAACCAACAGGTGGGAAAAGATTTAGACGGAGGCAAGTGGTACTGTGTATTGTTATGGTGGAGCTGTGTGCATAGGGATTTGTAGTGAATTGGAAGTCTTGCCTTGGTCAATTAAGGAATTAACTTTTGTGCACCACTGAACTGAGCCTTAATGTACGACCACATGCCTGATGGGACGGGCCTAACTTAGTAAGTTATGGATTCTTGACATTGTTACTCAGGTAGTAGGTTAGGCTGTGTTGCATGGGTGGAGGTGTGCTACCAAGTAGTTAATCACAGGGCGGTTCGCCGTGTCCTTGTCCAACGGTGTGTGTCATACCAATCACTATGTATAGTTTGGTATGACGGTTCGTAAGCACACTGGGAGTATAAATGCTTGAGATGAAGTTTTTGAAACGTTTTGTTATGATTAGTGCTTGCAACACTAGTTGTATCTTGTGGGTAAAGTGTACAAACTTTGCAGAGTGTTAAATCAATCTATTCCAATAGCTGCGTCCGCGGTCATAAATATACTCGGGGATTTTACACGAGGGGTAGGTTTTCTTAAAATAATTGGGAAGGGAGCTATGTGATCTAAGTCATATGACTATGTGAATAACTTGTTTAGGCTATGTGTTTTTGTGAAATCAAATTGTTAAATTATTATTGTTTATTTGTTTTACTTTATGCTTTCAATCTATTATTCATATTCAAACTGCAAATATTGTATTTCTGTAAAATAACCACAGAAGTCATTCCTTTGGAACAAGCCATCATATATAAATTGCATTCTCTGGTATAACTTGCGAGTACGGTTATGTACTCATGCTTGCTAAATCAAATCAACAGAAGAGGAGGAGTCATCGCCTACTTTCGAGGAGGAGTTCAACGAAGGTACTTGATCGTAGGGTCTTGATCCTAGTCGGTTGCCTGTGGTGAATTGATGGGACTCCGCTGAAGATTTCTGTTCCGCTGCTATTTAATTCTCTGTTAGCCCTACGTGGCTTAATAAGTGTAAACTCGACCATAAGGTCAAAACCCTTATTTGTTAATCAAATTTCTCGTTTATGGTATTAATCGTCTTATGTGGATCAATATTCATCTATGTTGACACTATGTGCACTAGCGTGATCCTGGACTAGTGCATTATACACAGAGGGTCCAGAATTGCATTTTTAGGTCCCGACACTGACGTGGGCACTAAGGTGGCGGGGACATGGCGGCTCAACAGCGACGGAGGCTTGGGAACCAAGGGTTCCGACAACTAGCAGCTCTCCGACGGTGGCGGAGGTGCGCAAAACGAAGAGGGTGCGATGGGGAACTCAATGCGATGCTCACAAGTGCTCGAGGGTGACTGAGGCGATCGGCGGTAAGGTCGAAGCGGAGGAGAGGTCTCGGGCTCGTCGGGATTGGTGTTCTGGCGATGCCTCGACGAAGTAAAGGCGTCCAAGGTGTAGCCCACATCCGTGCGATGCCGAAGGTGCAGACCACAAGGCTTGAGCAGCTCCGGCGGCGACGAAATCCCTCGTCAAAGTTGGTGGTGGCGCAATTCCTTCCTTGAGCTCCTGCGGCGGCTAGGGCTCAGCGCTGAGGCTTTGGCGGCTAGGGTTTGGTGCGGAGGTCGAGGGCTCCCGTTTCGTTTATACGCGGTCGGCTAGGAGAGTCCGAGGCACGCACGTTGAAAGAGCATCCTGCAATGGTGGAAACGAATCCTCAACAGATTCGGGAACGATCAACAGTGATACGGTGGGGCCCACGCATCAATGAGCAACACTCGAACGGAGACGCCAGAGTAAATGACGTGCAAAGACTAATCTGGTGGGACCGAGTCTTGTTGTCTTGGTGCGAGAGAGATAGAGGCGACATGTGGGACCACATGTCGTGAGACGCGGTGTCTTGGCGGTGAATGGGCATATAGTGCCAAAGAGAAAATGGAATAGGGCTGGGTTTTGGCCCATTAGCTTTTCTGATATTTTAATTTATTTTTTCTTTTTAGAAATTAACAGAAAATGCAAATGACAATTAGAAAATAACAAATAAGCTCAGAAAATTTTTAGAAAAATCTAGAAAATATATCCAAGCACATAGAATCCAAATAAAATAGTTTTGACCCTTGTTAATATTGACATTAATCATATTAAATGGTTTTGATATTAAAAGTCCATATTAAGCTTTGAATTAAAATTCAAATAAAATATCAAAGGTGAATTTTCCAACTAGTAACTAAACAAAAAGATTTTTAAAGCTCAGAAAATTGGAATGTTACAAACTGGCATAACTTAGTTCTCTCGGCCTTAGACAGAGTGTAACAAGTAGGGAGAAGGTACATTCATCCTTTATCGATCTTTGTCGATGCTAACTCAGGTCTGATGTCCATATCAACCAAGTCAAGCCGTGCGTTGACACCATCCTTTGTTTTGTCATGAGTATTCAGTAAGAGACTAATGAATCTGTCACATACATTCTTCTCTACGTGCATGGCGTCGATGCAGAGGTGAACTTCTAGGTGCTCCCAATAAGGTAAGTCTCAAAATATTGATCTCTTCTTCCAGATGTTCTTCTCACAGGTCCTCGATTTATGTCTCTTTCTAACCACAACATCTAAATCCTTAACCATATCATAGACCTCTTTTTCACTTAAATTCCTTGGAGCTAAACTGTCCTCCTTCTCTCCGTCGAATTGTTTCTTCATCCTGCGGTATGGGTGAGCCCTCCGAAGGAACTTACGGTGACGCATGTACAAGGTTTTGCGCGAGTGCTTCAGCCACACACTCTCGGTATCATCTGAGCAGTGAGTAGAGGCTTTAGCCCCTTTTGTACTCTGGCCCGACAGGTTAGCAAGGGCACGATAATCATTTATGGTGCAGAACAATAAGGAGCGTAAAGTGAAGTTCTCTCATTTGTACGCATCCCATATTTGTACCCCTTCGATCCATAGTATTTTTAGATCATCCTTCAATTGTGCTAGATACACACATCAATAACATTTTTCAGGTTTCTTCGACCCTTAGATAAGTATGGACAGCAAAATATACTTTTGCTTCATACACAACCAAGGAGAAAGGTTGTAGATACAAAGAGTCACATGCAAAGTGTTATGTCGGCTGCTCATGTTACCGAAAGGATTCATTCCATCTGTACTCAATCCAAACCTTATATTCCTCGGTTCCACACCGAAGTCTGCAAACCTCCTATCGATGTTTCTCCACTGGGCAGAATAAGCAGGGTGTCTTAGCTTTCCATCCTTCTTACGCTCCTTCGAGTGCTAACGCAGCAATTTTGCCTCCTTTGGGTTCGCAAAAAACCACTTCAAATCAGGAATTACAGGAAGATACCACGCCACCTTAGCAGGAGGTCCTTTCTTCACCTCGATTCCCTCGCCGTCATCTGATTCATTCTTATACTTGTATCGTCATGCGTTGCACACCAGACATACATGTATGTTTGCATACTCTTTACGGTAGTGGATACAACTGTTCAAACATGCATGTATTCTTTTTTACTTCCATTCCCAATGGACAAATAACATTCTTAGCTTTGTAGGTAGTTTTGGGAAACTCATTTCCCTCCAGCAAGCATGTCTGCTAAGGGACCTGACAGCGCTGTGAAACTCTTGTCGGACCAACTGTTGCTTGCCTTCAATTTTAGCAGTTCAAGCACGGATGACAACCTTGTGTACTTCGACTTGCAGCACATAAACAAAGGTTTCTCCGAGTCCTCCATCAAGCTCTGAAATTTAACATACCCTCTCTCATCACATTTTCCTCCTGCATCGCGAAGCATCTGATCCAGATTTTCATCATGCAGCCTATTCGAATCGGAACCACAATCGACATCATCCAGTGTCATATCATTGACTTCGTCGACGATGTCGTTATTAATACCTTCATGTATAATCTGCTCTTCACCGTGATTGGTCCAACATGTATACCCCTTTTTTAAACCACTTCGAATCAAATGTGCTTCGATCTGCGCTCGGTTCTTAAACATCTTCAGATTCTCGCAGTCAATGTATGGATAGTACATATATTACACCTCCTTATTCAACATATCCTCCTCGGCAGCTCTTGTAAAAGCAGACATGCTATTAATGTACTCTTCACTTACATGATTCTCAGTGTACATCTAGCTTCGGTCCAACTACGCTACACATATAACAATTTAGTGTTAAATATTGAATTAATTAATTAATATATATATATATATATATATATATATATATATATATGATCAAGTAGCTATATGTAGCAAGAATTAATTAAATTGAATTAAGTAGAAATAGACTATGAATTGGCTAAACCCTAAACCTTAAACCATGCTAGATGTAAATAATCTTCTCTCTACATCAAGCTAGATCTAAACTATCTTCAATTCTCTATTTACCAAGCTAGATCTAGAATATAATACAATTAGGAATAAATTACTAACCATAGATTGTCAAGAACAAATAGATCTACAATCACTCTTTCTTTAAAAGAGTGAACTAATAGAGAGAAGGTGTTTGGATTAGGACAGTAAGCTAATAAGAAAAATTCTTTTGAAAGAATGTAAGAATAGAGAAGGTGTTTGGATTAGGACTGTGAGCTAATACCATGCTAGATGTAAATAATCTTCCCGCCTCCTCCGCGGTCTTCTTTCACCAAATGGTCTCAAAGCCCCACCTCCTCAAAGCAACAGCCTGCTGTGAGAACAGATCTGGAATTTAAGACAGATCTGTGAAGGTCGGGTCTGCAATAAGTAAAATTATCACATACAATTTTTAATACAAACCGTCTGTGATGAGTTAATTATCACAGACGGTTTTAAGAAAAAACCGTCTGTGATATTTAGTAGTATCACATACAGTTCTTGTTTAGAACCGTCTATGATAATTCACAAACAGTTTTCAACATGAACCGTCTATGATATTACCTCGTCATAGACAGTTTTTAGCGCAGCCAGTAACACAGACGGTCGCTAAATCAAAACCGTCTATGATTGTATTTAATACTAACAGTTTGGTCAACCATCTGTGATGAGACGTCTAGTATTAGCGTTTTTGTAGTAGTGTAAAAGCCTCTCAATATAATATCCTAAATAGTAAAGCACCTAAGTCGTATCCTTATGCTAAAAAAATATTGTAGCAAATCTAGCCGCACAAATGCGCAATTTTTACATAAAGCTGGGTATAAACCGAGCTCGCACTAACATGTTATGCCATATCATCGTATTGGAGTGTCTGAACATCATCAGAGATTTCTTCAGCAGAGAAAGGGTTAGTTAATTTGGTTCTCACGTACCCATGGTTAATATTTAACTATCTGAACATCATCTCTTGTCATATTGAAGTATCTACATTTTGTCATTTACAGCTGCGTTGGTTAGTGCGAGTGGTTACTTATCACATTTTATCATTTACATCTACAAGGGTTCCTTGGCGGCTTGGCCCAGAGGATAAATTAACCACCATGCACCACGGTTGAATTAATCATATTTTGCTAATCAGTGTGGCACCCGTGGCTTATGACCAAATACAACAATTAGAATCCACTAACTATTGTTCCCAAACTGTTAATCAAAAGATTAACCAAACTTTGAAGCAACGGAGTCAAGGTTGCAAATAGTGTATAGCGGCAGATCCGCTTAGCATTTCACCATATAGCATGATATATCAGCAGATAAACGTTAAGAAATGATTATATATTATTTTCCCATAATGTTGCATTATTAAAATTATTAATAGAACGCATTGGATACATTTACACAATATGAGGCTAATTTTATCAATAATAATACATGGACTATATAATCAGCCTATGTACAATATAGGGTTTTACAGATTGAGTAATCAGATACATGGGAGGATTGATAATATCAGATCTAGATTCTTTTAGAGAGGATCTAATGACAAAGCTAGATACCACATGGTCAAATGGAAAGTTGTTTGCAGACCTAGAGACTTTGGAGGTTTGGGTGTTTTAAACACCAGGCTTATGAATGATTGCATGCTTAGAAAATGGTTGTGGAGAATGAGTGATGCTAAGAATGAGTTGTGGTTTCGTTTACTAAAAGCTAATTACTTTTCTCATGGTGACTTCAGGGATTCTTTACATCTTAAGGGGTCTCAATTCTAGAAAGACTTGAGCAGAGTTAAACATTTGTATAATAGGGGTGTTTCCTACCAGGTAGGTAATGGCAAGAGTATTTTTTTTAGAAGGATGTATGGATTGGTGATAGTCCACTTTATATTAGATTTAACAGGTTGTTCGTTATTTGCACTAATCCTAATATCAAGATTGCAGATTGTCTGGTTCATGACACTTGGAATATCAGGTTTGTAAGGACCTCTGGGGTGATAGAAGAGGGGTTATGGAAGAATTTGAAAGAGCTTATTCAAGGGGTGACTCTTCATAAGGATAAGGACAGAGCTATTTGGTGTTTGGAAAAATCCAAGCAGTTCTCTGTCAAGTCTCTTTATAGACATATTATTTTTGGGGGTGTCATTGCTAAAAGATTCCAATACATCTGGAATATTAGGATTCCTCTGAAGGTCAAGATTTTGCTTTGGCAATTATATTTGAATAGACTTCCTACTACAAATCAGTTGGTGCTAAGACACTGGAAAGGGGATACCAACTCCTAGTTATGTGGAGTGCCAGAAGATTCTAACCATGTTTTTTTCCAATGCTTAATGTCTAACTTTGTTTGGACTTGCTTTAGAGAAATCTTTCATTGGAAGAGCTGTCCCAAGTCTCTAGATGATTTTCATCTAGGTTGGTTAGATTACAGAGGTGCTAATGACTATAATCTTGGGTTATTCAGTTTTGCAGCGTATGCTTGGACAATTTGGAAATGCAGGAATAGAGTAGCAATTGAGAAGACTTTTTGTAATCAACCTCTTGGGGTTGTTTTCAACATTGTATCCTGTTTGCAGCGTTGGTGTACCCTTCTATGAAAAAATGACTGGAAGAAGCTCGGAGTGCTGGTGGACTTGACGATGGAATGGCTGCGAAGATTCAAATGCTCCTGATTTCTGACGATTTGCTGGTGGAGCTAGAGTTGATATACTTGAATAGCTGAAGGACCTTAAAAACGAAGGAACTCGATTAGGGGAGATGGCCTCGAGAAGTTTCCTCGAGAAGCTTCCCGATATGCCTCCTCCCGTGAAGGGCTGTCGCCTCGACGCCGACGGCGTCAACGTCGCCGTTGAGGTCTCCTCACGGCCGTGTGACATGCAACGGCTTTGCGCGGAAGCTTCGAGACTTGGGGACGCGTCGGGTCGGGCTCGGCCGGATTCCACGACCGTAGATAGATGGGCGACATCTGGCGAGATCCGCCATGGCAAGCTTCGTCCTGATGGGCCGGCCCATCGCCATCGCCATGGTACGCTGCTCTTTGACCTTTTTGACCACTCGTGGCGTCCGATCCCTTCTTCGGTGTGGTATTGGTTGCCCAAACTCGCGTGCCTAGGTGATCTAGGGTTCGTCGCGAGAGCGAGCGAGGTGCGCCGGCTGGGTTCGCGTGCTCGGGTTGCGAGGAGGATCTGAGATCCTCCACCTCTACATCACTCTTTTGTTGAGGTTGTGAAGGAAGGGGTGATGGATCGTGCGCGCGGTCGGTACCCTCGTCGTTTTGGCTCGAGTGGATCTCGCCATTGGGTCGGTGGCAAGAGAAACGCCCCTGATGATTGGATGGAAGAAGACGACTTGATGAGGGTGGATGATCTTCGGGAGAAGCTATCCAGAGATCCATATCTAAAAAGGAGAGTCCACGAGGATCATCAGGGGGGCAGTATGAACTCAGGTATGCTTCAGAAATCCTCAGTTGTTGATAGATCTGGTTATGGGGCTCGTCATTAAGGAGGGTTCGAACAGAATATGGATTGGGGATCTCGTAGAGATGAGTCACTTAGAGGTTCTATTCAAGGAGGTTCTGGACATAGGGGTGATCATTCTTGGTTGGAACACCATAGATCCGCTCCTCGACGGGACAATCTTGTGAACACTGGTAAAGGGGATGAGCAGAAGAAGACTTGGGGTGAATACAGGGGTCTTAAGATCTGAAGACAAGGGCATCTGTTTCAGATGTCAACAGTCTGGGCATCACCAAGCCCGTTGCTCTAACCCGCCTGTTTGCTACAAATGCAAGAAGACTGGTCATTGGACCTCTAGTTGTCCTAATGAGAAAAAGAACACTGGTATCAAACTGTTTGGTTATGGTATTCCAAGTCAAGGCTTTTATAGTCTGCAAGTCCCTGGTACGAACTTAGAAGATCATCATTTTGCTTCTGGGGTGATTCGTATCACAGAAGGGGTTGCTACTGTGCAAAGGATTGAGGCAGAGTTGAAACATCTTATTCTGGCCAAATGAGACTAGAAGGTTCGTAAAATCTCAGATACTGAATATGCTGTTGTTTTTCCTTCAAAAGAAATTCTTGAATCCTGGTCACGCACTAGAGGGGTAGAACTAGCTCTTCATTCCATTAAAGCCAAAATTGATAAATCTACTCTTGACCCCAAGGCTTCTTCAGTTTTGAAGGGAGTGTGGGTTAAAGTGTCTGGTATCCCTGTTTTTGCAAGATCAGCTGAGATAGTCAAAGATATTGCTAGTACCGTGGGGGAGCCAATTGAGGTGGACGATATCAGCTTGTTGAGGGTCTATTCTATTAGAGTTAAAATTTACAGTCGAGATCCCTTTAAGATACACTGCTTTGTGGAAATTTTTATCAATGCTATTGGATATGAAATTAAGTTTGAGGCAGAGGGGGAACTGGCAACCAAGAAGGGTGTTCATTTCAAAGATTTCAGACATAATCCTAAGGATGACAGGCATGAAGAGGATGAGGAGGAGGAAGAGGAAGATTCTCATGGAAGTAACAACAAAACAGAATGGGAAAAGATGGCTGAGAAATATGGGGGTGAGATTAACCAAATAAGTGAACAGAAAAGTGGGGGTGATAATACTAAATCCAAAAACAAATGCCAACAAGCGGAAGTTACACATGAGGACTCAACTTGTAATGATGACTTGCAATCTGATCTCAGGGAGGCCCTTCCAATTGTGCCTCTTGTTTTCAGTTTTCCTGATATGGATAGAACTGATGGTCCGCGGGATGTATCTACCAAGAAGATTGAGGGTGTTCTGGAGACTTTTGATCATCAGACTGAAATGGATCCTCCTATTCCTCCTGGAGCTATAGTGGTCCACACTGGGCAAGGACCTACTTTGCTGGATGCCATTTTGTGGCCATGCCTAAAAACTCCTATGAAGAAATCTTCTCCTGGGTTGTCTCTATCTTCTAGCACTCAGTCTGCTAAAAGAATTGAATCTAGGGAAGATAACTTGGAAAATGGTGATAACCTTGTTGAAGCTGTTGAGGGGGAAATACTTTTGGAGGATGAAACTGATTTTGGCATTTCAGAGGAAGTTAGCGAGACCAAGAAAGTAACTGTTGATGACACTAAGGAAGTCAGTGGTTTCTGTAAATCTCCTCTTGAAGGGGGATTAGATGGGGAATGGATCATATCTAAGAGGAAAGGGGGGTCTTCTAAATCTAAATTTAAGGAACCTCAAATTGTTGTTAGGAAAAGTAACAGAATTCAGGATCAGGGCATACCTATGCAACAAAAGGCTACTCTTCTCAAATCCATTTAAATTTTGGAGACTCAAGGTAAACCTCAGTCTAATCCTTTTACTATTCTCAATGATGCTTCTGTTAATCATTTAGAATTTGTTGCTTCTTCTTGTGATATTGTTCTTGGGTCCCAAGATATAAGTGCAAAAGAAGTAATATCCGCTATGCAAGTGCAGGAACTTGTAAGGGCAGCTTTGGCCAAAGCTGAAGCTGACCTAAAAGCTAAGTCTGCTCAGACTGAGGTGACTACTAGATCTGAAGATAAAAGGGGTGTGGATGTTTGTTTGGAGACACAAGTTGGTGAAACAAAAGGGGTGCAGGGTTTCAAAGTGAATAAGAAGTTGAGAAGCAGGGTTCAACCTAGCAGAAGCATCAAACTAAAAAGTAGAACAAGAAAATTCTCTTTTGGAATATGAGAGGCTTTGGTAAAGCTGCGAGGAGGAGGCAACTAAGAGATTTGATTTGTGGAGAAAAGTTGGATGCAGTGGGCATTCAAGAGACTTTCATAACAGACTTCACTAGACAAGAGCTTGACTCCTTGACAAGAGGTCAAAACTTTGGCTGGACTTGGACATCTGCTGTGGGGCATTCTGGTGGAATTTTATTGGGGGTGAACACTAGTGAGTTGGACATTGAAGGTGGTGACCAATGGAGATTTTTTGTGAGTCTGTATATTAGACATAAGAAGTTTAATTTCATATGGGAGCTCCTGGTTATTTATGGTCCTACTCAGCACCATTTGTCTCAAACTTTCTTAGGTGAACTGGATAGAAAATGTCAGGATGCTGTCCTTCCTATGGTTTTAGGGGGAGACTTCAATTTAATTAGAAAAGCTGAAGACAAAAGCTCTCGGAATCTCAATTTTTCTCTGATAGATAACTTCAATGAGTTTATTGCTGATAATAAGCTTCTAGAGATTAAACGAAAGGGTCCTAAGTTCACTTGGACTAACAAACAACATTGTCCAATTATGGCTAATTTGGACAGGGTTCTGGTGTCTACTGAATGGGAATTCAACTTTCTTCTATGTTCTGTTATTACTTTCCCAAGAGTGGGCTCAGACCACAATCCTATTTGCTTGTCCTTTGGGACTGTTGAGTCTGAAAGGAAAAGGGGTTTCTATTTTAACAAGTACTGGCTTGAGATGGAAAATTTCAGAGACATAGTACTACATAGATGGGAAGAAATATGTAATAAAATGCCTGCAAGGATTTACTCTTTGTATAGCTGGAATGGTGGTTTAGCTACTTTGAGACAGTTTTTGAAAGGTTAGGGGTGCAAATGAGTGTGGGCATTTCAGAAAAGACAAGAAAATTCTTATAGAACATATCAGTGACTATGACAGAAAAGCTGAGAGGTTCCCTCCAACTTTAGATGACTGGCTGGACAGACATAGGATTGAATAAAAACTGGAGAGGATCTATGAGATTGAAGAAAAGGATTGGCATCAGAAAAGTTAGATGAAATGGATTATCCAAGGAGATGCTAACACTAGATTTTTTCATTGTTGTGCTAATGGTAGGAGAAGGAAAAAACTTCATATACAATATAGAAGATGAAGGGGTGATTCTTACTAAAGAAGGGGCTATCAGAGACCACATCTATAAGTTTTATAAAAACCTCTTTGAGTATGAAGTTGGTCAGAATGTTTGTTTAAATGCTAACTTCTGGGATCCTGGCTCAAAGATTTCAAGTATTGATAATGACAGCTTAGTGCAGAACTTTTCTAAAGCTGAGGTTTGTGACATTATCAAAAGCCTTCCAGTTGATTCAGCACCAGGCCCTGATGGATTCCCTTCTTGCTTCTACAAAACCTTCTGGGGGGCTTTGAGACCTAAATTCATGAACTTGGTGAATGATTTTTTTGTGGGGGAGCTTGACCTTAAGAGACTGAATTATGGGGTGGTCACTTTAATTCCAAAGAATAAGGATGCTAACAACATCAAGCAATTCAGACCTATTTGTCTTTTGAATGTGAGCTTCAAAATCATTACGAAGTTGTTAGCAGTTCGGTTGGGTCAAGTTGCTAACAATATTATCAATGTTTGTCAGACAGCTTTTATCAAGGGGAGAAATATTTTAGATGTGGTGCTCTCACTTCATGAAATTTTGCATGATCTCAAAGTAACTAAGAAATCAGGGATAGTTCTCAAATTAGACTTTGAAAAAGCTTATGATAAAGTGCAGTGGAGCTTTTTGAAAGATGTGCTGATTGGTGAGGGTTTTTCTCAAAAGTGAATAAACTGGGTTATGAGCTCTGTTTAGGGAGGAAAGGTTAGCATTATTGTCAATGGATCTACTGGTCCTTATTTTACTACTCATAGGGGTTTGAGACAGGGAGACCCTCTTTCCCCTCTGCTTTTCAATCTGGTGGCAGATGCTCTGGCTGTTATGATTGAGAAAGCTCAAAAAAATGGCTTGATAAAAGGGGTGTCTTCTCATTTAATTGATGGAGGGGTCCCTCTTTTGCAATATGCTAATGATACAGTTTTGTTGCTAGAATGTGATGACTCTTATATTTTGAATCTCAAGTTTCTTTTATATTGTTTTGAGTGGATGTCAGGCCTGAAAATAAACTATCATAAGAGTGAGGTTTATGTGATTGGGGTGGAAAATCAAGAAGTTGTCAGGGTTGCTAATATGTTTAACTATAAACTGGGAATTCTACCCCTCACATATCTTGGCATTCAGATTGATTCAAAGAAGGTGACTAAGGGGGCTGCTGAGAAGATTCTCATCAAGCTGGGGCACAGGTTAGATAATTGGAAGAACAACCTTCTTTCTTCTGGGGGAGATTGTTCTTGGTTAATAGCTGCTTAAGTAATCAGCCTATGTACAATATAGGGTTTTACAGATTGAGTAATCAGATACATGGGAGGATTGATAATATCAGATCCATATTCTTTTGGAGAGGATCTAATGACAAAGCTAGATACCACATGGTCAAATTGGAAGTTGTTTGCAGACCTAGAGACTTTGGAGGTTTGGGTGTTTTAAACACCAGGCTTATGAATGATTGCATGCTTAGCAAATGGTTGTGGAGAATGAGTGATGCTAAGAATGAGTTGTGGTTTCGTTTACTAAAAGCTAAGTGCTTTTCTCATGGTGACTTCAGGGATTCTTTAGATCTTAAGGGGTCTCAATTATGGAAAGACTTGAGTAGAGTTAAACATTTGTATAATAGGGGTGTTTCCTACCAGGTAGGTAATGGCAAGAGTATTTCTTTTTGGAAGGATGTATGGATTGGTGATAGTCCACTTTATATTAGATTTAACAGGCTGTTCATTATCTGCACTAATCCTAATATCAAGATTGCAGATTGTCTGGTTCATAACGCTTGGAATATCAGGTGTGTAGGGACCTTTGGGGTGATAGAAGAGGGGTTATGGAAGAATTTGAAAGAGCTTATTCAAGGGGTGACTCTTCATAAGGATAAGGACAGAGCTATTTGGTGTTTGGAAAAATCCAAGTAGTTCTCTGTAAAGTCTCTTTATAGACATATTATTTTTGGGGGTGTCATTGCTAAAAGATTTCAACACATCTGGAATATTAGGATTCCTCTAAAGGTCAAGATTTTCCTTTGGCAATTATATTTGAATAGACCAGTTGGTGCTAAGACACTGGAAAGGGGATACCAACTGCTGGTTATGTGGAGTGCCAGAAGATTCTAACTATGTTTTTTTCCAATGCTTAATGTCTAACTTTGTTTTGACTTGCTTCAGAGAAATCTTTCATTGGAAGAGCTGTCCCAAGTATCTAGATGATTTTCATCTAGGTTGGTTAGATTACAGGGGTGCTAATGACTATAATCTTGGGTTATTCAGTTTTGCAGCGTATGCTTGGACAATTTGGAAATGCAGGAACAGAGGAGCGATTGAGAAGACTTTTTATAATCAACCTCTTGGAGTTGTTTTCAACATTGTATCCTGTTTGCAGCATTGGCGTACCCTTCTACGAAAAAATGACCAGAAGAAGCTTGGAGTGCTGGTGGACTTGACGATGGAATGGCTGTGAAGATTCAAATGCTCCTGACTTCTGACGTTTTGCTGCTGGAGCTAGAGTTGATATACTTGAATAGCTGAAGGACCTTTTACCTGGATGTTAAGTCAGTTTTTAGTTCTGCTACTGCCTTGGTCTTTTTAAGACTAGTAGTTTGGTCAGTCTCTGTTTTTTGTCTTTGAATGGCCATCCTTTGCAGCTTACTTTCACTCTTTTGAGGTTATGTTTGGCGAAACTGGTATCCCCAGTATTCTACTTTTTGTAATCAACTTTGTAGTTCCTGTTATTAGCTTTCTATAAAAGTTGGGCTTGGCCTCTTTAAAAAATATATATATAACTAGAAAACTCAATATGCATCATTACAGAATAGGCAAATACGGTCTTTGAATTTAACAAAATGCCATCACAAATAATGAAATAGTTCTAAGAGAGTCACAACTCACAAACTCAACTCACGAATAAAGTAAAGAGCAACCACTAAATAATTAAAGTACTTAAGTTACAGTCCACAAACTTCAAATATAAAAGTAGAGAGCAGCTTATATATAGGACTATTGGTATTGGCCGCTTTAGTGGTTTAGACCAGTGGCAGTTACTCCCCCATCCACCTCCCCAACACACACAAAGCTAACATAAGAAAACTAAGGATGTCGGCGATATATCGTTTATGATGTCACGCGACATATCACCCATAAACACGATATAATGCCATATCGCCGCTATTTGCGACCTCGAATAGAACACAACAATTGTTCCTTGGTCTCAGATAGGTTGCATTGCCTTGGCAAACTTATATGCAATAATTAGTTGTCTTTTCCACCTTGCAAACTTATATGCAAACTTATATGCAACAATTGTTCCTTGGTCTCAGATAGGTTACGGACCGACTCAAACTTAAAATTTAGCATGTAAGCAAAGCATTACATGTATCGCGCGCGTCTATGATTACTAATGCTAGCTATGATTACTCCACATGTGGCCACAGAACGAGAACCCACTACCTTTATATATATACCATGCATATCGATCCTAATTTCTACTTAACAAGTACTCCAAGTCCATCTTCACGTGCAGACTCATCAATCGTTACCAGTTCATCATCTTCACCTGCAGACTCATCAATCGTCGTTAAAACAAGTTCATCTTCGGCTGCAAGCTCATCATCGTCATCATCGGCAGCGACGCTCGGGTGGTCAGCGACTGCTGGAGGGATGATATTCGGGTCGTTGATGTCATGTATGCTCGCCCGCTTGCACTGTTTGAGCTCGATCTTCTGCTGCCTGATTGCGAACTTCTGGAAGTGGCTGGCGATCTGGGTCGGGCTCCTCGTCTTTACGAACTCCCGCGCCAGTGTCTTCCACCTGCCCTTCCCGTGTTTCTCAAGACCCTCCAAGAATAGCCTGCGATTCATCAACGTATTAGTTGATCAATACCAATCTGTAGGTAGATGCATTCAACGTCGACGTACGTATGCGGTGAGTTGGAATTGACAAATTAAATCCTTAGCTCTTTGGCTATGGGACGGAGCAATGCTATAGCTAGTTATACGTACGTTAATATTTACAAACCCTAATTAAGTAAAGATTAGTCGAGTTTAGCAGTAGTACAAAGAATACAATTATATGTTCAAATTGTCAGAGTTGTGTAGCGAATATATATAGCTCTACACTATGCACTGTAGCATCTGGTTGTGTAATTGCACAGGGGTTTATATACATATACGTTGGATCGGACCTGACCACATGTCTAGATCCAACCGGGTTTACTCCCGGGCCGCATGTCCTCCTAGGCAGGGTTTTTTCTATCGAGCATTAATTTTTACCGGGGGTGACCGGTAAGGCCGAAAATCGGAAAATTTCGACCAATTTCGGCCGAAATTTCCAATTTTTTTTTAATTCTCCGGATTTTAAATTTCAAAAAATCAAATTCGGACAAAATTCAAGCAAATTCAAATTTTTTGGCCGAAATTTATCCAAATCGGAGCCGGTTTGAACTTCTACCGGCACCCACCGATACAACCGATTTTACCGAAAATTGGCCGATTTTCGGAACCCTGCTCCCAGGGCCACATGTCCAAACATGTTGAACACAACTAAACCTACGGGCTGCCACATGCAAACCCTATAGCAACAGCCTTATAAGTGGTTATGGACCTTTTTTTCCTCTAACCTCTAAAAGACTAGTCCAATAGGTGAAGTCTCCTCACATTGATAAGTTGTGCTTAACTAGGGTATCGGAGCAAGTTAACCTACGCAAACTCTAACACAAAGCCATGACTGAGAGATAGTAAAGCATGCAGGACTACGTACCTGTGCTCCTCTGTTGTCCAGTTCACGGACTTGCTCCTCTTCCCGTCGCGCTTCCCCTTCTTGCCCCTCTCCTCCAATATCTCGCCGCCGGTAGTCGACGCCGGCGCACTAGCGTCCTCCCCAACCGCTGCTGCTCCGGCGGGAGCCTCGCCACCCGCCGGCGCAGCAGCGGCCTCCTGCAGGTCCCAGTCCCACTCGGGCGGCGTCTCCACCCCCGGCGCCTCCAGGACGCGCCTCAGCTCAGCGACCACGCACTCGTACCGCTGGCACACCTGGGCTGGCGTCGTGTCGCCGAGGAGCGCCGCGATGCGGTCCCACCGCGGGTACAGGCGGCAGAGCAGCATCTCCAGCAGCTTGTCCTCCTGCCGCGTCCATAATCTCCACATAGGCACCGGCACCAGCTCGGGCGCGGGAGCCGGAGCCGGTGGTGGCGGGACGCCGTCGCTCGCGGACGTGGTGTCTGCATACATGGGGGCGTACGTGCGAGTTTTATGGAACGGCGTTAATTAGGGCTGCCTTATTATTTATGTACGCACGCACGCGCGCAAATTAAAGCGTGTTGTCAGGGCGGCAGAGTCTTGGTAGTTACCGGCGGCAAAGGGGTTAAGAACAGACAGATAGATAGGTTAGATGATTTGAACTGTCAAGGAGATCGAGTTAGTCCGGTGAAAAGTTACTATATTTTTTTGCTATACGTTTTTTATTTTTTTAAGATCTCCGAGATGGTTTTGACCGTTATTTTTATATTTTTATATTAAAATTTACTAATAAAATTATAATATTATAAAATAAATCTAGTGATATAATTTTTATATAGTATAGTTTTAAACCTAGTAACACTCAAATTTTAGAAAGTTTGGTTGGACGAATTCTACAACATCAAGTAAAAAACAGAGGGAGTATTCTGCTAGCGCTTACTAATCCAGTTTCCAGTCTCTGTACGCGTTTCCGGGTAATGCTGCAAGCCTGCAAGCTTACTAGAAGAAGGCAGCTGTCCGACAAAGAAACCATCGTACGTTGTGCATGCAGGTTAGCCTCTCGTGGGCCACGGGAGCGAACTAAGGCCCATTGGCGTAGGAGGAGTCCAGTCTGCTAAAATCCCCAAATCGAAACTGACTGATATCTGAATCCAAATCGATCGAATCAGCACTGTGACTACGTGATTGGACGATCAAAGTGGCAGTGTTAGGCCAGTATTCCCCTGGTGCTTTGGGTAGGGTGTCAATCTGATAAAAACTATCCGTTTTATTCGACTACCGTATTCGATAAGATACAAAGAATATGGTTTATATTTTTTCATTCGATTAACAATTTCTTCCCCATTCGTATTTGCATTCGTGTAAAAAATATGGATACGAATATGGTATGAACTTCTGTCATCCGAAATATTATTTTATCTGCATTATTCATATTCAAATTCGATAAAACTATACACACACACACATATATACATATAATTGCAGTATGGCTAATTAGTTGGATGAATATTTTTAGTTTCATATGAATTCATATTTTAGGTGAAATAGATAAACTAGAATAATTAAGTGTGCTAGGTATCATAAATATCTTATCATTACGTAAGCTATGAGGATATCCGAATTCAACAGAAATTGAGTAGGTATTCGATTCATATTGGTTACAACATTTGATTCGTATTCGATTCGGACACCCCTGGCTATAGGGTTCCCAATGTGTTTCTTGTTGGCACGGGAAATTCTCGTGCGCCCGGTGAAGCACACGGGAGGAAATAAAAACACACGGACATATCAACTTCCCATGTGTACAGAGCATACACATAGGAAATTTACGCTCTAAACAATTAATGGCCATGCTCTTTCACCCTAAAAAATTGTTCCCGTCGACTTCAACAATCACTTTCCCCTTCCCCGTCTCTCTCCACCCTCCCCGAGCTCCCACAATCCCTATCGCCACCTATCTTCTCCACCTTCCCCGCCACCACCACATCCCAACTTGCAGCCACCACCACAACCCTTCTCCGCTCTCGCTGTTGCTAGATCCGGTCAGTGGCACCCCTAATTCTAGCCCCCTACGCCTAGATCCAAATCGGCGTCCATAGATTCGCCTGTCATTCCTAGATCCATAAGCGGTCATGGACGGGCCGGAGTGCAGGCGGCGGTGAGGGAGAAGGGACGGCAACGTTCAAGGAGGCTATAGAATAGGGCAACTTGGAGAGGTGGTTTTTTTTTATTAATTAACTCTTTTTAAAATTTTATTTTAAAGTTAACTCTCGGCGAATTTTATTTCCAATTCTAACCTCTTTGATCATACCACCACTCGTGACGTGACAAAACAATATTGTCACACCATAGGATAAGTTCGCTAAAATAACATTTTTTTTGTCACGCCACTGGTCGTGGCGTGACCAAACAGCACTATCACACCACAGGTGGTGGCGTGACAAGAAATTGCTCAGATACGGGCTAGCGTGACAGCGTTGTTTTATCATGTTATGGGTGGTGATATGACTAAAGGGGTCAGAATTGGAAATAAAATTCGCCGGGAGTTAACTTTAAAATAAAATTAAAAAAGGAGTTAATTAATAAAAAATCCTTAGAGAGAGAGAGATGAAATGATACTTATCAGGTCTGTAATATTGTACTAGCCGGGCGCTGGGGCGCTGGAGAAGCAGAAGAGAGAGCAAGAGAAGAGAGGAGAGCGGAGGACAGCTAAGAACGCAAAGCCGCGAAGGAATCGCAGGCAAGGAAAACGGAGAAAGCATCGGACGGCCGGGACGTAGGGACGCGCGGAATCCGACGCGCCAAAAAATTCGGGCGACGTGGCCTGCGAAATGGAGCCTCAATTTTTATCCTGTTTATACCGGAGGATAAGGCTGCACAATATTAATAAGATTTCTTTAAAGTATACATATCAATGTTTTCGGTGTGTTCTGTTAGGGTGTATTTGGTTTGTTGAATGAAGTGGTCCTGAACCATCCGGTACGGAAAATGAGCTCATTCAGGTGTTTGGTTGGTTGAATGGAATAAAATCATTCGGGATGAGATGGTTCAAGAAATAGGAATATTTCATGTTTATGCTGTATCATCCCGTTCGGGAAAAAAAAATCCCGAACCAGCTCACTCGAATTCCAAGACGTTTGGTGATGTGGCGGCTTGATTTACGAGCTTCAAATGACCATATTTCATAAACCGAGTATCCGATTTGCGATCCGATTGAACCGTTGTGTTCCTTGTCAGTTAATCAACAAAATAAAACCACTCTTGGCATATTTTAGTGTAAAAAATATCATGCGGGCCCCACATATCATAACATCCCAAAGTTTAATGCAATCCAAATACAACCTCATTCATTAAACCAAACGCCATCTTAAACCATCCAGAACCATTCTATCCCACCAACCAAACAAAATCATGTATCATCTTACCCCACCAACCAAACATTATACTTGTATCATCTCATCCAGGACGATCTCATGCTACCTGTACCATTCCATCCTATTCAACCTCATCCACCAACCAAACACACCCTTACAGAACACACCAGATGAGATGCCCACGTGGTTAGACAACAGGCATCCATGTGGCATCGTCCGATGTGTACATATTCACATGCTTTCCTGTGTATATTATTCCACAAAACACATGGGAAACTTTCATGTTCCCCATTGCTCGTATCGTTACGGAGCTCGTTCCCGTGTGTCGTCATTCCTCGTGCGTTAGCCAAGACATAAGGGAAACTAAGCTTTCCTGTGTGTACACAAAGGAAACTCTTATTTCTCCTTAGCTATAGCGCTAAGTACCTAATCTCGACTGCTATCACTCGGGGAAGCCTCCACGTGTGCTTTTGTCACTCGGAGAACTTGTAAGATCTGGCAGTGCAAGTGAGTACCAGTGCAACACAATAGGCTATTAACCACGGCCTAGATTTTGAGTTCTTTTATGATACACTCAATTTAATATATGGCATCTATTTTTTTTATCCAACGATTTAGATTAGTTAGGATTTAATTATACTACATCTAGTATGAGTAGTAAAATCCTCATAAGGTAGAATTATAATTGCTCATGTGAGGATCGCATGGTACAAGAGTATTATTTTCAATCATAGTTAGAAAAGTTCATAATAAGGTCACAAATAAAATTATAAATACAAAGAAAAGTCGGATATGTCATTAACAAATCAATTATTAGATTTAATTTATACTATCAGCGAAAGTCCGTTATACCATTAACAAATCAATTATTAGATTTAATTTGTATATCAGTGGAATGTAAAGTAAAATTTCTCCATATTTTATCCAGCTTTTTGCAATCTTCTGTCTCTACCACTGTGTGTGCACATGATTGCCACGCAATGCGCAACTCCGACGAATAGCTAGAGGAAGTACCTGACTTGCCTCGCAAGGGAAAAAGGGCTTATATGGGAACTGTTCTCACGTGGTGATGCCTTCCACCTAGCGGTTATCTATGTAGGCGTCCCCAAGCGTAGCGCTAATCTTCAGATAAGTTTCCCTTAAGATGTTTGTCGTCGAACTGACTGTGAGGTAAGCACCACTGGTGGCGACCAGCCTTGGTCGAGTTCATGTGGCAAGGGACCCTACGAGTTCATGGGACAAGGGGCCCTAGAGCATCCACAATGCTCCACCTACGATGTATCTAATTGGATGCCACATTAGATTTAAATTATATGGAAGAAAGAGAGTGAAGAGACATAAATGACCACATTAGATAGTTTTGCCTGGTAGGGTTGCCAATTTTACCATTTTATTTGTATAGAGCTAGTTTTACTATTTCGTTAAAAAAAAGCTAAATGAGCACCAAAAAAAAAAAGATCTACCTTGCATGAGATACAACACCTCTTAGTCCTTAAAAAGACGAAAACGGGAAAGGAAGGCCCAAGTGCTACTATCGTCACTACAAGAAAACATGTTTTTTCCGAGTGCCTACGTATTTCCCGAGTGTCTGAACGAAAACACTCGGGCAGATCTCGAGTGTTTCATAGGACACTCGGGACAAGAAGTAAACACTTGGCAAAATGAACTTTCCCGAGTGTTTCCCATAACACTCGGGAAAAATATATAATCCCGAGTGCATCGGAACGCAAACACTCAGGACCTTTTTTTCCGCCCGCGCCCCTTTTTCTTTCAGTCGTGCCTCTTTTTTTTTTTCCGTCCGCGCCTCTTTTTTTCTAGCTGCGCCTCTTTTCCTCTTCTAACCCTACGTTCCCAATCCATGACCTCCTCCCTCCTCCTCATTGCTGCCATGCCTCTGGCCCTCCTCCCCCCCCCTCCCTCCCAGCCCACCCTCCTCCTCCCTCCGCCGCCACCGTCCTTCTCCTCCCGCGCCATCACTAGCTCTCGTCTCCTAGCGCCCGCCACCGTCTGCGTCTGCCAGCCTTGGCCAGCGTTAACACCTGCTCAAGCGCCACCTCCCCGCCACCGCTACCACCGCACCCCCACGCCCTTGCTCTCCACATTGCCTTGTTGCTGGCTCGCCTCTCGCCTCTGCCCACGTCGGGTCCTCCTCAGGGCTCCAACCACCACCGTCCGGTCGGCCGGTCTGCTCCGGCTCGGCTCGCCTCGTGCTCCGGCCCGTCTTGGCTCGCGCCTCTACCTCCCCAACCGTCGGCACGCCTCCCTTGGCCGCGCTACTCTCTCTAGCGTTGCGCCCGGCCGGCGTGGCCTCCGACCGCCGGTGCCACTTTGCCCGACCCTCGGCCCGTGTGTCTCTCACTGGCCCGGCCGATTTTGGATTGGACTCGATTTTGGTTTTTAAGTCTTACTTGGTTTGAGTTCTTATGTGATTACTTGCTGCATGCATATTGTGAAGCTACTGAAGATGGGTTGAAGCATGGTGAGGGAAATTGTTAGGGTTGCTATTGGTCCATGCATGGTGGAGGTGGGCTACTGCCGCCATGGTTGTGGTTCATACATGGTTGCACTGAGGTAGCTACTCTCCTTCCTCTCTACTCCCGGATCCCTCCCCTTGCTCTATGATGGTTATGCTGCTACGGCTAGTGTTATGTGATGTGCTTGGATGATGTTTATGAATATTGCTATTGTGAGGTGGGTTTTGGCTTGAGCAAAAACAGAGATGGCAGCGGGGGATGTGTTACCTTGTTTGGGTGGGGTTGCAGGTGGGATGGTAATGGTGTGTTGGTTTCGGTTGCAGTGGGTTTTGGCTTGAGCAAAAACAGAGATTGCAGTGGGATCTAGGATCTAGGTGTACTAATAAGGGTATACAGTTCGTGAATTGACATGTGATTTGCAATGATCAATTATTTAGAATGCTGTTTGTGGGTATTTTTGTTGTTATTTGTAATAGATGCCGTCAAATTGCCAAATTAAATGGAGCACTTATTAAATACTTCCCTAGTAATGTGAAATCTGCTGATAAATCTTCCAAGTCAAGCTAATGGGTTCCTAAAGCGCACTTATCGTACACCTTTCTTTTAGTGAACTCAGGCTAATTCCCATGCTATCATGCATGAACATCTAGATTCATTGAGTAGCATGAATAGCTCTACGAGTAGTAGACCCAAATTGAGATGGCATGTCTGTTTTACCAAATTTACATGTGCAAGTCTCGCTTACTGACTTTGACGAGGATATAATAATCCTCATTTAATCATTTATCTATAATTCATATTATAGATAATAATGACATCATATAACTCTTGAGTATACCCCTTAATAGCCATAAGGGAGAAGCTGGAGGTCGTAAGTTTTATCTACGACCACCCAATAGTCGTAAGTCCTGCGACTACTCTATGGTCGTAAGCCCTTCTACGATCAGCTTGTGGTCGTAATCTCTTCTACGACCACCTCCTAGTCATAAGTTCTTCTACGACCAGTCCCTAATCGATATGGCTCACAGACATGTGGGCCTAGTCGATCAGGAAATCTTTTGTACCGTATCCAAGGATATGAGCAATCAATTATGCTGTTATTTTTTGGTTAAATAGCACGATTTAAACTCTCTGTTATGGTGTTAACTGCCTAGCGACATAGGAACGTTACTACTCCCACAATAACCTTCAGTAACGGCTCCATGATTTGGAACATTAAGGCAACCTTTAAACTGGAGGTACAACAGTGCGCTTCAAGGACTGTATAAAAGGCAGAATCATCAGGACAATAGGGGGAGATGAGAGAGAGAGATTTAGAAGCACAATACTCTAGTCTTTGGCTCCATCTTGTAATCCAGCATACTCAGTACATACACACAATAGTAGGGTTGTTATTCTCCCAGGAGAAGGCCCGAACCTGTATAAAATCCCCGTGTCTCCATCTCTGTGTGATTTTGAGCCTAGAGGAACCCCCGAATCAAATAATCTTTACGTAAGTTCGGTTCTAAAACACCGACAGTTGGCGCCGACCGTGGGGAATCTCGAGTCATCAGCTTTCCTTCGACTTTTTCTAAACTCTCATGCTCTCATGGCAGGAGAGTGGAACGAGGAGAATTGGTTCGACTTGGCCGATTACGCAGATATCGACATGGATGTCGGTTTCGATTACGAGCCGAGTGATGCATCATTCGATGGTGATGTCGCCTCCGGGAATCATTATCTAGGAGACCATCCCACCGATGGAGTTGAGGAGGGATCCTTATCCCCCCACAACGATACGTCCAGATGAAAAACTATCTTTCTCAGAGGGCAAGGGTCAATCTAACCACATCAAGGACTGTCCCAAGGCAGGCTCAAAACATGACGAGGGTTCTCCCTCCAAATGTTCAAATCCACCTGAGGCAGTCCGACCTGGCACGACAACTCTTGGAAGTCGTGGTTCTGGATCTTCATCAGCACCTGGTGGTTCTCTCGCTCTAGCTAGTCCAGCCAAGGATGCGATCGAACATACTCTTCCTGCGAGTACGATCATCCCAACGCAGGGCTCACTTACGGATGGAGACGGCTATAACCTGGAATTCCCCTTCATAGAGGGGTTTGCTCTAAGTCACCAGATAGTGTCATTCAACTACTCCTCAAGCGAGGAGACCTCAAGCGCAAGTGGAGATCATCAACGAGAGGTCTTCCCTTCCCTCAGATATCAATTAACTCTCCTAGAGACAGGACTGAGGACGCTCCCCAATGATCACACCCTACAACCGCTTGTGGCAATGGCAAGGACACCTCCGGCGATGACTAGAGTCAATACTCTGATGAGCGTGCGAGAAATTCTCGAGATCATCGCACTTCACTAAGGCAAGCTCAAGGATCAAGTATGAATAATTCTAAAACAATCTGACGGAAACGAGTTGTAACCCAGAGAAATTTGCCTGGGTGCACTCAATACCAATCAGAAGAAGCTTAAAAACTTCAACATATCAACGACCTGCTCGACAACCCATCTCGAGAACTTGCCCGAGCACCTGGCTACGACCTCTTCGCCGAAGAGATTGCACGAAGGTTACGGAGCACGATGAACAAGCTCGAACATCCTCGCCGACATCACTCTGGAAGCTGCAGCAGTATGACTCCATCAGCTTCCAGTTGTTCGAATAACTCACCGCATGGAGATCGATGCAAATTGCATATCGTTCCCCAAACCAGAAGAGGGTTCCTCGAACGCCTGATGATCAAAGGGCTCCTAGGAGAGGTGATCATTCACCACTCCGACCCAGAGGTCTGCAACAGCAGGCAAAATACGAGGAGTATTACCCTTGTAGAATCGAGACTTATCATAAGTCCGATTCACCCAATGCCAGGTATCGTCGAGTACGATTGCTTGGCGACGTCAACCCCTCTTTCCTGCAAAAGAGGCGTTACAACGTGATTACCGGATGTTGGGCATTCTCGCCTGACCTCCGAGTAGTTCACTGGCCGCGGCGGTTTCGACCAGGGAACATGGAGAAGTTTGATGGATCTCAAAATCCCATCGTGTTTCTCCAGATCTACACGACCACCATCCGAGCAGCAGCAGGAGGAGAGTGCGGCATAGCGAATTACCTTCCGACTGTGCTCGAAGGGTCCGCTCGGTTGTGGTTGTTAAACCAACTACTCGAGTCGATCTACTCGTGGCAATACCTCTGCGACCTTCTACTTGCCAATTTTCAAGACACCTACCATCGCCCCGGAAAGGAGGACGACCTGCACAGGATGAGACAGAACGACCACGAGACACTACGCCAATTCATCAGGCATTTCAGTTAGGTTCGCAACTCAATTTCTGAGGTTTTTGACTCATCTGTTATCAGAGCCTTTAAACAGGGAGTCTGCAGCAGAAGAATCACAGAGAACATTGCTTTGAACCCTCCGGCTACTATCGCTGAACTCTTCGAGATGGTTGATCGGTACGTGACTGCTGATGAAGCAGTCGAGTGGACCAAAATCATCGATCGAGATGACTAGCACCCTCAAGAGGTTGGCGAAGGTGGCAAGAAGAAGGATAAAAAGGCCAAGAAATCTACGAACAAGGCAAAAGGCCAAAAACCTCAAGCCAATAGCTTTAAGGAGGTCCAAGCCGTAAGCGATAAGGAACCACGAACTGCCAAGTAATACCCTGATCGAGGCAAAGGTAAGCGCCCCGAACGGAAGAACGATAAGCCTAGGTGGTGTCCTTTCCATAAAAAGGAAGGACATGACCTTCGCAACTACCGAGTTTTCCAACGAAAACTCGAGGACTACTACAACAACAAAAGACTACTTCCTACCCTCAAAGAGGTAGGGCAAGCTAGCGGTCGCACATAGTCAAACGACAACGAGGAGGTGTCGTTTCAAGATCCTGAGCTCACCATCGAGCACATCTTTGGGGGATCGTCGGCATACGAGTCAAAGTGATAGCTCAAGGCGATCGAACACGAGGTAAACTCCATTGACCCTCCTCTTGTCAATAAATTACCGAAGTGGTCAGAAGTCACCATCTCTTTCGAGAAGGTTGACTGCCCGATCCCTTCGACTCGACCAAGTCACTTTTCAATCGTGGTCGAACCCACCATCAACAACTGTCGAGTAAATCGAGTGTTGATTGATGGTGGGAGTTCGTTGAATATTCTGTTCACGAATACCTTGGACGAGATGCAAGTACGCAAGACCAAGGTAAGACCGGTAAGATACGCTTTTCATAGTATTGTACCGGGGTCTTCGGCCAAACCCATTGATCAAGTTTCTCTTCCTTTAACATTTGGTTCACAAATAATTTCAGGACAAAGAAGATCTCCTTTGATGTGGTCGATTTCGATACAGCACATAACATCATACTCGGATGACCAGTTTTGGCAAAATTCTTAATGGCAACTCATTATGGGTATCAATGTCTTAAGATGCCAGGTCTCAAAGGAGTAATCACAATTCATTGTGATAAGAAGATGGCGCATACCTGTGACCGTCGATCTCTCGAGATGGTTGGTCAGATACCAACTCGGGAAGAAAGAGGGCAGCCTTCGACCAAGCAATTGAAGCCTAAAGCTGCACCTAAGCCGAACGATCAAGTCAAAGAAGTTCCCCTGGATCAGGAGGAGCCCTCTAAGACTGTTCGCATCGGGGATACTTCCGACCCCAAGTAGGAAGACGCCCTCATCACTTTCCTTCGAGCAAACACAGATGTCTTCGCGTGGCAAGCATCCGACATGCCCGAGTCCCGAGGAAGTGATCGAGCACGAGCTAGCTCTACTACGACAAAGTACCAGTAAAACAAAATTACGGAGATTTGCCTGATCGGCGAGATGTTATAAGGTCATAATTGGACGAGCTACTTAAAGCAGGTTTTATAAGAGAAGTCGACCACCTAGAGTGGTTGGCCAACCTTGTAATGGTTAGAAAGTCTAACGGCAAGTGGCGAATATGCGTAGACTTCACTAATCTTAATAAAGCTTGTCCAAAAGATGATTTTCCTTTACCTCATATTGATCAGTTGGTTGACTCCACTGCTGGTTGCGAAACATTAAGTTTTCTTGTAGGACCGGAAAGGCGACTAGAGGGGGGGTAAATAGACGCTTTCTCTATTTTTCACCTCGATCGAATTCAACACTACTTTCACTCCAATAGCTATAAAAGCTATGAAGATCTGTATACAGGCACAGCGGATGACCTGTGTTGAATCCGATCAAACACCGAAGCAAAAGCCTAATCAACTCAAGGCTGTATCAAGCACATCAACATGACAGCTAAATAAACAAATCATAAAACAGTAAACTGCTGGCCAAAACAACAAGATGGGACACGCATAAGGAGCAACTGCCACGAGATAAATTCATCAGTTGCACCAAAGATGGCAGCCCCAAGGCAATAAAAAGCTAAAGCCACAACCTGCTGGGCATTTAAGCCAAAGCCTTACTCACATCAAAGATAGCAGTCAAATAAACAGATCTTAAACAGATCTTGACCAGCAAAGGATCCGTCACAAGACTCTGGATATTTCGGGCAAACAGGCTGCCGGTTTTTCGCATCAACACACAGAAGAAACTGCAGCTAACAGCAATCAAGAAAGACTAAGCAGCCACCAAAAACTCTAGTTTTTCCAACCGGCCAGAGAGCAATCAATATGCAGCTACAGCCGCCGAGCAATCCAATTTTTTTTGAAGAGGCTGCCGCCTCACACAAGGCTCTTCATTTTCTGTGTTTACCAAACAAAGATCTAGCAGCCGCCGCCACCTACTCCCAATTTCTCAGGTGCACCACTACAGCTGCACAGAACTACAATATTCTGGGCACAAGCCGCTGCCGAGGAAATCGATTTTGTGGGCAGTACAGACCGACAAGGACTCTGATTTTCTAGCTGCAAACAGCAGCTGCCCAAGAGCAAGTAAATAAAAACAAGTTCTTGCAACCGCAAATAACAGGAGCATCATAAATGCAAAATCAAATCAAACAGAGACATATTCTCTTACACCCAAAAAGCAAAATCCGCAAAAACATTTTTCTGCTTGACACTCAAAACGGCGCTGCACTTCGTTTCTTTTTGGGGCAGAGCAGGCCGCCGCCCAGGGGATTTCTACGAGCACTTCACTAGCGCCAGAGGCCGCCGTCGTCAGCACTGGAAAATCCGGATCATGCGGGGCGCCACCACACTTTTTTCTGCCAGGCGCTGGAGGCCGATGCAATGCAACAACCAATCAATTCAACACACGCAGGACCAAAAAATCTCTGGCCTTTCTTACCAGCGCCACCGCCTCACTGATTTCCACTGTCGCGCCGCCAATAATTTTTTTTGGGGCAGCTCTCCAGGCGCGCGCTGCTTTTCTGCCTCCGGCACAAGGCCGCCGTCACCGGCTCCTTTTTCAGCCAGGAACCGGCCGCCGCCCCTAGCTGCTTTTTCTCCGGACCAAAAACGGCGCCGCCTGGGGCTTTTTGGTTTTTGCGGGCGCTCAAGCAGAGCCGCACAGCCGATGCTCCAACTAGATCGATCTATTCACACGCAAGCAGGTGCAGCAACAATCTGCAGAGAACAAAACTTAGTCACATCGATGATATAAGCAATAAACTAGATCTTGGACGACTCGGGAATCCAGATTTTACGGGACAAAACACATCCACGAGCCGCTGCTCAGAAGCTCCTCATTTTGTGGTTTTTCAGGGCGCCGCCACACCCACTCCAGATATTCTTTCTACCAGCAGCAGCTTCTTTCTCAACGGGGGCTCCTACAGGCGCTCAGGTTTTTTAGGGGTGAGCGGCCGCCGCCAAAAGCTCCCCCATTCTCTTTTCTCTCAGCAGTCCTATTCAACAGCGGCAGCCCTAAGAATATTCCATCTCTCTCCTATTATAGGGCAGCTCTTAACCCTAATAACCAAATGAAACTGGTTAAGGCCAACTAACACACACGCGCGCATCTCAAAACGCTGTCTTCATCGTCAATTGATCTAAACCGCTTCACCATCGCCGACCAGCCAGCGGCTTAGTCAAAGGTCGCTAAGATGGTATTTGGTAAAATTACCAAAATACCCTTCTCGAT
The DNA here is from genome assembly GCA_036346405.1 of Phyllostachys edulis. NCBI lineage: Eukaryota > Viridiplantae > Streptophyta > Magnoliopsida > Poales > Poaceae > Phyllostachys > Phyllostachys edulis. The sequence goes on along the minus strand of CM070548.1, from coordinate 53,900,225 downwards.
CTTTTCAAAAGTCGAGTCCATCTGCTGGCACTCGCTCGCTGCGCCACGTGTGTGGTTGATCAACGGCTCCATGTCGTCAAGTCTCTCCGTCCGGATCCCACCGCACCATCGAGCACTTATAACGACTCATGGCTTGATCCAACCAACCGCGTCGAACCGCTTGATTCGGTCATCCTCGTCCATTCTGCGCCACGCTTGAGTCACTTGACCTCACCCGCATCCATGATCGTTCGGACCTCGGCTCTCCAAGTTTAGTCCGATCCTCGCCATGCTTGACCGTCATTGACACGCAAGCCACCGCCACAACAATAGACAAGCAAACACGAATCCGGGAACAAATTCTTCACAACTTGACCCACGTTAGTGAAAACATGCATCATGCAACACATATGCATTATCAACAAGGATATGACCTATCCAAAAAACAATTCACCACTTATACCAATATTCAGCACAAAAGCCGGTCAGACCACCGCTGACCTGACAGATCTGAAACTTTGTCGAAAACACATGAAACTTCAAACCAAAAGCCACATTGCCAATTGTTTCATCATCCTAAGATCATGGGCATATCCCCATGATATCCACATTTCTAGATGCATATTCTGGATACCATCAGATTAATATGTGTCTAGAAGGTGAAGAAAAGACCGCGTTTGTTACTCTATTTGTTATATTTTGTTATGTTAAAATGCTATTTGGTCTAAAAAATGTTAGCGCTTCTTTTCAACGCTTGATGCAATCGACTTTTTCACCTCAGCTAGGCCGAAATTTGGAAGCCTATGTTGACGATCTAGTCGTAAAAAGCATTAAACAGCTTGATCACGTTTCGGACTTGCAGGAGATGTTCGACAACCTCATAAAACACCGCCTGAAACTCAATCCTGAGAACTGTGTGTTTGGAGTCTCTTCGGGAAAATTGCTTGGATTCCGGGTTGTTGGACCGAAAAGGCGACTAGAGGGGGGTGAATAGGAGCACACTCACTTTTTCACTTTGAATGGATTCAACACCAATTTCACTTCAGTAGTTATGGAAGCTATGAGGATCAATCTATAAGTACAGCGTAATACTTGTATTGAATCCAAACCAAAACCTTCAAAGCAAAATACCAAAACACAAGGCTCAAACCCTACGGGTGGTTAGACCGGCGGCAAATGGGCGGTCGGACTGGAGGTCGGTTTGACTGACGGCTTAAGTCTTGGATTGATGGAGAACAGTCGGCCGTGACCAAATTCGGTCTAACCGATTTCTTCGAGCGTATGAACGACCGCGACCTAAACCACAAAACGATCTAACTTTTGATCCGTGTGGGCAAACTCCACGAAACTTGACACACATCTTCTCAAGGATATTAGGAACCTATTCCAATCAAGGATCATGAAGATCCATGCCAAAGTTCCTATCTTTTTTAGGTTTGAACGAAGGTGGTTCAAAAACCGAGTCAAATCGAAAACGTGATCTAGATACTTGCTCATAGGTGAATCATGATCAAGATGATCTTAGATGGGTTCCCACATGTCACAACAAGTTAGATCAAGGCAAGAAATCAAGCAAAAACTTGCGGATCAAAGAAAGACCTCAAATCACCAAATAGAGAGAAAGAAAGCAAATAGACTCATCTTTGAGAGAACTTTTTTTGGATTGATTTGATATGGAATTGGTTTACAGCCACTCCATCAATGGAGGACAAAGACTCAATACATAAGCATGAAATCAAATCCAACTCTCCAGGACCCTAACCTCCAACTATCTTCTCCCTAAGCACAAAAGCAAAACTAGGGTTTTCAATAATGAAAGGGTTTTTAGAGAGGTGCAGCCATCTCCCTCCTCTATTTATAGTGGAGGCTTAGACATTCTAGAAGCATTAACCATAATGGGCTCCCGTTAAGGCCCACACACAAATGGGTCACACACGCACGCATTTTAAAGCGTCATCTTCATCTCCTCTTGACCTAATCCGCTTCACCTTGCGCTATCTTGCGCTGCGGGTTGGCAAAAGGTCACTAAGGCGGTATTTGGTAAAATTACCAAAATACCCCTTCGCGATCTTTTTGCAAAGACCAAGTCCCATCTTCGTGAAGCACTTCCATGCTTCGCCACGTGTAGGTTGATCCAACGGCTCTCATCATGTCGGCAAGTCTCTCATCCGCTCCCATCGAAACCACCATGGCACTTGCACCGACCGCGCCGCAGATCCAACCCATCGCACCGAATCGCCTGTTCGGTCACCTTTGTCCTTTTTGCGCCATGCTTGACTCCATTGACCTCACCCGGCATCCTCGATCGTTCTGGACCTCAGCTCTCCAAGCTTAGTCCCGATCATCCTCGCCGTTGACTGTCATTGACTTCAAAGCAACCTGCACAACAATTGACAAAGAAATCGATTCCGGGAACAAGTTCTTCACAATTTGACCCACGTTAGTCAAAACATGCATCATGCAACACATATGCTATGAAACCCATGAACTTGACCTAACCCAACACTCAGCGCCACTTTTGGCCGATGAACAGTACAAAATTGGTCAGACCCCCATTCCATGGCCGGTCTAACCGCTGGCCGGTCTGACCGCGCTTTGAATGCCAGTCTGACCGCGCCTTGAACAATGGTCTGACTGCACCTGACCTAACAGCAGTTCAACCTTTGACGAAAACTCGTGTTTCGACAAAAGCATTGCCAATTGTAACATCATCTTAAGATCGTGCACATATCCCCATGATATCCACGATCTCCCCCTTGATGAACACATTGGCAATTTCCTACAAATGCAAAATTTAAGGTTTGAAAAGTAAAAACTCGACGTTTTCGCACGAAGGAACAACTTGGTCCAAATGCAAGAGAAAGCAAAGGAAATAACCAAGCTGGCTCCAGAATAGCATAGGCAAGTGAGATATGGCAAAAGAAAGCGAGAAAACTTCAATTTCTAGAAAAGTGTCAAAATCTCACCTAAGGTTCATATGATAGAACAATTGTTCAAATTGACCTTTGATCATTGTGAGGTTACAATAATTGCAATTCAAGTTCAGAAATGGCAATAAGATCATAAGAATACAAATAAGATACTCCCCCTCACTATGATCCTCATATTTCAGAAAATTTCAAATTCTCCAATTTTCTCCTAAAGGCTCCCCTTTTTAACATTTTTGTTACATCTTCTCCCCCTTTGACAATGGAGTCATCAAGGAATCACGCCTTCCTCTCGTCCAGAGATAACAAATGCAGAATTGAGGAAAAAAACATAAGAAGGAGCATGCATGAAATGCAATGGAGTGGCTTCATTTTTGTATTTTTCAATTTTTGGGAGCAAGAAGCTTTGGAGATTACCCAAAAGAACAAGCTGACATTTCTAATATTGCACAAGAACATATCAAGCCTGAAGGCGCTAGCAAGATCATGTTAAGACATATATATCAAAGCTAAGCTAGAAGGCTCAATGTAACGCAATGAATTTTATCAATTTAAGCAAAGCTTCAAATTCAGCAAGTTTATCAACAAGGATCCTAAAATGATACTGGCCATGTCAAAATGTCAATGTGAGATCAAAAAGCTAACAATGACCATATTAAGAGACAAACAGGTCCTGAATTGAATCATTTTGCTCATTTTTCTCAAACGCCTATTTTTCAATAGTTTTTCATTTGTAGTTAATATTGAAGTTGACTAATGGTCTAACTTAGTGAAGAAGATCCTGGACTAGGAGCCATCCACAAACTCTTACTAAGCTTCGACCAAAAGTTGATTAGAGGTATATCTTAGTGAAGAAGATCCTGGACTAGGAGTCATCCACAAACTCTTCCTAAGCTTCTACTAGGGCGACAAATCTTGAGATTCATATCAGTTTTGACAAGCAGTCCCCATGAGATCGTCTAGATCATCTTACTATCTCCAAGTTCATGTCTATGACATGCAGTCTCGTAAGAGTAGTTTGGCACATTTTAACCACATGACAATCTTGAAAGTTGATTTTTCATTTTTCATTTTACACAAAAGCAGTTTTAGATTTTTAGAAGAACAAGAAGCTCAAGCAATGATCAATTTTAGATTCAAGAGCCGACAAAGCAATTTTGACAGGGCTAATGTCACAAAAGGAATACTAATTGCGCAACTAGCTAAAACATCCACAAATTATAGTTTTTAGTTCAAGTTGTCTTAAAGTTCTGGCTCATTTTAGCAAAGACTTAGATACACATGTGAAAGCATGATAATTCTAGCAAGTCAATGAACTAGACATGGCATTGAGCAAAAATTGAAATACTAAATCTCAAGAGGGTAATAAGCAAAGCTTCATCAATTAAAAGACAAGCAGTAAAGCTTATATTACAATGCATCTTTTGTATTTTTCATATGAATGCAATATGATACAAAGAGATGCAAGAAAAGCTCAAAAAGCCTAAAAAGATCAAAAAGATCAATAAGTTCAAAAGAAGATCAAGAAAAGATTAGATGAATAAGGAAAGATCAGAAAAGATCCAACCCCCCATCAAACCAACCCATAGGGATAAATTACCCCTAACTCACTCCTCAAGGTGGTAAACCTTGTTGGGTCTAAAGGCTTGGTGAGGATATCAGCTAACTGAGCATCGGACTCCACAAAATGTAGCACAATATCACCCTTCTCAACATGGTCTCTAAGAAAGTGATAGTGAATACCTATGTGCTTGGTCCTAGAATGTTGCACTGGGTTTTTAGCAATGTTAATGGCAAAAGTGTTATCACAGAAAAGAGGAACACTTGCAAAATTTAACCCAAAGTCCTTAAGAGTGGACACCATCCACAAAATCGACTCTGACAACTAGCGGCTGACTACATATTCAACCTTCAAAGAAGGATTGTGCAACAGAAGACTACTTCCTAGACGACCAAGAGACAAGAGAAATGCCTAAGAAATGACAAGTGCCAGAGGTACTCTTCCTATCTAGCTGACAGCCCGCAAAATCAGAAACAGAAAACCCCCGAATAGACAACGAAGAAGAGCAGAAATACCAAATGCCATACTGGAGGGTAGAGTGAAGGTACCTGAAGATGCGCTTAACGGCTTGGCGATGTGAAGTCCTCGGAGACGCCTGAAACCTCACACAGAGGTAGACTGCGAAGTGGATGTCCAGTCTTGAGGCTGTTAGGTACAGAAGGGAGCCGATCATGCTGCGGTACTCGCGTTGATCCACGGCTTCTCCTTCCTCATCTGGATCCAAAACAGTTGAAGTCGCCATAGGAGTGGTGATTGGCTTGCAGTCACCCATCTCGAAGTGCTTGAGCAGATCCTTGGTATACTTCGTCTGATGGATGAAGATCCCTTCCTTGCATTGCTTGATTTGAAGCCCCAAAAAGTAGTTGAGCTCTCCCATCATACTCATCTCGATTTCCCTGAACATGGTCTCAGAAAAACTGGAAACAAGAGCATGAGAAGAACCACCAATGATAATATCATCCACGTAAATATGAACAAGCAGGAAGTCATTGCCATGCCTAAGAATGAAAATGGTTTTATCTACTTTTCCCATTTCAAAATCATTCTTAAGCAAGAAAGTCTTAAGTCTATCATACCAAGCTCTAGGGGCTTGCTTAAGACCATACAAGGCTTTGGATAGCTTGAAAACACGATCTGGGTGCTTGGGATTCTCAAAGCTAGGGGGTTGCCTAACATATGCTTCCTCCTTTATAAAACCATTCAGAAAAGCACTCTTAACATCCATTTGATGCATCCTAAAACCTTTAGATGCAGCAAATGCAAGCAGAATGCGAAATGGCTTCTACTCTAGCAACAGGAACAAAGGTCTTATCAAAATCTAACCCCTCAACCTAGCTATAACCCTGAGCTACCAACCTAGCCTTGTTTCTAACCACAGAACCATCCTCATTTTGTTTATTTTTGAATACCCAACGGGTTCCTATAACATTATGACCACTAGGAGGTTCTACAAGATTCCAGACTTTGTTTCTCTCAAAATTCTCTAATTCCTCATGCATGGCATTGACCCAGCTAGAATCAGATAAAGTATGTGATATATCGCGGGGTTCAAAAGAAGATACAAATACAGAATGAGAGAAGAGACTTGGATTGTGATACCTGGAGCGAGTGACTCGCTCATGAAGATTACCAATCATCTAATCCGGTGGGTGTTGCTTCTGAATGTGCAGTGGAGCGCTTGGGGGAGATACCATTTCCTCAACCTCCACAGGTACTACTGATGAAGAGGATGCAACAGGAGCCTCAATTGGAGGTGAAGCAGTCGAAGCAGGTTCTGTAGTTTGGATAGGAGCATCAGCAACAGGTGGAAGAACAATATCAACTTCTTCATCATCTTCTTCTACAAAAATGCTCTTCGTCTCCTGTGAATCACCTGAAATGTCAGATCTGGCTCTAGGGCTAGTCTCATCAAAAGTGACATTGCATGTCTCCTGGATATTGTTAGTTTCAACATTAAAAACCCGAAAACCCCTCGAATGAGCAGGATAACCCAGAAATAAACAATCACAAGTTCTTGATTCAAATTTATCTAGGTTTCCTGTCTTGAGAATAAAACACTTTGAACCAAATACTCAAAAGTAAGAAACAGAGGGTTTTCTACCAAATCGACGAAGTTCATAAGAAGTCTTGCCCAAAGACGGTCTCAAGAAGACACGGTTTGAAATATGGCAAGCTGTAGCAATAGCTTCGACCCAAAACCTCCTCAGTGTGCTATACTCATCTAGCATCGTCCTAGCCATCTCGACTAAGGTTTTGTTCTTCCTTTCCACAACGCCATTTTGTTGAGGGACGGGTGGAGAAGAGAACTGATGCTCAATACCATGCTCAGCACAAAAAGAGGCAAAAGAAGCATTCTTGAACTCCGTGACATTGTCACTACGGATTGCTCTCAAGGCACCAGGAAGTTCAGAAGCCAAACGAAGAACAAGATCATGATAGTGATCAAAAGCCTCATCCTTCGAAGCAAGAAAGAACACCCAAGAGTATCTCGAAAAATCATCGACTATAACAAGAATATACCATTTGCCACCGACTGACCGAATCCTAGCAGGACCAACAGTATCCATATCAAGCAACTGTCCCGGTCCGTCAGTCATGACCATAGTCAACGAAGGGTGTGAGGCGGCAACTTGCTTGCCATGCCTATAGGATGCACAAACAGCATCCTTAACGGCTTTGAGTTTAGGCAAACCTCTCATGAGATCAAGGCTGCTAACTCACGTCAGATGATCAAAACCAATGTGCTCTAAATGTCGGTGCCAAAGCCAGATATCAGAAGAAGATGAAATCAAACATTTGAGAGATCCAGCAAAAGATTCATAAAAATCAGCTCCAAAAATTCTACCAACTCTAGAAATCCCAAAAACAAGCTCACCGGCAGAATCAAGCACACGACAGGCATTTTTCTTAAATCGACTTTTGTAGCCATCATCAAGAAGCTGCGAAACAGAAAGCAAGTTGTACCTTAGCTTGTCCACAAGAGCGACATCCTTCAGGATGAATCTGTCATTCACCCTGATCGACCCCGTTCCTTCAATTCGCCCTTGTGTATCATCTCCAAAGGTGATAAAGTCATCACCCGTCGACCGCGTGAAGGAAGTGAACCATCTAGAGTCTCCGGTCATGTGACGTGAACAACCAGAGTCGACGAGCCATGTGTTCTTTCTCCTTCCGCGATGATTCTGAAAATCAAGGCACAAAAAATCGATATGTCTCAATACTGGGGTTACTTAGACATGACTTGGGAACCCAGTACTGAGACACACGTCTGCGAGTAGTATTCAAAGCAGAAGTGCTATCCTTGATTTTATGTGAGACCCCGATGTTTATTAGGCTCATAATACTTAGTCATCCAATTGACCCTAGTATTATCAACCAAATAAACCCAGTCTCGAGAGATGTATACTCCCCAGAATGCAGTATACATACCTCACAACAAAAGAATGTATCAATTCCATACAACACATAGTACATAAGCACTAAACCAGAAGTTAACATTAATATGGAATAGATATTACAAAAGAGAGGCCCTTAGGCCAAATAACAATAATTACAAAAGATAACAATGAAGCAAAAGTGCCATAAAGATGGCCCAAAATAAGAGCCAACCAAGTGTGCCTTTAGCCCACAAGGCAAGTGACCAGGACCGCCAAGCTAGTCGCTCTCCCAACCACCGCACAACTTCATAAAAGTAAAGCCCTTTGGGCTCTACCTTCTCTGCAACAAAGTTGTTAAGCAAAGCAAATGAGTACAATAAATTGTTTATTGTACTACTTAAAACAACGACGTAAAATAACGTAACTATAATTTAGCTACATGCAAGCTTTATTTAAGTGGATGAGGCTTTGGACTCATTTTAGCATAAAGCAACATTTATTTGCAATAACATAGTAGATTGAAAGCAATTTGACAAAGCATTTTTAAATGTTGAAGTAACAACGAGATAATAACATAGTAACAACAACAAGAACAATCACGAAGTGACTAACCCAAGTCACCACAACAATAGCATGAACTCCCGTTCATACCAACCATGTCAAGTTTTAATTAAAGGTTGTAGTCTAGTCTTGAACGACCTTACCAAGCATGTCCATAACCTAGGGCGAGGCTATTGAATAGTTTTATCCTGCAGGTGTACCACTTTGTACCCACACGTCCGACCGCCTTTCCTTTAAGCACACTACCTTAGGTGTGCTTGCGACACGCTAAGTCCTCTGAGGCAGTTCTAGTTGACAATGCTAATTACGAGTCGCACAACCCACGGGAGAAGGAGACATCACACAACCTTCCCGGAAGCTAATGCTCCTCCCACATCACACACACATTTTATCTTTAAAAACACACCAACCGAGCGACCCCAATTAACACCGCCTAAAGTACTTAGTCAAGAGGGTTCCATATGCCCCTCGTGTGGTTAGTCTGTGAAATCGCTGGCTTAGTGACCCAAGTACTCGGTCCTTAGGGACCCGGCATACCACCACATCCAAAAACCACGCCATCCATCCAATATGCCCAAGTCTAAATCAATCTTTTATTTTCAGTTTTGATTTTACAAATTAATCAAAGCACAAGTCTGGACATATAGGAGTAATAATCAGTTTTGAGTGATCAAGACCATCGACTAAGTCGATGATCGCCCATTCTACCGAAAACTAAGCATGTCTAAGCAATTAACATCGAAACTACTAAGTGATAAGAGCTCATCCAACGAGCTCCCACCACAGCAAATAACCTAGGCTCATGGTAGTAGAGGATAAACAATTCCTACAGATTATGCAACTATAGGCTTGCTAGCGACATTTAACACAAAGTAGCATGCATACATAGAAGTAAAACGAAGTATTAAGCTTTAAAGTAATGGGACAATGATGGAAATGATCAAACTGCTTGCCTTGTTGCTGGTGGTCACTTTGTTGCGGAGGGTCACTCTCGGGATCACCACAAATGTCGAAGCCCTAACGGAAAAGCGAGAAAGAACCGATAAAACGACGAAACACAACAAAGACAGCACAACAAACGAACTCCAAATTCTCTGAATTTTCTACAGCAACAAGAGGGTGATTTTAGGGAATATTGCAACAAGAACCAATTGATTTGGATTCTCAATGCAAAAGTTATGAGCAAAACAATTCTGCTCAGCCCTTAAAATACCAAACTACACTATTCACTAATTTAATTATGAGGCAACATTTTCTAGAACAGCAGCGAAGCTGAAATTTTTACTGTAAAACCAGCACCTCATGAGATGAATAACACAATTGAGTTCATCTCATTTGGAGCTATATTGCACTCTCTACAAATTTTCAAAAACAAGAACTTGAACAAAATTATAATGCACAAGTCCTCATTTTCCTAATGACAACATGCTCAAAACTAATTTTCACAGAGTTCACTAAGAGAGGAAACCAACAAAGTTGGTCTCACCCAAACATAGTCTATAGAGCATTAGTTATGTATTTTACAAGTTAAGCATTGATTTAAGTGCACATTTTAAAGTTGGTTTTAAAATCTAATGGCAAATCGTGCTCGAGCTGAACTCAACTTACAATCATTTTTGGATTAAAGTCAAGTTCAAAACAGAGCCAACACAATTTGAATAACCTCATTTGGAATTAAAATGAAAGAGATATGAAATTCTAAAGTCTATACCCTAATTCAGTCTATAACTAAGACTTCACTGGAATTTCTAAACTCACAAGGGTATGGGAGGACGTGAGCCACCGATCTTAAATCCAACGGCTCAAGATCTCCCAGAGAACATCACACACGCAGCGACGTGAAGGTCCAGAGGTCTGGACCTCTTAGCAACTCACATGCGCGAGGTGAGGGGAGGTCGTGGCCGTAGATGGGAAATCAGCGGACCACAACACAGAAGGAGGTCCTAACGGACCAGATCGATCGAGGAGGTCCTCAGCTACCGAGATCTTCCAAAGGAAGATCTAAACTACCAAGATCTCCCAAGGAAGATCAGATCGTCAAGACCTCACAGAGGAGGTCTGGGCGGTCCAGATGTTCAAGGAGGTCCTCGATGGTTCAGATCGTCCGAGGGAGGACCTTGACGGTCAAGATCTACCCGGGAGGTCATGAGCAGGTGAGATGGCTACGGAGAGGTCCTAAACGGAGGTCCTAACGTCCGCTGACCTCCGGGAGGTGCAGGCGGCCACGATGCGCAAGGGGAGGTCTTGGGCGCTCCGGATCTCCTCGGAGGAGGTCCGGGCGTCCTGCACCAGCCAAGCACGAGCTTTGGACATGAGATAAATGCGCGGGACCACGAGGAGGTCCGCACGCGAGGGGTTTTAATGCGCGCAAAGGGGCGGGGTTAATGGCGGTTAAGACACCAATGATTGCGATGATTGGGCATTTAAAGCGGTGAATTTATGTCCTAAAACGACAATGACACGCTCGGGGCGTCCGACAAAATCCCGGCGTGAAGAAGTGATCTCGCCGGCGATGTAGAGCTCGGCGGTGAGGTCAATGATACCACCGAGTGCACAATAACGTTGCGCGCCGGTGGACCTCCTCGGCGGCGGCGGCGGCTTTGAACGCCATGAGCCGAGAGGGCAAATGACCAAAGACGGCCAAACACGAAAATGCAAAAAGCACTCACGCAACATTCAAGCTTGTGCCAAGAAAAGCTCATAAAATCATTCATGCGGGTGCGGCATCTAAGGACTACGGGAGGAGTACCGGAGGTCCTAAGGTCTTTGGGAGGTCGTGGAGGTGATGGCCGGAGTTGGGGAAGACGGTGAAGCTTCACCGCCCAAGACACCGACTCCAGCTCGACTTTGTCCTCCTCTGAAAAGTGCCCAAACAACTAAGTCGGGGATAACTTCCAAGAGGTGTTGGGAGCAAAAGCGAACAAGGGTTTGAAAAGGAAGCCATGGATCTTCTTGTGCCACCGAGGAGCTCAAGGACTCAACAATGGCAGCCACCAAGAGGAAGTGAGTGAGGAGGAGCTCGACCACGCACAAGTGCAAGGCCGAGATCAATTGTGTGTAAAGGAAGCCAAGGGAGGCTCCCAAAGGATGCTTTATAGCCCGAGGTGATGGTGATGAGTGAAATGAGCTCCATGGTGAGCTTAGCCCACTGGTTGGTCCATGGGGTGGACAAGACATAAAGGTTGACAAGAGGCGGTGTCTTGACTGATAAGCGAAAAAGTGACAAGCATTAAATCTTGGTCGAGAAAGAGTATTAAAGGTACACAACTGGCGCAGATTAACTCCACCGCTCGAGAGCACGCATGCGCGCCAGAGGAAGGAGAAGAACGGGGAGGTCTTTATGGCCGTTGGATAAGACACGGGAGGTCCTAACCATCGGATCAATTTTTGAACCGTTATGTTTTAAGTGGTGGGAGGAGGTCCCACCCACACGATCAAGATGGGGAGGTCGTGGCCCTCCGATTTCATAATCGCAGCGCACGTGAGGAAAAGGGACAGAGGTCCAAAGCGTTGGATCTCCATCCAGCAGTCTTGGACCTCGGTGAGGACTTAACGCACGCGATCAAAAAGACATGAGGGAGGTCATGGCCTTTGGATTTAAATCAAGGGCACACAATGACCGGGGAGGTCGATATGATGCATGGCAAGCAAGGAGGTCGGGACCGATAGATTTAGATCTAAGGGTTCGATCTCACGTCTTGTTGGGAGGTCTGCAGTGCGCATGAGACAAAAAGGAGGTCGTGACCGTAGATTTTAATCTAACGGTGCACAACAAAAGATGGGGAGGTTGTGAGTGCTTGATAACACGGGAGGTCGTGAGTCGTTGGATCTTATCCAACGGCTCGACCTTGGTTAGGTGGGAGGTTTGTTTAGTTTAGGTTGAGAGGAGGAGGTCGGGGCCATGGATCTTGGATCCAAGGGCTATGACCTCACGTGAATGGGATGACTTGACCGAGTATGTTGAGGAGGAGGTCGTGGTGTTGGATTTGATCCAACGGCTCGACCTCAACAAATGGGATGACCTCATTGCGATGGTTTAACAAATGAGGAGGTCTTTGAGGTTTAACACACAGGGGAGGTCATGGCCAGTTGATCACGGATCCAGCAAGCAATGACCTCATGAGGTGGGGAGGTCCTTGCGGTGTTGATCATGGAGGAGGTCGTGGCTATTGGATGTAAATCCAGCACCGCGACCGATCAAAATGGAGATGAGGTCTGGCGAGGTGCAGACATGGTTGGGCTGGACCAACTTTCAACATAGCTAGCCAAGGAGCAGTGTAGGCTTTTAAATTTAGTTTTTAACAAATTGAAACTTACGAGAATTATTTGAGATAGCAAATGAACTCCAAATTTGATGAAATTTTAACTGGAGCTTGCTGACAATGAGATCAACCTTGCATAAAATTTCCAGAGGTTATTATGCAATGCATTTTTCTCAGGAAATTCATTAAGGTTGTTTAAAGGATTGTTTTACCTCCAAGATTTATCAAACTAGTTTTACAACTTGTGATATTTTTCAGAGGGTCCCATATCAGTTTTGGGACCAAGGAAAATATATTCCAAATGTTTAACACAAGATTTAAGATAATTGGAGAATGAGTTTGATTTTTGGTCAACAAGAGCTTTGTGTTTTTGGATTACACAACTCTTGGACAAGAATTACATAAGATTTTAGGGTTTTTCAAGATGTGAGAAGAAGTTTTAATTTCTACACATATAATTATACTTGATTAACCCTAATTATACATTTGGGATGTTACATTTTATTTGAAGTTCTGTTATGAGCAATGGTTACACAAACATGAGAAGCATCCTGTCTAGGAACATTATGATGACGAGCATGTGAAACAAATCCTGGTCCAGATTTCTTCCTTTCTAAATGACCATGTCTCATAAAAGCTCTAGGTTGATTAGATGAAATTTTAGCAATATTTTTCTTAGCGTTCTTCAACCTATGCCAACAGAACTCAACCAAATGTCCACTCTTCTTGCAATAGGTGCAATGGTATTTGGTACCACTGGGAGAAGCACCTTTTGACTCAAAAGAAGGTTGGACAAAACCTGTAGATTTAAAAATTGTTTTTGCAGGTTGGGTTGTGAATTCAACTAAGCCATTTTCCAAGACCTGAATGACATTAGACTTGGATTTGTCCTGGGCAGAGTTGTATCCTAACCCTTGCTTCTTATAAGGAGTTTTAGACGTGTTCAGAATTATGTTTAACTGTTTCTTACCTTTAGAGAATTTTTCTAGTGTGTCCTTAAGGTAAGCATTTTCTTTTCCAAAATTAACGCATGAATCAGAAGTCTTGGCCTTAATGGCTCTAGCATGTTTCTCCTTAAGAAAAGAAACTTCAAGCTTATAGGCTACACATGAGGCACAAGGTGTAGACTCAATTGTGTCCTTAAGCTTGGCATATTGAGCTCTAACTGCTTCTAGAATGTCTTTAACTTCATGTTCACGTTCTAAGCAGAAAGAGCAAAAGCTAGATTTAACATTACCAGAGGCATCCAACTTGCTAGACTCTAAACATTTTTCACAGGGAGCAAATTTAACCTCAATCTCAGTCCTAGCATTTTCAAGTTGGTGCAAAGCAATATCATGAGCAGATTGCAATTTGGATAGTTCAGAATGTAAAGCATGGCAGGATGAGCATTCATCATCATCAAGTGTCTTAGTATTTGTAAGTTCTAATGTCAAATTATCTACTTGTGATTCTAAATCCTTGTTCCTAACCATGGTAAACTCTAAGGCCTTATCCTGACTCATGAGTTGCTCAAACATGTCGTCACATCTAGCAGAAAGAACATCATAGGAGGGATGTACCTCATTGTTGTCATTGATGTCGACGATGTTGGCCATGAAGCACTTGCCGGTGAAGTCATTGGCATTCCCTTTCTTGCCTTGAGGGAGCTCCTCCACCTTGTCCTCCTTGCTCCCAGAATCCACATCGCTCATGGATTGCTCTCCAAAAGCGGCAAGGACCCGGTGAGCGGCCTTCATGAGCTTGATAGCATTGTACTTGGGCTTGTTCCCTTGAGGCTTCTTCCAAGCTGGCTTTTCATCCTTGTGGTTGCTCTTACCTTTCAGCTTGGGGCAATTTGCCCGAATGTGATAGAGTTCTCCATACCCATAGCACGTCACAGGGCCACCTCTCTTCTTGTTTCTAACATTGTTGTATGCCCGTCTGACTTTCTTGGCTAAAAGGGCTACATCAGCCTCAGGAAGACTCTCAAACTCTTCTTCTTGAACAGCAGATAAACACGCAAGAGAAAAGCCAAAAGAAGACTCAGAAAAACCATTAGGGGTCCCTTTGAGAGGATCAGGAACCTATTCCAATCAAGGATCGTGAAGATCAATGCCAAAGTTCCTATCTTTTTTAGGTTTGAACAAAGGTGGTTCAAAAACAGAGTCAAATCGAAAACGTGATCTAGAGACTTGCTCGTGGGTCAATGATGATCAAGATGATCTTAGATGGGTTCCCACATGTCACAGCAAGTTAGATCAAGGCAAGAAATCAAGCAAAAACTAGCGGATCAAAGAAAGACCCCAAATCACCAAATAGAGAGAAAGAAAGCAGATATACTCATCTTTGAGAGAACTTTATTTGGATTGATTTGATATGGTATTGGTTTATAGCCACTCCATCAATGGAGGACAAAGACTCAATACATGAGCACGAAATCAAATCCAACTCTCTAGAACCCTAACCTCTAACTATCTTCTCCCTAAGAACAAAAGCAAAACTAGGGTTTTCAATAATGAAAGGGTTTATAGAGAGGTGCAGCCACCTCCCTCCTCTATTTATAGTGGAAGCTTAGACCTTCTAGAACCATTAACCCTAATGGGCTCCCGTTAAGGCTCACACACAAATGGGTCACACACGCACATATTTTAAAGCGTCGTCTTCATCTCCTCTTGACCTGATCCGCTTCACCTTGTGCCATCTTGCGCCGCAGGTTGGCAAAAGGTCACCAAGACGGTATTTGGTAAAATTACCAAAATACCCCTTCTCGATCTTTTTGCAAAGACCGAGTCACATCTTCGTGAAGCACTTCCATGCTTCGCCACGTGTAGGTTGATTCAACGGCTCTCATCATGTCGGCAAGTCTCTCCCATCCGGCTCCCACTGAAACCACCATGGCACTTGCGTCGACCCCGTAGCAGATCCAACCTGTCGCAATGAATCGCCTTATTCGGTCACCTTTGTCCCTTTTACGCCATGCTTGACTCCATTGACCTTACCCGGCATCCTCGATCGTTCTGGACCTCAGCTCTCTAAGCTTAGTCCCGATCATACTCGCCATTGACCGTTATTGACTTCGAAGCAACCTGCACAACAATAGACAAAGAAATTGATTCCGGGAACAAGTTCTTCACAACTTGACCCACGTTAGTCAAAACATGCATCATGCAACACATATGCCATGAAACCCATGAACTTGACCTAACCCAACACTCATCGCTACTTTTGGCCGATGAACAATACAAAATCGGTCAGACCGCCATTCAATGGCCGGTCTGACCACGCTTTGAATGCCAGTCTGACCGCCGGCCGATCTGACCGCGCCTTGAACACCGGTTTGACCGCTGGCCAGTTTGACCACACCTTGAATGCCGGTCTGACCGTACCTGACCTGACAGCAGTTCAACATTTGACGAAAACTCATGTTTCGATAAACCGTTAACGACATTGCCAATTGTAACATCATCCTATGATCGTGCACATATCCCCATGATATCCACACTGGTCTTTGTACGAGGGATCGAAGCAAACCCTGAAAAGATAAAGGCCATCGTACAAATGTGCCCTCCAACCACGAAGAAAGAGGTCCAAAAACCCACAGGGTGCATGGCGGCTTTAAGTCATTTCATCGCACGATTGGGAGAAAAAGGACTACCTTTCTTCAAATTTCTAAGGAAACATGAGGGTTTCGAGTGGTCGAAAGAAGCAAACAGTGTCTTTGAGGATGTCAAGAGATATCTTTCGAGTGCTTCTATTTTGGTTTCTCTGAAGCGACGCTCTTAATTTATCTAGCTGCCACACCACAGTGAGAGCGATACTAGTCGTAGAGCGTGGCGTCCAGCGACCGATGTACTACGTAAGTGAAGTTTTGCACAGGCCTAAGGAGCGTTACCCTCAGGTCCAAAAACTTCTTTATGCCCTCATCATGTCTTCGAGGAAACTGCGGAATTATTTTCAAGCGCACAAGATAATTGTGCCATCTGAGTTTCCCTTGGGAGTGATCCTCTAGAATAGGGAAACAGCGGGACACATGTCTAAATGGTCAGTAGAACTTGGAGAGTTCGACCTCCATTTCGTGTCCCGAACGGCCATTAAATCCCAGATCTTGGCAAACTTTGTCGCCGAATGGACAAATCCTAAACCTGTTCAGGATCCCCAATACGATACCTATGACCAGTGGACAATGTACTTTGATGGGTCACTTACTTTAAGTGGCTCGGGGGCTAGGGTGGTCCTAGAATCTCCTAACTGATAGACCTTAAAGTATGCTATACAATTAAACTTTTAGGCCACTAACAACGTGGCAGAATACGAAGGTTTGCTAGCTGGCATACGAGCTACGAAAGCACTCGCGATTCGATAACTACTCATGAGAGGAGACTCTCAACTAGTCATGAATCAAGTCGAAAAAGAGTACCAGTGCTCTAATCCGACTATGTCTCGGTACCTATCGGAGGTTCATAAGCTTGAAAAGCATTTTTTCAGTTTCGAGGTACAATTTATCCCTAGAAAGGATAATTTTCTTGCAGACCAGCTTGCTTGGATAGCTTCTTCCCGATCACAAGTACCAAAAGGAGTCTTCTTGGAGCAACTCCAGAAGCCATCTTTGGTGGAGACACTAGAGGCATCTTCTATTGAGACAGCTTCTCTCGAATACGAGGATACTTGGATGAATCCCATCTATGAGTATCTTCAGACGGGTTCCGTACCCGACGACGATCATGAAGCAGATCGTTTATCCCGAAAGGCTAAAATATATACTTTGGTCGAAGGAGTCCTCTATAAACGAGGCACTCAAGGGGTACTCATGCGATGCATACCGCAGGGAGAAGGAATAAACCTCCTTCACGACATACACGGGGGTATCTGTGGAACTCATTCTTCCTCTGAGCAGCTGGTGAAAAAGCCTTTCGACAAGGATTTTATTGACCATGACTCTCTCGATGCCAAAGAGCTGGTTAAGAAATGTGTACAATGCTAGTTTTATAGCAAGCAAATACACCAACCAGCTCAGGCATTACAAACAATTCCTCTATCTCGGCCTTTTGCGACCTGGGGTCTCGATATCCTAGGACTGTTCCCAAAAGCTCCAAGAGGCTTCGAGTTCCTTTTTGTGGCTATTGATACGTTCACAAAATGGATCGGAGCCGAACCTGTGACTGGGATAACAACGGAAGCCGCAAAACGGTTCATGATGAGAAGCATGATTACTCGATTTTGAGTCCCATGTCGAATAATCACAGATAATGGTAAACAATTTTTGAGCGCAAAATTTCAAGAATTTTGCAACGAGTTGGGTACCAAGTTGTGTTACGCCTCTGTCGCCCATCCCCAAAGCAATGGGGCGGTCGAAAGAGCAAATGGCCAAATAATACAGGGAATTAAAACTCGAGTCTTCGACCAGCTTGTTAAGCGCTCAGGGGCTTGGGTACAAGAATTACCCTCAGTATTATGGGCAGTTCGCATGACTACTAGTCGGGCAACAGGCGAAACACCCTTTTTCCTAGTTTTCGGTGCTGAAGCCATGCTTTCACCAGAACTAAAGATCAGGTCTGCAAGGGTCGAGAGTTTCAATGACTTAGCCCAAGAACAACTTCGAGCGAATGACATTAACCTGCTCGAAGAAAAGAGAAATCAGGCCTTAATCCGTTCAGCAGTCTACCAGCAAGCCCTGCGTAAATACTATGATCGTAAGGTCCAACCTCGTAGTCTTGCTGTAGGTGACTTGGTATTGAGGAAAATTCAATCCTAGTCTAATCAGAACAAACTTTCCCTCAAGTGGGAAGGTCCTTACACAGTGGTCGAAGTTATGCGACCAGGTTCGGTACGACTAGCAATGGAAGACGATCGGATTCTCTCTAATTCTTGGAATATCGACCAATTACACAAATTCTATGTGTAATTGACCAACATTGCAATAAAATGTCAGGTTCTTTCTATCTTTATTGTCTTACTTAGAGTAGTGCTTTGACAATTTTTTCTACAATACCCTGGTCGAAGGTCAACCTACGACCGGTTCCTAGTTGTGAGCTTTTCCACGACAGTACACTGGTCATACGACATGCTACGACTAGTAACCAGTTTATCTTTACACTGGTCGAAAGGATGGTAACATCACCTAGTTGAAGCATTTCCTCTCTACATGTGGTCCCGCCCACTAGAAGGAACTTCCTAGCGTCGACTCGTTCCTCCCTTTTTGCTGCCAATACAAAGAGCTTGGGTTTAAACACATGGTAGAAATAATGTCAAGCCGACTCTTAGTACTTAGTTTATTTCTTCATTCATTTTTTGAAAAATAAATTAAGCCAAGTACACTATTCAAATTTGCTCGACTACTTTTGGTACACTTGCTTCGTTTTAACTGGTCGGAGGAAGTTGCAACACCTAGTCGAAGATTTTCCTCTCTGCACGTGGTCCTGCCCACTGGAAGGAACTTCCTAGCGTCGTCCTGTTTGTAACTCTTGCTACCAGAGCAAACCTACTGAGTGCACTGGAACAAGTTGAACAAATTTTTAAAAGGAACTCCAGACGTTTAACTAACTCAAGTTGACCATTCTTGATTTGATTAATCTGGTCGAAGATGGCAACATCACCTAGTCAAAGCCTTTCCTCTCTGCATGTGGTTCTATCCACTAGAAAGAACTTCCTAGTGTCGACTCATTCCTACTCTTTCGACCAGTGCATGACAATCGTGATCAAAAAACTACAAGTTAGCTAAATCTCTCTTTTTTAAGAAAACCCATTTCACACTATTTACTTGGTTTATCTAAATAAACCAAGCAAATAGTCGGGGGCTAGGATAAAATTATTAACTTGACTTCAATTCTTAGTTTTGCTCTTTTTTTCATTCATTATCTTTTGAGTTACTAACTACTCGACAAGATAATTTTTCGGAAGAAGGAAGGGATATATATCAACATCAACACAAACTTGTCTTTACAGAACTCAGGACTCTAGTACAGACTACTCTGGCGAAGGAGATCTTATTTGCATATCCTCCATGACTACATCGGCGATCGACTGCATTTTCATCATTAACTGATCCGCTTCTGCTTCAGAGTAGGGAAAGTCGTCTGTGACGGGTTGCAGATTAAGGATGGGGTCACGAGCTCTAAGTTTTGCTAAAACAAATCTTATTCCCTCTTTGACCACATCTTTTATCGACTCGAATTGGTTCGCCTTCAGAGTACTCACCAATTCCTGCAAAGTTTCGACTTGTTCGCCAATGGCACTTGAGTGGGCAGATATCGTGTCTTCACGAGGAGTGATCCCCTTAGCATGAAGCCCACTGAGTACATTGTTCATAAGTGAAATGTTGTCTTGGAGGTTTCCCTTCACAGACTTTATTTCATCCTAATTGCGAGTCGAAGCCTCGCGGAGTCATTTTATTTGTATTGCTTGTTCTAAAAAGAATAAAACCAATCAGATAAAATGACCTCGAGAGGAAAACACAATCAATCGCAGGTAAAGATTTTCTTACCAACAAGTCGAGAATCTAACTTCTTAACTTCCTCAGCATGAGAGGCAGCTTCCTTTATGTAGCGCTACTCCCACGATTGGACCTCTTGGTCTTTTTCTGAAAAAGAATGAGAGTCAAAGAAAGAAAAGGAGGTCGTAAGCGGTCTTAAGTTCAACACTTACCATTTATTCGTTCTTGCAACCTTTTGGATTATAGAGTTTGCCTCCTGAAGCTTCTTCAGGAGGTCTTCATTCTTGTCACTTAGCTTTTTCATCTCGGCTTTCTCATAGTCGAGAGAATCAGCTAAGGTCTTCTCGTCACTCTTGAACCTACAAAGAGAAAGAGTAGACATCAGCATAAAACAAGTGGTCATAAGCTCTTCTATGACCTAAACCTTGTCGTAAGTCTTTCTACGACAATTTTTTGGTAGTAAGATCTCCTACGACTAGTACCTAGTCGTAAGATCTTTTACGACAATCCCCGCAAGTGTTGTGTAAGTAGTCGAAATGTAAAAGACTACAGCGATTACCACCTCTCTGCACTTTTGCTTTCATGATCTGCCTTCTCTGTCGGATTTGGACAAGTTGTCTATTGTACTAAAGAATAGTGACAATTTGCTCTAAGGCTCTTTGTATAAAAAGACAGTAAGAAATAAGAAAAGACATGTATGTAAATACCGATCAACATGTACTTACATTCAGAGTCGTTTGAGCAAACGAAGATACCACATGCGTGGGGTTCTTGAGCTCATCAATCTCCTGGACTCGGTCCCACTACACCTTTTTGAGACGTTCGTCATTGAAGACATCCCCTCTGTCGGGAATGTCCTTAGGGTGAGGGACCCGAGCGAGAGATCTGAACGCACGAGATCCCACAATGGTAGGAGGGTCGAAAAATCCAAAGGAATGTTCGAAAAACCGATATTCTTCTTCTTCTTCGACACACGCTGCATCAGCAGCTCCTTCTTGGGAACCGGGAAAAGCGTCCTCGACAACTTCCTTCCCGGCGCGATAGACCAATGATCCATCGCCTTGGCCCAATGCCTCCGCAGCATCAAGCGCCGTCCTCACTCCCGTGGTCACAGGTGCTTTCGGCTCTATGACCATTCCTATGGTCGTAGGCACTTCAGCACCAACGACACACTCCACTACTCAAATGGTGGACGACCCCTCGACCACCGCCACTGTTATTTCTCCAGTTACCAGAGAAACAGCGGTGGGTTCTTCGGCAGGAACATCCTTGATTGTGAGAGGAGCCGGTCTAAGATCATAAAGGAAAACACGATTAGGTGGTAAAAAGCAAAAGGTAAATGTTGTTATTACACTTTTGTCTCTTTTTACGTACCTTCGAGTGTTGGACTTGATCTTGACCTTGAAAAAAGCCTTCCCTAAGGAGGGTTTCTTGACTTTTTCTCAATCACATCTGGTCAAGACTCAGGTTGAGGAATAGCCACGACCACGTCTGGTCATGGGTCTTGAACGAGCGCCATCGCTCCTTGAATCTCTTGGCTCTCTAGATGGTCGAAACCAGTCTCGACCACCTCAAAGCAACAACGCCCTCGACCACAAATCTTGCCCGGTATGGCGATCTTCTTCACAAAAGAAATAAAACTCTTCCAATTCTCCTTTTCTAGTCGCTTGATAAAGCCACGGGAGGCAGAAACTACGAAGGTTTTATTGTCATAGTAGAAGGGTACCTTGGTCTTGGGGGCTTTAGGTTTGAATACTTCAGCTACTCCTACCGCGATTGCTTCCTCTGCAGCAGCTATTTCCGCCACAAGATTAGCAAAAGGTGCAAACGAAGCAGTAGAGCTCGAACTTGCTCCGTCCTTGTCGGCGACTTGAACGAGCTTCCTCCTCTTAGTCTAAGGAGCATCTGCTTGCTCAACAGCAGGGCTTGAGCTTGCTCCTCCCTTGTTCGCGACTCGCACGAGCCGACATCTCTTGGCCGGGGGAGAAACAACCTGCTCTACGGCCGCATTGACAACCATCAGTTCGACTTCTTCGTCGTCCTAACGGTTCTCCATGCCTACTTTCTGCAAAAATCAGAAAGAGAGACATTATAAAACAGTCGTAAATTCTTCTACGACCATCACCATGTCGTCAGCTTTTCTACGATAACTCCCTGGTCATAAGCTTTTCTACGACCAGAATCTGATCGTAAGCCTTCCTACGATCAGTACCCAGTCGTAAGTTCTTCTACGACTACAAAGTCCTAAAGATGAAATCAATTCTCGATTACCTTTAGGCGCTCCACCTTATCCTCTAGGGACAGGTCAGCCAGAATTGGAGGTGCCACCACATGGGCTGGCCCTTTCTCACAGATGAGCTTGACCCAAGCGTCAATCTCCTCTTGTGAGAGGTCTGCAAGGATAAGAAAACTTTAAATAAGCCAATTTTGAAATTAACAGAAAGAAGGCTAAGCTTGAAGTTTACTTACCCTACTCGTAGTCTTTGGTCAGGTCTTTCGGCCTAGAATACTTCCACATCGGATGAGCCCTCTTCTTTAGAGGACTTATGTGGTGCGTGATGAAATCCTTCACCATGTACCATCCGGTAAACCCCTCTTCCTTCAAGTTTGCAATGGCTTGAATAAAGGGGTCAATCCGACCGAGATCCTTGGAAGTCGAATCCCAGGAAGAGATCTTCTTAGCCGGCTTCCCGACGAAGGAGAGGCTGTCCTCATTGGTTATCTCCTAATAGAACCACCTATTCTTCCACCCCGGCCACGACGATCGGGTAAATATCTGAATATACCCCTTTAACTTCTCGTCGTGGAGCTTCAGACTACAACTACCGGCGACTCCGGACAACCTGGTCATTCCGTAGAAGTACCGGAACAACTCCAAGTCGGCCGGAATCCCCAAGTAGGCCTCGCAAAAGTACATGAACACCCCCAACATTGTGATAGAATTGGGAAAGAGGTTCACCAACACCACCTAGAAGTATTCGAGCACCAATGTAAGAAAAGGATGAGCGGGCAATCGAAGACCACACTCACAGAATGCCTGAAAGATAGGGATTTGCCCAATCACCCCTGACGGCCAATGCTACCCCGCAGCCTCGATCCACTTCACGAAATCCCTCTTCGGAATCTTCTCGGCGACGACCAAAACATTAATCTTGGTCGCGTCCATCTCCGATTCAGCCCATTGGGAAGCGCCTCCAGCCATCTCTCTTAGGAATCAGAGACTCAGATTTGGGAAGATTTTGGGAGGAAATTCTATTTGGTCGGCGGCAGAGAACTCAAAAGTTTGAACAGTATGAGCGATTTGGGGGAAGGTAAAAGACCTTAGTCTCACCCGCGGTGAATATTTATAACCGCACGCCTGAAGTTAAAAAGACATGGCTGCCCAGCGGTTGCCAATGCTTTGGGAACCGCTCCAGCAGACAGGTATGAAGGGGTCGATTAAGATTCTTAAATTTGTCTGCTCGAGGAAATCAGGTCAGTCTTTACACCTCAAGTGAAATTACCTTCTTGACCAAGTTCTTTTTGGTCAAATGCAACAACAATTGGAAATATTTTACTTCCGACCACGGTACTGCGACCACTCGATGTTCATAAGATTTCCTACGATCACCTTGAAGGTTGCAAGATTATTCCACAATTTTCTTGACCAAGTAAATTTCTGGTCAAAAGAAACGCCAGTCGAAGAGTTCTTCCTTCAACCATTTCTCTACGACCACTTGCTGGTCGTAAGATCATCTACTGCTCCTTTCCCAAGCAAGTTATTTTCGCTTGAAGCTGGGGGGCTAGATGACGAGGATATAATAATCCTCATTTAATCATTTATCTATAATTCATATTATAGATAATAATGACGTCATATAACTCTTGAGTATACATTAATAGCCATAAGGGAGAAGCTGGAGGTTGTAAGTTTTTTTATGACCACCCCATAGTCGTAAGTCCTGCGACTACTCTATGGTCGTAAGCCCTTCTACGATCAGCTTGTAGTCGTAAGCTCTTTTACGACCACCTCCTGGTCGTAAGTTCTTCTACGACCAGTCTCTAATCGATACGGCTCATAGACATATGGGCCTAGTCGATCAGGAAATCTTCTGTACCGTATCCAAGGATATGAGCAATCAATTACACTATTATTTTTTGGTTTAATAGCACGATTTAAACTCTCTGTTATGGTGTTAACTGCTTGGCGACATGGGAACGTTACTACTCCCACAATAACCTCCAGTAACGGCTCCACGATCTGGAACATTAAGGCAGCCTTTAAACTGGAGGTACAACGGTGCGCTTCGAGGATTGTATAAAAGGCAGAATCATCAGGACAATGGGGGGAGATGAGAGAGAGAGAGATTTAGAAGCACAATACTCTAGTCTTTGGCTCCATCTTGTAAACCAGCATACTCAATACATACACACAGGAGTAGGGTTGTCATTCTCCTAGAAGAAGGCCCGAACCTGTATAAAATCTCCGTGTCTCCATCTCTGTGTGATTTTGAGCCTAGAGGAACCCCCAAATCAAACAATTTTTACGTAAGTTCGGTTCTAAAACACCGATAGACTTAATGTTGATTTAGAAGAATGGTAGTTAAGATGGAAATGTAAGATAGATATGTGAATATTCAATAACAAGTTGTCTATTATCCATGTATAGCTTTTCTTTTGGATCACAAGGTTATTAGATGACCAATCTAGAGATCCTAAACCTCTAAAACATAGCATTGTAAAATTTTCTGCTGCGTTAGGCTTACTCAATTTACGAACCTATCTGTAATACACTACCAATAGAGGAGTTGCGCAAATATAATTTCCATTCTTTTGTTTGTTTGATGACTATTTCTATAGCTTTCTATTGCACAATGGGAGCAAACTCCCTTAGGTGTTAAAATGTTACTTCTGACTTCAGTGTTTGGTTTATCTTCATTGGTACCGACTTTGGGCTATTCATTTTATTTGTTTTAATTGATGTGGAACTTTTAAATGCGATTCACTTTTACACAAAGTTATCTCTGAGGAGATATGTAGGACTTTTCTTCTCAATGTGTGTGGATATCACTGACAATGAGTTGGCATACTTGGAATGTATCCACTTGTTTGTCGAGATATTGGACCATTTCTTCAGCAATGTGTGTGAACTCAATTTAGTATTTAACTTCCACAAGGTAACAACTATTTCTCAACAGGCTAGTCCTGTATCACTTCAATACTTATGATCTCACCTCACTCCTTTTCTTGTGTTTAAATGAAAATTACTTGGTCTATTGGTCATAATATTGTTATTTAAATATTCTCTTACCCGACAAGTTCCACTATTGAAACAGAATTAGACAAAGTTATCTAGCACTTTTGTATTCTGTTAGAGATATTTACTTGTGCTTGCATATTTTGTGTTTACTTGTCGTATGTTGTGCAGTTTACACCTTGATTATTTTTCAGTTCCGCCATACCTGTCCTCATCTTTTAGCCTCTGGAGATGGCAAAAGGAGTGCCACTATTATAGGTGATGTGTACATTCATCCATCTACAAAGGTGCATCCAACTGTCATTGATTCACCTAATTAATTAAATCTTTCTTTCTGAAGAGTTGCATATTATAACTTGTAAATACAGAACATTTGGTCGATTTCTTTGTACAAGTTATCCATGAGTGTTATGTGTGTAGAAACAATATAAAGAGGACATTTCAAAACTTCTAACAGGCGTAATCGTGAGTCAACAAGTGGCTTGAATTGCTTGTATGAAAAAGAGAATTGATTTTTTAAAATGCTTTGAGTTTGGAATGGTCTCCAACTAGTGAGTTGTTAAGGATATGGAAATGATCATGCATCTTTGGATAACCTTCTTGCTTGTAGTGATGTGTTCGAGAAAATAGCAAAACGTGTTGATGTAGCACTACATTTTTTTGTGCTTTTGTGAATGTCTTTAGCTATGTTGTATATGCCAAGTTGCTAAGGTTTTTCTGTCATTGATTTTGCGATCCTGGATTAGTGCCCTAGCTCTTTTGAAATTGCTGGAACATTAAATGACTTGTGCTAGCTCTTTTGTTGAGAACTTCTCTTGAATTACTTTTATGCTGAACCACAGATACATTTTTGGTCTAGCTGGCCCACTTGGTGCAGGCAAGTCTACTGTTGCCTCTGAAGTGGTTCGATGTGTTAACATGCATTGGTCCCAGAAGCATGCAAAAGGTTGTTCACTGATTTCAACAGATGAAATTTCTACAATGCTCCCCATGGACGGCTTCCACCTTTATCGGTCCCAGCTTGATGCAATGGAGGTTCGTTCTCTACCGTGCAACCCATCTTCTTGAATTTGTGTTGCTTTCTCAAGTTATTGACATTATCGTGCTTCTAGGATCCAAAGGAAGCACATGCACGAAGATATAGTCTGCATATAGTCTGAATACTAGTGTTGATTCTGAGTTACTGGAAATTTTCTCTCCTTGCATATAGTCTACAAGTGATGAGAAGTTCTTGTCATTTTCATTTTGTATATGCTATCGGTCAGAGCTTTGCATGTCTCATAACTTTATCCATGCGTATTGGTACGCATAAATACAATTTTTCGATAAATGCTCGGTTTCTTCAGTAAGTACAAGTAATCCAACACATGTTGTTTGCTAATAACTCTGATTTTGACAGGCACAAAATAGTGATTGTCGAAGGTAATTATCTATTTCTGGAAGAAGATGTTTGGAGGGAGATTAGAGACATGTTTGATGAAAAATGGTGAGTATGTAGGCTTTGCAACTGCAATTTGCAGAAATATAATTTCATTGACCATGAGTTCCAAATTCTAGTGGAGCTCTATTTCGTTTCAATACAATACACCCTTGTTTGGGACTATGCACAACACAACACAATTCTACTGGAGCTCTGGATTCTATTTGCTTATTCATCTTGAAAGGGTGAAACTGTGTTCTTCATTGAGGTTAGTTAGGCTAAATTCATAAATTTTCTTATACCAAGAATTCAAATGTTTGGTTAATTAGTGCTTTACTGATTAAAACAACTTTCTTTACTATTAGCTTAAAGATCAACATGGTCGTTGCAAGAGCTGTGTGTGAGAATTTTTCAATAGACTTTGTGTGGCCTCTATTTGTGATCATGTTACTTTATTAAGGCTAATGCACAATATGTCTTGCAAGAATTATGTTTTCTAACAGGTGTTTGACGAAAAAAAATGCATCGTGGTATGTCATCACATTTATTTCCGTGAATCGCATTTGTTGTATAATTGAGCCTTCTTCAGGTCCCTTTTGTCGGCGACGTATCTGGTGAACAAAACCTCAACCATGCACATATGTAAAAAACGAATCCGGACGCTCCATCGTGCATCCGACGGCGCCGCTTCCCGCGCGCGCGCGAGGGTGGAGGACCGAGAATTTTTGCGTTTTCCCCCCTTCGCCTTCGAACGAGCGCCAAATTTTCACGCCTTCACGCCCCCCCCCGCCCGAACGAGAACAATAGTAGATGGTGTAGGGTTCCTCACCGTCGCGCCACCACTGCGTCGCGCGGCTGCCATCCGCCGTGCCGCCGACTGGTTTCGCCCCATTCGCTCTCGAGTCAACCTGACTCCGAGCCGCCTTGCGTCGCCCTCCTCCCGAAGTCGCCCGAAGTGAACCCCGCTCTCGTCGCCCGCCCTCGTCGCGCCGCCCGCTCGTGTGTCGTCCGTCTGTGTCGCGCCGCTCCCTCTTCGCGGCGCTGACTTTACCCCTTCGCCCGAGTCTCCCCTACGCTGCCCCCTCTTGCTCTCTGATATGTAAGTTGTTGCATACGAATTGTTGTCTTATTACTGATTGTGGTGTCTGATATTTACAATTGATATTCATTGTTTATCGTTGTTTTGATGTGCAGCCGCATGGACGAAATGGAAGATGTCAGTAGCTCGATGCGGCCACTAGCTTTGCCTAGATTTGAACCCAAACCTGATATGGCCGATGCACACTCTCTCATTGCGATATCGGATTGTAAAACCCCTCAGAAGGCGGCTACCATCCCATTCTGCGTGAGTGAACACAATTTTTAATTTGCATGATTAATATCGTTCTAGGGCAAAATCGTCGTTACCGCTGCAGGGATCGTCATCCACACCGGTAGTTACTGAGTCTTTGACACCTACGAAGGGGATGATTTTTGAAGATGAGGACGCAGCCCTGGAGTTTTACAAAGCATACGCACATGTTGCGGGCTTCTCCGTTCGTATCAGACAGGGGACGATTATTAATGGGGTGTTGCGATGGAGGCGGTACTATTGTGCCAGACGTGGGTGGAAGGAAGAAAGAGGTAAGGCGAAGGTGGAGGTAAAAGCGAAGAGGACATATGAGTCTAAATTGAGTAGGTGCGGTTGTGAGACCATGTTTGGTATCAAACGGACTAAGGACAATAAGTTCAGATTAGAGATATTTGTTGAAGTCCATAACCATGGTCTTGTCTCACCTAGTAAGCAGCATTTAATACGTTCTAATAGACAAGTAACTGAGAAGGCTAAGACTACACTGTTCGCATGCCATCAGGCTAGCATTGGCACTTCCGGGGCATTTAGATATCTTCATGTCAGTGAGGGTGGATTTCAGAATGTAGGATGCGCAAGGAGGGACTTGCAAAATTATCATCGTACTTTGAGAGAGAGAGTATAAAGTCATCGGATGCTCAGATGTTTCTTGATAATCTAGCTAGAAAGAACGAGAATAATGCGGCATTTTACTTTGACTATGTTATCGATGACAAGGGTAGATTGGTGCATGTGTTTTGGGCGGATGCGACCTCTAGGAAGAATTACGTTCATTTTGGTGAGTTGCTCTCATTCGATACGACATATAATACA
Organism: Phyllostachys edulis; assembly: GCA_036346405.1. Classification (NCBI taxonomy): domain Eukaryota; kingdom Viridiplantae; phylum Streptophyta; class Magnoliopsida; order Poales; family Poaceae; genus Phyllostachys; species Phyllostachys edulis. The sequence goes on along the minus strand of CM070548.1, from coordinate 53,871,327 downwards.
AACCAATACGACATGATATTTGCACCATTCATGGGAGTGAATAACCATGGGGGATGTGTTCTATTTGGGGCTGCATTGCTACTCAATCAGACGATTGAAACGTTCCAATGGTTGTTTCGTACTTTCTTAAGATGTATGGGAGGTGCTGCCCCTAAACTTATAATAACTGATGAAGATGCGGCCATGAAGAAGGCAATTGAGCATGTCTTACCAACTAGCACGCATAGGTTATGTATGTGGCACATATTGAACAAACTCCCAACTAAGATAAGGCCAGATTTGAGGGATAACCAAATGTTTTACAGTCGTGTCAATTCATGTGTATATCCCTTAGAAACTCCAGAAGAATTTGAGTCACGATTAGGCGCTATTATTTCTGAGTTCGGTTTGCAAGATAATGAGTGGCTTCTTTGGTCGGTATAGGATTCGTGTTTCTTGGGTACCAGCCTACTTTATGGACGTACCCTTGGCAGGAATTCTTAGAACAACTTCAATATCTGAAAGCGCCAATTCTTTTTTCAATCGCTTTATTGGTTACAAACATGCTTTGGTTGAGTTCTAGATCCGGTTCGACACTGCCGTAGAGGAACAAAGGCAAAAGGAGCTAAGAGAAGACCATGCCACCTTTCACACTAAGGCTCAGTTGAAGACACCATGGGCATTAGAGCAACATGGCAGTGAAGTATTCACCCATATGGTGTTCGCTAAATTTCAGAAGGAGGTTATTGCGGCCAGGGACACGTGTGTTGTTGACAGCACGGCGCAAGTATGTGACCTTAAAGTAACAGTGGTTAATGAGGATGGTAAGAAGGTGAGAAAAGTCACATATGACACTAACACCATGATTGCCGAGTGCTCATGTATGTTGTTTGGCACTCATGGGATTCCTTGCCGTCATATTATCCTTGTATTACGAGGTGCATTGCTGAATGAGCTTCCAAGTCATTATGTTTTGAAAAGGTGGACTGCGAATTGTAAGAGGGAGGTTGTGTTCGATGAGAATGGCAATGTTCTAGAGGAAAAACCGAAAGATCCAACGGAGGAAGAAATTAAAAAGTTGGCTTCGGAGATGCGCAAGGACTTAGAAGAATTGATACATCGAGCTACACCTTCACTACCTTACATGCAGAATGCAAGAGGGAAACTTAAACAGTTTATGCAAGATATAAACCAACAAATTCCTGCTCGACCACAAAGTAGAGTGGAGGAGGTTGAAGCATATCTTAGGTGTGAGATCCCTCATGACATCGATATATTGCCACCTACAAACAATCTCACTAGAGGCAAATGCAAGAGGAATCGGCCTGGGGAGAGCAAACCGAAGAAGTTGAAGGGAAAGGTAGCTCGCATGTGCAGGACTTGTAATGAGCTCAGCACCCATGACAGCCGCAACTGCCCTTTAAGGAAACAAGCAAATAATGATGTAATGTAGCATTTAAATTTCTTTCACTTCACTTGTGGTTCCTCTTATTACATACTAACTCAAAATTTGTGTTTGTTTTATATGGGCAGGCAAACCAGATGACATGAATGTGCTGTTGAAATCTGATGTAATCTGCTACTGAATTATGATGTAATGTGCTACTGAAATCTGATGTAATATGTTACTGAATTATGATGTAATGTGCTACTGAATGATGATGTAATGTGGTACTGAATTATGATGTATGTGCAAATATAGTGGGATGTTTTTTATGTTGGAGCCTTCATGCCATGTGTATGTGTGCAATGCTGTTCTGGAGCAAGTATTGTTATTTTTGGACCTTTCTCAATGGATGAGAAGGTTTGAGCAGTTGCGCAGTTCAAACTATATGTTGGAGTCTGTTGCTGAGAAGTGCATTGTGAGTGAGAGGTTGTCCTCTGCCTGCAAAAACATATAGATGCTGGATGTTTTTGTGACATTCTGGACAATGCTGCATGTTTTTGTGACATTCTGGACGTTGTTAGATGCTTGAATTTAGAGGCAATGCTTGAATTTAGATGCTGGAAGGGAGCTATTACAGGGAACTGTTCACTTCATTTAGATGCTTGAATTCTGTATGCTCCAATATCAGATTTTGTGACATTCTAGACAATGCTGCATGTTGTTAGATGCTTGAATTTAGATGCTGGACAATGCTGCATATTTTTGTGACATTCTGGACAATGCTACATGTTTTCGTGACAATGCTGCATGTTGTTAGATGCTTGAATTCAGATTTTGTAACATTCTGGACAATGCAAAGTATGACATGCCGAATTCTGGACTGTAGCTTGTTGACACAAAGAATTATGGGGCATGTTCATGTTCTGGGCACATGTTAGCCGAATTCTGGACACCATAATGCTGCATGTTACATGTTAGATGGAAGGCATAATGCTGCATGGACACCATAATACATAATATTTAAACTGGAAGTCTTAACTCTTGGAATTTACACTTTTGTAATGATGTTTATGTGACTGTTCTAAGGTAACCGTGCATTCTCCTGTATTCAATGCTTATATCTAATTCTTTACGGTCTACTCTACATATAATGCTGATGTTTGCTCTGCGAGTATACTTCACTGACCAAATGCAATAGGTGCCAGCAGTTTGCAGAAATGTGTCTCTTAGCAGGGCTCCTGTCTGCTTTCACCATCAATATTTGATTTTCATATATGTTCTCTATTTGATCACAGTTCACTTTTCAGGTTCTGGTTCATCAATAGTCTGCCAGGGTTGGCTTTCTTAATTTTTATGATTCTGATATTGGCAATAAAGGAAATGAATCTCTATTTTATTGGAAATGGGTACGGTGTGTTGTCTTGCTCCCTATTTCCCTGATTTTATTTTAAACTTCATAATATGTTTCAACTCCGCCCGACAACCGTGACATGTAACTGTAAATTTGAATAGGATTTAGTAAAGGGGTTCCTTTCATATTATGCATTCTATTAGCTTTCTACAAGTAAGCTTGTCCTAATATTCCTAGTGTTTTAGCTTCTATATTGGCTTTCTACATTGGACCTTACAATGCATGTTGTGCTATTCTAGTGACGTTTCGACCTATCATAAATTTCTTTCGTAACCCATGAGCTTTGGGTGTTTCTGGCATGGACATCAGAATGGAATTGATAGCTATTCCAGAAACCCTGTATGTTGACTATGTGATAAGCCATAAAATTTGACAAGTGAGCCTATAAATTCCTAGATGTCCGAGCTGCACCCTGGCAAATGCAACTTATTCCTACTGCTATGAGCATTTTGGCTGGAGGTTAATTTGTTATTCGCATTCGAGCATGATTCTGATTCCTGAGTATTCGTTTTCGATCACACAGCTCGTGTAGTTGAATGTTGAAACGGATCGTGCTTATTACCAAGTACTAACAACGAAATGCCTCGGCCTGTATGGGTTCGTTGCACCCTTTTATCAATCCTGGAATGAGAGGACAGTTTGATGCAACAAGGAGATTCTTTCCACCAGAACAATCCTACTGTAAATTAGTAAAGAGCCAAGCCATGACACCAGGGAAGATCAACTAACAAGAAAATGACACGCTATCTACTGTTACTAATCATATATTTAACCACAGCCATATAAACTATTAGAAAGGGAGCTTGTGAACCAAGTGGTAGCCAGGAAGCATGGTGTGCACGAGCACATGCATGAAGACAGAAGACTTGCATAGCTGCATACATAAGGTACCATTTCAGAATCCAGATTAAGATTGTGTACAACCAAATCAAGACATACATTGCTGTAATTCTGCACATTCTGGAATGTAGAGTCATATAATTGAATCCATTCTGGAATGTACAGAGTCATACTATTGAATTCTGGAATGTAGAAAGTCCTAATATTGAATCCATTCATATAGTTGAATCCATTCATCACACCATACATCCATTTCAGAATCCATTCATCCAGATTGAGGCATTATAATATTGAATTCTAGAATGTAGAGAGTCATAATATTGAATCCATTCATCACACCATACATCCATTTCAGAATCCATTCATCCAGATTACATGACAAAAGACTGGGAAGATAACAAAATCAAAATCTCAGTTCACAATATTCTCAATACAAATTCCTAACAGCAAGAACAAAATTGCAACTAGAACCATTTTTAACTTTTCATCTCCATCACTGCATTTCCTCACTGCGTTGTTGATCTGGTCCAGAGAGGTCTTCATCTGGTCCAGAGAGGTCTTCATCGCATCTAAATGATCTAATACACGGTGGTCCAATACACGGTGGTCTCCATTGCTCAGCTTGACAGGCGAATGCTCCCTTCTCTGCTGTTCCACCAGACGCAACCAACTCAAATGATTCATGTATTGATCTCTCCACATGAATGTGTCGCACGTCCCCGAATTGATCTGGACGAACCAAAATGTATAAACTGCCCGGCAATACCAACCCCCAAATTTGAACATCAAAAGTAATAGCAAACGGAGTTTCTTACCCCCCTCGTTCCTAGGGCATTTGAAGTACTCTTTTCCTTGATTTTTCGAGCTCCCTGACACGGCCCAGATCATCTGCGTGTCGCACTTGGGGCAAGGCATGAGAGGGAGCCCACTGCTATCCGCTCTCGCCGTCGATGACGACTCGGAGTACACCTCCCCGCGATCCTTCGTCTTCTCCATGGTTCGGCAACGCGCGGCGGAGGGGAGGCGCACAAACCTAACCCTAGAGTCGATTTGGGGGAGAGGAGCCCTGGTAGGAGCGCAAGGGAAGGCGGCGTCGGTGGCGAGTTGCTCAAAGGATGGAGAAGCGGTGCCACACTCGTCTCACGACGGCGAGAGTGGATTTGGCCGCTAGGGCGAGAGCATCTGCATGGGTGGGGAACGAGCGCCGTTGGCCGATTTGGGGATCGGGCGGAGGCCAAAAAAGAGAAGTCGTTCGATGCCGGGGGGGGGGGCGAAAAAAAATGCCGACGCTAGCGCGCTCGCCCGCGCGGCGTCGTCGGATGCTCGATGGAGCGTCCGGATTCCTTTTTTGCATATATGCACGGTTGAGGTTTTGTTCACCAGATACGTCGCCCCTTTTGTCACTGTACTTTGTGCAGTGTTTTACTACTTGTACTCCACTATGAATTTACAAGCTTTTATCTTTGTTGTAGCTTTCATCTAAACAGGCAAATGAGAGCAAGAAACAGCTATACTCTGAAGGAACAAGCTCAAAACTAGACCTCTAAGTACTATTTTGGCTATTGACTTAGGACTGTTGTTGAGTAATTCAGGACATTGTCTTTAAAGGTTGGAGGCAAATGTGTTAGGCATGTTACATAAACGTAGTTTGCACTTGATGTAATGCTTCGTTTGGATTGGGACATATTTAGGACTACTGAAGTGTACACGGCTAATATGGAGACCTATTTTATTTGCTATGTCTTTGTTTTCAACTTTCTCCCTGTCTTGCCTTGATGTTGAGCTCGAAAAGGGCGCGGAAATAAGCATCAATATGATTTTATTCTCTTCATGCTCCAGATTGATTGAGACAAATATTGGCATGCTGATGTCTATCTTTAGCATCTAGCAGGCTAGCTGATGCATGCCATAAGTTGCTATGTTTATCTTTCGTTCGACAAAAAGAATATGTATCTTCTTCTGAGAACCAAAGATGTTATATGGTATATATAGTACACGAAATGGCCCAGGAGCACAGCATTAGAGCAATCAGGCTGAATTGTGTTGTGTTGTGTTATTTCCTGAGTGTTATTCGTTGAAAAACACTCAGGACTGAAACTTAATCCCCGAGTGTCCGTTGAAAAACACTCGGGAATAAAACTTGATTCCCGAGTGCCCTTAGTTAACATACACTCGGGAAAGTATTCTGTTACGGTGGTGAACCCGTTGTGCGAACTATTTTCCCGAGTGTATGCCCAAACACTCGGGAAAGTTATTTCTCCTGAGTGTAAATCTTGGAACACTCGGGAAACCAGTTATTTCCCTGACTAAACTGTCCTGAGTGGTTTTTCCCGACGGCCGACCTTCGAGAATTAATTTCCCGAGTGTTTTGGGGTCTTTTCCGAGTGTTTTGGGCACTCGGGAAAAGAACGGATTCTAGTAGTGCGTATAAAAGCATTGAGTATTCATTCATTCTGAGTTGTATTCCCTCACCGTTTCCATCTTTGGCCCGTGTCATTGTTCCCTTGGTCAGTACTCGTTTCACCTCGTAATCTCTTCGTGTCACCAAAAGGGTTTTTTGGTCATTGGCTGCGCGAAAAGCCGTTCTTGAAGCCAGTGTCGTTAATCGGCCGTTTACGCGGAGTTGTTAGGTAAAACGTCACGTATAGATGAATCAGAGTGCATTTAATGTTTGTGAATACCAAATCGGCCTCATTGTCCGATTAATCAGCTGTTTTCGTATAATCGCCCGCATAATCCATTTAATTGACTAAATTCAGCCCTTTAGTCAAGTTAGAATTAATTCAGCCCGTTACAACTAGCCCAATAGCAATCTAGTTATAATTCTAATATACTCAACACAAAACACTTGATTCAGAGTAATTGATTCATATATAATCATCACAAAACCAGACTCTTGACAATGATTCAGAGTAACTGATTCTCTCGTGGTTATGAGTCATTTTGTGTACTTAAATTTAAAACTTAGTTCTTTTGGTTATCGTCTCGTCAGTGTGTTAAGTTAGTCTAATCTATGTGACAATGCATGCTTTCAATCTATTACTTAAACTCGTTGCAAGACGTGCATGGTGCAGAACTATAATAGTCAATCGATCAATCATGTTATCTTTTGAGTTAGTAATGAAGTTATCATATACAATCGGAGGGTGGCACAAGTTTTTTTATAGTATTGATAATATATTGTGTTCAAATATTTCTAAAACTAGCCTTATCGTCAAATATATGAGCATGTCAAATTATCCATATAATTCCAGTTTATCATCTATGTTCCAATTAATCGCTTCACAGTACCCTATTAGTCTGATAACCCTATTCCGATTTTTACAACATGCTCCTAGCTGCTGCTAGCCTGCAGCTACTGCGTGCAACATATGGCCGGTTCGTGTCAGGTGGCTCTCTCATATTAGCTAGCCTCACCAAGATTTGCCAATCTGAAGCTCTGGACCTCACACTCCTATTTGCAATTCCAATGCCATCGCCCATACCCATCCCATCTGACCTGATTGATTTCCCATTCAATCACTGCGTCCATGGGCTAGCTGTTTCTCTCGTCTGGCGGGGCCAAGAAACCTAGGAATCTTTTGATTAATTCTTTGATTCTTTCCATTCACATGCAGGCCATGATTCTGGCACACTGGAGCATTGACTCCTAACTCTTCGATCTGTCCTGCTGCAACTGCAACCATTTTCTCTTATGCAGAGTGGTTATGAGGAAGTATGTACGACCTCAGCTAAGTTGACATGTCAGTAAGTATTTGACTGTTTGGTTTTCTCCGGCGGAGGGAGGGGGACACCGGCGGGGCCACGGCTCCCGCTATCCTTCCCTAAGTGTTTTTACTCTTCATGGTCTTCTAGGTTAAAATAATTTTAAGCACGTGTATGTCCTCTTTGTAGATGTATATGTTTAAAATTTGAAGCATATATATGACATCTTCTAAGCATACACATCGATTTTTTTTAGTGTATAACATAAAAAAAGTAGTTGTATTTATTAGTTCCCACTATATCTATTTCCTAGCTCTGATGCTGATTATCTCGAATTTTTTTCTTCAAATAATCTATTTTTTTATTAATTACAATATTATACCTGCGATAATATTTTTACGTAAATATACTTACATCATTTAACTGTTGGACGGCTGGATCTAGTAGCTCAACGGTTGAGCGACTGGTCCCAGTAGCTCAACCGTTGAGAGCGACTAGGACACTTGTCGCTCAACGGTTGGTCCTAGTGTGCAGCTCACTCATCCAGCCGAGCATGCATTGTGCCCATTGGGCGACAAGTGTCCCAGTCGCTCAACCGTTGAGCTACTGGGTCCAGTCGTCCAACGGTTCGGCAACAGGAGTATATTTCTGTAAAAAAATATTATTGCATGTATAATGTTGTAATTAATAATAAAAAATAGATTATTGTGAAAAAAAATTCGATTGTCTCGGCAGCAATCTCTGGGCAACTAAAGCTGTGCGGTTGCGGGTTTACTTTGCTTACCAACTGCGAAGGTGTTCTCTGTTGTTTGGACCACTAACATGCATGCACATCGATCATCTTTTTCATTAAGTGATAGCAAGCACTGTGATTCTTTTTTTCTTTCTCACTTTAGATTCGAGTGGGTGGATGACCTTAGCTGGGGGCTGTGCGTGTTGAGTTAGAATGTTAGATGGTGTTGTTCTCGAGAAAGAAATGCAGGAAAAGAACGGACACAGGCGAAGAGGTTACGAGATATATAGTGCGTATAATTGTGCTGCCCATGCAAGGAAAAACAATTTCCTTGCAATTTCAGAACAACAACCAAATAAACGTAACAGAATAAATAGACTCTCCACTAGCTGACAACAAATCCTGCGATTTGTCAGCCCAAAATCGTTACTTAATTATATGATTATATCGTTGTCAATGTAGACATCTATCGCGAGTAGAATTCTGGGATCTTAGCTAGTGCCTAGTAGCACGTACCCTAGTGCTCACTACATAGTCACACGTGTTGGAAATAATATTGGCCTAGAGTTTGAATCGAGTCGAGAGGCAGTAGAGTCCGTCTCCGTGTGTTACTCAAGTTGAAGTCGTGACCAACTTGAAGTCTAAGTAGGTATGTTAGTAGGAGGGTATTAGCCTATATAATGAGGAGGTTTGTAACCAATTTTGTAAGTAAGAAATATAAGCAAGAAAGAGAATAGAGAAATTTAGAAAACTTGGCTACACAGTTGCGGTCAGGGCAAATTCTCCTGTGTTCTCTCTGTATATTTGCAATGTGTGAGTTTTCCCCTCTAGCTAAGCTAACAATTGGTATTAGAGCCTAAGTTCTAGATCCGTGTATGCTTAAGATCATGTCGTGCTCTCTGGGAAATTGTGACACCGGTAATGAGGTGATGTCAGGTGTGATAGCGTAGGAGAGTTACATGTATTGTTTGGATACATCATGTAGAACTATATATTATGGAAGAAGTAGAAAGCAAAATATTTTTAAGCGAGGCCATTGCTGCGCTCCCAGGCTTACTGTCAGGCGAGGGTATGGATCTACGCACTTCTGAATTCCAGGACTTTTTTGCAGGACGGTGAATTTCGTTCGTACGCAGAACCATTCAGCGCACGTAATGGACCGTTGCTTTCTTTGGTCCGTCCTTGGAGCATCCATTTGATCTGCCCCTGGCTGGCTAGCTTTGCCATCATCCAGCCATTGGTCCCTAGCTAGCCAGTAACAATGATTTATGATCCCAAGTAAGAAACCGAGCATAAATCTCAGCCAAAAAAACATATAAAAAAAGATCCTTGGCATATTCTGAAAAATTCCTCTGCGACGGTGTAGCTGCTTCTGCTGTGCATGTGACGCTTGAAAACACCGGGCTAGTACGCAGACAGGGGGAAATTATATGTGCACATGCATGGCCGTGGCACACATCCTGTTACGGTGTGACCCAGCAGCGTGTGTGTCGAGAGAGGCGCCAGCTAGGCTGCTACGTACGCTACACACACACACGGCATGATCTTGCATAGGGCATGCCAACCCTGCAGTGTTAAGTATGATGAGTTCCTAGCATCCACAAACCCTACATATCTCTAGCTTGTTAATCTTGGCACCCTTGTGCAAAGACTGCGCGGCGTTTGTTCGGCGGAGTACGCGTTTTTGATCTGGATTTGAATTGCTTGCGGCAGCCGTGCAGGATGGCGAGTACGTACGTGCGTGCCCGGCATGTAAATCTTTGACAATCTCACGGCGTCGCGGAGCTGGACCACGCAGGGGACATGGTGCGGTGGTCCTCTCTGTCTAGGGCGCCGGGGAGGTCCTCTCTGCATGGCCGGTACAGGTTTCTCGGTTGCTGTCATGCTGCCATTAGTTGGAGGTAAATGTTCTCAAGCCTCAACAGTTTGGTCTGCTGCCACCATCCATCTTGTGAACAATTCATCTATGGTCCTCTGGCTCTCTTTTCAATTATGGGGTTCTCCCTCCATCCAACTACAACCCCGACCATCGTGAGCTATTCGGCAAAGGCCCCGTTCCGAACACGGGGATTTACGTGAGAAAGGGCAGCAACTTACCGGCTAAGTGACATGAACACGGTGATGTTTGCTATCCCAGGCCATACCCACATGGGGGCACCACCACCCGCGCGGGACACAGAGGTCCTGTCTCTATTATCTCCGTCAGCTCCACGCTCAAACACATGGCGGTTGACACACGCACACACCCCACAGGCCACAGGGCCACAATGCATGCATACACTTGCCAGTCAGTGCTACTCCGTTTTCATAGGATCCATTTGGTCATCGGCAAACAGGCAAAGCATCTGGCCTGGTCCAGCCTCCCCACCCATCGTCACATCCTCTCAGCTATTCTTCATCTCTGTGCTCACTAGATTTAGTTCTTCCTCTCTGTGGTCACACAGTAGATTTAGTTCTTCCTCTCTGTGCTCACCAGATTTAGCAGCCATTGGAGGTACCATCAGCTGCAAGAAGAATTACAGTGCATAGATTCTTGATGTCTATGGCTTGTTCACGTTATTTGAGATGCAACTTTGGCCATCGGTTTCTATCGTGATATATTTCGTAGTAGTTATAAAAGCGCTTTTGCTATTCGGTAGTCGCCTGCTTTTTGCTAAAATCATAGTCGATTTCTTGGCCGTTTGATGTGCTGCGTCTTCCCGACTTAACGGGCCCGTCTGGCTTATTGGGTGATGGTTTTGTAAATTCGATCCGTTAAATCACAAACCCGTCCGTTAGAACATATATTTGTCTCTTCACTTCGTCTCCTTCCCTGTTCAAGCGGAGAGAACGAGAGGGAGAAGACAATCGTGGAAATGGAGAAGGAGAAGAGAGTTGGCGACCGGCGTTTTCTCCGGCGACGTAAAGCATTTTGCGGCATCGGGGTTGATTCCGGTCTTGTTTCATTAGTAGCTCCTTCGATTCACGTTCGTTGCTGCTGCTACTTTGATTCCAAGGTAGGTTTTCTTCTATTTCCATCTAGTTTTTTTTGTTGATCCTTGGAGAAAGCTTGTTATTTGTTGTTTTTTTTTGTTAGTGGTCAATAGATCTGTGTGATTTGTAGCTTGATTTGTTGCGTTTTGAGGTTAATATGTGGGGTTAGACCTAGCTCATAATTTGTTTGGGGTTTTTGAGCTTGCAGTTAATTTATTGTGCTTTCAAGTGTTTTATCCCGATTTGGAATCATGGTGTCTGGCGTGACGAATGTTGGGGAGGGGAGGGGGGTGAATTGGGTCTGCGCAGATGAGTCATCATCGTTGTGGGGCAGCATGTCCGCGTCGGGCAAGGCAGTGGTGTGATTGGTGTGGTGTGGCAGGAGCGGTGTAGGTACTAGGTACGACACTTGAGAATGAGACAAGGCTGAGACCCAAGCCGGAGAGAGCGCAAAACATTAACCCTTCATTTAACTTGTCGCATTTGCATGTTGAAAAGTGCATTGTGGCAGCAACGATTGCTATGGGCCTAGATAAAATCCTTTCGTTTCAGTAGCTTCTGATGACCAGCAAACATGCTCAAATACTTGGCTTCTAACCATTTTAGACTAGCATATTTATGGGGCCTCATTGCAACAATTTCTAGAGTATGTTGTACCACTACTACAAAAAGGCTAATACTGGACGCCCCATCACAGACGGTTGACCAAAACAGACTGTATTATATGCAATCACAGACGGTTTTGGTTTAGAGACCGTCTGTGTTACTAGCAGCGCTAAAAACCATCTATGAAGAGGTAATATCACAGACGGTTCATAATGAAAATCGTCTGTGAAGTATCACAGATGGTTCTTAACAATAACCGTCTGTGATAATTCTACATATCACAGACAGTTTTCAACAAACAACCGTCTGTGATACTTCACATACGGTTCTTAACAATAACTGTCTGTGATATTACTGCACAACACAGACGGTTTTTTTGTTAAAAACCATTTGTAATAATTAACTCATCACAGACGATGTGCTATTTTGCTCGCTTACTAATCATCCGGTGCAGTATCCTCAACACAGCCTTCTCCATCTCTGGCGCTAGGTGAGTCCATCGCCACTCCGTGCCTAGTTTGAGTATCGCCTCACCTCACTGAGCCCACTCGTGAGGTCCATTTCAGCTATTGTCGCCCACGCCGAGCTGTCACCGTGGACCTCTCTGTCACCGCCGCCGCCATCGACGCCAACTCTTCTCCAGTGAGTCCTCGACCCCACCAAGGTCGATTTCCCCACCTATATGTCTCCCTAAAGTTGTGCATGTGTTTCGTTTCAGTTTATTTCCACCGAGAAGACCTGTCTCCGAGGAGCTTACCGCCGTCGCCTCTGTTCACCGACAACCAGCCACCTTGGACCTTCCTCGACTTCATTGACACCTTCCTCGTGATCGAGGTGAGCTACTGGAGCCTAAACATCCTTTAATTTGAGTAATTTCAGGCGTTTATGCCGAAATCGCTAATGAAGCCCCTGAGTCCAATTTGAGCTTCAAATCCTACTGCTTTTAATAATTTAATTAGTTAACAAACTAATGAATCTATGACATGTGGGACTGCCATAGATTTTATAAAATAAATCATGAAATAAAAAGATGAGTCACTGACAAGTACGGCCCACATGTAAGTTAAAAAAATCCAGAAAAATATAAAAATGAAAAGGCCACATTTTATTTATTTCTAGGGTTTTCAATACGAACCGTGTGACGGACCGAAGCTGGATGTACGCTAAGAACCGTGTGAGTGAAGAGTACATTAATGGTGTGTCTGCTTTTACAAGAACTGCCGAGGAGGATATGTTGAATAAGGGGGCGAAATATATGTACTGTCAATGCATTGACTGCGAGAATCTGAAAATATTTAAGAACCAAGCACAAATCGAAACACACTTGATTCGAAGGGGTTTCAAAAAGGGGTATACACGTTGGACCAGTCACGGTGAAGAGCAGATTGTACAAGAAGGTAGTAATAATGACATCGCCGACGAAGTTAACAATATGCCACCGGATGATGTCGATTGTGGTTCCGATTCAGATAGGCTACACGATGACAATCTGGAGCAGATGCTTCGCGATGCAGAAGTGAACTATAGTGAGAGAGAGTTTAGTAAATTCAAGGGCTTGATGGAGGACTAAGAGAAGCCTTTGTTCCCGGGCTACAAGCCGAAATACACAAGGTTATCATCCGTGCTTGAACTGCTGAAATTAAAGGCAAGCAATAGTTGGTCCGACAAGAGTTTCATGACGTTGTTAGGTCTCTTAGCGGACATGCTTCTAGATGGAAACAAGTTGCCCAAAACCACCTACAGAGCCAAGAATGTTCTTTGTCCATTGGGAATGGAAATAGAAAAAATACATGCATGTCCGAACGACTGTATCCTCTACCGTAAAGAGTACGCAAACATGCATGTATGTCCAGTGTGCAACGCATCCCGATACAAGCATCAGAATCAATTAGATGACAGCGAGAAAGTAGAGATGAAGAAAAGACCTCCTGCTAAGGTGGCGTGGTATCTTCTTGTAATTCCCCGTTTAAAGCTGTTTTTTGCGAACCCAAAAGAGGCAAAACTGTTGCGTTGGCACTCGATGGAGTGTAAGCAGGATGGAAAGCTAAGACACCCTGCTGATTTCACCCAGTGGAGAAACGGTGGAGCGTAAGCAGGATGGAAAGCTAAGGCATCCTGCTAATTTCACCCAGTAGAGAAACATCGATAGGAGGGTTGCAGACTTCGGTGCAGAACCGAGGAATATAAGGTTTGGATTGAGTACAAATGGAATGAATCCTTTCGGTAACATGAGCAGCCGACATAACACTTGGCCTGTGACTCTTTGTATCTACAACCTTCCTCCTTAGTTGTGTATGAAGCGGAAGTATATTTTGCTGTCGATACTTATCCTAGAGCTGAAGCAACCTGGGAATGATATTGGTGTGTACCTAGCACCGTTGATGGAAGATCTAAAAATATTGTGGATCGAAGGGGTACAGGTATGGGATGCGTACAAATGAGAGAACTTCACTGTATGCTCCTTGTTGTTCTGCAACATAAATGATTATCCCGCCCTTACTAACTTGTCGGGCTAGAGTACAAAAGGGGGCCAAATCATGTACTCACTGTTTAGATGATACCAAGAGTGTGTGGCTAAAGCACTCGCGCAAAACCGTGTACATGCGTCACCGTAGGTTCCTCCGGAGGGCTCACCCATATCATAGGATGAAGAAACAATTCGACAGAGAGAAGGAGGACACTTCATCTCCAAGGCATTTAAGCAGAAAATAGGTCTATGATATGGTTAAGGATTTAGATGTTGTGCTCGGAAAGGGACGTAAATCGAGGACCTGTGAGAAGAACATCTGAAAGAAGAGATCAATATTTTGGGACTTACCTTATTGGGAGCACCTAGAAGTTCGTCACTGCATCGACATTATACACGTAGAGAAGAATGTACGTCACAGCTTGATTGGTCTCTTACTGAATATTCATGACAAAACAAAGGATGGTGTCAATACACGGTTTAACTTGGTTGATATGGACATCAGACCTGAGTTAGCACTGACAAAGACCGATAAAGGACGAACGTACCTTCCCCCTGCTTGTTACACTCTGTCCAAGGCTAAGAGAACTGAACTGTGCCAGTGTTTGCATGGTGTAAAAGTTTCGTCCGGTTACTCTGCCAACATGAAGAAACTTATTTCGATGGAAGATTTGAAGTTAATTGGCATGAGGTCTCATGATTGTCATGTGCTGATGACACAGATGTTCTTTGTTGCAATTAGAAGTATTTTGCCGATCAAGGTCCGAGAGACAATCATGAGGCTGTGTTATTTCTTTAACACAATTGCTTAGAAGGTCACCTATCCCGAAGGACTAGATGCTCTGCAGGATGAGGTGGTGACGACTCTATGTCATCTTGAGACGTATTTCCCTTCGTCATTTTTTGATATCATGGTCCATCTCATTGTTCACATTGTGAGGGAGATAAAGATGTGCGTGCCCGTGTTCCTACGTAGCATGTACCCGTTCGAGATATCTATGGGAATTCTCAAGTCTTATGTACGGAATCGATCTCGGCCGGAGAGCAACATCATCGAAGGTTATGCAACCGAAGAGGTCATTGAGTTCAGCGTCGATTACATGGTTCAGGTCGAACCAATAGGTGTGCCTCGATCTCGCCATAAGGGGAGGCTCGAGGGTATCGGGACCATCGGAAGGAAATAAATCACTCCAGAGATGAGAGCGTATGCTCAAGCCCATTTCACGGTCTTGCAACACATGGTAGAAGTGTCCTCAGATATCGACCAAAGACAAGGGCGTGCTTGACAGCATGTAATCGAGAGCGGTGGATGTTTGGATCACGAGACAGCACAACAATCGGTCCAACCAATGGTTCAAGGAGTGACTCGCTAGGAAATTGTCAAGTGATACGTTGACATGGTTGGCAAAAGGACCAATCTTTACAATTGTGACATGGCAAGGATACGACATAAATGGGTACACATTCTATACGCAGGCTTAGGATATAAAGAGCACTAACCAGAACAGCGATGTCCGCATAGATGCGTTTAGTACCGATGGGTTGAGGAGCTCCTACTATTGGTTCATAAAGGAGATTTGAGAACTCGACTACGTGCTTTTCAAGATCCCCTGTTTCGGTGCCGTTGGGTCCATCTCCCACAGGTGAAAGACAACAGGTACGGCGTCACTACCGTGGACCTCGAACGTGTTAGATACAAAGACAAACCATTCGTACTCGCTAACCAAGTTATTCAAGTCTTCTATGTAACCAATCAGGCAAATAAGAAGTGTCACGTAGTTCTTCATGGAAAAAGGAGGATTGTCGGAGTTGAGAATGTAGTGGACGAGAAAGAGTACAATCAATTTGACGAGTTGCCACCTTTCAAAAACGGCATAAGGGTCAAGGAAGAACAACGTGACGAAACTAGTTACATACACGTCGATCATCATGAAGGGCTAATTTTTAAAGGAGATAAGCAAGCAGAATGATGAATGAAATGTTAATGTGTCATATATTCTGAATTTGCATTTATGTATATGAGAATGTGTCATATCTGAATTTGTGAAATGGATGTGCTTGTTTCTAAAATAAATGTGAATTGGATGTATACATGTACTTGGTGTGCTTCTGCTTGTTTCAGAGGGCATGGCTAGCATTTCCTAAGCCTAGCCAATAAATATAAATAGATGCAGCAATACAGAAGAATATCACAGACAGTTCCTTAGAACAAACCGTCTGTGATCATATATCCCAGACGGTTTCATCTAAAAATCGTCTGTGATATATCATATCATAGACGGTTATTTATTGAAACCGTCTGTGATATCCAACCCTATTTATATTCGGACTCTAGGGTTTAACGCGCCCTCCACTCAAACGATTAAGTTTCTCTAACATCCCTCCTCCCTGAGCCCGTCGCCACCTCCTCCTCGAGCCCATCGCCGCCATCCTCGATGCCGCCTCCTCCTCGAGCCCGGTGTGCCTCCTCCCCCGACCCCGCCACCTCTTCCCCGAGCACAGGCCGCCGCTTCCCCGAACCCGGCACCCCTCTTCCCCGAGCTTGCCTCCTCCCCTCCCCCGAGCCCGCGTCGCCTCCTCCTCCCATGAGCCCGGCGCGCCTCCTCTTCGACGCTGCCCTGCTGCTCCGGTGCTCCCTGCTTGTCCTTCCCCTCGATGCCCAAAGGTAACAGATGCCGAGTTGCCGACCCTGACGTCCCTTCCCCTCACACATTGCTCAGATTGCTCAGTGGCTTTGATTGTCATATGCTTCGTGAGTATCACAGCATTTCAATTTAGTTATCCATTTGTATTTTATATGTTCATATTGCAATGTGGTGTAGTGGGCTTGAGATGAATGCTCTGTGATGATAATAGTCTTGTATTGAAATTGTTTTGAGCTCTAATTGGAATGGAATGCTTACTATTGTTGATTAATCTTTAGCATTTGGTCTGTTACTTTCGGTTGGTTAATTAGTTGAACCTCCAGGTTCTGTGATCCAATTCATAATACATGTTATTCTGTCAATAGATCAAGTGTTGTTAGCTGACTTGGAGAATTTACATGTTTATATGTCAATTATGTCATTTAATTGGTGTTTATACCCATACACATAGAGAATCTTATGATAATATGTTCATGTGTGTCAGAATTTCTATTTCTCGTGAAGATGTCGTCCACTCATTCTTCATCATCGTCGCCTTATGAGTCTAATGTGTTGTCCTCTGAAAAATACAAGCGCAAAGAAAGAGGAATATCAAAAAAGCCCAAGGGCCGATTTACCATCACGAGAGTCGATGCGTCTAGGACCCCTCTGAGTCCGCGCCGAGCAACGTCCGCATTTCGGACAACAGTCGAAACAGTTGCACGTGAACGGGTCAAGATCACATACGATTCATGGAAGGACTTGACCAAAGATCAGAAAGATGCATTGGTGATGGAAATTTTACAATCGTTCCTGATCCCAGAAGAACTCCAGGCCTCCATGCAACGATACACATTGCTAGCGGCGTGCAAAGCGTGGAGGAACTTCAAGAGAACGCTTATCAAGAATTACGTGGAGAAGGATCTAACGCCCTTCCAGAAGTAGCCATTCGTGGAGGAGTATTAGTTGGAAGCCCCCGCTGCTACTGTGCTAGCCAGCCCCCCAAACGTCTGAGTAGCTGCACATCCAACCATAACTTAGAAATCGATAACAGATTTCCCGTTGATAACATCTTGGTAATAATTATTATCACTGGAATGCTCGATCCCTTGATAGGCCTATTGGAGTAGTTAATTTTGTATCGTTATGTAGGTGGCTACAAAGTGCAAGCTCCAAGTGAGATGTGGTTCCGTTGCCTTGGATGCTGCTTGGGGCCAGGTGTATCCATCCGGTGTCGGGGCCTTGCTGCACGGTGTAAATATAGCGCCGGGTTTCGCAAAAGTGAATGTGGACGGTGTTTATGCCAATTTCGAGGTCGTCCAGCTGGAGATGCCCCCAAACGACAAGATCATGACTTTAGGGCAAGCCATTGGAGCATTCATCCTGTGGCCCAAGAGAGACATCTGCCTCGAGCTACCTGCATCGGTGTCAACTTCACAGGAAGTATCTGCACCAGAGCTACCTGCACCGGTGTCAACTTCACGGGAAGTATCTGCACCAAAGTTACCTGTACCGATGCGACAAGGACCCGGTACATCAGATGCATCTACACCTCGTGCCCGGTCGATCTCTAAAAAGTGAGGCGGCAAGGGCAAATCGAAGCAGCCCGATGATATCCTCTTCTTGCCATTGGCCCGAAAATTCATGCATGGTGAGCCATTGGTCATCCCGGAAGAGGACATCAAAACCCTAGGATTGGCTTTCTAGATATTGCATGAATGGTACATGGAACAAGCCAAAAAGACAGGTGTACAACGGTGCTCGGGTGTCACTGTCAAGTTCGAGAAAATTCATTTTAACCACGAGTTTCAAGACTGTCTTCATGGTGACCTTCGATGACTTGTTCTTACTCTTCAACCTCGACTCCCTCGACGCCTCACTCATGCGATGCTGGACATTGTAAGTGTGTACAATCACGGTCTATGTTCGTGTAATACCGATAAATGTCATATCTAACTTCTAGCTTTTGTACACATATATAGATACATGATCGTAGAAACCACATCAAGTAAACGATCGGTAGGTTTCCTCGACCCACACTTGGTCTCTAAGCAATGCATCAACGCCAATGCAACCTTCGTCCAGGAGTCAATGGCGACATTTTTGCTAGATCACCACGACAAGGATTTCATACTTTTGCCCTACAACCAAGGGTAAGTGCTGCACTAGTGGCTATACTTGTTGATTTGTACTTTATAAGCAACACGAACTTAGGTTTAATGATCATGACGACATACCTGTGTAGGTACCATTGGATTCTAATTGTAATTATACCAAAATAGAACCAGATAAGATACCTTGATTCCCTGAAGAGGTCTAATAATAACTTCACAGTTGTCAAAGACTTAATCGACAGGTAAACACATTTCCTCCGTAGATAACTCTATTGTAGTCTTTCCTTCCTTTGCAATGGCTAAGGCTAAGTTTTTGGAATCACGTAGGTCGTTCATCACGTACTATGCAAAGGGAGGAAAACGCAAGGGAGTGAACCTCCGACATGATTTCAAATTCCCGATATTTGCTAGTATACATTAATATTATATAACACTTCGTAGTAATGCCTCTCAAACTAACCAATTCTATTTTTGCAGTACCACCAGCAACCGCCAAGCAACACCTGTGGATACTATGTTTGCCACAACATGGAACTACTCCTCCGTTCCCCGATGACCAAAGATCCTCAGGTTTGCCAATCTTGCAACAATTATTTCATACTTATTAATTTATATATGCATGACTTTAATCTTCCTAGTGACAGGTTGCAACCATCGCTGAAACTCCATTGGAACAGGCCCAGCTAGAACTCATTCGAAGACAGTTTGCAGCCTTCTTAATGCGTGAGGTCATAAGCTCAAACGGGAAGTTCCACAATGTAGATTGAACTTGATTGGGATAAGATTGAACTTTACGGAACATGTGTGTATATTTATTCATAAATGGTTAATTTTAGTTCACTTGAGTTAGTTGATTTATGAAATGGATGTGCTTGTTTCTAAAATGAATGTGAATTGGATGTGCTTGTTTCTGAAATGAATGTGAATTGGATGTGTACTTGTTGTGTTTTTGCTTGTTTCAGAGGGCATGGCTAGCATTTCCTGAGGCTAGCCAATAAACGGAAATAGATTTAGTAATACAAAAAGAATATCACAAACGGTTCCTTAGGACAAACCGTCTGTGATGCATAAGATATCACGGACGGTTCCATCTATAAACCGTCTGTGATAGTTGAATATCACAGACGGTTCTGAGTTAATAACCGTCTCTGATAGTATGCATCACAGACGGTTTGTTCTGAGTTAATAATCGTCTGTGATAGTATACATCACAGACGGTTCGAAAACCATCTGTGATAACATCATGTCATCACTGACCCATAAACTTGGACGGCTCACGAAATCGTTTGTGATGTCGTTTTTGAACCATCTGTGAAGACCTTTTCTGTAGTAGTGTACCCGCTAGCAAAATATGTACAAAATGCTTTTTAGCGGTGGTAAATACAAATAATTCAATAAGCCTTAAATACACATGCAACACAACTTGATAGCATTTTTCATTAACTTTTAGTTAAAAAAAAGCATGAAAATGTGAAGACTTGCAATCTGGACTAATCAAGTGTGGGACTTGCTTCCTGCTTTCTGCCAAATAATTCAATAAGCCTTAAATACACATGCAACACAACTTCACAGCATTTTTCATCAACTTTTGGTCAAAAAAGCATGAAAATGTGAAGACTTGCAATCTGGACTGATCAAGTGTGGGACTTGCTTCCTGCCTTCTGCCACTATCCGATTGATGTTATCGGAATTTCGGTTCCCTATGCAATTTACTGAGTAGAGATGTCAAAGTGTGTCTGGTGTCTATACAAACCCGTTGTTAAAGCCTTGCAGGTTCAATTGCCATATACTACAGTTTTATTATGTTAAATATCTTCAACTCATATTTTTATAGTCTTTGGAACTACAAAAGCTGCTCCGTGCCTTCTATCATACAATTTGTTTTGTTGTTCCTCGGCAGCTTGTATGGAACTAAAAGATAAAGTAGCAGTGATCAAGATTTAGAAATCTCTTCAGAACTTTCAGCTTTGTTCTCCTTAGAAACTAATAACTTTAGCTATGCAGTAAGAACATGAAAGGTATGGCATCACATTTTGTAAGGATTGTACTCACACTGAAGTTGCTATATTGTTTTGTAAATTGGTTTTTGGTTGTTGTATGTCCACTCAAGTTAAATATCTGTTCAATTGAAAAATTGCAGGTTATATATATGCTTCTTGTAGTGTTAAATTGAGTGCAATTTTGTAAAAATATTTCTGCACTTTTTTAATGATCTACATGAATCAAAATATACATGTTTGTATATCTCTAGTTGGGTAAATAATTGGCCAGAACAATCCAACACACCTGTATAGCTGTTGATCTAAAATATTAATCTAAATATGTAAGGGTGCATAATGTAAAGCGTTTTATTTATTTGCACGGGGTCAATTTGTAAATGTGGAACTCAAATGTTACCCACATTCATTTCTTCCTGTTCTATTCCAACTTTATGTGCTTCCCTTGTGGGTGTAGCTGCTATCAACTCCGACAATTCAAATCTTATAGCACAGTTTAGTATATTTGTAGTGTCAGGACATGTGCAATTTGTGCTTTGCACGTGTTCAATTTCTTTTCAATTGTCATGCTAATAACTTTGATTTGCATGTTGTAGTCCTACATATATATTTCTGCATATAAGAATTTATGTTTCTTCTTCGGGTGTAAGGTTTTGTTTTTCCCTTTTTTTTGTATATGTTTCTAGTTATGTTTGGATTCACCAAGGTTGGTTTTTTTTGTCTATCTTACAAGATTTTTTTTTTATTATTGTTTCTAGCAGTGACATTCTACATTAGTGGTGTCAATTTCTTGGTTTCAACAATGATTCTAGTTTCAGTAGTGCATATTTAGTTTGCTCATTTATCTCCCTAAGAACATGTGTCAGAAGTACTATATTCCCTTTCCCTTCTATTTAAAAAAAGTATTATATTAATTTATTTTCCTAAGAGAAATATTTAAGTTTCAGTAGTAAAGTTTTAGTTTTCTCTGACCTATAACATTTTGTCGAGTTTATTTGGTTGAGGTAGAGGTAGAAGTAGAGAGGAGTATTTTGTTGTGATCGGAATTCAGTGACTATAGGTGTAGCTTGTGTTCTGTATTGATTTGTTCACTCCTCTAGAGAGATCGAACAAGTAGCGACATTGACTTTTTCTTTTGAGAGGAGACAGAGGGGAGGGGACAAGGGTTAAGGTTTTTTGGGGGGTTTATTTTTTTTATGATTTTGGTGTTGAATTTTACTAATCCAGAGTAGTTTAAGACTAGAGATTTGGTTGATTACCCTACTAGCTTTGGAGGGAGGGAGGGAGGGAGTTTTGTTGTTTGATCATGTGAGGGGAGACATAGGTTATGAAGCCAATTTTTTAGTGGCATTTGGGTTTAATATTCTTTTCTTGAAAATTAGTTCCTATGCCCTTAATAATTTATTAACCATTTTTTGTTTAAACTATGATTCTCTGCTAGTACTACCTCAAATTGTCAGATTTTGAACCCCCCCCCCCCTCTTTTTGCTACTGTGATAAAATTTGATAAAAAAATTTCTAGGTTAGAAAAACATTCCTAAACATAGACAAAATTTATATTAGATATAATTATTACCATCTTAAAAATTACATACCATTTGAATTAAATTTCTAGTACCAGTTTCTATGCAATTTCAGTACAAATTGAGTGCAACTTTTGATGTGTTCATATTTCCACATACCAATTGAATTAAATTTGCAACACCAGTTTCAATGCAATTTCAGTCCAAATTGAGTGCAACTTTTGATGTGTTCATATTTCTGCATACCATTTGAATTAAATCCCATAAGTTTCAGACAATTTGCTTGGTTGTCCAATTCACTTTGAGATCTATGCTGTCATGGTGGGGCGGGTGGGTTCTGTATCTTCTGGTTTTGTTTCCCAATTGGGTCCGATCTGAGTCCGTTTGCAGCTCGTTATCTATGTCCTTTCAATTTTTTATTTGTATTCCTCATTCCGCTCGGTGCCTCATCTGATAGAGTGTGTGTGTGTGTGTGTGTGTGTGTGTGTGTGTGTGTGTGAGAGAGAGAGAGAGAGAGAGCTGGGACTGAGAGGGAGGGGTGATTCGGTAGCGACGAATGGAGGGGTGATTCGGCGGTGACCGGTAGTTCTTTGCAGCAAGAGGAAGCTTCGCAACAGCTGGCGACTGACGGATGTTCTTGTAAGACGCGTTCATGGGCAGCGTTGTCTTCTCTAGATTTTAGGTTAGTTTTTTTGGCCTTTTGTATGTGGGGTTTGCTCTATCTGTGTTAAAAGGTTCCTAGGTTGCTAGATATACTTGTTGTGCAGTTGCTTACTACATATTTTAAGTTATTGTTTGCTGGACCTTCGAATTTAGGGTAGTCTTAGTTAATTTTTTGGTTAAGGTTGCGGCATGCAGTTTATATTTGGGGGCAATCTATATATGTTTTGTGGACGATTGCACGCCAAAGTGATACATGCAAATATTAAGGTTATGGAAGCCTACTCTAATTCAAAAATCTATATTCAATTAGTAGAAATCATGAACCTGAGGAACTTTTGATGTGGCATGAGCTTCAATCTTGCATCAATCGGTTTGTTTCCATAGAGTTACAAGATGAAATTAGGTGGGGTCTCAAGAAGTTTGGGAAGTACTCTTCTCAATTACTTTGTAAATTTCTTTAGAATTTATTTGTTTCTTCCCCTCACATGTTTTGTTTGTGGCATTGTTGGGTGTCTGACAAGTTAAAATTTATCTCTTGGGGGAACAACGATATGCATATCATTTTCTTTTTGGTTTTGTCTAAGATTTGTAACTTTTAGTTGTATGTTTATCATAGAAGAAACATATTAACAATCAAATATTGGTTGCATTTGAATTAATCTTGCCAGTGTATATGTTGCATATCATTATAACTAAACTTCTAGTATTATGTGATATGTGATTTGTAATTTTAATATATTGTTTGTGCAAGTTTCTAATTTACATGTTGTAATATATTCATTTTAATATTAGTCAGTTTCTAATTTCCATGTTGTAATATATTCATTTTAATATTAGTCACTCTTGGCACCCATTGTTCAGCTTAGTTTTGCAATTAATTGCAGGACTTTTGGTTTATGCTATGTGTTGACGTATGTATTATTTTTTTTTTGTCTCTTTAACTTATGTTTTATGTTAGGGCTCACCTAATTCAAGACATTTCTATCTTCCTTGGTTAAATTTTATTTTTAAGAATTTGACTTTTTTGTTTTGTAAGGGTTCACCTAGTTCAGGACATTTCTATCCTTCTTGGATTTTTTTTGTTTCTTCCCTTTTTGACATTTCTTGTATGTAAGGGTTCTGATAGACTAGAACTTTAGTATAATAGCATCATTATGGTGTTTCATTATGAGTCCTCTATCTTTCTCTTTTCTCTTCTTTTCTGGTATGTGTTCTTCTTGTGCTTTTTCTCTACCGATTTTCTTGAGAGATGGGTTAGATCATGACAATACGTGATCTTTATTTTTAACTTTTCAATTGGGCTGCCTAACATCTTCGAACATATTGATTGGTGTGTTATTTTGTTCTATAGTATAATATGGGCTCAATGACGAAGAATTCCATTACTAGGTCGGCATTTGAGAACTGCAAGCCGATAACTCAGTAGTTGTAATATGTTAATTGGTTATTGCGATCTATGTTAGGCTGTGTTTGTGATCAGATGTTGGTAGTAGCATGCAGTAGTAGAGAGCATTGATCCGTGTTAATTTCTTGTTTTAGTTCTGTTTGTAGTTGTTGTGCATGTGCTTTTTAATTTATCGTCACTTCACCATCATTGTGTTGCTAAATGTGTATTCTTGTTGATCTATGTTAGTATGCTTCTATTTCTTGCCATCCTTGTGTTGCTACATGTGTATCTGCTACTAGATCAAAGGGAAACATTGCCTTTAAGCCAATGTATCCATGTTTTTAGAAAGAAAATGATTTTTAGCCTTTTGTCTCCTTTCATGGTAGTTATCTACATCAATGTCAAAATTGCAAGGTGTTTACACAAATATTGCATTGTTAAACTAAGTGCAATTTTATATTTTTTGGGGTATGAGTTTTTCTTCAAACATGTTTTTGTTGCTGCATCTCCTAGGGTGTCCGAAGTATCTATTATTGTTGAGTTCCCTGATTAACTACATGTATGCACTATCATGTTAGTATCGATTTACACAACTTGCAATCTTTAGTCCTTTAATTTTGTTAAGTATGCAGTACTCACAGTGATGTTGTCATGTTTTATCCCATGTAGTTCTAGTTCTCGTGTTTTCCTTCCTATCCAGACATCTGCATTTCTATTATTTGTTTTGTAGGTTTGGAACAATTTGTTTGTTTCTTTTTTATGTAAGGGTTCATCAAGTTTACTGTTATTTTTTCTAGGTTAGAATAAATCTTATGTTTTAGTTTTTTTTTTTAGTTTTTCTGTTTGAATCACCATCCGATGATCCATAAAAAATTTATGTGTTTTGTAGGGGTTCACTAGGACTAAGTTTGTCTTTTGTCTATTATAGAATTTTTGTTGCATATGTCTTTTTGTAGGGGGTCACCATCCGATGATCCATAAAAAAGTTATGTGTTTTACTGTTTGATAATATAGGTAGTAATCTGGTACAAAATCCAAATCTTGTCATGGTGAAGTTATGTTAGAACTT
This sequence comes from Phyllostachys edulis, assembly GCA_036346405.1. Classification (NCBI taxonomy): domain Eukaryota; kingdom Viridiplantae; phylum Streptophyta; class Magnoliopsida; order Poales; family Poaceae; genus Phyllostachys; species Phyllostachys edulis. The sequence goes on along the minus strand of CM070548.1, from coordinate 53,845,849 downwards.
GTGATGTCTATTTTGATTTTGTGACTAATGTGATTACGTTTTTTTGCGAGGGAATGTGATTATTCATTGGATAGATTGCATCTTGAAATTTATTTAGAACCTTATCTATCAACCGATTAGTTCTGATTTGACTACATTGTATCTGACAATATTTTGTTTGTACCAACTTCTAAAGTGGTAGGCCTTTTGGGTTCTCGCAAGTAGTCTCTCAGAATGGGTGAGCCAAACAACAATGACAATGAGATGATGCATGGTTCCAAGATGACCCATGTTTGTAGCGAGATGGTCATTGGTGAACCTGTTGTTCTCGGGAGCTGCGAGGATTGGAGCCGCAGTGGCAAACAACATCATGGACTACTGTGAGCCAGCGAACTAGCTTTTGGGAGGACAGGTATGCGTACACGCGCCTTGTGATGCATTGTTATATCAATAAATAAGCATCTTTATTGTGGTCTGTGTCACTTTGTGTTAGCATGTAGTACCTACCCTGTTTCCGCTCTCTCCTTTCATGCCTGCAAGTGTTGTACTATTATAGAATTTTTGTTGTATGTCTTTTTGTAGGGTATCATCACCATCCGATGATCCATAAAAAAAGTTATGTGTTTTACTGTTTGATAATTTGGGTAGTAATTTGGTACAAAATCCAGATCTTGTCATGCTGAAGTTATGTTAGAACTTGTGATGTCTATTTTCATTTTGTAACTAGTGTGATTCCTTTTTTTTTTGGCGAGGGAATGTGATTACTCATTGGACAGATTGCATCTTGAAATTTATTTAGAAACTTATCTATCAACCGATTACATAGCGGAGGGAATGTGATTACTCATTGTAACTGTGTGTTAGCGTGTAGTACCTGCCCTGTTTCCGCTCTCTGCTTTCATGCCTGTAAGTGTTGTACTATTTGTGCTTGTGCTCAATCTGTGTTGTCATAACTTGAGACAAGAGATGTTGTTGTTGTTATTTTGTGTGTCAAATTATCCTTTGAGGTTTGCTGTTCTTCAATCTGTCAATTTGGCTAGTTAGTGGAGGTCTTTTCCTTGTTTTTTTGGCCTTAGGGCGTGTTTGTAGCAATGCTTTCCCTCCTACTTCAGTGAAACTAGCAGCGTTTTGCTGCTATTTTTTTTTAAAAAAAATGTCAATTTGATTGTCTCGGTTCATTTCGACGTGCTAATTAACTTTTTGTTCCCTATTCGTACCATCAACTTTCAAGTAGCTAGTAAGTGGCAGTGGCAGTGGAGTAAGTGGGAAGCAGGCCCTTGTGCTAGCAGGAGGCCAATCTGCATGTGCGACTGTAGCTTGGAATTGCACCTTGTGCTAGCAAGCAGGTCCTTGACGGGCGACCCATGAGCTTGGCCTTTAACAGGTTTGTAACACCCAGACCTACCACTTGGGTCCGAAATGCTACCACTACACATTATTCATTACGAATTTTTGCGCAGCTAGTTTAACAACTAGACATAATACAACAAAAGTGAAATATATAGGGAGAATGGTTTGCATGAGTAACTACATATGACGTGGATGATCTATTCTCCCTTCCCGAAGCATGTCATCTGCAACGATCACCTAAAAAAACAATGACAAGCAAGGGTGAGTCCGAAGACTCAGCAAGCACATAATAGAAACGATAATCACTGCCACACAAACATAAACATATCCATTTCATTATTTCCATCATAACCTTCCTTTAGTGCAATTCATCATTATTCTACATGCTCATTTGATCATTGCATTGCCCATACATGCGAATGCACCATCATGCTCATGCTCATATGCATCTCATCAGCTGATACTGGTATCGCGGAGTGTTTACCCGTCGATGACACACTCTTCCCCCATTTTCGTTAGGGTGGGGTCCTTACATTGTAGGACTTTATCTAGTCCCTACAGATGTGAGACTTCATCTAGAGCACACCAGATTAGTCATGTAACTTTCTCACCAATCTCATCGGATTAGTTATATGACTTTCTCACCGACCTGGCTCATGCATTCTTGCCATGATGCAAATGTACATGTCCATTGTCATTAACATGATTAATCATTGTCGTTATTAACAAGGTAGTCGCATTGCTCACCTTGTCCCATCATCATTGCCATCAACATGAAACCATTATCATGTAAGCATCATCATTTAAACATTACCATGTAAGCATCCTCATGTAAACATTACCACGTAAGCATCATCACATAAATATTATCATGTAAGCATCCTCATGTAAACATTACCACGTAAGCATCATCACATAAACATTATCATGTAAGTATCCTCATGTAAATCTTACCATGTAAGCATCATTACCTAAACATTACCATGCAAGCATTCTTACCTAAACGTTACTGTGTAAGCACCAACCTTACCATATCATGCAAACATCACATATTTCATAGCACTTACATGCTATCGCTCTACCATGCACTTTCCTGTTAACCATGCAGAGCGGAGTAACGTGCGGATGACACCGTTCCCGAACCTCTACCTGAATAAACATTCAACTAGACTCAATATATTTAGCAATTCATGCACACACACACGGGCGGCGTTGATCCTACGCGCAAAACGACAAGAACAAACCCCTCTTTCTCTGGGCACTAATCTACAGGCCCGATGCCCAAAATATTAATTAGTTAGGGTTCGCGTAGTAAAACCTTGCGAATAAAATAAATTAGGTGCATGCCCCAAAAATTCTTTCCACCCCATTCCTTTTCTCTCTTTCTTTCCTCCTCCCCTTTTCCTTTTTTTTCCTTCACCCTTCCTCGGCCCACACCCAAACCCCTTTGGCTACTTATCTCCTCACCTTCCCCCACCCTCACTTACTCAATCTCCCCCCCTCTCTCTCGTGGCTCTCCCGGCCGATTCGCCTTCCCACCGGCCGAGTCCGGCCAGATCACGCTTAGCGCCACGAGCCACCTCCCGACGCTACCACCCTCCGGTCCCTCTCTCTTGGTCACGGCGGTAAGACTAACTCTGCGCCCTTGCGCCCGCCCTTGGCTCCCCTCCAGCCGCCTCCTCGGCTCGTGCTGGCTCCTCTCGTTTGGCCTCGGTGGCAGACCTCTCTTGCCGCCAAGATCGTCTGACCACCCGGCATCGCCGCCTCGCCACTGGCGCCCGGCTCGGTCTCTGGCCGCCGTGCGCCTCCCCCATGCGTCGCCGCCTCCTACGAGCTCCACCCCTGGGTACACCTTCTCTTACCCCTTCCTCTCTATGATGCTTAGCTCAAGGGGTGGGGTTTGGACAAACAAATGGGGGATTAGAGTACCTACTAGGTTTGCTAGTTTTGGTTGGACGTCGCTGTCAATGTCAGGTCGAAGCTTGCCGTGGCTGCCGCCTTGTCTCCTCTTGTCCTCCCTACTCCCTTTGCTTCTTCTTCTACCGCCGGTTGCGTGGTGCTTTGCTTCGGTGGGGAGCTCTCAGCTGGAAGAAAAATGGGATGGGAGGAGATGTGGCTTGGATGGCTTTGGTCTTATCTCTCTCTCTCTCTCTTCCTCTCTCACTACCTCTCTCTCTCTACCTCCTACTATGGGGAGGTAATTTGGTAAAACTACTCTCACTGTTTACTGTTACTCATTTTGCATTTTCTACTGGTATTACAAGGTTAGCAACTGAAAAATGCTAGCCCAATAAGCAACAGAAACAACCCACAAACAGAAACCGAACAGAAACAGCACGGCAACCGAAACAAATCAAATGGGACATTGGATGGTGATCCAATGTACTAAAAAAGTGATTAGGTTTTGTGAAAATTTTAGTCATCTGTGCTTATAGTCGGTTCCTTGTAAAAGATACTACTTTATATGAGTATCTTATGATTGATCATTTAAAATACCTTGTTTGAAACACTTTTGTTTGAAACAATATAATTTCCGCAAGAATCATGACAAAAATTCACTTGTTCGAAGCGACGCCTTACAAAGGTACTATCGCTCTAGAAATCAAAATGTTTCACCGCACTTTTCCTACGACGGCGACTCGAGCCAAGAGATAATACTTCAACTTGTACAGAGAGAGCTCAGCGTCCGCACGAGCTCCACAACTCCACCTATAGCCACATTTAGTGCAGAGTACAATGGAATCACAAGAATTTGATGGTACATCAGATTGGCGTATGTCTGTAGAGTCAAGTCACTGCACTGCACGCAGTTACTCCCATGTTTGTTTCACCCATACAGTGGGGGAATCATCACCATATCCTGATTATTTACATTAACGACTTCTTGACCGGAGTTCAATCGGAGGCCATTTAGAGCAACCTCTTTTGCACTTTTACAATCTACAGGGCCGTGGCTCGTGAGTAGCTGCTCTGGAGCTATTGGGCTACCGGGTAAGAGAGAGAGAGAGAGAGAGAGAGAGAGAGAGAGGTAAGGGGATCAAGGGATCGACCTGTTGTATCTGCTTTGAGTCTCAAGCCATGATGCCCAACCCCATGGGCCATGCTGCACAGGAGAAGCACTTCTCTCCTTCCTACCTCTAAATTTCAGCCACACAGGCCTCCGGCCAAAAAAAACTGGCCGAAAAAAAATCCTTCTATGCTTAATTCGAAGGAAAAACAGCAAAAACTTACTCCTCTTATTCGAAATATAAGTTGTTTTAGTCTTCTCAACACTTTTCTAAATATTTGTTATCCTTATTCTACAACTCGATTATCTCGTTTCTTCCTATTATACCCTATTTGAACAAAGACTCCTATTTACGTGAACAGAAAGGGTCTCTCCCTCAAACTCTCTTTTCCAACACACGTAAGAATAGAACCAATAAAGTATAGGAATAAATGAAGGACAACAATATTATTTTTCTTGTTTCTTAATTCGTATGATCAAAGCTAAAACGATTTATATTTAAAATCGGAGGGAGTAGATACCATTAAAGCTTAATTTGGACCCGCTCTTTTCATGAAATAGCATATCGAAAAATTCTATCATTTTCTTCTCTTTGCTTTTCTTCACCCTCTATTAAACGGCTCTAGAGCAGGGATGGAAGGAGCAAACACCAGTAACTTTCAATTTCTGAAATTCCCTGCATGCAATAGCAGAACTTCCACTAGATTTGTAACAAGTCTAACAAAGTTTTTATAAAATCGACATAAACAAAGTGAAAATAAAAGTAGATGTGCAAAAAAAAAAACAGGTCCGATTGAATTAAGTTCATTATGAGCAGTAAAAGAGAGCTTGAACCCCACCTTTGTTCATTAGCTGAAGTTACCTCAAACTAACGTTCACCAATCACAAACAAGGCAACAACACAAGAACCATTAGTCAAAGAGGGCCCTCTTTGTTGGATTTAATCTTGTCATTAGTATTTTGAGTTCGAGTTTGCATTGAGTAGTAGACATGTACACTAATGTAGTGTTGGACGTGATGCATGTTAGTAGAGTTAGTGCACGGCTGGGTTGTTAGTTGACCGCGTGCGTTGAGTGAGTGAGTTTGTTTGTTTGTTAGTGGTGTGAATTTTTAACATCCTAAAGTTCTGTTACCAAAATAAAAATAAATAAAGTTATTATTTTATTAGAATTTGAAAAAGTTTTATTGCTTTTCTTGAATTTTTGAGGTTTTAAAAGTCAAAAAAGTAAAAATTTATTGAAGTTTTCAAAGTTTTATTTGATTTAAGTTGAAAAATAAAATTTTAATTAATTTCGAAATTTTCGGATTTTTAAAAGCTTTTCCTAAGTATTTCAAAGCCAAAATAAATTAATTGCAAAATCTATTACCAATTTTAAGTTAGAATTATTTTATTTAAGTCTACAATGTCTTTGAGAATTTCTATGAATTTTCTCATAATTTTTTGATTTTATTTGCTATTTTCTAAAGCCTATTTGAATTAACAAGATTATTTCAATTGCTAAATCAAAGTAAATCCTCAAACAGTCCTTGGGCCGAATCTAACTCGGCCCAATCCAATTCTCCACGCGCATGCGGCCCAGTCGACCCAGTCCTACCACGCGCTCCACTTCAGCCCTTTTCAACTGTTGGATTAAAGCTGGACGGTTCGATTGAGTTGTTGTTCGGGGCGGTCCGAATGTCCCAAGCAACGTGGATCGTCCAATCTAAAATGAACGGCCCGATCAAGATTGCGTTCACTCGGTCTGAACATCCCAACGAGTGTGAACCGTCCGATCTAAATTGGACGGTCAGATCTTGATTTCATCTCCGGACGGTCCGAACGTTCAAATCAATATAGACCGTTCGATCTCAATCTAACGGCTCTTTTTGCACTCGTTACTTTCCTATTCCATTTTGTTTCGCTGACGGGTGGGACCGCTTTCCACAATACCGTCTTCCCCGCCCCTTTCTTCCTCCTTGCGCCGCTGCCATTGTCGCCCTCACCCGAGCTCTTAATCTCGCCCGTTACTTCCCCTTTTCGCGCGCGTTTGATGCCATTGATACCCACGTTCACGGACACACTCAAGGCGCCCGTTTCTTCCTTCTTAAACCCTCTTAATTCCCCTTTTACCTCGCCGTCGCACCGGCATGAAACGGCCGCGCACGTCCTTGCCACCTCAGTGACCCCCGAGCCCTATAAAAGGGAGCCCCGGAATCGCCATCCTCTCCTCAACCCAGCGTCTCAACCTACATCCCTACAAAAAAAACCGTCTGTGATAGTTCTGTATACCTAACTATTTTTTATATTTTTGGCTAGCCTTAGGAATTGCTAGTCATACCCTCTGAAAATAAGCATGCAGAAAATAGATACATCACAGATAATCAATTGTTGACAACTCAAAGTGATCATAACTCAAAATAAATTACAAAAGAATTTGTTCAAGTATTGTTGCTATAGTTACAATCGGATTACAGTTGAATCAATTGTTTACAGGTGGTTGAGAGGTGTCAACGGGGTGAAACTTTGCGTCGGCGACGGAGTGAAAGTCTCGTTTGGGGTTAATGATGTCTGTCTTGATGAAGGCGTAGAGCTTTCCTCGAAATTCCGCAATCTCTTTCACAACGAGTGCATCTAAATCTATGTTCAAGTCCCGTCGCTTGCAAGAGTAAAGTGGTAAGCATATATATTTAAATTTATAATTAGGAAATAATTATTTCGAGATTGACAAACCTCGGGATCCTTCTTCTTAGCACTAATGATTTGCTCCATATGATGGCAAACGTAGAATGCACATAGTTGATCACTTTTTTTGCTGGCGGCACTGCAAAAATAAAATTACATATATAGGTATAGTCAGTTCGAGACGCATTATTACGAAGTATGATATAGGATTATTGTGTTGTAGCGTGTACCGAAAATCACGTCTTGTGTGTTAGTGAGGCATTCAATCTATTGTATAATCCTTCATCGACAACATAGGCGATGAACGGCCTACATGATTCCAAAACATTATCCTCGGCCATTTCAAACGAAGAAAGACTACAATAGAGTTATGTATCGAGGAAATGAGCATACCTGTCGAGTATTCCTTTCAGAATGCTGAAGTCGTGCTTTTTGCTGATTAGGGAATCAAGATATATCACCTTGTTCTTCTTTGGTACAATGACTAAAAGGATCCAGTGGAACCTACTCATGTATGTCGCTATAGTCATTAAACCTAAGTTCGTGCTGCGTATAAAGTACAAATCAAATTTAAATAGCAAGTAGTGAAGCACTTACCCCTGGTTGAAGGGCACCACTATGTAGTCCTTGTTGTTCTGACGAAGCAATGCCGTCGTTATGTATTTCTAGACGAAGGATGCGTCTGCTTCGATGGTTTGCATAGAGACCACGTGTGGGTCGAGGAAACCCACCGGTTCGGAATATTCCCGAGCTTTTTTCATCATGTATCTATACATGAGAAATGAGTTGTGATATTTATCGGTATTACGTGAATATAGAACTTGACTGTACACACTTACAGTGTCCAACATCATAGAAGCGAGGCGTCGAGGGCGGTGAGGTTGAATAGGTCGTATAAGTCGTTCAAGCCCACGATGAAGTGGCCCAGCCCGTTGAAGAAATTATCATCCTTGTATCTGATGGATTTGAACAGATTTGAACAATACTTTTAGAGCTCAAGTCTAAACTGGATTGCAATGTCAATTTCAGTATATGACTAATTTCATCACAAAGCATTTATAATATCCCATAGAGCAATATGTCATCATATCTAGCATCCCAAACCCTAACCATCAGAACACCCACCATTTGAAATTAATGTGAGCTCTCATATGGTGAGTTGCACAAGAAACAAACTTGGCCATCTCAGCACTAAGGTCTATTCTCTTCATAAATTGGATAACAACACTAAAATTCAGATTTTTGAGCTATATCCAAAGCTTAACTAGACTGACATAACAATCACATGTATAAGAAGTTCAAAATGATACTATCTGTCAAACATAGATCATCAAGAACGATTAATATCCACTACTGAAGTCCACAGAAGACTGGCCTTTAATGAAGACATAGAAACAAAACAGAATCAAGTAAAACTTTCTTTTGTTAGAAGGACAGGACAGCAAATTAAGTGATCAGATAAAGCACTACAGAAGTACTGGAACTTCTAAATACAATTTGACAGTAGCAGGCAAACTGGTGATTACTATGAGAGCAGCAAGCAATCTTGTAGAGCTCAAAATTGAACTAGTAATTCTACTAATTTCAGAATTAGACCATTCTAATAACAGAGCAATATTAAGCCCACAAAATTCACTTTGATATATCTCACAGAGCATGAATCAAAAACAGACCCTTCTAACCATGTCCAGGGACCAAACCCTAACCATGCATCTGACTGACCTAGCACAATATTATGAATCCACTGTGGAGGGAGCAGAGGATAGGTTCTCCCCATTCATCTCATATAACACACATTAATCTCAAATACATCATTCACAGTCGAGGATTAACCTTCACAGTGCAAGGAGGAGGCCGGTGCAGGGGAGGAGGCCGGTGCAGAGGAGGAGGCCAACGTAGGGGAGGATGCCGACGCGGGGGAGGAGGCCGACACGGGGAGGAGAACGGTGTGGGGAGGAGGCCGGTGCAAGGGAGGTAGCCGCGAGGAGGAGGCCGACACGGGGAGGAGGACGGCGCGGGGAGGAGGCCAGCAGAGGGAGCACGCCGACATGGGGAGGAGGCCGCGCGTCGAGGCGGTGGCAGTGTCGTCGATGTCGGGGGTGGCGATGTCAAGGTCAGAGGCGGCGGTGTCGGAGCTTAAGGGGAGGTGAACGGGCGAGCCCTAAAGGAGGTGAACGAGCGAGAGTTTAAGGGGCTAAGGGCACTAGGGAGGTGAACGGGTGAGCCGGGGTCTTTATAAAGGCATATCACAGATGGTTATATTATGGAACATTCTATGATACGTAATCACAGACGGTTCCATAATAGAACCGTCTGTGATATACATCGGACTCAGGGGCATTAAGAACCACACGATTGAAAAATGGATGGTTGGGATTGCACGGGACGTTCGGACTAGTCCGATCGGATGTCGCGTTTGAGCCCTTCGATCAGGATCGAACGGTCGCGAGGCTGATGTTCGGACCGACCGGGGCAGTGCGTCGAGCTTGAGCCAGGTGCGGTGGGCTTGGTCGGAAGTGGGGTGCGGGTTGGACCAAGCCGAGTCAAGAGGTTGGGTTTGAGTTGAAGCAACAGTGCTTGAGTCCGAAGTTTAAAATCAGTTTGACCAACTAGCAGAAAGTTTGACCGAGGCTCTAAAAATAGAATTAAAATTCTATAAATTCTAAAATAATTCAGAGGCTTTCCTAGGACATCCTAGTTCTCAAATAAAATTTGAAAACCCACTGTTCATGACTTATTTGCTTAATTTAATTTCAAACCCAACTAAACCAAGCATTATTGACTGAAAATTAATTCAACTCAACTCCAAATGAAGTGAAACCAATTTTGATACTCCACATGTAATATCCCGTTCAAATATAAAACATATAAGTGACTAGTATAAGAATTAAATATAATTAGAAAGGAAAAATTCAGAATTTTGGAGGAGTTTTAGAACTCGGGCCTTTGGCCCATAGCTCTTTGGGCCCATGTGGGGGGAACTAAACCCTAGCACCTAAGTACTGTAGCACCACTATTACTGTAGCACGGCGCTACTGTAGCACACCCCTCCCCTCCGGTGCTTCTCCATTGTTACCGGCCATAAGGAAGAGGAAGGAGAGGGAAGAACAGAGGAGAGGAAGAAGAAGAAGGTGGGGTTGATCTTCGCAAGGGCTTCGCGAAGGTTTCAGCGGCATCTCGCGTCGTTCTTGTGGGTAAATTCGTGATCCCAATTAGTTTTGATAGATAATTCGTATGCGATTCGTATTCATTAGCTGTTCTGAGATTTCTGTAGTAGATCGGTTGAATCTGTCTTTTTGTTGATGCGTGGTTTTTGGTTATATTCGAGCAGATTCAGGGATCAGTGTCTCCTAGAGATAGATGGGAATTTTCATTATCTTTCCATAAAGTTCTAATTCATAATTTTTGGATAAACGGTTAATTAGTTATGAATTTCGCAAGACAGGATGGTAAATCAGTCTCAGGATTTGTGCAGCGAACATAGATCTGTACATTTGATATGGGAGACGGCAGAATTGGGTCAGTTGGTATCCTTGAGAGTTGTAGGTATTTTCAATGTGATTCTATAAAGTTAAATTTCATGATCTTTGGATTTCTAGATCAAAAGTTATGAATTTTAGAAGCTCGGGCTGTAATCTGCATCTCTATTGTGGACAGAAGAGTTTCACTTGACTATTTGAAACATTTGTTGCAGAATGGAAATGTTTGAGATAATTTTATTGAGATACCTGGTTTCCTTTAGTTTCCATAAAGTATTAGAACAATGTGTTTTGTTGAGCCAAACAAAAGTTATGAAATTCACAAGTTAGTAGTACCTAAGATGGCAGATCGGTCTTCGGGATTAAAAACAAAGACATAGATGAACTAGTTTGATCTTTCGGTCACCTGAGAAGTTATAGCTAGGCTTGTTTAGGTTCTAGGAAAATTGGATTCATGGCTTTTGGAGTTTCTACTCAAAAGTTAAGAATTTTTCCTTAACAGCTGTTCGTTTGGACAGATTTGAGAATTTGATAGAGTTTTGATTAATTGTTGGGATTGCGTTAGGGACGCTTGTTCTCTTTCTGTTTCATTGCATTGCTGTACACGTTTGGTTGGTGTACTCAGTATATTATTTTTACGGCTGCCAGGTGGTGGTGAACCCCGGGGCTAGAGCTTTCTATCGTTGACTTCCGAATCACGGTTGAGGCAAGTACAATTGATTTGTCTTATTTGTTGTTTGTTCCACTTGATTGATGAATATGAAATGGGTAATTTCGGTATTCCTTGTTTCCCTTCATAGTTGAGATACCATGATTCTTCAATAATAAGACTACGTTCCTTACATTCATTCGTTCCTTCGCTCCTGTTCACCCACGGGAGTGGGTAGTGAAGTCCCATTACTCCAATATGGGCAAGTACATTGTGTAATGTACTGCTGTCGATTGTTCATAATGTTTTAAGTTCATGCCATGACTGAGTACTATGATATGTGAGTAGGTTTCGTTGACTTCTACTTCGTTTCATGTATGTGAATCATGCTTCTTGAGTTTTCTTCTTACAAATTCATATATATTCATTCATTCATGGTTCATGATTCACCCACAGGAGTGGGATGTAAAGACCCATCAATTCCAAATGGGTACGTAAGACCCACCATTCCAATGTGGGCGATTTGGGACACCGATGAAACGTTCTTCATACGGGATTTGGATCCGCATTTTGTTAAATGCGGGTTTAGGTGAACACCGACGGTGTGTCACCACTATACCGTATATGCATGTGTGTAGTCCCTTCATTTCATTCAATTCATTCATTCCATTCATTCAAATATTCGTTCTGTGGTTTATTCATATTCTTCAATAATGTTATCATGATCATGGTTGTTGTATGTCCTATTTATTTTCTGTACTTGCTGAGTCTCGGACTCATTCTTGCGTTGTTTGTTTTTTTAGGTGATCATTGATGTTGGCTCTATTGGGAGGGAGTAGACACGCATTACTCATTCACTTCACCTTAATCAAGTCCAAGATTACGATTTAGTTCTATTTTTCATTCGTTAATGATGAACTGTAATAATTAAATTTAGATGTGGTTGATAACCCTCTCTGTGTTATGGTTGATTAAGTATTGCTTGTGATCTTCGATCACCCTTCGTTATACTTGCTTGAATTCAGAATATTTTCATGCCATGGTTCTATTAAATAGTGATCTCTTTATGTCATTAGATGATATTATTCAAATTCTTCCGCATTATGGTTGTATGTTAGATGATTTAGATGACATCTTGGCTTCCGAATAGCCAGGGTGTTACACCACATTACAATGAAGTCCACATTGACATCAATATCAAAGATGACAAGTCCATAACACATTAACACATGGCAATTCCACGTTGACATCAAAATATATGAGAAATTACAAGTCCATATATAACACATGGCAAGTCCACATTGACATGTCTGATGTCATGGAATAAAATTCTTAATTAAAATATAGCCCTTCATGATGATTAGCATGCATATAGCTAGCTTCCTCACTAGGTTCTTCCTCGAGCCTGATGTCGTCTCCGAAAAGATGCAACTCGTCAAATTGATTGTACTCTTCCTCATCCACGACATTCTCAACTTCGAGAATCATTCTTTTTCCATGAAGAACTATGTGGTAGTTCTTATTTGCCGGGTCTGTTACATAAAAAAACTTGAACAACTTGCTTAGCAAGCACGAATGGTTCATCCTTGTATCCGACACATTTGAGGTCCACAGTAGTGACGCCATACTTGTCGACCTTCACACCTTGCGGAAGTTTAACCCAATGGCATCGAAACAAGGGGATCTTAAAAAGTACGTAGTCGAGCTCCCAAATGTCCTCTACGAACCCATAGTAGGAGTTCAACCCACGTGCCCAATGATATTAAACCGCTTTCGTGAAGCACATCTATGCGACACCGCCGTACGGATCAGCTCTTCCTATCTTGAGTCAGCCAGATAAAATGTGTACCCATTTATGTCGTATCCTTGCCATGTCACAATTGTAAATTGTGGCCCTTTTGCCAACCATAGCAGCATATCATCACTTGATGACCTCCTAGTGATTCACACCTTTAACCATTCGTTGAACCGACGGTTGTGCTCTCTCGTGATCCAAACCTCCGACCGGTGCGGATTCTCGCTATGCGTACCATGTCTTTGTGCTCGTCGATGTACGGGACACTTAGGTCATGTGTTGCAAGACCGTGAAATGGTCTTGAGCGTCGTATCGGATCGGGAGTGATTGATTTCCTTCCGATGGCCCGATACCATCGAAGTCTCCCTCATGACGAGATAAAGGCACACCTATCGGTTCCACGAGCCATGTAGTCGACCACGTAACTCAATGACCTCTTAGGTTGCATAACCTTCGATGATGTCGCCCGATTCGAGAATGTTTCCGTACGTAGGACTTGAGAATTCCCATGTACCTCTCAAACGGGTACATATGACGTAGGAACACAGGGCCGCATATCTTTATCTCTTTCACAAGGTGAACAATGAGATGGACCATGATATCGAAAAATGACAGAGGGAAATACATCTCAAGTTGACATAGAGTCATCACCACCTCGACCTGCAGAGCATCTGGTCCTTGTGGATCAATAACCTTCTGAGCAATTGAGTTAAAGAAATAACACAGCCTCAAGACTGCCACTCGGATCTTGTTCGACAAGATACTCCTAATTGCAACAGGAAACATTTGTGTCACCAACACATGACAATCATGAGACTTCATACTAATTAATTTCAAATATTCCATAGAAACAAGTTTCTTAATGTTAGCGGAGTAACCAGACGAGACTTTCACACCATGCAAGCTCTGGCACAGTTTATTTCTCTCGGCCTTGGACAGAGTGTAGCAAGCTGGAGGAAGGTACGTTCATCCTTTATCGGTCTCTTTCAGTGCTAACTCGGTCCATATGTTCATATCAACCAAGTCACACTGTGCGTTAACACCATCCTTTGTTTTGCCACTAATGTTCAGTAAGAGACCAATCAAGCTATCACATACATTCTTCTCCACGTGCATGACGTCGGTGCAGTGGCGAACTTCTAAGTGCTCTTAATAAGGCAAGTCCCAAAAAATTGACCGCTTCTTCCAAATGTTCTTTTGACGGGTTCTTAATTTACGTCCCTTCCCAAGCACAACATCGATATTCTTAACCATATCATAGACCTCTTTCCCTCTAAAAGCCCTTGGAGATGAACCGTCCTCCTTATTTCCGTCGAATTGTTCTTCATCTTGCGATATGGGTGAATCCTGAGAAGGAACCTACGGTGACGTATATACACAGTTTTGCATGAGTTGTTCAGCCATACACTCTCTGTAGCATCTAAGCAGTGCGAACAGGCTTTGGCTCCTTTTGTACTAAAGCTCGACAGGTTACCAAGGGCAGAAAAATCATTGATGGTGCAGAAAAATATGGCGCGTATAGTGAAGTTCTCTCGTTTGTACGCATCCCATACTTGTACCCCTTCGTTCTACAGTTTCACAAGATCTTCCAGCAATGGTGCTAGGTACACATCAATATCATTCTCTGGTTGCTTCGGCCCTTGGATAAGTAGTGACATCAAAATGTACTTCCGCTTCATACACAGCCAAGGAGGAAGGTTGTACATACATAGATTCACGGGCCAGGTGCTATGTCGGCTACTCATGTTACCAAAATGATTCATTTCTTCTGTACTCAACCCTAACCTTATGTTCCTCGGTTCTGCACCGAACTCTTCAAAGCTCCGATCGAAATTTCTCCACTGGGCAGAATTAGCAGGGTGTCTTAGCTTTCCATCTTTCTTACGCTCCTCCGAGTGCCAACGCAGCAATCTTGCCTCCTTTGGGTTCGCAAATAAACGCTTAAAACGTGGGATCACAGACAAATACCATAACATCTTAGCAGGAGGTCCTTGCTTCATCTTAGCAGTATTCGTACGCTTGTATCGGGATGCTTTGCACACAGGACATACATGCATGTCTGCATACTCTTTACGGTAGAGGATATAATCGTTCGGACATGTATGTATTCTTTCTACTTCCATTCCCAATGGACAAAGAAACTTCTTTGCTTGGTAGGTGGTGCTGGGCAACACGTTTCTCTTTGGAAGGATGTCCGTTAGGAGACCTAACAATACCATGAAACTCTTATCGGACCAACCATTGCTTGCCTTCAATTTCAGAAGTTCAAGCACGGTTGAAAACTTTGTGTATTCCGGCTTGCAGCCAGGGAACAAAGGTCTCATCGAGTCCTCCATTAAGCCCTCGAGTTTACAAAACTCTCTCACTGTATTTCTCTTCTGCATCGTGTAGCATCTGATCTAGATTATCATCGTGCGACCTATCCTCGTCAAAAGCATAGTCCACATCCGGCATATCATTGACTTCCTCGGCGATACCATCATTATTAACTTTCTGTATAATCTGCTCTTCACCATGACTGGTCCAACATGTATACCCTTTTTTTAAACCCCTTCGAATCAAGTGCGCTTCGATCTGCGCCGGGTTGTTAAACATCTTTAGATTACCGCAATCAATGCATGGACAGTACATAAATTTTACCCCCTTCTTCAACATATCCTGCTCGGCGGCTCTTCTAAAAGCAAGCACGCCATTAATGTGCTCTTGACTCACACGGCTCTAACTGTACATCCAGTTTCGGTCCATCTATATGCATGTAATAAATCAGTGTCAAATTACATTAATAAACCGCAAGTACAAACTCTTCTTAATTATTGACCAAACATACTTAAATTGCTTAGCGATTAACCTAGAGTAAATATAAAGGGTTAAAGATCATTACCTTCAGAGCTCACGACGATAATACCAAATATCCCATGAGATTCCTCTCCTTCTCCTTCTCCTCCGATCCCTTCCTCCTCCCCTTCTCCTCCTTTCCTCCTCTCTTTAGCTTCCTCCTTTCCTTCTCCTCTCTAAGGTGGCGCAATGGGGGTGGAGGCAGCAAGGTGCGGTGGCGCAATGGGGATGAGGCGTGAGGGTGGAGGAGGCGCTAGGGGGGTCCCGACCTTCTCCTCTCTAAGAATGGGGAGGAGCAAGAGGTGGAGGAGCTAAGGCGGAGGTGGCGCATGGGGAGGAGACAAAGTGGCGCATGGGGAGGAGCAAAGCAGAGTGGCGCATGGGGGAGGAGCGGCAGGGGTTGTGTCGGGTGTATTTATAATGCCAGAATATCACAGACGGCTCTTAATAAGAACCGTATGTGATAAGGCCTCATCACAGACGGTTCTTATTAGGAACCGTCTATGAATTATCACAGACGGTTCCTAATATGAACCGTCTGTGATTAGCTAGATTATCACAAACGGTTCTATAATAGGAACCATCTGTGAATTCCGTCTGTGATAATTCACAGATGGTTCCTATTATAGAACCGTCTATGATTAGCTAGACTATCACAGACGGTTCGTAATAAGAACCGTCTGTGAATTATCACAGACGGTTCTAGTTATAAATCGTCTGTGATAGGTACGTATCACAAACGGTTCCTTTGGAATCGTCTGTGATAAGAATAACACAGACGGTTCCAAATGAACCATCTGTGATGAGGCGTCTTCTATAGCCTGTTTTGTAGTAGTGGGAGTTGGTTTATCCTTCGTGTATAATTATAGTATTGATGAATGAGAATGGTGTGGCTGGCAAGGAGGTGTTTTGGAGTGACTCCATCTCATCCTATTTGTGTGCAAATCACAAATACATGTATGTGTAGAGAGAATTAGGAGTTGAGTGTTTCGACTCCAACAATTGGTATCAATGTGAGGTTCGATATGGAAAGATGCTGAAGATGATGCCTTCTGGTGCTACATCAAGGAGCGACAACACAAGCGACATGGCGACGTCAAGGCTACCAGTGAGAGGTTGCGACGACGTCAAGGCTAGCAGCTAGAGGCTGTGACGACATCGAGGCTCCATGCGAGGTGGTGGCCGGCGGCATAGCATGGTGTTACAGCAATGGCACACCAAAGACCTACAGTGCGAAGCTATTGGTGATGGTGATGTCCTTGCCCGAAGGTGATTCAGCGTCAGGCCATGTACATGGATGCAGAGGTACGAGGCCGCTGCGAGGAAGAGTTAGTGTGAAGCCGTTGGTGAACGTTGGTGATGTCTCGATGTGAAGCCGATAGTGATGGTGGCGTCGTGAGTCAGTGTGACAGCGAAGTGATGGCGGTGAGAGGCCGCTAGCTACGAGATGACGGAGGTGCGATGCCGCTACAAGATGAAGGTGCATGAACAGCGGTGCGAGGTCTTGTGAGATGTGTGGATGGAGGGTGACGATGTGAAGGCGTTTCAAGATATTGCGGCGAGCATAATGAGACGACAAAGGATGCGTGAAGCATGGTTTGGCTTCAAGAATGTGAGTAGGATGGTAAGATTTAGGGGGTGAATGTTAGATTTAATCTTGTTATTAGTATCTTTGAGTTTGAGTTTGCATTTAGTAGTAGACATGTACACATATGTAGTGTTGGACGTGATGCATGTGTGTTGGTAGAGTTAGTGTAACATCTCAATTTTCTGGTATTTTTGAAAATCTTGCAAAAATAAAAATAACCATTTGATGTTATTAAGTTACTAAAGCTTAACTTGAAATTTAGAAATCAGAAACAGTTTAATTTGAATTAATCAAACTTCATTAAATTCAAAAGTTGGTTTATTCAAGTTTTTTGGATTTTATTTGGATTTAAAGTCAAAAATATTGTTTTAAGAATTTTTTGGATTTTCTGGAATTTAAAAATTGTTTTTCCTCTTGTCCCGAAAATAAAAGTAATTTATTTGTAAAATTAAAAGCTCAGGTCAAGATAAAAGTATTTTTATTAAGTTGCAAATGCTTCTAGGAATTTCTATGTATTTTCTTGGAATTTTTGGACCCTATCTTCTATTTTCTAAAAAAAACCTTTATATTTCTTTTCTTTTCTGTAATTCAAAAAGGAATTTAATTCACCTTTGTCGGTTTGGACCAAATTCTTCCCGACCCACTCCCCTTTTCCGCCTGAGGCCTAGCCTCCCGGCCCGCTAAGCGCCGCTCCCGCTCTCTCTCACTGCGCCCGGGGCCCCGCCCGTCAGCTAGTGCGCACTACTCACCTTCTTCTCCCTTGGTCCTTTGGCTGCACCCGGTTCCGCCATTGCCACGGTCTAGCATCCATCGCATCCCGCATTATCCGCCCCGGATTCTCGCCGACGCCGTCGTCCCGTCACCACCCCGGATTTCTGCTCCTTCCCCGTTTTCTACCGACGACGCCATCCCGTCGCTACCCCGGATTCCCTCGTCCCCGCCTGGTGCTCGCCTCCACCTCCTTGCTATAAAGTCCCCGCACCGGCTCCTTCTTTCCCCTTCCTTCCCCTTCCCGTCTTCTCCCTCCGTTCTACCGCTTTCTCTCTCTCCCGAAGCTTTGCGCCACCACCCGAAGCCTCACCGCCACCTCCTTTCTCGCCGGTGCCCCAAATTCGGCCACCCTCTCCCGTACAACGCTCGCCGCTCATCCCCGAAGCCTCGCCACCCCTCTCCGCCTCGCCTTGCTCGCCGGAGGAGCCTCCGGCCATGGGCGCCGCCGCCGGATGTCTACGTGGCAGTCCACGTAGCGCCCGCGTGGCATATTCCGGTTTTTAGTTGGAAAAATAATTCGGACGATTTATTAAATCCCATTGCTGACGTCATCCGACGCATAAAACTGAATTTCTTTTACTAAATTTAATCCGAAAAATCCAGAAAATCGTGATTTTATCATTTTATGTGTTTTTCAAACTTCCGGGAGCCCGTTCGAACTCCAATTCGAGTGATTCAAATTTCTAAATTCATTATCTTTCTGTTGGTGCTTATTGGGTAATTATTTGGATTTTATTTAGAATTGTTTTATTTATTTGGCTTTGTTCGTACGTACAGATTCCGACGTTTCGGAAGAATTCTTGAACCCGACAACCGAAGCATCTCAACTCTTCAATGAAGGCAAGTCATAGACCTTTGATCATGTCGTACCTAATTTATAAAATTATATTGTTTGATATAAACATGCATAGCTAATTGTATAAAAATAGTTTTGGGAATAGTTAATTACCTAATTGCCATTATGCCTCCTTGATAAATTGAGAATGACATGTACCCCTGAATGACATAATTCCTTGGACACCTTAGGATGGTTAATTATTAGTTGGACATTATTGCACTACCAACTTGGGTCGTTTTATGCTTAGCCTTGCTTAGTCGCGATGGATTCATGATCACTTACTCAAAGAATGATTGAACCTGACTTAATGAATTATGGAATTGTGGCGGAGCCACTGTTGATAAAATTTGTTGTGCCATGGCAAGGGTTGCCATTTGGTCGGGTTGAACGAAAATGATTTATGCTCGAGCGAGTGGTTGGTGGTAAAGGTGGGTGCAGGAAGCACATTGGAATGCGGAAAGTCTCGCCTGAGCAGTCTTTAAGGACTTAACTTTGCGCGCCATTGATCTGGGTTATACCGTGCAACCACAAGTCCATTTATGGGGTGGACTGGGCCAACTAATTAGCAATGCTTTGAGTCAGTTCTGTTTGGGTTTATAAGTGGTGCAAGAGGGGGCCGGGTAGGCGAATCCTTAGCGAGAAGAACCGAGTCAAAACAGAGTTTTGTAAAAGCCTTGTGATAATCACTTAGTCACACGGCTTCGGAAGCATGAAATGCCTGACATTAGAAGATGGTTATCTCTTGTGGGTCAAGCTGTACAACCTCTGCATAGTGTAAAACTATTCGATAGCCGTGCCCCAGTTATGGACAATGCCTGGTGATTTCATATGAGGGGTAGACTTTATCAAAAATATTGTAATGGTTTAGTTGGATTGGTTGAGAAGTGAACAGGTTGTTCACTGCTTGTTGGTTGGGAAGTGAATCAGGTGTTCACTAGTTATTTTAAAGAAACTTGATTAATTATGTATTAATCTTTTAATAGGTCGTGTCCTCCACTCGATTGCCTGTGGGCATGTCGGATGGCCACCACGAGATGTTTTGTTCACCGCTGCAAGTTATCTTTCGTTGTTAAGTGTTGCGTGGCAAATTTTGTAAGACTTGACTATAAGGTCCTTTTGCTACTAAATATTAATGTATCTGCTTCATCCGTTGTTTTGTTGTTTGGATATGTTTACATCAATGTTGCAACTGTGTAAGCTAGCTACTGATCTGAAACTAGTTCAGAGTATACAGAGGGTCTCGGAGTTGTATATCCAGAGTCCTGACAGTTAGTGCACAACTAGGCCGTTGGTTGGTTGCAGGGGTGGAGAGAAGGGGGGCTGGCAAGGGCCTGCCCCCACCCCCCGGCAATCGATCAAGTATGAGGCTACCAGCACCTCTACTCTAAGCCTAGTACTAGCTTCATTAACAAGCTTCTATGTTGTCAATTCTCCGCTATGCTTGATTCTGACCAAATTTCGAAGGTCGTTACAGACTAGTATTACTTAGTTCTCTAAGATGCTAATTGAGATAAAAATTAGTTAAGACTAGTACTACTTACTACTTAGTTCTCTCTAAGTACTAGTACTAAGAGATTAGTGCCCAATTTGATAGTCTTACAATTTACTAGGAGTCTATATTGGCGCCTCTTAACAAAATTTGATAGGTCAAGTACACCCAAGCCCATTGGTGTTTGAAGCATGTGCGGTGATAAATAAACTAAATATTTTTAGATTTTGTTTTAAATTGGAGATGCGACTACGGATTAACAGATAGCTACGATGTTTTGACTACTCTTGTTTCTCTGAACAATTCTGCTTTATTGTCTCATTCTTGGCAACATAATGTCAAAAAAGTAGAAAGTTTCATGCCATGATCAACACCTCACACCTACACGAGAAATTACATGTAGAGCTTAATTTAAACAAATAAATGTGTAATTTTCTTTCAAAATAGCTAACGTATGTTTTTGTGTTTTGCTATCCATGCTACGTTAGAGACTAGAGACGGGTGAAATTGTTATGTTATTTCTTTTTCTGTTGCATTGTTGCCTACTTGCCACGACCGCCATTATTCCTAAATCTTGGCTCCGCCCCGGGCTGACCGTGTGTGCGTTGAGTGAGTTGGTTGGTGGCGCGAGTTAAGAAATGGAGTTAGTTAATCCTTTGTGTATAAATATAGCATGGATGAATGAGAATGGTGTGGCCGACAGGGGCTGTGGCCTGTGAGAGCCTTCCAGGGCTGCCGTGAGGTGTTTTGGAGTGACTCCATCTCATCCTATTTGTGTGTGCATAACTGCATATCACAAATACATGTATGTGTAAGAGAATTAGGAGGTGAGTTATTCGACTGCGACACTCTTCTGGTCCCAAAGATAACAGAAGACAAAAACAAAGTAGATACAAGCTATATCAAACTAACAATATAATACAATCTGTACAAAAAGAAAAGCAAAAGGTGAGAAAGTACAAAACAAAATCCTGGATTTTAGCTTACATAAGACAATGTCCATGAAGGGAGCTGTTCTTGAAAGTTGCAACACCTTCAAAATTAGGGGATATATATCATTTCCCTCTTATTTTCCCACTTTTTGAGCTCATTGTTCTGACCTTTTCACATCATAGAGCAAGCATTCGGATTCTCGTCGCTAAAGATCTGCGGTGCGTATGGGTAGGCGTAACCGGGAACACCATATCCACCAGGGTAGTTGAATCTTGGGTAGTGCATATACAGGTTACCAGCAGCAATGGTTGTGGGATCTTTCTCTTTGTCCTTCTCTTCACCACCGGCGGCATTGCTATCATCCTTCTCTTTCTCCTTTTCTTTCTCATCCCCACCAGCTTCACCACCGTCCTTCTTTTCCGCCTTGCTCTCATCCTTCTTCTCACCACCTTCAGCTGCCTTGTCGTCCTTGGCATTGCCATTGCCAGCATTCTCAGGTGGCACAACCGGCTGAGACTTTACAATGGCAGCATGCTTACCAGTGCGCTTATGCACATAGTCAGCGAGCTTGGCCTCTTCAAACACGCCCTTCACTGTGACTTGTGAAGCCTTCAGGTCTGGCTCTGCTGATTGCACTCCTGCAGAAAATAAAATGTTGAGAGGATTACTTGACATTGATATCTACAATCTGAACAACCACTAATTAACCATACGAAACAAGATTTGCATTGTTCTGATCTAAATTTGGACTTTTTAAAAGCAATCTAGGCCACTTCATGTAGCAAGTATTTCGTAACAATGCATAAAACTTTTTTTACTCGTGGTTTGTATCAATGTTACTCTCACATGGGCACAAGGCAGGAAAAGGGAGTGAATCTTGTTATAGGCATAGTTGCAACTTTTGCAAGAATAGTAACTACAAAAAAACTGTCAGATTTTAACAGATTATTGTCTTTGATCAACAAAATCGTGACAAAAATTTAGTGAAACAGAAAGCTATACGTTTGTGCTACATATGAAAAGGGAGATGTAGCAACAAATTATGTACCTTTCATCTTGAGGATTCTCTTCTTGATGACTTGCGCACAGGCCTCGCAATGCATATGCACCTTCAGCACCACGGCAATCACCGTGGGCTTCCAAACAGAACAAAAAATCAATATCTCAGTCTCCAAATCACACAAACAACAATAATCGTACACAATTCAAGCGAATTTACGCAAGCGAGTCCAAGTTGGTGATAATAATGTCAAATGTTGAAGAACTATTCGCGAAGGGCAACTCACCTCCTTCTCTTCAGGTTTTGGTGGTTCAGGTTCTTCCTTTTTCTCCTCTTCCTTCTTCTCCTCCTTTGGCGGTGGCATTGGTGACAGAAGCTCAACCTTGCGCCCTGTCTTCTTCTGCACACGCTCCACCACCTTCATTGGGTCAGCAGCAGCCTTCTTCCCCTTCACCACCACCTTGTGTGCTTTTGAGTCCGCGCTAACATCTTCCACTCCTGCATTCCATCATACTACTTTTCAGACTTGTAGATCCATTGATGGATCATACTACATTTCAGACTTGGTAGCTCCATTGGTGAACTACAACATTTTGAAGCAGAACAGCAATAATTGGAAGGACACATTTTTTTTTTTGAACAACTGCACAAAGGAACTGTATAAATAGCTGAGTCTTGTGGGCACACTTGTTAGAGATACATTTATGAGCTTTGGATTTATGAGTTAGAGTACAGAATTTGATATTTTGGTGAGATTTAGATGTGTTAAGCATCTCTGCATAATCCAACATTTTAAAGGGAATCTAGAGCTTCTTTTTTAAGATATACTGCAGGGAGAAGACATACACTAGAGGTTGTGATTATCTATGGGATTATCTGATTCGGAGTAAAGTTATTTGGATCTGTAGTTTTTTTTCCCATCCATAACAAAGAGACGCACGTGTGACTCTTGAAAAGAAAGGTCGAATTTAGTGAATCTGAATACTAGTACTCCAAACTTTGTTTACCAAACCTCTTCAAATACCACAACGAATCACAATAACTGTTTTTTTTTTACATTGAGTTTTTTCCCTTAAAATTTGCTTGAACTCCACACATTGAGTTCACTACAAACGAAAGCTCAGAGTATAACTTAGCAAAAAGAAAAATGGTACACTGGTAAAAGGAATAGTGTTTTTTAGAAATAACAAAAGTTGCTTTTCAATTCAAACTCAAAGCCTTCTAAAGGAGGCACCTAACAGTCAAACACACATTCCATAAAAATAAAAATAAAAAAGTTCAAAAATAGTTTATAAGTTGCCTTTCCGAAAAGTACCCGGTGAAATCACTTCAAATTTCACAGAGAGAAACATGCCAAGAACAATGAAGTAATCTTCCTTCAGAAAACAGAAACAAAATGGAGCAACATAACCTCAAATGGCCCAGACTAAACCCAAACTGGCTGCAACAAATAAACCAGGAGCTCAAACAACACAAAAAAGAGAGAACATATACGTTTCTTCTTCCTTTTTATATCCACAAAAAACACAAGCTAAAAGTGTAATGCCCTAGGAGAAACCCAGAAAAAAACATGTTACCAATGTCCCACATAAGAATGAAAGAAAGAAAAGGAAGTGAAAACGTCCCCCTCCATTACCATCAAATCCCCTGAGGATCTTCTTAACCTTGCGCGCGCACCCCTCGCAGTGCATGTACACCCGCATGACCACCTCCTCCGGCGGCGGCGGCGGCGGCGGCGCATCCTCCTTCTTCTCCTCACCCTTATCCTCCCCTTCCCCTGCCCCCTCCTCCTTCTTCTCCTTTGCCTCCTTGCCCTTCTCGGCCGCCTCCTCCTTCACCTTCTCCTCCTGAACACACACACAAAGAAAAGCACATCAAGATCCTACCTTTCTTGGCCAGGGAACCGCACATTACCAAGAACGACCAGGAAGCCAGCAGCCATTACCTCGCCCATGGCTCGCTCCCTCTCTGCGACTCTTCCTCTGCTTCGCTCGCTCTGCTCCTCTCTCACCCACCACTCAGTCACGCCTCCGGTGGCTCTGGTTCTTGGGTTCTTGCGCCCCTTGGATGGAGTGGCTTGAGGTAACTTTTGGTTGGCTGTAAGTAGTGGTACTAGCGCGCGCCGCAAGGGTTAGCGGCTCAGGTGTTCCGGTCCGCACAGAAAATGCCTTGGAACTAATCACTCTTGTCCTTGGAACTAATCACTCTTGTCCGGTCCGCACAGACAAGTCAATATGCTTTATTGCTACGAAACTTATAATTATACTACATTTTTATTGTTGTAAAAATGTATAACCTAATTTAAATATAGTAATTAAATGGTAGGATAACTAAGCTGACAAGTCACACTACGAAGTGAATAGTTGGCACGATAATTTTTCCAAATTGTCTTTTATGGAATATATCAACATGTATATCATGCGAACAGTAGTGTAATGTGTACTGAAATCACTCATTCATATAACATGAATGTTTCCTAGATGTTTCATTTTTTTTTATTTCTTGGTTTTTACGGGGCTTTACATTTTGTTTGTACTTATTTTTCCCATTTAAACTGGATTGCACGCTTTTCTACCATGGTCTTGAAATGTTGGCTGATTTGTTTTTCGTTCTGTTTCAAAGTATTAGGTCAGTTAATTTGTTATCATCTGTACACAAATAAAAATTACTCTTGACAAATTCATTCATACTGTTTTCATACGACCAATTAGAAAAATACTTGCGGAAATACTACTTATCAAAGTTAAAATAGTTTGGATATTCTGGGACGTACATTTTAAGACTATGGGTGGGGAATTTTTTTTATTAATTAACTCTTTTTAAAATTTTATTTTAAAGTTAACCTCCCGCGAATTTTATTTCCAATTCTGACACATTTGGTCACGCCACCACCATAGGATAAATCCGCTAAAATATCATTTTTTATCACGCCACTGGTGGTGGTATAATCAAACAACACTGTCACGCCACGGGTAGTGACGTGACAAGAGTTTGCCCGGAAACGAGCTGACATAACAGTGTTGTTTTGTTATGTCATAGGTGGTGACGTGACTAAAGGGATTAGAATTGGAAATAAAGCTTGTGTGGGTTAACTTTAAAATAAAAATTAAAAAAGGGTTAATTAATAATAATAAAAAGTTCACCGGAGGGAGTAGACTTCTTGCATATCTTCCCAGCCGTAGGATTGTCATTTTACAGCGGAGTCTCTCTCTATCGCTCTTTTATAAGTAGTTTATTGTTAATACCGAGATTTCGGCCGATAATTAACTGTTAGTCCAAGTGTACAACTATTCCCAAATCGAACGGACAGTCAAAAGAAAGCGTAAAGTGTATGAAAGGAGCAGGGATACGAAGGAAGAGGAGAAAGGCAAAAGCATCGTTGTCTGAGCAAATGGTTAATGTGTGGCAGGGTCGGCAAGTCATACCAAAGGCGACGCCTTCTGTTGTTCGAGGAGTAAAAATGTGTGATTTATTTTTTTCAGTGTCATTTGTTTTCGTTTGTTGTAAAGTTCACCGTCCACTGTTTCTTCTTCTGGGAAACCGTGTTTTTTGCAACGAGCACCGTCATTCTCAATGTAGTTGCTGATCAGGTATGAGCAGAAATGTCTTCGTCCATTCTTTTACTACTTTTACCACGAGTACCATGAGCAGAAGGACAGGAGAACACGAGCTGTCACCCGTGGCAGACTGAGATAGGACTAGGGAGGATATGCGTTATCTAGAAACACAGTAACATACTTTTTCTCCAAAATGTTTAACATCACTTATTTATAATGGCCCTTGGAAAAAATACTGCTTCCTCCATTGATTTTTATAAGGCGTGGTTTGATTTGGCACATTCTCTAAAATTAAACTTTGATCGTTAATATCTTTTATGATATATTGTTAAGAACTACAAACTCATAACCATATGAAAGTACGTCCAAGTAAAAATCTAACAATATCACTTTGCGTCACTAAACCAATAAATTGTTGATCAAACGTTACAAGGTTTAAATCTCCAAATGCTTATTAAAAATCAACTGTTGAGATTGGTTGACTCATATCCTATTCCTTTTAGGACTTGGAGAGGTGTGATGCATGAATTCCTAGATGAATTATAATTGGATTAGGAATTCATGATGAATTCTAATAGGATTAGGATTCTTACTTCTCTTTAGAGTAGGATTTTTACTTTACTTTGGACGAGAACTAATGGACTATATAAACCCATAAGAGGCGGTCATAGGAACCTATGAAACAAGCCAAGCAATAGGAACTCATCAAAAGCAGAGTGTATGAGAGGATTAAAGGCTAGGTTATTCTTTAGCACTAAATTCTTGTATAGGGCAATGATCTGAGGGTCCTGAGAGGATAGAGATGGTTGTGACTTATGAGAGAGCGACAATCCCTTGTACTCTTTTAAGGTCGTGCTTAAGGAATTTGCGGTCGGCTTCGTTAAATCTTTATATTTCGTCGTGGTTGCTTCATCGTCATTATTTTGATTTTCTCTACGAGACTTATCTACTTTGTTCTTGATACCCTCTACGCTCGTATCAAATCTCACAAACATTGATCCAATCTGGGACTGTTGCGCATAAGAAGGGGTATCAGAGTACAAAACGTAGTATCAGAGCCGAGGCTGGATTAATCTCATTTGCGAGAAGGTTGGCAAAGCGTCATAAAGCACAAGATCAAGATCAATGTCGACCATGTGGAGTCAAGTGGATAAATTTGACGATGGAGAAAATTTCAGTGTGTGGCAATGCGTTGTGAAGGACATCCTTGTCTAACAAGGGTTAATCGATGCTCTTAAAAGGGACAAACCATAAAAGACATCTAATGAAGACTGAAAGGTGATGGAGCGGAAGATCGTTAGTACAATTTGTTTATGTTTCTCCGATAGGGTAAAATACTCAATGATCAAGAAAATTTCGTCGAAGAAATTATGGAGAACTTCGAAGAATTGTATATGGCGAAGTCGTTGACAAACTAGTGGGTGTTGAAGCAGCATTTGTACAGGTTGCGCATGGAGGAAAGTACATGGTTCATTGACCATCTCAATGTCTTCAACAAGCTTGTCGCGCAGCTGACTAGTGTGGATGAGAAAATTGAGGAGAACGATAAGGTTGTCATGCTGATATCATCTCTACCACCATCATTGGAGCAATTAGTGACGAATATTCTCGTTGTGAAAGCAATCTCAACTTCCATGAGGCAGTTGCATATATATTGGAGATGAAGACCTTGAAGAAGCCATCGGATTATTCATCCTCGGGCGATCAAGCATGGATGCCATAAGTATTGCAGACAAAAGCAAAAATCATAGGAAGAAAAAGGGCAAGAGCTAGGGCTGAAAACAAGCCGATTTGAGCCAGGCTCGCCGTGGCTCGGGTGAGCAGCCGGCTCAGCTCGTTTTCGAAACAAGCCAGAAAGGTGGCTCGAAAGCGCTCGGCTCGATAATGAAAGAAAGCAGGAACAAACCAGACCAGAACAGGGGCATTATGTTGTAGACTAATTGACTGAGCAACACAAACAAGATCATGACTGTCATGATTGTTCTTGATTTTTTTTCCAAACAAGACAGAGGAAATAGCATTACAGCAGTACGCAGACTCAAATTACACAACCCAAGTCCATGAGTCATCATCATGAATGTTCTTGATTTTTTTTTCCAAACAAGACACAGGAAATAGCATTATAGCAGTATAACACATAACTAATATCTTGCAAAAACAACTTGGGATTTTCTAAACAAGACATAGGCACATAGCATATGCAGACTGAACTACACACTGAACTACACAGAGTCACAGACTTCATGAGTGTTCTTGATTTTCCAAACAAGACACAGCCAATAGCACATAGGCATAGCATGATAGCAAATAGACTTCATGACTCATGAGTCATGAGTGTTCTTAATATTTAACAGTCCATGTCGAGTTGCGAACATAACAGTCCAGCCCTACATATAACAGTCCATGGCTCCATACTAAGCAGTAAGCAGTTAATGTACAAGGGTCTAAAATAACAATCTAAAGGTCCTCATGAGCAGTCTGGCCCTAAGGCCCCCAACAACAAAATCAGTTTCGAGCACTCTGCCATCCTTTGTTTCTGCAGTGACCTGGTAAAGTGGTAAGTGGAAACAAAGCAAAGTTACAACATTTGCAAGTTGCAAACTTGCTACCACAAGAAGAGCTGCACAACTGAATTTGGATTTTGAAATTGTGCAATCATCACCATTGGCATCAGCATCAAACAAGGAGGCAAAATGGCACCAAGTTGTCAACCACATGAAAAGTTGAACGTTGTATATTTTAGCATGTTGCGGAACATGTTACACAACAAGTTGTCAACCAAAAAAAAATATGTACATATCTTTCATAATATGAAATGCAAATAATAGTTAAACTATGAATGAAGTTTTCATTGACCAGCTAAAGAGGACCTGAAAACTCCCAAAACTATTAAAATTGAGATATTATCAGTCTATCATGAGTCCTACATACTGTGTCACTGATATAGCTCTACACTGAACAAAGAATATACAACAATCGTAAATGCAATCAAGAGTAAGCAACTAAGCATGTGTCTGGACCTGAAAACTAATGACATCTTACATAACATTATGCCTATTAAAAAAATATCCAGTAAGCTACAAATTGATGTGCAATTCAGCATTATGCATCAATGAACTAAAAGAGCACTTGATATATCTAAAACATTATATATTTGTTATGCACCAATGAAGTAAAAGAGCACTTAGAAGTAGTAGCACTCACTAGTTGCTCTCTACGATGCTTTGAGGAAATAGAATGGCCTCAACATCATCCTCATCATAATAAGCTAAACTATAGCCAAATTCTGCACTTAGGCAGATGGCTACTCAAATTCGAAGATCATCAAAAATTGGATTCAAAGAGCTATGAAATAAATGTTAAAGTCAACACCAGATTGTGCATTTACATCACTGACTATGTATTTTGCGCAACTTATTCTTACTCTACAAAATTTGAAGCGCCTATATTCCCAAGACCTCGAGTTTGGACTCGAGTATCGATAGAAATCTTTGGATTAGCAAAATGGACTGACATCTTTGGAGGCGTGGCGTACTTTTACTGATTCAAAGTACATTATATTGAAGAAGCACATTATCTCAAGAGGACACTAATGAAGACTCACCGAGGACGAGGATGCCGGTTTGGCATTGTTAGGAGGCGGCTGGGAGCTGAGGAGGCGATGACCAGTTCCACGCCCGCCCGCTTGTGTTGAGGCAGAGACCCCAACATTGGTCGATTTCTTCCCTAGCGCACGAGACTCAAAGCTCCGTTGGTGCTGATCTCGATCCCGTGTCGATTGGAGAGGCCGACGGATGGACCAGAGGACAACTGAGGACGGGGCGGCGGATGGAGAGGCTGACGGATGGAGCAGAGGACGCCTGAGGACAGGGCGGCGCGTTGGATGGAGAGGCCACCACGGCCGATAGAACACGGCGCACGGCAAGACTTGGGGAAGTGGAGAGGCGGGGTGGATGGCGCGGCGGAGGAGCGAGCTTCTGGCGGCGGGGGGTGGATGAGGGAGCGTCGAATGGAGAGGCCAGCCACTGGCGGATGCACAGGCGGCGTCGTGGGGTGGAAGGCTATCAGGATTCAGGAGAAAGGAACCAAGAAGCACAAAGGGGGAATAGGGGATCAGGAGAGGAACCGAGGAAGGGAGAGAGAGAGAGAGAGAGAGAGAGAGAGAGAGAGATATATATATATATATATATATATATATATATATATATAGGGCAAGGCGAGGCGCTCAGTCACTCACAGTCACTGGTTTGGGCCTGCGATGATGGGCCTTCGATCATGGGTCGCTCGAGCTTTTTGGCTCGCCGAGCGGCTCGAGCTCGGCTCGTATTTTTGTCGAGCTAGAAATAGGGTTCGGCTCGGCTCGAAAATTGCACCAATATTGAAGTCCTTGGCTGAAGTGGCTAGTGCATTTTCTGGATCAACTTATCCAACAATAAATATTTTTTATCCTTACATTGTTAATGTGAAGATTGCATTAAGAGTTGCAATTGCTTCTGGAGATGATCATTTGAAGCTCATGGCTGCTGCAATGTTGGACAAGTTTGATAAGTATTGGGAAAAAATAACAATGTCATGGTCCTTGCTACTATTATTGATCCTAGGTTTAAGATGAGATTTATTGGTTGGTGCTTCAACCAAATGTATGAGCCCTCAAAGGCTGCATATGAGCTTGATGATGTGAGGGTCGAGTTAGAAGATTTGTATTCACAGTTCGAGATGGATCATCGGCACAACAAGGTGGCTAGTTGTAACACCCCAGCCCAACATAGAGCCTAGGATGCTACCAACCACTCTACTGACTCAACTAATTTCAACATCTTAATAAACATTCAACCAAACATTCATTCATGAAGGACACAAAACTAATAACCAACACTATCATAGTCTATAATTACTCAACAAGAGCATAACATCTATCAATTGAGTATTAATCAATTTATGAAGCCTTCTCTTTAACAACTAATCTAAAGCAATCCAACATTACTATGCTCAAGCAGCTAATGGTCAAATAGCTACCTCTAAAGCATCATTGACCAACCAAACAATAAAGATGATAGAATAATTCAATCAAACCTTCTAATCCGTCAAATGAAATTAAATGAACTTAAATGACGAAGAATTAAGAACATAAATGGATCATCCATGATCACAATCAAAATCATCCACCACGAAGGATGGTCACAAAATTGAATCTAAAGAAATTATCAAGACTACGAATTGTAGATAATTGAACTAGTTTAATCATTGTGGTTTGTGTATATGTGAAGTGCACCATGTCTACCCCTCCCCATGCATGCCGCTGCCTCGAGAGGTACCTAGAAAGCACAACACAGCAAGAGTGAGTCTATGACTCAACAAAGTGCAATAGTAATAAATATCATAACATCATAAGCAGCCAATGGGGATAATCAATCCCATCATGAACAACAGCGATATATATATCACAAATCCATCTTTTATGCATAAATGCAATGAACATGTCATGAATGCTCTTAGTTCATCCTCTTTGCAATTACCGGTAATACCGAGTAGTGTATCCATCGATACATACTCAAAGCCTGTGCCCTCTAGGCACAGGAATCCAATGCCCACACTCCACGAGTGTGGGGACCCAAGCCCGTCCAATGCATGACAGGGATCTATGCCCGTCCAATGCATGATGGGGACCTCAAAGGAACAATCCTTGGCTACCATGTAGACCAGGATATAAAAATGTATGTCATGATGCAAAATTGAAATCACAATATCAACTCATCATGAACAGGTAATGTTCATCAACATTATCAAACATAAAGATTCATCATTAAACCATGGCATTCATCAATTTTAAAATAAAGCAACTCATTATTACTATCTGCACTTGCCTCAACCGTGAGACAGAAGACAAAAGGTGGAATGCTCTACCACCGGGGTTCACCACTACCTGGTAACCAAGAATGATACTAAGAATCAATCAAACATGCTTAACAATACATTACTAGTAGCGCTCTATATCGTCTTCCCATAATCCCAAGATTAAACACTTTATCTACTTAAGTTAGTCAACATGCTAACAAAAATCTATTCTGGACAGCAGTACGAAAAACATCATAACTTTTGCTCCGAAACTCGAAACAATGTGATCTTAGATCCTATGGAAAGGTAATGGAATTATCTACATTAAACTAGTTGGCTAAATCCACTAATTCGGCAAAAGCTTAGGCTAACATTCCGATAATGGTCTAATCTATAATCTGTCTATTAGAGTTAAACAGCAGTAAAGAAACAACCATAACTTTTGATTGGATTAACCAAAATCCAAGTTCTTTGTCATTCTGGAAAGCTAAGAACATAACCTTCAAAAGTCCAGTTGGCATAAAACTCAGATTTTTCCTTTAACAAAAAGTGGCCACAGGTCAAATCTACTATCAGAACCCGACATACAATCTGGACAGTCAAATTGAAACGTACATAACTTTTGTTCTACAAATCCAAAAAGTGCTTTCGGGACAGCAGAAAAGAATTTAACATAACTTTTAAACCGTAACTCGGAATTAAGTGATCTTTGAGTCTATGGAAAGCTAAGAACGAAACCCACATAACTCTAGGAGATGAGATCCTCTAAATCAGACTCTAAACACATGAAAACAGTCACATAATAAACTGAACTGAATCTGATTTACTCGCAGAAGGACTTCGATCCACTAAATATAATCAATTTCTCATCTACTATGATCCAACCAGCGAAGAACATCGATTGTTACCCTTGTAGAACTACAGGAGATTGCTGATCGAATCCCACGAAGAAGATCTCCTTCCTCTCACTCGTCCTTCCTTTCTACCGGCCAACCAGCCTGCAAACTCCCTTCTCCTTCCTTCGTGAAGACCGGCAGCAAGGAGGGGTGGCTCCAAGAGGAAGATGGGCAGCACCAAAGGCAGGGGCGATGTCCAGAACAGGAGGGGTGGCGGCTTGGGGCAGGAGGAAAGGGGAGGTGACGGCTAGGGGGAGGAAAAGGGGGAGGGGGCGGCTGCCCTAGGGTTTAAGGGAAGGGGTTTGGCGGCTTGGGCTTGGGCTTCCTTGGGGCGCCACGCCCTCTACTAGCCCATACAAGGCCGGCCACCAGGCTGCCCTAGCCTAGGCCGGAGGCCCATGTCCCAAAGTTTTCCCCAAAAACTGAAATTTCAAATAATTTCCTTCTCCCGAATAATATTCTCTCTAAATGAAATTTGGAGTATTACACTAGTACAGGTGATGTAACCTCCTCTTTAGCTATGGGTGCAAGCAGCCCTTTATCCTCAGTCTCATCTCAGTTTCAGTCATTCTTGTGTTCCACTTCTACCGAGCCTTCAAAGTCAGAGTTGCTTATCTATCTAGATGAAGCAAATGAGAGTTTAGATAACAAGGGCTTCAAATTGCTTGAGTGGTGGAATTTGAATGCACATAGATTTCCAGTAGTGTCAAAGATGGCTAAGAATTTTTTGACTATACCAGTTAGCAGTGTATCTTCAGAATCAACTTTCAATGCTGGAGGTAGAGTACTAGATGACTATCGAAGTTCTCTACGTCCGGCTATGGTTCAGTATTTGGTGTGTGCCTCTAGCTGGATTAGAGGTGCAGTTGATGACATGAAACCTCCTATCTTTATGGTAGGTTCTTGCAAACTTTAATATGTCTTTTCTAATCTTTTTTGTTCATATCATAGCTGACTCGATTATTATTGATGTTTTAAGGAAAAAGATGATGAGGATGATGTTGAGGCCATTCTATTTCCTCAAAGCATCGTAGAAAGCAACTAGTGAGTGCTACTACTTCTAAGTGCTCTTTTACTTCATTGGTGCATAACAAATATATAATGTTTTAGATATATCAAGTGCTCTTTTAGTTCATTGATGCATAATGCCGAACTGCACATCAATTTGTAGCTTTGTCGGTGTTTTAGAACCGATCTTACGTAAAGATTGTTTGATTCAAGGGGTCTCCTAGAATAGAATCACGCAGAGAGATTGACACGGGTATTTTTATACAGGTTCAGGCCTTCTCCGGAGATAATAACAACCCTACTCCTGTGTGTGTATGGTATTGAGTGTATTCTGAACAATCAGGAGAAAAAACTAAGACTATTACAGATGATAGCACTTGTCTTCCTGATAGCCCTCGATAGCGTGTGTGTACGCCTCGATTGCCCTCCTCCCCTTTTCCTCTCTGACCGTTGCCTTTATATAGTTGTGAAGGAATAGCCGTTTTCCCCTGCTGAAGAGACGCCTCATTCAATCTAGTAACGGACGCACGTTTGCAGTAATTATTGGGATGGTAACTCCTTTATGCCGCCTGATAGTTACTTGTCAGGGATGATGGGGTATTATTTCGCATAATAACAGCGTATGTTGACTGTTTGAATTCCTTAATCAATTGGACCCACTCGCCTGTAGGTTTTATTGATCATAAGGTGGTCGTAGCTGACCTAGTCGTAGAAGAACTTACGACCATAAGGTAGTCGTAGCAAGACTTACGACTATGAGGTAGTCGTAGAATAACTTACGACTGGGTAGTCATCGTAGAAGAACTTAGTCGTAGCAAGACTTACGACTATGGGGGTGGTCGTAGAAGAACTTACGACCACCTAGTAGGCTTCTCCCTTGTAAATTTAAGGGGTATACCCAGGGACCACATGACGTCATATTTACTTATAATAAGAATTATAGATAAAAGATAAAATGAGGATTATTAGATCCTCGTCAAGCTTACTGGATCTTTTTTTAATAGGCATAATGTTATGTAAGATGTCATTAGTTTTCAGGTCCAGACACATGCTTAGTTGCTTACTCTTGATTGCATTTACGATTGTTGTATATTCTTTGTTCAGTGTAGAGCTATATCATTGACACAGTATGCAGGACTCATGATAGACTGATAATATCTCAATTTTAATAGTCTTGGGAGTTTTCATGTCCTCTTTAGCTGGTCAATGAAAACTTCATTCATAGTTTAACTATTATTTGCATTTCATATTATGAAAGATATGTACATATTTTTTTTTGGTTGACAACTTGTTGTGTAACATGTTCTGTAACATGCTAAAATATACAATGTTCAACTTGTTTGTGGTTGACAACTTGGTGCCATTTTGCCTCATTGTTTGATGCTGATGCCAATGGTGATGTTTATACAATTTCAAAATCCAAATTCAGTTGTGCAGCTCTTCTTGTGGTAGCAAGTTTGCAACTTGCAAATGCTGTAACTTTGCTTTGTTTCCACTTACAACTTTACCAGGTCACTACAGAAACAAAGGATGGCAGAGTGCTCGAAACTAATTTTGTTGTTGGGGGCCTTGGGGCCAAACTGCTCATGAGGACCTTTAGATTGTTATTTTGGACTCTTGTACATTAACTGCTTACTGCTTAGTATGGAGCCATGGACTGTTATATGTAGGGCTGGACTGTTATGTTTACAACTTGACATGGACTGTTAAATATTAAGAACACTCATGACTCATGAGTCATGAAGTCTATTTGCTATCATGCTATGCCTATGTGATATTGGTTGTGTCTTGTTTGGAAAATCAAGAACACTCATGAAGTCTGTGACTCTGTGTAGTTTAGTTTGCATATGCTATGTGCCTATGACTTGTTTGGAAAATCCCAGGCTGTTTTTGCAAGATATTAGTTATGTGCTATACTGCTATAATGCTATTTCCTGTGTCTTGTTTGGAAAAAAAATTCAAGAACATTCATGATCATGACTCATGGACTTGGGTTGTGTAATTTGAGTATGCATACTTCTATAATGCTATTTCCTCTGTCTTGTTTGGAAAAAAAAATCAAGAACACTCATGACAGTCATGATCTTGTTTGTGTTGCTCAATCAGTCAGTCTGCAACATAATGCCCCTATTCTGGTCTAGTCTGTTCCTGCTTTCTTTCATTGTCGAGCCGAGCCGCCGAGCTGAGCGCTCGTGAGCCACCTCGAGCCTGGCTCGCGAGCCCTCGTGAGCCTGCTCGAGCTTTACGACGAGCCGAGCCGAGCCACCTTTCTTCCTTGTTTCGAAAACGAGCCGAGCCGGCTGCT
Organism: Phyllostachys edulis; assembly: GCA_036346405.1. NCBI lineage: Eukaryota > Viridiplantae > Streptophyta > Magnoliopsida > Poales > Poaceae > Phyllostachys > Phyllostachys edulis. Next base: position 53,809,873 of record CM070548.1, on the reverse strand, counting down.
CACCCGAGCCACGGCGAGCCTGGCTCGAGCCGGCTCGGCTCGGCTCGTTTCCAGCCCTAGCTTTGGATATCCTCATAACTTACATAATGGCAAGATATTTATGATAATTTATCCTTAAACATAGCACACTTAATCATTCTAGTTTATCTATTTCACCTAAAAACATGAATTCACATTAAACTAAAAATACTCATCCAACTAATTAGCCATAGTGCAATAAAATATGTATATTATTTTATCGAATACAAATATGAATAACCGTCATCACAAATGGTTTCTGAACCATCTGAATTTATGTGTTTGTGATAACAGGCAGTTATCATAGACGGTTTATGAGCCATCTGTGATAAGTCACAACACATACGGTTTTGTCATATAAACCTTCTGTAAATGACTACTATCACAGATGGCTTCTACAAAAAACCGTCTATGATACGTCGGCCATCACGGACAGTTATATGTACCAACCATCTGTGATTGGAGACATATCATACACGGTTAGTAAAAAGAACCGTCTGTGATAGTTCAATATACCTAACTATTTTTTTTTCTGTTTTTCGGCTAGCCTCAGGACATGCTAGCCATGCCCTCTGAAAATAAGTAAGCAGAAAATAGATAAACCACAGATGAATCAATACATCATGTGATATTCTTCAAGTCATTTAAAAGGAATAATATGCTCAACACACACAATATGTGCACAATAAAAATCAGCACAAAGCTAAGATTTAGAAGATTGATTATTACTCTCAAAAGGCTAGTTGCACAAGGTTTAAACTTGATCATCACAACACACATGCCAAATGTAATCACAAATTGAATATGGCACTTTATAGATTAGGCCTTGAGCTCAAAATAAAACTTGCTAATCTATTCAGACTAGTTCAAGCAAATCATCCAAAATTAACTTTGTTGTATACATGAACAAAATCTATCAAGATGCTATCAACTATGATGTAGATCAGTGATTGTAAATAATCACAGAAAAACAGGCTGGAAGACTGGAACTTCTACAGGACAGCAAGTATTAGTTGTCTGAAAAAGCTCAAAGGACAGCAAGTATATCGGAATGCATAAATTGCTCGAAATAACATATAACAATAGGTAATCTAACAGCTCAAGGCACAATCTATACACAATATCACATCCAATTGCATTTGTGACATCAATTCATCATAAAGCAATTAACCAAGCCCACAAAAAATCACTTTGCAATATCTCCTAGTGCCAAGCACATACAAATCACACAGATTGAATATATCTAATAGCACAGCACATAACCAAGGTGACATGAAAAAAATGGGATGGCCGAGGGGGTGGCCGGCTTATCTTGGTATGCTTGGGAGGCGCTCGGGGGAGGAGGCGCACCGGGCTCGAGGAGGAGGCGACGCGTGCCCGGGTTCGAGGAGGCGGCAGCTCATGCTCAGGGAGAAGGCGGTGGGATCGGGGGAGGAGACACATTGGGCTCGAGGAGGAGGCGACGATGGGCTCAGGGCAGGAGAAACTCAATCGTTTGAGTAGGGGGCGCGGGCAAACCCTAGACTCCGAATATAAATAGGGTTGGACATCACGAACGATTCTAAAGTAGAACCGTCTATGATAAATACACATCACGGGCGGTTCTAATAAATAACCGTTTGTGATAATATACATTCTCATATACATAAATGCAAATTCAGAACATATGACACATTCACATATTAGTAAAGCATTGGTTTGAGCTCAAAGTCTGATTTGCAGTTGTCATATTTAATTAGTGAAGAATATTGAAAAAAAATGGCGATGAATTATATCTGAATATTTGCTAAAACCGCTAATTTTACGACAAGTAGTTCAACACATGTGCAAAGAACTTGGCGTATTCATGCCTAATCTTGTAGCCGTCACTACAGAAGATGACGTAGTCGCCCCACCCTTTTATCACACTGCAGCCGGTGCTCGTGCACCGGTGGCCGTCCTCCAGCAGCGCCAACACCCGGCCCTACGACCCAGCCATTTTCTTCCACATCGCCTCCTGGACTGCATCCGCAGCGAGCCTCTGGCACCGCCTGCACTCCCAGTTGGTTCTCTTGGCCATCTCGTACGCGCCACCGACCGGCTCGCCCTCGACCTGGCTGATGTAGTGCTTCCCAACATCACGTGCCTCGTCGGCCGTGTAGAGGAGGAGGCCGAGCACATAGGCCACGGCCTTGTGGCCGGCGACGGTCGCCCAGTCGAGGCACACGAGGCCGCGCTGCATGTCATGCTGCGCGAAGACGAGCGTGAGACCGACAATGAAGCAAACCTCTGGGTTGCCAGTGCTGGCTAGGTAGTTGACAACGGCGAGGTAGCACTCGTTGTCCAACCACTTCATCTCCTTCTCCCGCTACAGTGCCATGCGCCTCCCTACGGCGGTTCTGCTTCAACTCAATTTGCAAAACATATTTGCCAATTGATGCGCGATGCAAACAAGGGATAAAGACGAGATTCTCAATAAGTTGCAAAACATATTTGCCAACTTTTAGAATCACACCACAAGGAATAAGGTACATGGACTTAAAGCATTTGCAAAACATATTCACAAACTAAAGTCACATGCTATAAGGATTATGCATGAGCCTCGACTATTTGCAAAACACATTCGCAAATATTGGCAACATGCTAATGAGAGCTAGAGCAAGCACAACGAGCTATCAACACATGACACTCTCAAGCTACTAGTTAAGACCCCTCTTAATAGTATGACAACCTATACTAGCAATCCAGTCTCCAACCAAACACCAAGATCGGTAAAAGACTAGGAACACATCCTTAGCCCTAGCTAGTCATACATTTGTCTTGCACATTCACTTGAAGCTTGATGACACATATCTTCTCTTCAAGACCGGGTCATTGACTTGATAATCATCAACACATGATGATATCCTTTTCTACGAGATCTTGATATGCATCAACACATAATGTATCCTTTACTCCAAACTCTTGACTTCAATATCAACAACACATGATGATCTTCACTTCGGGATCTTGACTTGAACACCATCAACACATGATGATTTTCTTCATCCCGAGTCTTGACTTGATGACGATCAACTCATGATATCATCCAAAGTCTCCATATCATGGAACATAACCTATTCATCCAACTCATGAAAAATGTTAGTTCCATATGATGATTTTTTATTAATTATCAAAACACTCCATTAACTCATAATGGCGAGTCTAGATTCTCTAGCCACCCTAGCCGGCCCCAAGCTTCCCCGACCCCCCTCTAGCTTCCCCACCCTCGGGCGCAGCCCGTGCGCGCGCCATCCTCCTCTCCACACCACCCGCTCGCCAACGCTGCATGCGCCCATGCACCCGTTGCCGCTTTCTGCCGCTCCGGTGAGCTCCTCCCCTTGCCAACCCTGTCACGAGGTGTCCCAGTAACCAAGGAAGCTCCTCCCCAAAACCATTTTGGCTTTGGACCACCGACGCCGCTGGAATCACCATTCTCCCCTGCCTCCGACCAGCACCTTCTCCGCCACCGTTCGCTGCCCTCTGGCCACCTCCGGCCTCCCCGCTCGGCTCTACACCTTCCCCGTGCCCTTGCGCAGCTCATGCCCACATCGATTTCCCTAGAGCTCCACCCCACCGCTAGCGCCACGTGTGGCCTGTGCATTGTCACCGCTCTTGGAGCTGTCGCCGCCGCCGTCGTGCGTTTCCGGCGCCGCCACCACCACCCGTGCCATCAGCTCGCCTCCCTGGCCCTGTTTTTTTTACCTTGCCTGACGCCGCCATGCCTTCCTCCGCTGGTGACGAGCTAAAGTTGCACGCTCCCGTGGTCTCCCCTGCCTTGTCTGAACTTGGACAACGCCTGTAACCCGCATTCAATTACCAAAATCTTGGTCATTAGGATAAGCTGTGAACTAATGGTTGATTTAAATGCTCTCTATGGCTCACTGTCGCGTGGACCCAGTAGTTAAAGCACCAAATCCCTATCTTAAGGGTTGAGCATTGATTACTGTCGGTTTAGTGCTTATTTAATTACTGGTTTAACTGCTTCTTGTTTCTCTGTCTAGTGGACCGAGCGCTAATTTAATTGGTGCTTTAATTAACTTGGTCTCCTTGAGTCATCGACAGCGGGCCCGCAATAGTAATGGCTCAGTAGTTTTCCCATGGACCTGAAGCGCCATGCGCGTGGACTGGTCCATGTACTGTGTGGTACACCAATTCTCTCTCCCTTTTGATTTTCTTGATTTAACTCAAAAGCTAAACTTTGGAAGACCCAATCTCCCCCGTTCTATCTCCGATTCAAGTGAAATTTATTTCTAAAAATTTGTAAAATTAGTAGCTTTCTAATTGCAAAGGTCTTTTTTTAATTTAGAGTTCATTTATTATTTCTTGTGTATTTATTAGTTGTGCTTGCTTGTCTACTCTTTTTTTCCGGCGCGACCGTTCGAATAGAGTTCAAGAACGCGGAAGAGCCCCGGATTGATCAAGACCAAGACTATCAAGACTCTATTGCCTTAGACCCAGGTGAGTCAATACTTTGATCATATTGAACCTACATTTTATGCAACTTTATATTCTTTTAAAATATCAACATGCATGCTTAATTCATTATGCAAATGTATGTCAAACCCTTAAGGTAGTTAAATACCAACTTGATAATTAAATAATTGTAGGATCGTTAATGACAATCAGAAGGGTGGTGAATGATTGTGGACAATTTTTCGCCAATGCCTAGGCCTCAACAACAGCTTCTCCACGTAACCAATGTAACAGCAGCAATGATATGAATAGTAGTAGCAAATATTCGTTGCTAATCGGCCAAACAACAGAGCAGTAAAGCACTGTCAAGGAAAACAACATGTACATTTGCCACTAGCATCTAATCCCATCAAAACCGTGGGATTAAAATCAGCAAAACATGAAGCCACCACAAGCACTCAAGTACATGATGAAGAAAATCAGCAAAACATGCACTCTAGATGGGATTCTTCACGCACAAACAAAATAGCACAATCAAAGCTTGTATTGATTCTCTGTTCTTACTCCCAAGCAAAAGCACGACGCACAAGCACTGCTGTACAAGAACCAACAGCCGCAAGGACTGCTGCGAGCACCTAGTAGATTTTCCAGTCGCCGTGAACACTTCACGTTTACAGCCGCCGCTAGCACTCACCCCGAGCCGCATCTCACAGCGCCGCTAGCACTCACCCCAAGCCAGCATAGCACATGCACGTCGGCATCAAACAGCCAGCCGCATGCACCTACAGCCGCCAGCCCCTCTTGATTCCTTGCCGCCGCACCTTCTTTCTTCAAAGTAGTACCGTCTTCGTGAACTGATGCCGCCACTACTTATATCCTATAGCTCATACACGTGAGCAATAAACCTAGAACCTTTAATGGGCCTTCTAGTGTTTGCACATAATCACTCACATATGGCTTAATAGTCCTAGAGCCCAATACGCGGGCTTTTACACCAGATTACACAACCAATTTTGAACACCCCAAAATTGTCACATGTCGTAGCCTCTGGACCGCATCTCCAAAGCTTCAACACGCATCATCCATCTTTGATCTCCACGTGCCCCCAACTCGAACTCGACCGTCTCCTCTAACATTCTTGACCCTTTAGACCATGACTTCACAACAAGCCATCTCTTGATCACCGTCGTAGACCACAATCACCTCCGAGTTACCCTGCACATACAAAGACCAAAACAACATATTTTCCCAGCACAAGTTCTTCCCAACTCGACCGACATAAATCCACACACACACCACACGCCTCAAATAACATTAGTACCCAACATTGTCAATTATTCATCAACTAAAATATACTAGACCTAGCCACATGGTCTAACAATAATTATTATACCATCCTTGACACTTGAATCACTTAATCCTTGTCACCCTAGATAATTATGTGGTAACTTACTAGCTATAGTCGTACTTAAGCGTCATGCTAGTCTTGCTTAAGTACTGGTGTATTTATTTACCCCAACAATCATCTTTTAAACATGAAATGTATTTTGGGCAGCCATTGGAGGTAAATGACTGAAGTATTTGGGAATAAATTAATTTGGTGCTTCTCAAAACCCTAATACGTTGCTGTTACTACATCTGGACTGATGGTATGATGGTTGGTGCGGATGTAGCATGAGAAACGGTGGAATATGGTATGAACCGTTTGGATGGCTTTAAGGACTTAATCCTGTGATGACCTCCCAATGTAAAATAGTACAACCACAAAGTCTATAATAGTGTCGACCTGGCTAAATAATTTGTGTCCATTTACGGGTCTGTGTGAGCATAAGTCGTATGGCGCAAGAGGGGGTCTGGATAAGGGTTGACAAGTCTGTGTGAGCATAACCTTTCTCAGGTGAAATCTTAGCGGGTGCAACTAATACTGAGAGATGCTTTGTAAAGGCCTTGTGATAGTCTCTCTTTGATTCACATATCTAAGGAAACGTGTGTGCATATCAGGATGATTATCTCTTGTGGGTAAAGTGTACAGTCTCTGCAGAGTATAAACTGTTCGAACAGCCGTGCCCACGGTCATAAGCAGACATAGGAACTTATTAGAGTTAGTTCTATTTATAAAAATATTTGTGGGTGCGATGAAAACTCATCGGACTAATGTAACCCTGAATTTGGATTTTTCCTGGGTGGAAGTACCCCAGTGTTATTAATAGGCGAATGTAACCCCAATAAAAAAATAAGCATAAGATGGAGGTAACATCTGCTGCTATAAATATTGCACAATTAATCTCTTTAAGAAAATGTGATTTGGTCAAAATGCTAAGTGATAAGAATTTCTACCTATGATAATTGAAAATGTTGCTTTAGCAAATAAAAGAACCCGAGGCATCCTTGATAAAGTGTTGCATGTATAAATCTTGCATTGTGTATTGGCTCGCGAGCACGTTTGTTGTGCTTATCCTCGCTCTTTCCCTCAAACCTTCAGAAGCCGTGGATCAAGGACATTATGCATACTACGAGGATCTTGACGTTGAAGGGCAAGGAGCTGATGAGGAGTAGTTTAGTCTATAGTTATTCTAGTCTTGCCCTAGTCTAGCTGACTCAATCGGTACTCGTGTACTACCAATATTACCCAGATCTCTGGATAATATCGGTTGTACACTGGTTTCCCCAGTTGCTTGCTTATGGAGAAATGTGTCCTACCCCTTTTCCTTTCGTTGTCGCTTCCGCTTTTATGTAATGAAATCATTTGGCCTTGTTTGGCCCTACTGTAACACTTGACCCGATGCGGTCTAACTGACTCTGATGTTTGTAATATAATGAATGGTTTGATCTACGTTATGTATGAATTGATTCAGTGATGTATTCTGTGAACGCTATCTACTGATCCAGAGAATAGCGCATTATTGTTATCAGAGAATTCTGGATTGTAAAATCCGGATCCGACAGAGCGCAACATCAACAGATATAGTACTACGTATAACAAGGTATTTGAGCGCATATCTTTAATCTCCACTAATGTTGAGTGTCAAACGAGACAAAGAGCACCACCATCACATTCTCACCCTAATGTTAGACTCCAATCCGATGATCACAACTACATCAAAATGAAAAATATACTCGATAAGTCGTACTACAATCTAGAATTTGCAATGCCCTCACTTGGTGTGTATAGCTAATCGGCTGCAATACTCCATTTAAACACTTCAACGAGTACTATATAAATGTTCCTATACAAAATCGCAGAAGGAAAATAGAATTACTGTAATAATATGCGTGCTAAATACTTGTCATGTATGTACCGAGCGGTAATCTTATTACTGTATCAATTGGTACAAGATGTGGTACCGTGGTAGCCACATGACTGTTGCCGTGGAACTGGCAATAGCAATGTGATGAGGTTGAACTGTTACGTGCTAGTACAATGCTAGTAGTGTGGTCGTGCAGAAAAATCGATAATACGTAGGCAACATAATTAGGCAATTCTGATCCTTGGATATATTTCCACGTCACCGAGCTCCGACCATTCGTGAGCAAACATGCACGGAAAAATGATAAGCACGCAGGTACATATTGGCCGTGTCGAATGGGAACCTGCCTTTTCCGAGAACGTTTGGTACTGATTTCAACCATTTCATCAACATGAGGAGAAATAAGCATGCTAAATTGCTGGTAAGGGCATCTTCAATAGTGTATTTATTGTCGTCTCTTAGCTATGTCATGTCAATAAAATTTTATGTGGAGGAGAGAGAGCATATGTCGTCTATTCATAAAGAGACTGTCGTGCACACGAAATAAGACATGATACATTAATCTGCTTTAGTTGACATGTAGACCCGTTTCCAAGGAAAATTATAAAATAAAAATGTTGGAGGGTCAAACGGGCCTACATGTCAATTAGAGTAGATTAATATATCATGTCTTGTTTCACGTATACGGCAATCTCTTCAGAAAGAGACAATATATGCTCTCTCTCTTTTACATAGAATTTTGTTGATTTGATATAACTAAAAGACGATAATAAATATACTATTAAAGGTATCCTTAAAGTACTATTTTCACGGCTGTTCGTTGGCCAGTGACGCGGCTTTCGTTTTCCCTCTCCGATGCCGTCACACCAGCCACATGGTCTGCCTAGTCCTCTCCGTAACTTTTGAGTGTAAATGCCCTGGCTTTTATCTAACCGTTGCTTGCCCAATCTGGTGGTATGTGTGACACCGGGCCCAATTGAATGGCATCTGCGCCAGTGTCTAGATTGCATGGGCATCCATGTATTACGAGTTTCTCTTTGGATACTCCGTCCGTCCAGAAACATACGGTCTTTTAGAAAATGTATCGTCAAACTTTTTTAAATTTAACCACTAATACATATAAAAAAAACTATTTTTATTTGTCGTGTTAAAATGATATTGTTATATTAGTTATGAATTTTTTTTATAATATAATAATCTTATGAGCATATTTATATAAAAATTAATATTCAAAGCTGTATGCTGGAGACGATGTCGATATCCAAAATATCATATATGAGGAAATATCGTATAGACCCGCTTCAATATCCTTAATTTGAGCTATCACATTATATTTCTATTCATGTTTCCCTTCTACTTGACCATAGCCAGGTGGAAATGATATAAACCGACGAGTATCACATGGTACATTTGAGTTGTACACGTAACGGCACTAAGACAAGTTCTAGCTAGGATATAAGATCCAAATCTCCATAACAACACCGAGTACAAGGGCCAGTATAGACTAATGAAGATTTCGAGGCTGTTAGCTTCTGACACAGAGGATGTTGGGATTTGATTTTTTTTTAACTGCTAACTACTTGTTTTAACCACTGACCCCCCTGCATGATTACAAAAAGATCAGTTGCAAATAATCGGTGTGCATGCACAGTAAAGTAACGTGAGCTTGCACATGAACATAGAATGTTGTTCGATCCTAACGGCACAAACTTACATGAGATTTTGGAGTATGCACTGTAGTACACATTTAAAATGTATAAACATTTTGCACATTAATTTGAATGTCTCGAGTGTATAAATTGTCCTATAAAAAGCTTATTAATGTGTAACAATGCTCAAATGTATAGAGAACCCTTCATCGCAAAAAAAAAAGTATAAAGAGCTCAACTACATTATGTAGAGATCATGAAAGCATATCAAAATACTACTACTCCAACAGTGCGAAAAGTGAAAAGAACAGAAAGGCAACCGTTGGTGTATGACATGGGGATGATCATAACTGAAAAGTGAAAAGAAATAAAGTGACCGAGGTGTCAGCTTTATCAGTGCCGGTCCTGAGTTTTTTTTGACCTAGAACGAAGCTAAAATTTTGGGCCTTTTTATATAAACATGATAATACTACTAGTACTACCCATTGGTAGTATATATACACATATATAAAATGTTACTAATAAGCGCTTAATCAATGCAAAAGCAATATTCATATGAAATAATTTGTATACATATTAAATTACCTCAAAAATTTCTTCTAACATTCCTTGATGCGAAGTCATCGATGATGGTGTCAATATCAATCTCATCCAACAATCGCTTCTCAATGCATAATGTTGTCAATCCATTTAACCTCTCTTGTGACATTGTAGATCTCAAATAGTTCTTCAAATAATTTTAATTTTGAGAAGCTTTTTCACCGATGCCACAACCACCGCATAGTAAACAAGATGCGATAAGCAATGGAAGTACTAGGATAACAATCACCGCTCAGAATAAACTCAAAAATCTCCATAGTCGCTATTTCTCTATCCGCAAAGCGGATTGCGGTTTTAGAAGTCACGCTGCTTCTTTTCTACTCTACTTAGACCTTAGTACCGTCTTCGACGCATCGTATATACAGGGAGGGCCCATCAATGTGTTTGGGCTCGGGACTGCCCCTCCCGCCCCTCCCCAGGGCCGGGCCTGAGCTTTATTAGGACAAGCTTTAAGGGCATGTACAGTAGTACAGATAATGGTTGTCTATAGTACTTCTTCATATCATCTATAGACAATACTAAAAACAGATCTACAATGAGTTGTCTATAGAGACATATAAAAAGACAACTCATTGTAGATCTGTTTTTAGTATTGTCTATAGACAACTCATTTATGTATAATTTGTCTTGTTTCTCGAGTTACAATCAACTACCGCATGAGAGACGGTACAATTCTCTATGCTCCATCCCTCTCATCCACGTCATCTACTATCTAACATAGCAAGTCTTACAGACAGCTGGTGTCACACTATTGTACATGCTCTTAGGGCATGTATAATGGTACAGACAGCTGTTGTCTATAGTAACTCTCTATGTCACCTGTAAACTGCACTAAAGATAACTAATACAATGGGCTGTGGTGATACAGCCGGCTACAGAATTGTAGACAACACATAATTTTTTAATGTTTTTCTTGGTTCTAGTGATACAGTCGGCTACAAGATTGTCGATATCATATTTCTCTATCTTTATTCTCTTTCATCCACATCAGCTTAAATTCTACATGATAGAGATTATAGACAGCTGACGTAAGTCTATTGTACAAACTTAATTAAGTGTCTTATTATTTGCTACTATCGAATATTGAAACATGATTACACTCCGAAAAGGATCATGACCCGTGAGCCCTGAGTACACTTTTGCATTGGGACTGCCCTGACCTTCATGCCAAACCAGTGTACTTGTCATTATTCGATCGTGTGCGTCCCTTTTACAATGTGCGCACCATAGGTCGTAGATCCATCATGCGGTTGCTGAAAAAGAGAGGGAGGGAAATGTAACCGAGGTAGGGTTTCTTCTATTAATTCCTACACAATTGTAATTAATTCGATCCAATAAATAAAAAGGTTAAATTGTTGCAGCATGCATGTTACTTCGATTCTGGTTATCATGGTTATTTCCGTACTTTTGTTGAGGCATATTTTCGTTTAAGTATGGAGATTAAGGACGTCGCAGGATCAAATGAGTTTGTAGAGGGAAATAGCCGTGATATCCCTGTTGTTATAATATCTCGATATAATAAAAGAGAATATTAGTGTGACTTCCTACTCATGAATATCGAGGAGAGAGATGAAAGATAAATAAGGGCAAAAGAGAGAGAAAATCATTAAATCTGTATGAAAGGAAGTTGTCAATTGTTACACTATAACAAATAAAATAGTAAGTATTAGATTCGGAGTTTTTGACTCATTTGACCGCTTTTTGAAACGATTTAGCACATGTAACCTCGTACACCCAAAATGATTAAAAAAAAGGTGCCACGGTAGGTTAAGCAAGCGTCACGTGTCCTCATCACAAGACTTGGATCACAGACGTGCCTATCGCGGATCCGGATCAGAGATCCGGCTTGCCACTTTCCTGCACTCGGCAACCCCGCATCAAGGCCCCCTAAGCGGCGCAGAATTCCTACCACTCACTCAGTCCATGAAAGGTTGCTGACGCACACTCAATCCACGGAAGATTGTTGTCGCTGACTTAGTCCACGGAATGTTGCACTGCGTACGCACTAATCACTAGAGGAAAAAAAACTCTAATCACTAAAGGACAAAAAATGTAGAAATGTGGGAGGCGCCTGGAATGCTCTGAAAGCGCGAAAGGAACCTGCAGCGGTCTTGGAGCGCTGCAGGTGACCTGATTAACCTGTTATGGTGCTATTTTTGTTTTTTTTTTTTGCAAGTGAGAGTTACTTTTGCTATTATAAATAAAAAATAGCTAAATTAGTCACAAAAAAAAACTCATTACAGTTTGGCTTGTACGTCCCTGCATGCTGACACAGTGACGCACACGGAAGCTCAGCTCATCATCATGCACAAACATCACACCACGACACCATCTTAGATGTTATGGGATTTTTTACTGTAGCAACTTTTAATTTTAAAAATAGCTCTTTTTTTTCCATAATTTACAAAATTGGTCTCGAGCAGGCATCGCATCATCTGGTACCGGGAGGCGGCAGCGACCGCCTCGCCACCGGGCAGACGACGACGCCCACTGTACTGGGCGGCGTGAGCGATCTTCCGCCACCGGGCGGCAGGCGCCCGCCCGGGCGCGTAGGTGGTGCCCATCCATGCAAATTCGATTTTAAAAAATGATTTTTTTTGAAAAATTAGAAAAATTTAAACATTAAATATTATTGAATTGAATTTTATTTTATTCATAAAAATATCAAGACTGAGATTTGTAAAAAAATCATTAAGAAATAAGGGCACCGAGGTTTGTAAATTAGGGTTTCCTTTTCTCCAAAATCAGGGATTCGTCGCGGTTTCAGCGATGTTTGTAGTAATTTCAAAATATAGCAAATAAGTTTAGAAAATTACGAAACTTTTTGTTAAGCCTCCCGTCATAGTGTTGTTGCTTCTATAATTTTTGTATAATTTTATTCGTTCAGAGAAAAAATAATTGATAAGCATATCAGACGATGTATAACCTTGAGGGTGTCATCCAAGCAAACTTTGTCTGCTGAAACACTTGTTGTGTGTTAGAAGTGGGATAAAAAGGCACCAGTACTATTGGAGTCTCTCCTCAATGAAGTCGTCTGAATGTATATATATAGGTAGACAGTCGATGAAGTATTCTATGAAGCTTATACATAATATGATAGAAGGGGCTGAGAACGCTCATTGTGATTATGAAGATGCCCTAAAACATGGAGAATTTGATGTCGGTGCAAATGGTTCTTTCTGGGATTCTACTAGAAGAGGCATACTTGCAATATAGGCTTGCTTTGATGGCTTAGCCGAGACACAGAACTAGAAATACATTAGTGTCCGCGGACAAAAGCAAGTTACACGTAGTCACATGGCATGATGGTTCGGCTAATTGCTTTAGTCATCCTCGCTACTACTACGGTACACCGTGACACAAGCATCCGAACCATGTAAGTATACATGTCTTTAGGGATAGTAAAAACATGACGGTAGGACGAGGACTACTACGGAATGACGACCCATCGTAGACCGGGGCTATTTTCCTTCCTTGCTAGCTCGGCGTTGAACTCCTCGCCACCTCTTTGGCCTTGGCTGCAATTTCTCTCTTTCTCTCGCACTCCCTCTCGTGAGCCTCGCGCCCCTATGCTCAAGACGCCCAGATGAGCTTGCGCCCCGACGATATCGCCATCGTTGTGCTCGTCGTTGCGGCGTCGCTCCTCTAGGATCTTGTGGTCTCTTTGTTCATGCCACTCGTCCATGTCGAGAGACCACTGGTCATATGGGTGGATCTCGCGGTCGATCCACTTGCGATAGCCACATAGCGGATCCGGGGACTACAGTAAACGGAGAGGTTGTTAGTGCGCATTTTGAAAGAGAAATAGTACGAAACACATCAGAATCGGGTCCTTACCGCCGATAGTTGCTCGTGTCCCGACGTCGGTCGGGATGGTTACTGGAGTAGTTCGCGCAACCCCAGTAACGCATGCCCAGGCTGAGTGGGTGCTTGGACTTGAAGAACTTGCATCCGTCCTCGCACTAACAGAGGGCGACGCCTCCCCAAGCGGGTGTTGCGCTAACGCCTCGCTGGAACGCTCGGCATGGGGTTGTTTGTTATGGGGGCTTCATTACTTAAAAGATGCCATGTAGGCACGCTGCCTCTTGTTCGACCCGGGCCCTAGCAGCCCTTGCTCGGTCATCCCGCTCCCCGGCAGCCCTTGCTAGTTCGCGGATCCGGTCCCATTGCCAAGGTAGTCAGAGTCGAGATCCCGAGTCGGATCGATTTGCCTCCTGAGGATCAATCAGAGATCGAATCGAGAATCGGCGATTCTACGGATTTGTAAAAATACACATATTTAACATCTATACTATAAGTTTGTATGATTGTTATATGGTTTACCACTTGCATGTTCCTTAAAAGTAGCTAGACATACTCTAGGAATAAAAATAGCTTATCATTATCAAGCTCAAGATTGCTCATGCCATAATATAGATATTTGTACTAGCATTACCACCTTCGATACAATATTTTGCATGCTCCTTGTTTATTTATAGTTTCATTCTCGAAATTAATATCAACAAATTTTGCTCTAAAAAAATATCACCCAAGCCCGGCCTCTAAAAAAATTGCCCTAAGTCTCTACGAGTAGGATCGACAAAGGAGATTTGGATCGACAGTTTGTTGTAGGATTCAGAGAACCGTAAGACTCTAAGAGTAGGATCGCGATCCTACCGACCTTGAGTAGGATCGGATCGGCAGTAAGACTTGGATCGACAGGCTGTCGTGGGTTCGTAGAGTCGTAAGACTTTAAGACTTGGATCGCGATCCTAACTACCTTGCCCATTGCCTCTGCCTATCGTCCATCTCGGCGTGGTGAAGTAAGCTCTGGTGTAGTGTTGGGTTTGGTTGTGTAGTATTGGGTTTGGTTCAACCCCTTTTATAAGCCCTAGAGTTGGCATAGTGTGGTTAATTTCATGCAGAGTCATGTCTTTTAGTTCTGAAAAGCTGAGGAGGTAGAGTGCTGTCATGTCGATCTGAAAAGCTAGCGAGGCATAGTGTTGTCACGTCTTACTTTGTAGAGATAGTCTCGTCTTTTCGGTCTGAAAAGCTGGCGAGGCGGTCAGGGTTGTCAAGTCGATCTGAAAAGCCTAACCCTAAACCTAAACTCTAAACTGCGCAAAGCTGTCTCCTTTGGTATTATCATTGTGCAAAGCTGGCCCGTGTGGTCTTGTCACTGCGCAAAGCTGGCCTGTGTGGTCTTGTCACTGCGCAAGGCTGTGTCCTTTGGTCTTATCACTGTGTAAAGCTGCCCCATGTGGTCTTGTAACTGCGCAAAGCTGCACCGTTTGGTCTTGTCACTGCGCAAAGCTGCCCCGTTTGGTCTTGTTACTGTGCAAAGCTACCTCGTCTAGTCTTGTCACTGCACAAGGCTGTGTCCTTTAGTCTTATCACTGCGGAAAACTGTCCTGTGTGGTCTTGTCACTGCACAAAGTTGTCTCCTTTGGTCTTATCACTACGCAAAGCTGCCCCGTTTAGTCTTGTCACTGTGCAAAGCTGCCTCATTTGGTCTTATCACTGTGTAAAGCTGCCTCCTTTGGTCTTGTCACTGCGCAAAACTGCCCCATTTGGTCTTGTCTCTGCGCAAAGTAGCCAGCCCCATCTGGTCTTGTCATCTGCAAGCTAATACATTACCCGCTTTGTTAGCCTCCCCTCGCGGACTATAAAATGCAGGCCCCACACTTCAAAAGTAGGACCACTCGACCCTTGAAACCGTAGGAAGAAGAATCTTCTCTGTCGTACAGTAATATACGATGGCAGACGCTACAGGACCACCAAATGGGGCCAAGCAAGACCTTCCTCGAAAGAGGGAGGACTTCGCCCTAACTACCTAAGCACGCCGAACAGCGTATTCAACCCAGTATGGCGAAATGTGGACACGAGGAGGATATCGTCGTGCGTGTCTTGATGACCTTTTCGATGGCGGACGACATTTCTTCCGATGCCCACACTCTGGGGTAAATAGTTTTGTTCATGTTACTGCTAATACATCATCCATACAAACTGTCCCTTGCAGCAGATGGTGAAATGCAACTTTGTCCGCTGGATCGATCCTCCCTATGAATGACATGTTGTGATGTATGTAGATAGATTGTGGAACCGAATCTTTGAGTTGGAGGCGCGGATTGACAATCTCAACGAGGAAAATAATGACCTCTGGCAACAGATGCAGCGCGAGAGGGGCAACGAGGAGGTTGTGAACATAGGAAGTTCCTATGATCCCACATGCTGCTGCGCAAACCCTAGCTGCATATGTACGTACCACTACAACGACGGCCAGCCACGTCCGAGGCGCCCTCCTGTAGAACACTCTATGTGGGTAGTGAGAAGCACCTTCTACCATTAGGCACGGATGGAGAAGCTTGTACCTCGGTAGTCTCCCCTTCTGTACGCACTTATGTTCAATCTCCTAAAGCATGTAACTAAATGGTGGACGCGTTATTGCGGTTGCCTTTTATGGAGTTGACATGTTGCATCGATGTGTCGCGTGCTTTAAGTTATAGGCGTCGATATGCATTGAACAACATAAAGAGTAGACATTAAATCTCATTACAACTGAACTTCTACTTAGCAACAACAAGAACTAATAGAAGAAAGACCGCAAAACTAACCAGCTTAACTAATTTCTGAAGCATGTTCTCAACTCTTTCCATCCTTTCATCCAGTCTTTTAAGTCTATTCTCTTCATTCTGCGTTGGTGGGTCGGAGGGTCAAGCCACTGGACGAAATGTAGCAGCAGCACGAGAGTCATCTTGTAAGGCAGCAATTTGCATTGTAATATCTCGAACCACTGGGATAGCTTCGTCAACCCACTACCAAAACCGACAAGTTGTGCTCTGAAAAAGAATTGCAGCTTGAAGTGAAAAAAAATATGTTGTTTCGAATGGAATTCATTCGGGGTGATTAGGCCAACTTACCGTAAGATTTGAACACTTCATGAATACTCGGGATGGATTCGTTGGCGTATACGAGGTGAACATATTCACTGGATCAATGCAACGAGGGCAAACCAGCTGCTGCTACAGTGATTGTAACTGTCTGCTCACTCGAAAGTTAGATGAGGCCGAAGACATCCTGTCTAAAATTGGAGGAAAGGAGAAGAGCAAATGAGGAGTGAGGTGAATGGCAGCCAAAGCATCCATATATAGCATGCAGCTAAATTACAATTGGGTGAGGTGAATGACAGCCAAAGCGTCCATATGCATTGAACAAACATGCACCCTACTATAGTAGGCCCGTAGTCGACCCGCACCTCCGGGGCGGCGTCATGTTGCGCCTCGACTGTCGGCCGTACTCAGGTACGACAAATCTTGGGGCCGCGTAGCATCATTTTCGCACAAACTCGCTTCTGGGTCACATCAGGCGAGCACCCTGGGGGGCGCAGAGGGACTGCCCCTGGCCGGGCGCGTAGGGACCGCCTCGTGCTGCGCACCTGAGGTCACCCGCCTCCGCCAAGCGCGGTAGGTGACCTGCCCCCTCTGTTAGGCACGGTGAGGTCACCCGCCTCCGCCAGGCGCAGAGGTGACTCGCCCCACGCTAGGCGCTGAGGTGACTTGCACCACAATGGGTGCGCCACACGCTATGCCTCCTATGCTCGGCTATTTAAATGCACCGCCAAGACACTCCTTGTTCAAGCCTCGTGCCTCGGTTAGGAAATTTTCGCGACTTGGTCGATCGCTCCTCTCAGAATCTCTCCTCTTTCGAGGTGCCTTCTCTCCGTGCTTAACATTTTTGTTTGTATGTTGGCACCATTTACCAAGTCATTACTAATGCGATGTATGTTTGAATTTGCGCCTTCCGTGTGAGGTTAAGAGTCGGTAACGCCGTAATGGTAAGTTCATTTTAGCAACGTACGTATGATTTTTATGCTTGTGTTTTGCTGAAATATTATCTTATTTTCGCCAAAATGGAGACACCGTCCGTGTTCCACGATAGAACGCGCTCTACCGTCCGACGGAGTTGATTTGTCCAGCTGCTAGCGCGGCTTTGCTAAACGCTCCCAACCCGCACACGTCAATTTGCTCGAGCTACGACGGTGCATTCAAAGCGCTTGTTCGATAGGCACGTCGCCAGGAACAAGATAGTAATAGAGGCGGTCACCGCCACCACGGTCCCACCACACGGGCAGATGTTGTGGGGCTTGGCGAAGTTGACCAGCAGTGCCATGTGGGCACAGTACATGGAGATCGTTAGCAATCCTCACGCTCCGATCTATCGACGACCCATGGTATATATCCATTTTGTTTATCCTGCTCAATCCTCTAGGGGGTGCCGTTCAAGGGGGCAGCGACGCTCTTGTCCCCCTCTTCGGTTTGTTGACGACGGGAGAGGTCTCGAGAGCGCCAGACGTCGTTAGGCAGGATGCTCCAGTTGATGGAGATTCTGGTAGTTTCCAACCGAATGAATGTGTGGATAAATGGCGGGGTGCTCGTGTTGATTGTCACGAGATTATCGATGTCATGTCCGAGGGCACTACCACCGAAGATGAGGATGACTTTGACTCACAATCCAGCGAGGACGAAGCCGACGATGAGGGTGGGATCGTCGGTGGCATTGTTTCGACCGACACAGACTATGTTCCAAGTCGGTTGGATTGCTGCTGCCTCTTCCCTTGTTCTCGCCCAGAGCATGAGTCTTCGTGGGCCTTCGATGCTGCATACCACCTTGCCAGGGGCAACATTTCCCACAAGGTCGCCGCCAGCAAGCTATTGTGAGTTTCGCGGAGAAGACCAGTCGGACTTACCGAGTTTACAGGTGAGTTTGAACGTTGTTTGCTGTATCCTGAACTATCTACAGTAAGTCGTGCTAAGTATTATATGTTTTTCATTATCTACAGGTCTAATCCTGACACGTACATAGTTAAGTGTGTGCTTAGCTCTTGCCCTGGCAAAATCCGTGCGCAGAGATTCCCTAGGGCGGGAACGGCCTTCCGCATCACAGTCGTGAGAAATCACACATGTGAGCTTCAGGAGCCATTGCAAATGCATAAGAATGTAACCTCGGCCTACATCGCGAGCATCATAAGCCATGTAGTTATCGCCGATTTGACTGTTTCACCGAAGGTCTTGATGGCGAACATAGCGAATACAGTAGGGTATGCCGTTAACTACAGTAAGGTCTGGCAGGCGAAGCGAAAGGCCCTCAAAGGGTTGTACGGTACCTACAAGGAGGCGTATGACCTAGTCCCCAGAATGCTAAAGCAAATTACAGATGTTAATCCGGGGACATGCGTCAACAGGGTGGCCACATTCTCTAATCCTTGATCGAGTCTTTTGGGCATTTGGCCCGGCAGTCCAGGGCTTCTCCCACTGCTGTCCCGTCGTGACTATGGACGGTACTTTCCTTTGCGGGAAGTACAAGGGCACCATTCTCACCGCTATTGCTGCTGATAGCAACGACCAATTGCTCCCAGTTGCCTTTGTAATTGTGGAGAATGAGAACATTGACAGTTGGCTGTGGTTCCTAGCCAACATAAAGCAACATGTTGTAAGGGACCGGCCGAATGTGTGCATCATAACGGACCATCATGCCAGGTTGTTGTCCGCGCTGCACACCATGCAGCACGGTACAAGCCCGCCGTTCTAATGGAACGATATGCGCACATGTTGGTGCATGCGGCATCTAGCCGCCAACTTCCACACACGCTTCCGAAGCAAAGACCTCATGAAGAAGTTCAAGAAGCTCTGCTTGCAGAACCAGAAGCGCAAGTTCGATGCCGTGTGGCTGGAGCTTGAGGTCGAAATCGAGCGTGCAAGTGGAGATTTTAGCCCAGGCGCACCGCAAAGCGAGTTCGCTGAGTGGATGAGCGTGCATGCCCCCGACTATGAGAAATGGTCCCTTCTTCATGACACCTATGGTGCTCGATACGGCATCATGACAACCAACATGTCCGAGGTCTACAACAGTGTGTTGAAAGGGGTCCATGCCCTGCCCTTCACCGCTGTTGTCGACGAGACATGGAACTGCATGGTCGGTTACTTCGTCAATCGGGCAATGATGGCCAAGCAAAGATTTGGACGAAGGAAGCAAGATTTCGGAGGTTACCCTTGCCTACATGGACAAGAAGATTACCAAGGCCTGATCCCATGTAGCTATCACAATGGATGGTGTGAGGAGGAAGTTCGAGATCCGCTTGCGGGACAAGTATGTTCGCGACTACATGAGAGGTGACCTGAAGCATGTTTGCACCTTAGACGATGTGGCGCTTGCACCGCAACAAGCCTCAACTCCTCACAAGCCTTGCTCCCATGTATATGCCGCATGTGTCAGATTTCACCAATCTTGTAGCATGTACATGTCGGAGTACTACGACATACGACACTTGTATGATACTTGAACGGGAGTTCAACTCCTACGGCGAGAAGGCCACTCACAGGACCTATGGCGGGAGCGGTGAAGTGGTCACCGAATGAAGCACTGCGGCATCCAGGCTGTGGGAGGTGTCAGTCAAGGCGCATTTGCAACGACATGGATGCGAGCCAACGTGGAGATCGGCCAAGACCAATAAGGTGTAGGCTATGCAAGACTCATGGGTACTCATTCAGGAACTGCCCGAATAGACCTTCTTCCTCCGGCGCCACTTAGTATCGGTAAGTTATCCGGTATATTAAGTCATGTTGGTCGTAGCGATGTGAGTGTTGTAGTGATTTGCATTGTAACCTGCACTGCTTTCTACGCTGTAACAAATTGTTATTACCGCTTATAAGTACGGATATCTGCCTTGTTTGGGTCACGTCCTTGATGAATAAGAATAAAATTGTTCTACTGAGATAGATAACAAAGTACAAGTGTCCAATTACATTCCAATTACCACACTTTTCTTGGATTACAAATCAGAAACTGAAGTACAAGTTACAACATATAATAGACTTCTAATGGTACTACTACCCACGCCGCCGCCATCGCTTCCTCTCGCATAGGACCTGTAGATACCTTCGCTTGTGTTCTCGCCATACGTCTCTAACGAATTTGTTCCTATGGGAACGTTAGCCTATCAGGTGACCGTGGGTTCTACCGCAGGTCGCGGGGCTCCTCAACCGCTGTGTCGTCGTACAGGGGGGCATCACCTGCGGGAGTGGCATTGAGAACAAGTCGGTGATCCAAGCAGTAGGATCCGTAGTAGGATCCGTGGAGGGGCACCAACTCACCGCTATGGATGAACAGGTGAATCGCTGGTACTGCAGTTCACCTTGCGGGGTGAATCGCGAGGGTACGGTGTGTAGTCGATCGATACCATGGCGCCAGACGCCCATTTGAAATTGTCGGAGAGTGTGAGGCTGGGAGGGAGAATCTGGGATAACCTCTGCGGTTCGGGTTGCACGTCTGCGTTTCTCTCGAATGGCCTCTTCTTGCCTCCGTGACAACGACGGCACCAGCGTAGGGTCCTTCCATGACGACAGCGGATCGGCGTAGGGTCCCTCCGTGGCGCATTTACAGAATCGGTGGAGTCCTCCGTGATGACGGCGGCATCGCCAGAGAGTCCTCGCATGGCAATCGCACGACGATCCGTCGCCCATGCTGCTGTGCCGATGGGTTGACTCACTCGGATGGGAAGATGGAGGGCGCGAGGGTACGTGACGATGCTCCGTCCGATGCCTCAAGTCGACATCGGTGGGCCTTCCACAGCTCATGCTACAAACGACCTACTTAACATCTTCAACAAGCGTCTTCATGACATTAAAAAGGCGTTCAACTGTGTTGTTCGTACCCCGCTCGAGTTCTCGGTGGCCGCGGTCTACAACGCTCTGCAAACGGTCCACCTACTTGGTTACCGAACAAACAAAATTTTATTAGTTAACCCTATTTCGGAGGGTGGTTAATCTACTACGTGCTTAACCTACCGAGTCGTCACAGTGTGCTGCACGGTGCGGGTCCAACCCCAAATCCAAGCGTTCAGCGTGGCTAGGATCTGCACGTCGGGCCGAGGGGGGCCGCCTGTCAATCTCGTCCGCGTGTGCCGTACGTACCACTCCAAGTACGTGTCGTAAGTCCCTTCATCGTATGGCCCTGCCTCCTGCAAAATGGAATCAGTGGCCGTCTGCCATGCATCTACCCATGGTCATTGGTGCGAAGCCACCATCGCTCTTGCGGCCCTTCTTCGCTCACTCAAGGTGGAACAACATAAATAAATTATGGTAATCGACATAACATATGACTAAAGGACCTACAATATTATTAAGCAATGCAATCTACTTACAAGTGACTACGTCTCGCAAGCAGTCGCCCTAGAGCAGGGGGGATCTCCTGGTGCAGCTCGAACTGCCTCATCACCCGTTGTGGGTTGTAGGGCTCAACCATGTGGGAGAACACCAGATGACAAAGTTATCCTCCAAGACGCATCCTCGCCGCATAGCAAGCTCTGCCGCCGGGTGCCGTGGCGCCGCACGAAGGCATCCGCCCAAGGAGCCCATATTATGTCGCCCGTCGCAGGCCTCAATTCGTTAGGAACTCGGGGTATATGCGGCGCTCTCCCTAGCCCACCCCAAGATCGCCATTAGCCCATCAGAACCCATGGTCGGGCCTTCCACGGATCTTGTCGCCCGCCCCCACCGTAGAAATACTGTGTGCGCGGGTAAGGGTGGACTGGGGAGCGGAAGTATGGCCGTCCAACTGTGAGGTGCTCCCACAACCACAACCAGTAATAAATGCAGTGGCAACTAGAGAGCACGAAGCTGTTCTCGTCTTGACGCTATAAGCGTCAAGACAAAGTCATGCAGACGTGCGCATAAAGATCTGCTAAACCCCAACTGTACTGCGGCACGTCCTCATCGTCGGCGTCCACGATGGACTCCGCAAGGTGAATATAACTCGGATACACCATGTCCCCCTGCGTGCTAGGGAACATGACCCACCTGAATATTAACAACAAATATGCAATTAGGTGGCATCGAACTACCACCACCGTTCTGTCATTTGGGCAATGCATGAATCGTCACAGCCAGGCGTGTGAAACGCCCTTAGACCTCTTGGGGATAGGCTGCCTGAAGCGATGATTGAGACGCACCTTCCAGTCCGGCGACCTCGGAGGGGGAACAACTGCACGGCCTCGCAACGGTAGGTCGGTAATGAAGCTGACGTCTTGCAGCGTCACGGTCATCTCCCCCCACCGGAAGTGGAACGTGTGGGTCTCCGATCGCCAACGATCAACTAGGGCGGAAAGAAGGGAGGCATCAATCAGGAGGTTCTGCCCCATGTTCAGCATGCGAGCGAACGCAATCAGCCCAGATTGACGAAGCCTCGAAACATACCGCTCGTCCAACGGCTAGGTCTCCCTCGGTCCCCATGTCACCAGAGTTGGCGGCCCATCGCCACCGATCCAAGCGTGACAGTGATGCTGGGTGTCCCATGCCTCATCAAGTAGGGGTGGTAGAGTACGTGCCATTGCTACAAATAGAGAACAACTAACAGTTAGCAAAATCTAAGTACGTACTTAACGCTAAAAATTGCAATAAGACAAAATTAAATACGTACTTAGCTACTCTAATCGGAACACGCGCTGCGGCTTATGAGCGATCGTCGGCCGCGCACGTTCGTTTATATATGCAGAAAATAGACAACGAATGACAACGATGTGACTTCAACACGATTTAAAGGGGGGGAAAACCAAAAAACACACGCATGCAGTTGCTTTTGGCGCAAGCGTTCTGTGGCGTGGCTCATTGCATTGCCATACCGGGCGCCTCCCTCTCAAGACTCGCGACGAAGCGAGCGACTGCCGCCTCGTCGGGCAAGGTCGCATTGCCGACGGCAGTACCCAGATCGTGCAATCGCTCAGGCCAATTTTGTGAATTATGGGGGAAAGAGGGCTACTTTTGAAATTAAAAGTTGCTACAGGGCCAGAACAGTAAAAAATTCGATGTTATGAAGCTAGAGTTTTAGGGCAATTACCAAAATACCTATTGAAGAGTTCCATTCCTTTAGCTTATAAATAGAGCTTCATTATGTAAAGAGATGGATTCACGAATGAAAGACCTCTAGCCATATACTATGTCTCCTTTTGGTGCGATTAGATTAGATTGACTCTCTCCCGACTACGATATCAATTATTTAAATGCTCTACGTGGCTAAATCAGTATGTTGTCAGGATTCACTCCTTTCCGATCCTTAATTTTGCTATTAGATTAATCTGGCAGATTAATTTGTATGAACCGAGATTAGATCTGTTAATTGCTAGTTCATCGCGCATAGGACATTCGGATTTTTTACGAGAGCCATGGTGGCCGGCACGGTGCTGACCACTCGCCGCCGTCACCGCGGAACGCGATGGCGAGGCGAGACTCCATCGGACGTCCATGACGCTAGGGTCCTCGCTCGGCATGAGTCTTAGCGCCACCGCCGCCGCATGTGCTGTCGTCATCGCCAACGCTGTCGCGTGCGCCAAATAGTCGTGCGGTGCCTCCCGCTGTCGTGCGGTGCCTGCCGTCGCACGCCACCCAATCACCGAGCTGCCACCGTGCTCGACGCCATGCCACCGCGCCGCTTGAGGCCGTGCCACCCGCTGTCGTGTATCACCTGCTGTCGCGTGCGCCAAGATTGCCGCTACCGCTTAACGCCAAGGCCGCCGGGTCGAAGCCGTTCGCACCGCGCCCATGCTACACGATTCCGCCGCCTCGCGCTTTGTGCGGCCGAAGCCGCCGTGCGGCCCCACTACCGCCTCCGCGCAACACGCAAAGCGTCCACCGATGCCACCGCCTCCGCACCTTTGCACCGCTCTTTTGCATCAAGAAGCTCTCGCGGCGCTCGCTATTCCGCACCGCCGAGATCGAGCCAAAGCCGCGTGCAGCGCTGTATATGCGCCGCCCTACAACCGACACGCTGCTGCTGTGGCACCGCTACTCGCGCCCAGGGTTTTGGATTTCGTTTCGGTTAAAAATTCGGCTCCAACCGAAATTGGCGAAATTGTTGAATTTTCGAATTTTTCGGTTTTAATTCGTCCAAAATGCCGAATTCTGGATTTGAAATTTGACCGAAATTTGACTGAATTTTGGTCAAAATTTGACCGAAATTTTGAAATTTCTAAGAAGAATACACAAAATAAAGATAAAGAAAGATCCAAAGAAGAAGACAAAACAAAGACAAAGAAGATTCAAAGAAGAAAGACAAAGAAGATCCATTGCATCACACAACAAAGACAAAGAAGATCGGCAGAACATCCATTGCATCACACAACAAAGACAACCTGAAGATCCAAAGAATGGAATAGCATCTCGAAGCCACTGCGCGCCGCCTACCGTACTCCGTAGTCAGGCCGCCACTGGTGCTCCATCGCTCCCACTCTCACACACAAGATGTTGCTCCCTCTCTCCTCAGCGCCGCCTGGTGGTGCTCCTCTCTCGTGGCCACCGCTTAGTGCTCCCTCTCCCTCTCTCACACAGCCATTGCAGCTTCATGGCCCCGCCTCCGAGGATTTGGGGATTTTGGAGGTAGCTAGGGCAAACCGATGCACGGAGGGAGTAGTAAGGCCAGGCGATGGTGGGCTTTTGGGCCGTTGGGGAGAGTGCAGAAGAAAGTCGCAAAATTCAAATGGAGTTGAATTAATTTGCCCGAAAGCCCAAAAATTCGGATCTGGGCGAAATGTGCGAAATTTCACGAAATTTTGACGAAATTTGGAACCCTGCTCGCGCCCGATGTGTCGTCGTCCTGTGTTGCGTTGCCTTTGCACGAGCCCGTCACCGCCATCGCAAAACCCTAGCCGTTTGTCCCGATGAGTCGTGTCATATGGGCCATAATGGCCCACGGATGCGCCCAATCCACTAGCTGACCGACTCGTTACCTTTTGGCCCGAAGGCCAAGTTTTTTTGGGTTGCAGTAATGTTGCACTTTAGCCCTTGAAGTCCGGATAAATTTCAAAATGTTTTGTGGCAGCGGTACAAATTGTGTTTTGAACCCTGGAGTTTCTATAATTCTGAGACAAACTTAGTAAATTCTGAAAATTCACATTACAACCGAAGAAACTGTATTTTTAGGTATATGAGCTTCCATTAATTTTGTGAAACGTTAGATCTAGTACACCTTGTAAGCATCATTTTTTATGGTTTTTTTTGTCCTGGTATTATGTGTTTTGGGAAATTAATTAATGGGTTTAGTAATTTTGAAAACTGCTTCAAGACCTTAAACATTATCAGCAAAATCTAAAAAATACTAGGAAAATTCTAGGGAATTTATAAAATTATCTAATAAATATATAAAATTAATGTATACTATTTTGCACTCATTTTAGGCATTTAAAATGTCTTACTGGTGGTAAAGATATAGAAAATTGTATGAATTATGTAGGATATGTTAGACGTCACTAAGTGGAAATTTGATTGTCCTGGATGACATAAATGATAATCCCATGCTATGTTCTATGGATACATGTAGCAATCTCCTAGTTATCCATTAGCTTTGTAAAGATGTCACTTTCCTACACGAGTCACATTAGTAGTATAGATTCAACTCTTGTCAAACTTGGTCATGCTGATGATGAGCATCTATTATATTTTGCTTTAGGATGAAAACTTATGCATTATAATATTTTTTTCCTAGATGCCATAAATAAAATAATAGTCTAAGTTGTTCTATTAAAGCCTTATCTCCTGCTAAATAGTTGATTAAATCTACTTAATAAAACATATTGCCAGTAGCATATCTTACTTGTAGTAAAATAATTAATCTTGCATGAAATAAAATTTGTAAACCGTATGCCTAAAGCTGAAAATACTTTGCCATGCCTTGCTAACAAAATATTGGGCATGTGCTCTTGATATGTACTAAGCCTCAATTCACTAGCTTGTATTGCACGGATGCCTAGATGGCAAAAGGAAAACATTTTTTCTTGGTGGCACCAGAACAAAACTAATCATATGATGATCTCTGACGGATTAATTTGGCTAGAAAACTCCATAATCCTTAAATAAGCACATAATAACTTAAGCCCTAAGACTTGGAGTCTATGTAACACTGTCCTCCATAACAATAATCTCTTAATTGATGAACTTTGTAAGCAGAATGTTATAGAGCATATATTGGTTTCACATCAATAAAATTGTACTCATGTTGTAGTATGATTGCAAATATTTGCTAAAACTCCGAGTTGATTTTAAGCAAATGACTGATGCACATGTTATCACTAGGGATTTTTATAGTTGACGTGAAAAGGGAGAGAAAATTGGGCATGTGTGGGATATTGGAACCTAAGAGGCATATGAGAAATATTAAAAACAAGAGTCATAGTAGGCATAGTGGCATATCCTAGATCAAAGCCAGAAGCAAATTAGCTCGAGGCAATAAATTAATATAGTTTATTTTGGAAGATAACTAAAGTACATTGCATGATTATTATCCTTATCTAGTTGATTGTAACACCCTGGCTATGCAGAAGCCAAGATGTTACCTAAAAAATTAACATATAACAATAATACGGAAGAATTTCAACAATCTTTCAATTAATGACATAAAAAGATCAATGTCTAATCGAACAAATATAAGAATTGAATCAGATTTCCACCACATATCCAACTCTATCATCCAATCATATTGAATCAATTATAATAAAACTATCATAGTCTATATGGAGATCATTAAGCTATTACCAATTCAACCATATCATAAAGAATGATAACATCAACCATCGAACTCCATATTACAATCCAAAATTTATCAAAGGAATGATAATGGCAAGTTCATCTAATTAGAAGTGAATCATGCAATGTGAATAAAGTGTTCCGTGACTATTCCCTCCCAAGCATGTCATCTCCAAAGTTTACCTAAAACAAGTAAACACGGCAAGAATGAGTCCACGACTCAGCAAGTACAATAGTACAATATGAACAATACTGAATAGGAACATAACAATCTCAGAATATAATACGAATGTAGAACGGATGAATGAGAACATCATATCACCTAATAGAATTTTGAATATAAAAGGGATGATTAAGAACAGAATATCACAGAATAGAATTTTAAATATAGAAGGGATGAATAAGAACAGAATATTACAGAATAGAATTTGAATGTGGAATGAATGAATAAGAACACCACATCAAAGAATAGAATTCGAAGGTAGAGCGAATGAATAAGAACATCACATCGTAGAATAGAATTCGAAGGTAAAACGAATGAATAAGAACATCACATCATAGAATAGAATTCGAAGGTAGAACGAATGAATGAGAACACCACATCACAGAATAGAATTCGTATGTAGAATGACGGAAACCATATGAATGAATGAATGGACTACACTTCTGCTTATACTGGTATAGCCAGTGATACACCCGTCGGTGCTCACCTAGGCCCGCATTTATCAAAATGCGGGGATCCAAGGCCCGTATGAAGAACATTTCATACGGGGATCCAAATCTGCCCACATCGGAATGGTGGGTCTTACGTGCCCATACTGGAATTGATGGGTCTTTACATTCCACTCCCGTTGAAGAAACATGAACAATGAATGAATGTAATGAATTATGAATAATGAAGGACATCATCTCATTAAACATGGATTAACGAATGTGCAAAGAACACGAAGCATTGAATCTACACATGGATCATAGAAATAACAGTATGAACAACAAGCACTCAGCATTCACCAACAATAAGAATCACAAGGTACTTGCCTTCTGCGCTGCGAAGCGTTTTGAGGCAAGAGGGATGCCGCTACACTCGAATTGCCTCCTCCTACACAAATTAATTACTTTGAATAAGAAACCACATGAATAAGACGTTTCTCGCAATGCTTAAACCCATCCTCCTAAACCCAAGGTTCATATTAAGGTTCTATCCAATTTAACCGACAGTCTAGGAGAACAATAATCTGGACAACAATACCAAAAACATCATATCTTTTGCTTTGAGACTTGAAAAGGGGTGATCTCAGATCCTATGGAAAGGTAATGAAAATATCCACATTAACCTAGTTGGTTGAATCTTCTGATTCAGCCAACAACTTAGGCTAACATTCAGATGAAAGTCTAATAAATAATCTGTATAGCAAAATTACACAGAAGTAAAGAAATAATCATAACTTTTGATAAAATTAACCAAAAGCCACGATTCTTGTCATTATGGAAAGCTAAGAATATGAAATTAAAAAGTATAGTTGGCAAGATACTCAGAATTTGCCTTTAACAAAATCTAGCCCACGGCTCCAAACTACAGTCAGCCAACCGACAACCATTCAGGACAGCAGTAAAGAAAATACGATAACTTTTAAATGGCTGAACCAAATCTCGTGATTTTTAACAATTTGGAAAGCTTATTGAAAATGCTACAACAATCTAGTTGGGTGGAAACCCTGAATCAGCCCTTAGCATAATCATATTTTAATAACTAAAGTGACTGTTAATTCTCGTCAGACTTACAGGACAGCAGAAAAGAATCTATCATAACTTTTAAACCGTAACTCTGATTTGGATGATCTTTGAACATATGGAAAGCTTAAGACAAACCCCACATATCTCTAGGATATGCTAAACACAGAATATACATAGAACTATCTCGAATTCACGCGTCAACAGACTGCAGAATCAAACCGATCTACTACAGCATGCTCAGAACAGCTAATGATAACGAATCGCATATGAAATATTTATTAAATCCAATGGAGAATGCGATGTTACCCATGAAATCCCACTGGACTTCGCTGAATTCCCCTCACGACGATCACCCCCAGCTTCCTCTTCTTCCTTTCCCTTCTCCTCTGTTCTTCCTGATGGCCGGCAGCAGGGAGGATGGCGCCGGGGAGAGGAGCAGCAGGAGGCGGAGTACTGTAGCACGCTGCTACTGTAACATGCCTACTGTAGCAAGTAGTGTCTAGGGTTTGGTCCCCTCCCCTCCCTTGCCTTCTAATGGGCTACTAGCCCACTCATGGGCCTTGGGCCACTATGGCCGACTCCTCTCCTCTCGAATATGGGTTGGCGGCCCATTCCTCTCCTAAAATTCTGAATTTTAATCTTAATTCTATCTCTAAACTTTGTTGCAATCGATATTGCATAAACTTCCCTCTCTCGAATAATATTTTCTCCAATTGATATTTGGGATATTACATTGATATGGAAAATGACATTTACGTCATTGCCGATATCCATGTCGTTGGCAACCACAATCACTGCAGCCCATGAAACGGCAATTGATTTGTGCCTTCAGCAATATGTTAACCGCCAACATGCGGGAGTGCACACGACAAACTAACGGCTACTTGACACAGTCGCACATATGCTATGTTGGCTATGCATCGAAGAATGTCATACTTATAAAAAATGACACATGCATATTGGTAAATGCAGTCGGCAACTGCATCACCACTAGAAGTCATATCACTTGCTTGAAGCGAATATAACTCCCAAAATAAAATATAATGACCTATTGGATTTTTTGTTGATCCTGAATGATTTAAGTTTGGCCATGTTTATTCTGTCATTACAAATTAAAATTAGGCATACAATTTATGTCGGACCCCAAATTTGGTAATTTGGAATCCTTTGTGTTCACAACACTAGTCCTTGGATCAGTAGCTAGTGCCCGCAGTTATATCATTGGATATCGAACACATATCATGAAAGCATAAAGCTATTGCATAATAATAAACAAAGCGTAAATATATACTTTACGACGTTTGACTTGCAGAATGCCCGAACAGGCCAAATACCTTTCAAAGAACAAAAGCGGAAGCAGAATAATCAATATAACACATGGAAGCCTCACGATATATCCATAGGCAATCGACTGGGGCTCGCAACCTGGTTCTTGACATTTTTTATCTTCAGTCTTGAATGCACATGATTGTCCATGTAGCCTTCTTCTATGCTTTCTGACTAAAAGAATATAAATAGCGAGTGCGACTGAGATGATTGCCACAAAGCCTTTACAATGTCCCACCTCAACACAACTCCACACCACTAAGTATTACCCCCTTGGGCCTCGCCCACAGGAGGTCTCCCATTTGCGCCGTGCGAATCGTTGACTCCCTTACCCTTAACTTACTCCACACACCCACCAATGGTGAAGTTGCGACGTGGCAGACAAATTAGTTAGCCAGGTCGCACCCATTATGGACTTGTGGTTGCACTATTTTTACACGAGAGGTCATCATAAAATTTGGTCCTTAATTGACTCAGACAGTACATCTACATACCTAATTTCTCTCGTGCACCCGGCACCAGCCATTCTTTCCAGCCACCCGAGTCGAAATCTATTTTTGGGTTTTCCTTTGTTTTTAAAATTACCTTTAGTCTAACATACCAGCTAGGCTCTAGCCTCGACTGCCCAATACCATTTTCAAATATTTTTAATGATGTTTCGAGCAAATCATTGCCCATGTGACAATATATCTAAGCAAGGCTAAGCATGACACTTAGATACACACTTATTAACTAGTATGTAAACCATTAATTCTAGGGTGACAAAGGATAATGTCCAAGTCCATGATTGGAAGTTTATACACAATTATGATTAAGGTAGTAACTATGAGCTAGACCAACATATTTGGATAAATCATAGCAATGCAATTTCATAATTTAAAACAATATAATTGCATTTCAAAAGTAGGTGCAAAATGATCAAAGTATTGACTCGCCTTGCTCAATATTATGATAACCTCGGTCATGTTCTTGTTCAATGTTCTGATACTCATCATGCTCAATATGCTGATAATCAGCCTGTTCAATGTCCTGATAATCTTGATCTTAGCCTGGTCCTTGTTGGGGTTGCTGTTCCATTATATCTTCAGATTCTAACTATGCAGAATACGATTAAACCCAATAATGTCTGAAAGCAACCAAATGAAATACAATAAATCCAAATATATTTAAACCAAATGAAACACTTCAAATGAAAGCAAACATACTTATTGGCATCTTAAAAGAAGGGAGTACTTCAGATGAGACTAAAACATACTCATTTGGAGTTGATGAAGGAAATATCGCGGACGAAGTATATCCGAAGGAGTTGATGAAGGAAATACTGCAGACGAAGTATATCCAAAGGAGGGAAATACTGTAGAT
Organism: Phyllostachys edulis; assembly: GCA_036346405.1. Taxonomy (NCBI): domain Eukaryota; kingdom Viridiplantae; phylum Streptophyta; class Magnoliopsida; order Poales; family Poaceae; genus Phyllostachys; species Phyllostachys edulis. The sequence goes on along the minus strand of CM070548.1, from coordinate 53,777,956 downwards.
GAATTATATCCAAAGTAGTTGATGAAGGAAATACGACAGATGAATTATATCCAAAGTAGTTGATGAAGGAAATACTTCAGATAGAATGAAGTACATCTCGATAGTTGGACTGAAGGAAATACTTCAGACCAAAGTAGATAGATCCAAACTACATTCGTTTGGTATAGTGATAGGGTTTTTGGTTGATAGCCAGGCTTACGGTTAGGTAACCTGTTTGATCCGGAGCGAGGGCGAGAAGGATCGGCTCTCGGGAAGTTCACTGGAGTAGAAAGTTATGAATCTAACGAAGAGGGAGAGAATGTTCGTAGGAACATTTGGCATTAGTTACTGAGATGGGAGAGATTACCCAGTTGGGAAGTACTCTCAGATCTACGTTCGGATCACGAATCACCCTATTGCTAGGACCGGATAACGATGGATGATAGCTGAAGCCCATAGGAGGCTGTTTGGTGGTTAAGTTACTATCACCCACTTGGGAATGTATCATTGCTACTCATACGCGGTACCTGACTGCTCTAATGATTATTTTAGTTATTACTTCCTATTTACCGAGAAAGTTCCATGATAGTCAGATGAGACCTATGCGTAGATGCGAGGTTCGCTCTGGGCAGACATAAGTCTCATCGACACGTGGGACCTAGTTCACTTAATGATTTCCTTTATTATTTTATATTTATCAAGGAAGTCCCATCAGTCTTAGTTGGAACTTCCAAGCATTGACTAGACACCTGCCTTATAACTTGATTAGGGGTGTCTATAGGTTTAGGTTTATCACCTGCGGCAATCTTTAGCTAGTTTCATTACTTGTGTGGCTTGACACACACGAAATAAACTTATCGCACTAGACTGATCCTTAGCTCTGATATCTGTTAATGACTACTTCTAGTTAATTAGGTAACTACTCGTGTCCTAGGTAAAGCCTATGCATTTTTATTCACTACTCTTGTTCAGTGATTTACTTTATCGGTTTCAGTTTGGATTAACTAACAGGAGGCCATGACATAGTTACTGCTAATATTCATGACTATTTAGTAGTACCATTCCTTAATCATTATCTACACCCTAAGTGGGACATACGTGCTTTCATCTATCGATTTCTTACTTAGTGATTAATTAACCTAGTTCATTTTATTATTATTTATCCAATGGAGGGTCTCACATGGCTTGGCTCGCAGTTTACTTTCTATTTTCCATTAAGAACTAATTATAGGTGAAGTGTAATTGTTATATCATGTTTTCATTGAACTATGCTTGTTGTCCTAGGGTTAAGTGATCGCCTAGATGTTCTCCATATGATTATCTCCTATCAAGTTGCAACCTTATGGTTTAGCCTATGATGCTAACAAATCTTTGGTTAATTATCCACTCAAGTGGGTCCTGTATGCCATTGTTACATTCCCACGACTGTCACTTACTATTACTATTATCTTGGTAACCATTTACTGTAGGCAATTATATGCTGACTGACGTAGCCTTGCGGATCATGTCGACAATAGGCTCTGTTAGAGACAATGTTTCGTTGGGCATCACACTTATTCAAGCTAATATCTTTCTATGACGACATACTAACTAACCTAATCTATTAAGTTATTACCATTGCAGTAATGGCCTAGGGCTCAATGGTTATTCATATACTAGTGATGCCCTATTAGCTTTTATAAATATTACATGTTAATCGGACTTAATAACTTAGTATATTTCTAAATATGACTATATTATCTTAGGTTCTAGCTACCTAATGTTGTCCAACTACTCATGGTTTACATCCAATCTCTAGCTAACCTTACTCCCTTATCTAAAAGTTAGTGTCATACTACTACCCCTAATACTATTTGGTCATGATTGACTTTTTAGACAACTAATATAATTATTATCTGATTACCCTGGCTACAATGTCATTTCTATTAAAGGCATGATCTACTGTTATTGAGACCATTTAATTTAAAAATATAAATTAATCACCTACCACTACTCAAGTTTATATCTTTACGTACCGACATACTAATCAACTTAATTATGTTATTATCATTTTAGTAATGGCCTAAAAAAATTATTTTAGTATAATTCCTAAGTAGATTTGTCTTTTCCTGATTACAGTCGCCTTTGCATAATAAGGACAGTAACTCATTGAGAAATCCCATTCAAGCTTTACTCTGCTTCATATAATTACTAACTAGCCTTACTACAGTTGAATTTCTCTAAAGGTTTTTCTATTCATAAGTTTTAACCAACCAGCTAATCTACTAGCTATACTGATCTCCTTTTTATCTATTCACTAATGGGGCCACTGTTAGTTAGATAGTCTTAAACACTAATTGTCTCTAATATCTTACAGGTGGGCCCCTATTGGTTAGTCCCTTACACAGCACACACAAAGAGAGAAGACATAGAGAGACAGAAGGCAAAATAGGGGAAGCTCATAAGCGGCTCGGGCGTGCTTTGCCGGCAACGAGGGGGCGGCGGTGACCCAAAAATGGGTTGCCGAAGGGGAGGCGGGCCTATGGGTGTGGTGGCGTAGCTTGAGGTGGCTTGTAGCGGCCGGGCGGCAGCAAGCGGCGGTTAGAGCTGGTGATGGAGATGGCGCGACGGCGTCGAAGGCGGAGAGGGGAATAAAGGGGGTGCACACGAGCATAAGGGGAGCTAGGGGAACTTTCTGGTGTAGTCGGAGGGGGCCGAGGATGGCCGAGCTGGGCTGACGGTGGTGGCCTGGCGCGGCGCGACGAGCTAGCTATGGCAGCGGTGTTGGGGAGAGGGGAAGCCGGAGAGGGTGGTAGGGAAAGTACGAGGGAGGTGCTCCCACAGGGAATAATCGACGAGAAGCTCACCATAGGCGACACGGCAGCGGATTTGGCGGAGTTGGCCGATTGCAGGGAAGATGGTGGATGCACGGTGCTCCAGTGGCGCAAGCCCCAAATTGGCGGAGGGCTTTTGCTTGCGTGGTTGTGGAACGCATCATGACGCAGTTGGCTGTGGAAGGAATTCCCTGGCGTGATCGGAATGGCAAGGTGCCTGAGATAGCTGGCGTGGGCACAGCGTGACCTCAGCTCATGGCGAGCTAGGAGCAAAGAAATGAAATGAGGGGAAAGGGAGTGAACGGTGGGGGAGGTAGAGGGGAGTGTGGGGGTGCTCCAGGAGACATGAATTGAGAAGGGGCTTACCGAGCGAGGAGTGCGACGATGGTGACGGCTTTTGGCTGGGAACAGGGAAGATGGCGTGGTGCGGCGCTCCGGTTGTGGAAGCCCAAAATTGGTCGAGGGTTTTTTGGTTACTGGGCTACGAAACATGTCGTGAAGGGGTTGGCCCGGAGAGGAGGTCACCAGAGCGGTAGGGAGGCCGCGGCGGCGCGACGACCGAAGGCAGGGCTCTGCGCACTTGGGTTCCTTAACGTTCGGTGGAGAGAAGGTGTGGATATCATGGGGATATGCTCACAATCTTAGGATGATGATACAATTGGCAATGACATTGAAGGTTTGTCGATTCACGCATTTTCTTCAAAGTTCAAATGCTGTCAGGCCAGGGGCGGTTAGACCAGCGTTCAGGATGCGGTCAGACCGGCCAAGAGCGGTCAGACCGGTCAACCAGTGGCGGTCTGACTGGGCTCAGCGCTTCATCGGCCAACTGGTGGCGATGACTGTTTAGTTAGGTCAAGTTCATGGGTTTCAGTGCATATGTGTTGCATGATGCATGTTTTGACTTACGTGGGTCAAGTTGTGAAGAACTTGTTCCCGGAATCGATTTCTTTGTCTATTGTTGTGCAGGTTGCTTGGAGGTCAACGACGGTCAACGGCGAGGATGATCGGGACTAAGCTTGGAGAGCTGAGGTTTAGAACGATCGGGGATGCCGGGTGAGGTCAATGGATTCAAGCATGGCGCAGATTGGACAAGGATGACCGAACGGGTAGTTCGGTGCGACGTGTTGGATCAAGTGGCGCGGGGGTCGGTGCAAGTGCCATGGTGGTTTCGGTGAGAGCCGGATGGGAGAGACTTGCCGACATGAAGAGAGCCGTTGATCAACCTACACGTGGCGAAGCATGAGGAGTGCTTCATGAAGATTGGACTCGGTCTTTGGAAAAGGATCGAGAAGGGGTATTGTGGTAATTTCACCTAAATACTGCCTTGGTGACCTTTTGCCAACCCGCGGCACAAGACGGCGCAAGGAAAAGCGGATTAGGTCAAGAGGAGATGAAGACGGCGCTTTAAAATGCGTGCGTAAGTGAAACCCGTTTGTATGTGGGCTTAACGGGTGCCCATTAGGGTTTTCCTTCTAGAAGCTAAGCCTCCATTATATATAGAGGAGGGTGCTGGCCAACACCTTCTTAACCCTTCATTTATGAAACCCTAGCTTTGTGTTCTTAGGGTTTTGGAGAGATAAGTGGGAGGTTAGGGTTCTAGAGAGTTGGATTTGATTTTGTGCTCATGTGTTGAGTCTTGTCCTCCTAGATGGAATGGCTGTAAATCAACATCATATCAAATCAATCCCAGGAAAGATTTCTCAAGATGATTCTCTTTATGTTCTTACTCTCTATTTCTTGATTTTGAGTCTTTCTTTGATCCGCGAGTTTTATCTTGGTTTCTTGCCTTGATCTAACTTGCTGTGACATGTGGGAATACATCTAGAATCATCTTGATCATCAATCACCCACGAGCAAGTCTTTAGATTATATTTTGGTTTTGACTCGGTTTTGGAGCAACCTTCACTCAAATGGAAAAATATAGGAACTTTGGCATGGATCTTCATGATCTTTGATTGAAATAGGTTCCTAATATCCTGGAGAAGGTGTGTCTCAAGTTTGGTAAGGTTTGGAGTCACGAATCAAAAGATAGATCGATTTGTGTTTTGGTTTTCGGGCTGTCTGTCCTATTCATCATGTTGCTGGACTGACCACGCCATAGCCTCCGGTCAAACCGCCCTCGATCGCATCAAGATAACACCGCCGTCAGACCCGGTCCGAGCGGTCGACCACGATTGTCTGTGCGGTCGAGACCACGCATGAGTTTCTGTTTTTGGTTTTTGGTCTTTTGCTTTGGGGTTTAGAATGGATTCAATACAAGTATTTTGTTGTACTTGTTTATTGATCTTCATAGCTTCCATAGCTATTGGAGTGAAATTGATATTGAATTCGATAAAGGTGAAACAGTGATTGCGCTCCTATTCACCCCCTCTAGTCGCCTTTTCGGTCCAACAGAAGGAGAAGAGGAGAGGAATGGTGAAGGGAGGCTGGGGCACCTGCTATGTATAGGGAGGTGATGGATGATGCTTGCGGCTGAAGTGGGCAAGGACAAGATGGGAGCTGGTGGTGATATGGGTAGGCAGCATGGAGAGCGATCCGCTTGGCGATGCAGCTACGGCATGGGCGCTGAGGTTGGCAGCACAGAAGCTCGGAGGCCACGCTGGGCGATAGGATTCACTTGCATGGCCGCGACGTGGAGCGATTGCCAGAGAAGATTGACGTCGGGGGAGAGAGAGAGAGAGAGAGAGAGAGAGAGATGGTGACTGTTGTGCATTGGCTCAGCTGAGGAAAAAGGAGGAGGGAGAAGAAAGGTGTTGCTGAGCCTGAGTTGGTTTGGTTGCTGAGCCTGAGTTGGTTTGGTTGCAATGAAATGGTTCAAGTGGTTTGGCCATAGGAATAGTAAGATGAGGGAGAAGAAACGATTAGGGAAAAACTTGGGAAAAGAAAAGAAAGAGACAGAATTTAGGTTGGGCTAAAATTCTGACATTCATTCTAAGAAATTCTCATACGATGATAGATAAACTCTTACACTAGCTAAATAATTCTAATTGGGCTTTTGAACATTTAGTGTATTAGGTTTTGAATTTTATGCGTTCGATCTTGAGGGTTTATCTTTACATACAATATTTCAGAAGGCAATATTTTAAGTTTATTTTGCTTTTGTAATTTATGTTTATAGGGTTTCAATAATTAGGGTTTCTATGATTTTCCACTCGTGTAGGCAAAGAAAAGTAAATCAAATAACTCTAAAAAAAATTATGCAATTAAGGCAATAACGAATAACATGCAATTTTTTTTTAAAAAAATCCCATATTTTCGTATTTTGGCGTTTTTGGTATGTTACAATTTATAACCCTTAATTAAACATGGTGTTCCTATTGAACAATAAATATTCCTGTCGAATAATTATTCCATTTGGGTGATTAAAATATAATTATGTTCCAGCAGAAAATATAATATTCCGTGTGGATTAACCTTCGGTCATATATTTTATATTTATGTTCCTTAAGAGCATCCTGTAGATTTATATTGTTAGAACATACTACTTAAGACCATAAGAAAATATGTTGCGTAATTATAAACTTGAAGTTTAATGATTCAAATTATTTAAAACATGGTGTGAGTAATTGGATCAAAACACAAGCAAAAAATAAAGAAACTAGACTATATAATAAGTTTGTCAACTCTCGGACCCCCGTATGAGACCTTCATCACAGATTAATAACCAACTAGAAGTTGGAATATCCTACATAACGTTAGGATCATGCAATTATCAAACCACTTATTGAAATTAGTGTGTATCAGAGAAATCAAACATTTCTCACATGTAATAACCACTATAGCATACACCTTCAGGCCACCACCAGTTGGTGGAGATCATGTTGGATTTAAAATTCAATTAATCATGTGCCCATGATAGGGGAATTTTGTAGTATGCTATTAATAAAGATTGAATCTCAGCATTAGGAGGCGAGAAATGCCCAAAAGTTTGAATGATGTTGTATTTTCCAGAAGGAATAAAAGATCTTTATTACTAATATACACGCACTAGTCAAGCTAAACTATCGATTTAGTTTACGCTCCTGTACGCTAGAAGTGGGGAGCCTACTAGATACTTTCCAATTATGGATAAGATACCATAGTGTTTACTTACAGCAAATACATCGCTAAGAGTAGAATACCTTGAATTGCATAGTATATGCATCTATGCGAAATTGACTTATTGGTCCTTGATTTAAAATCTGCGGTGACAACTACGGGTCTAAGATCTAATGATACTAGTCAAAAAAATTATTAAACACTCTTGAAGAGAACTCACCTTGAAGGTGAAATGCCTCATTGTGGATATCATGGGGATATGTGCACGATCTTAGGATGATGGTACAATTGGCAATGTCGTTAAAGGTTTGTCGAATCACGAGTTTTCGTCGAAGTTTGGAATGCTCTTGCTGATCATCGACCAATCGGTGGTGATGAGTGTTGGGTTAGGTCAAGTTCATGGGTTTCATGGCATATGTGTTGCATGATGCATGTTTTGACTAACGTGGGTCAAGTTGTGAAGAACTTGTTCCCGGAATCGATTTCTTTGTCTATTGTTGTGCAGGTTGTTTAGATGTCAATGATGGTTAACGGCGAGGATGATCGGAACTAAGCTTGGAGAGTTGAGGTCCAGAACGATCGGGGATGCTGGGTGAGGTCAATGGAGTCAAGCATGGCGCAAAAGGGACAAAGGTGACCGAACGGGCAGTTTGGTGCGACAGGTTGGATCAAGCGGCGCGGGGGTCGGTGCAAGTGCCATGGTGGCTTCGGTGGGAGCCGGATGGGAGAGACTTACCGACATGATGAGAGCCGCTGGATCAACCTACACGTGGTGAAGCATGGAAGTGCTTCACGAAGATGGGACTCGGTCTTTGCAAAAAGATCGAGAAGGGGTATTTTGGTAATTTTACCTAATACCGCCTTGGTGACCTTTTGCCAACCCACGGCGCAAGACGGTGCATGAAGAAGCGGATTAGGTCAAGAGGAGATGAAGATGGCGCTTTAAAATACGTGCGTTTGTGACCCGTTTGTTTATGGGCCTTAACGGGAACCCATTAGGGTTTTACTTCTAGAAGGTCTAAGCCTCCACTATAAATAGAGGAGGGAGGTGGTTGCACCCCCTTAAACCCTTTCATTGTTTTGAAACCCTAGTTTTGCTTAGGGAGAGGATTAGTGGAGGTTAGGGTTCTAGAGAGTTGAATTTGATTTCGTGGTCATGTATTGAGTCTTTGTCCTCCATTGATGGAGTGGCTGTAAACCAATACCATATCAAATCAATCCAAGGAAAGATTGCTCAAAGATGTGTTTCTTTGCTTTCCTTCTCTCTATTTGATGATTTTGAGTCTTTCTTTGATCCGCGAGTTTTTGCTTGGTTTCTTGCTGTGATCTAACTTGCTGTGACATGTGGGAACCCATCTAGGGTCATCTTGATCATCAATCACCCATGAGCAAATCTCTAGATCATATTTCAATTTTGGCTCGGTTTTGGAGCACACTTCGTTCAAACTGAAAAAGATAGGAACTTTGGCATGGATCTCTATGATCTTTGATTGGAATAGGTTCCTAATATCTTAGAGAAGGTGTGTCTCAAATTTCGTGGAGTTTGGCCTTACGGATCAAAAGTTAGACCGATTTGAATTTTGGTTTTCGGGCTATTTGTGCTATTCATCGTGCCTGAGGTTAGTCCGCACTTTTGCCTGAGGTTAGTCTGGCCTCCGGTCAGTCCGCACTTTTGCCTGAGGTCAATCCGGCCAGAGTGGTCAGTCCGCACTTTATCCTGAGGTTAGTCCGGCCTCCGGTCAGTCCGCACTTTTGCCGTTGGTTAGTCCGGCCCTCTGGATTAGGGTTTGTGTTTCTCTGTTTTGGTCTTTTGCTTTGGGGATTTTGGATTGGATTCAATACTAGTCTTCCGCTGTACTGGTATATTGATCTTCATAGCTTCCATAGCTATTGGAGTGAAATTTGTGTTGAATCTGATCAAAGTGAAAAAGTGAGCGTGCTCCTATTCACCCCCCTCTAGTTGCCTTTTCGGTCCAACACTCATGAAGAGGCTCATCATGAAGATCAAAACACCAACAACTTGATGCACACATATTATAATGCTGGGAATGTGGAACGACCAAGAATATTTTGTTTGGAAAATGATAAAGATCTGGTTAATACTGAGATACCCTCGATTTGGAGGATATGGGAGAAAAGTTATAGACAACCACTTTGCCTCTAGAATTCTAAAGTTTCTCTTATGAGAACACAGATCCAGAGCTAAAGTCCATGGCTGAGTGCTTGAAGCATTCATATCGAGTCACATAATGAAAGCATAAGAGGCTGACCCATAATTGATAAATAAAAGTCTTGGAACCAGGTAGTTCAGACTTGATGGTCATTATGAATATAGTGAGGTGGTGAAAGCTATGGTTCAAAGGTTCTCGTAGAGACCGTTACTCTCCTATTATGAATGGAATAATGTTCTGTTACATAATAACTCTGGCAAATGGCATGAATGAATAAATAAAATAAGCAATAAATGGGTTCTGAAAATCCTTGGCGAGATCCTCGAAGGCCTCAAAATTCCTAGTAAGAAAGGAAATAAAATCACAATATATATAAAACTCATACCCAATAGTCTCTGACCTACAGAAAGAGCATCTCCCGAAAGAAAGAGCCTCTCCCTGAAGGGAAATTATCTTACTAGTCGACCTCTTAATCACACCAATGGTCATATGATCTCTAGAAGTGGACAAGGACCCATCAAGATCCGAAAGACTGTAATGAGGAACCTAAAGACTGGAAGTGCGCCACATAAGCACTTATAAAGTGCATCTTCCACCAGAAGTTAGTGGAATGGTGGTTTCCTCTAGTACTATGAAGGTACGACATACATTGGTGATATTGGCAATTAATCCCTTAAATGCCAAAACTAATACTAGTTATATTTTACTCTAGAATATGACAAAACCATATTTTATTGTCGTCACCCCGATTAACACACCCAAAACCCTCTGTGTATTATGAACTAGTCCCATGATCAATAACTAGTTCACACAGTGACAGTATCAATGAGCTATCATCCATTCAGTGAATTAACTAAAAAGGTGGCAAATATTAATAAATAGTAGTAACTAGACCTTATGGTCAATGTTTACTTAACTATCCATGTAGGACTTAATAAACAAATAAAACTCTTGCAGCGGAAAAAGATAACTTGTGGTGGTCAATCGACATGCCCATAGATAATCGAGTGAGGATACCTTTTTCAACTGAGCAACCATTTAAAGCCATGAATACATAAAGTATTCAGCAAGTCATAGCGAGCAGTATGCAATTAATACTCATGCAAGGCTTATTAGGAATAGCCATATGGTTTTTTTTTTGCAGAAAGCAAGTATTGATAGTAAATACATTAAGTAAATTGTAAAGCATAATTGAAAAGATATAATAAATAAATAAATAATTGCTTTGAAACAACCCGTGAACCTCCTATTCACTTCCCAACCAAACCACCAAGTGAACATCACATCCACCAGGTGAACATCTCATTCACCTTCCAACCATTTTTTTTGTGTAAAAACCTATATCTCATGTGTAATCCCCAGGCATTATCCATAACCAAGGACATGGCTGTTCAAACAGTTTTACACTCTGAAGAGGTTATACAACTTTACCCACAAGATACAATTAACTTATCATGTCTACCATGACTTGCCATACGAAAGTATGCAATTAAGCAATTATAACAAGGCCTTTACAATGATCCGTCTCAACTCAGTTCCATCCACTAAGGTTTTAACACTAAATATCATCGCAACCAGACAGGGCCCCCCTCTTGCGCCATGTGAGTATACATCCATCCTGGAACCCACACCACCACAACAGAACCGAAGTTGAGACATTGCAAATTAATCAGCCATGTCCATCCTATATAGGATATGTGGTTGTACGATATAACTCAGTTCAATGGTGCACAAGATTAAGTCCTTAACAAATCACCCAGGAGAGACTACCTCATCCCAATGTGCAAACGACATCCCATTTACTGCATGATCACTCGCCTGAGCATAAAATCCATTTGTTTAACCAAACCAATGATAATATCGACCATAGTACATAATTTTATAATAGTGGCATCACACCACAACTTGTACAATAGTAGCATCCCACTACAAGTTGCACAACAGTGGCATCACACCACAATTTCATATCTCATCAAGTCAAATTATCAACATTGATTATGTGAACATGAGCCCATCGTATATCTAAGCATGACTAAGCATAACTATGACAACCCATGTTGGTGATACAAATATGCCCAACTAGTAATGACCATCCTATGGTTACAAAGGACACATGGTATTCAAAATAATCAAGGTGATATAATGACAATTAGGTGATTAACTACTCCCAAAAACAGTTGATATGAAAGTAGCATGCAATTTGATATAAAACAATATACTTTTGAAAATATAGGTTCAATATGATCAAAGTATTACGACTTACCTTGGCCTTACTCAGTTACTACACTTTGGTCTTCAAATCTTGCTCTTGCTCCTGCTCTTTGAAAATTGTTGTCTAAATGAGAGAGAGAAAACGAATGAAACACAAATAAATCCAAAATAAATTCAAATAAAATCCAAAACTAACAAAACTAGCACTAGAATAAATATATCATTTTTAGATGAATTTAGAAACAGGCTTCCGGAAGACTCAACGCGAAAGAAAATCGGGAAAAAGAAAGAGGAGAGAGGGTATGGGTCATCAATAGGTAGGCCATACGGAAATTTTCCGAATTTTTGGAATAAAGAAACTTCAAGAAAATGCTTGAGAGACTGACAAGTGGGCCATGGTCCATGGACTAAGTCCACGAAGCAACTTGGGTTCATGGTGGACCAGGTGCATGCGGCTGAGTGGATGACAGGTGAGGCCCGCATGTTATTGGGTTAGGGTTTCGGGTATGCCACACGTGCATCCACGTGACGCTGACAGGGACGAGACAGTGGCGGCGAGGCTGACACGTTGCTGAGGTGGAGGCAAGGCAGCGTGCCACATCGACGGTGACAGCGACAACACTCGGGGACCGAGGGCTCTAGCGACGGCGGGGCATGGCTGTGACGGGAAGGGTGTGGATCTAGGCAAAGGGGGGCAAGGCAACAACGGTGACACAAATGACTTCCACCGGCGGTGACCATGGTGGTGGTGGCGAGGGTTGAGGCAGCGGAGCGGCTTGCGCGGTGATGGCAAGGGCGACGCGGTGGGCTCCCGTGGATGGTGAGGGGACAACCACGTAGAACACGATGAGGCAACTCGTTTGTGGTGATGGAGTGGGTGAAAGCTCACCGGTGGCGATGAAATCCGGCAAGGAAGACCTGCAGCGGCGCATGGCTTCTTGGCTTAGATTTGGTGACTTGGCGGCTATAACATCCGAATTTTCTGAGCTTTAAAAATCCTTGGAATAGTTGGTAGAGAGAAAATTCACCATTTGGGTTTATTTGAATTAATTCAAAAGCTTAATATTGGGCTTTGAGTAACAAAACAATTTAATATGACTAAAGTCAATATGAACAATGGTCAAAACTATTTTATTTGGATTCTATGTGCTTGGATATATTTTCTAGAATTTTCTAGAATTTTTCCAAGTTCATTTCCTAATTTCTATTGCTTATTAGAGTTCTCAGTAATTTCTAAAATAAAAAGGGTATTTTAATTCTCAAAACAGTCCTTGGGCCTAAACCCATTCCTTCTCCCGTCCCTACCAAAGACTGCAGCCCAAGAGTCACAGGCGCCGCTCCGCTTGATAGGTGGCCCCACGATCCTCTCTCTCTCTCTCTCTCTCTCTCTCTCTCCGCGCTCTACTCAACCTCCATTGTTCGATCAAGTTTGGACGGTCCGATGGCGTCATGCCGTGCGGCCGGTCCGAACGTGTCGAACCCGGGAGCGAAGGATCCCGAATTCTCTGTGTTCATACATTAGTCCAGATAGCTAATGTACACAATCAAACAAAAGTGATAATCAAAACATATCACGATTTTATTAATATTTATTCAGAGTTTATTACAAAGGGCCCGAGGCCAAATAAAGTAAAACACAAATGAGCGAAAAAATAGTAGTAGACCCAACGATTCGCCACAGTAATCGCTGCAGGCGCAACCTAGGCGCCAAGATCCTCACCGCCTGGTAGATATCTTCTCTGAATAAAGATTATTCAAAGAGAGTGAGCACTACTACCGTGCTCGCAAGTTACACCCAATATGGAATTGATATGCATGCATAAGGTAGACAAAGGATACTTGGCAAGGTTATTTTATGAAAGCGGCGGTTTTAATTTAAATAATCATATTAGATTACAAAGCCATTTCATACAATAATCTAAATCACCATTTTAAATGACAATAGTTTATTGTGGATAACCTCCATAAAAGATGATGGATATCCTCCAATCACAATGGCTACCCGCCTAATTTTCCCACAGGACTATCCATCCCGAAATTATCTGTTGAAATCACTTTTAAAACCAAAAACAAAACTAACTCGAGTGGCTTTGCTAGCATGTCCATGACCGCGACGTGGCTATTCAATAGTTTCTACTCGCAGAGTTTGTACAACTTTACCCACACGAGATATTATACTCTTTGTGTCGGCCAATCCACGCTTCCTAAGGCGCAGACAGAGCAAACATCACAAGGCCGTTACAATGTTCTACCTCAAAGTACTCGTGCGCTAAGGTTTCGCTTCCATTGACCGACTGTCCTCAAAACCCCTCTTGCGCCAGACGGAAAACTGTCTGCAGACACCCATACATACAACATAGCACAAATAACTAAGAGGTATTACAAATTATTAAGCTGTGTCCCGCCCATACAGACATGTGGTTGTACGATAAGGCATAACAAAATGCGCCAAAGACCGGTCCTCAATTGACTTGGGCGTCATTCAATTTAAACCACGGTCTTAATCTTAACCAGACTAAACCTGCATAAAATCGCACCCACCATTCATCCTTTTCGCCCAAGTCCAAACCCTTTTGATTTTATTTCTATAAAACCATCTTTACAAATTCTCTATGGTAAAACAATACCATAGTTTTAATTTTCAAAGAAATTTTATTGAGTTGGCTAAAATTCTCCCAAAAACATAAATCATGGTCTAAGTATTTGCCAAGCATTTGATTATTAAACATAATAATTTATCTAAAGTGACAAAGGAATGACATGGCAACATCCAAAATTTGGCATACAAGGATAATAGGAATAACTAATTATTTAAACAGAATTTGAAATACTTGAATAAAATTATGCATGCATTTAATAATTTAAAACTGAATTTAATTAACTTTAAAATAATAGGGCAAAATGGTCAAAGTATAACTTGCCTTCGTTGCGTATCTGGAAAATCTAAGTCTTAAGAAGTATCAAATTCCAGGAATCGTCAAGTCTAAACGTGAAAATAAGTCAAATCAAATAGAATTCAAACAAAACTCAAAAATACAAAATAAACCAAGTCTAAATATAATAACTTTGTTTTATTGAGCAAAATAATCAAATTATAAAATTTTAGAAATTTGTTTCACTAAATTTGGAGTTAGGGATTCAATTATTATGAATTTTACAAATTTTAACCTAAATTTGAGATTTAAATGAATTCTAAATTCTAAAACAAAACAAAACTGAACTCCAAGTTGAATAATTATATTTTATTTAGTTAGACAAAAATTTTCTAAAATTTTAGCAACTTGAATCATCTAATTTGGAGTTATAATGCAAAAGTTATGAATTTTACAAATTTTAAACCAAATCATTATTTAAACAATTTTCTCGAATTATTCTCCTAAAGGAAATTCTAATTATTGCGCATGATGACGCCAGCGATGATTTTCCGGGATTTAAATGAATTTGAATTAATTTTTCGACAAGTGGGGCCTACGTGTCATAGACACGGTCCACTATAGACCAATTCTACCCAATCAATGGATCGGAAAATGGTGAACCGTACACGCACGCTACGACCAAGCCGCCATGTGGGCATATGTGGTGACGTGGCGGTTGCGTGGAGACGAGGTGGTGCCACGGTGGCGATGCCACGTAGGCACGGGCGAGGTGGCTCTCGGTGGCGAGCTCGCCATCGTTAGGGACTCCATGAGGGAAATGGATGGCATCAAACGAGAGGAGACGATGGTGATCAAGATGCTCACCACGGCGGCACTAAGGCTCAACCGGTCGCCATGACGAGGAGTCTTGGCTGCGGGTTGGGCTCGCGGTGGCGCGGTGGTTCCGTGTCTTGGGCTCGGGTGAGTCTTGGCGCCGACGGCACGCAGCGGTGGTCTTCATGATGCCGTAGTCGAAGACGACGGGCCGGCGCGGCGTGACTCGCCGAATTGAAGAAATACCTCGCCGCGGTGGCCGGCGAAGGAGCTTGAAATTCAGGCGAATAGAGGGGAAAAGAGGAAGGGCGAGCAAGGGCTCGGGGTCGGCAAGAGAAGGGCTTCCCGATGCTCTCTTATATAGGGGTCAGGATGGAGGAGAGGAGAGGATCGGGCACAGCGGCGGCGGCGGCGTTTATGGCATGCGGCCGTTCCAGTGAGATCGTGCACGAAGAAGGGGAAGGGTGAGCGCATCGGGTGCGGCATTGATAGCGACTTAAACGCGAGTAAACGTGAGTGGAGAGGGAGGATTCGCGGGGTAGTGGAGCTTCAAGCGGCCTTTAATGGCGTGAATGGCGCGGCCTCGCGAGGAAGACGGGGACGGGGAAGAAGAAGGGTCATGGGCCACTGGATTGAGATCGAGTGGTTGAAAGGCGTGGGTGGCGTGTTTGCGTGAGGACCGTTGGATTGAAATCCAACAGTCACGAGAGAGAGAGATGGGTGCGGGAGGTTTGGGCCAACTGGGCAAGCGTCTTGGCAGGTGATTTAAATGGGCCGACCAAGTTTCGCCCAAGCAATCGCTTTTTGCGATTTTCTTTTCCTTTTCTATTTTAAATATTCATTTAATTCATTTCATTTAGAATATAGCAAAATAATTCCAAAAATTCTCGAAAAATTCTCATAAATTCTTAGAGGTATTTTGGACTTAATCAAATTATTTCCAACTTAAACTTGATAATAGCTTTTGCAGTTAAATTTGTTTTAGCTATAACTAATTAAGAAAAGTTTTAAAAATTTGAAATTTCCACAAAAATAAATAATTTTTAAATTTTCTCTGAAATTGAAATTTTGGGTCATTCTGTAACCTCACCTTGTTTTTGAGCCGTCCGATTAGGGTTGGACGGCCAGATCTTCCTTGTGCCTACCTCTCACGCTTTTTTCCACTCGCTACTTGAGAGCCTCGGCCATTGCTAAGTGGGCCCTACCCCCATTCTGTTCTTCGTCTCCGAAAACGTCGTGGAGTTCGTTGCGCCGCCGCGGGGCCATTCGTGGGTGTCCATGCCCTAGACGCTCCCGAGCCGCCGCCTATATAAAGGGAGGAAGCCCTCGCCCTCCACTCCCTTTCCACCGCCGCCTCCTCGTCAGCACCTAACCCTAGCCGCCGCAGGAGCCATAGATCCAATCCCCGCCGCCGCCTACTCCGACGAGCAATTCCGTCGAGCCCGAAGTTGCCGAAGCCTCAATGCCTACACCATCGACATCGCGCGAACGAGAGGAACCTCGGAGTCACCTTCGTTTCGTCAGAGAAGCCCTCTATCGCCGTCGCCGTCGAGCCCGAAGCCTCCCCGCCGCTTCCACCTCGCCGCCGGTCACCACAGTTGTCCTCAAGCACCCGTGAGCTCACCCCATGATCCCTTCGCACCTCTACCTCCTGTACCCACCACCGGTGACTCACGCCGTTCACGAACCCTTGGTTCCCGTCGGCGCCACCGCCGCCGCCGCCCACGCCACCGCCCACCTCAACGCTCCCTTCTCAAGTGGTGCGTGCGTGTCAGCCACGTAGGCGCCGCGTCAGCGCCACGTGCGCACGCCCGCCACGCCAGCCCAACCCAGATCCAATCGGCTCGATGGACTTGGTCCACCGTGAGCCAAGCCACTGCCTTGTGGGTCCCCTTTGTCAGATCTACTGTGCTGTGAACCCGTGAGCCATGTCACTGACATGTGGGTCCCACATGTCAGCCACCGCACCATTTTCTCCAGATTTATTTTAATTCAAAAATTCCCAGGGCTGATGTCATGCTTGCGCAATATTCCGATTTTTCTATTAAGAAATAATTCGAAAATTCAGTAAATCCAATTTCTAGGGTTTTCTTTAGATCCAAACTTCCAAACCCCATAACTTTTGCATCCTAACTCCAAATCAGTCCATTCAAATTTCTAAATTCCTATAAATTCAAGATCTATTTAATGGAGTTTATTTATTTATTTTTTTGGAGTTATTTTGCTTCTGTTATTTAGTTTTTTTGTTTGTTCGCTTCATTTGCGAGTAGAATTCGACACTTCGGGAAGATTTGAAGAAGAAGGAACACATCAAGACCAAGATCAATTCCTAGACCTGTTCCAAGGTAAGTCATGCTTTGACCATGATTGAATCCCAGTTTTCTAAATATTATTTTAATTCAAAGTATTGCATTTTATTTCAAGTAATTATTTAAATGCCTTTGGGTTTAGCAATTAAATCCAATCTGTTATGCATTCCTTGTATAATTGTTATGCCTTGATCCTTTGTCACCCTAGTTGATATTTAGTTGGTAAATATTATAGCACCAACGTGGGTTGGTTAGTGCGATTAGATTGCTTAGCCATGCAACGAATCACCTATTCATGTAAAGTGCAATTATTAACTTGACTAAGTGACTATGTAACTTTGTAATAATCTGTGTGTACTATGTGTCTTTGTGGCATGTGTTGCACCTAAATCAACTGGGTAGGAAAAAGGTTTAGACTGAGGCAAGTGGAGGGAACTGTGTGACATGGTGGCTATGTGATATGGGCTTGTTAATCTGTGTGTCATATAAATCTATGTGCCTTAGTTAGAACAATGGAAATCTTGTGTAACATCCCAAAAATTTGGTCTGTCTTAAAGTTTTAAAAGAAAAATAACCATTTGGATTTTTCTGGTAAAGTTAAAAGCTTAATTGGAATTTTCAGAGTTCAAAAATAATTTAATGTGATTAATGTCAACATCAACTATTATCAAAACTATTTTATTTGGATCTTATGAACTTGGATATATTTTTTAGAATTTTTTCGAGTTCATTTGGTATTTTGTAAGTTTTATTTGGATCTTCAGCTATTTTCTAAAAAGAAAAACTATTAAAATCTCATAAACAGTGGCTGGGCCGAAACCCAGATCCTTTCCCATCTGGCCCAACCCTGTGCGGCCCGTTCCCTTTGCCTTCGGCCCATCTCCTCTCAAATTGTTTCCCCGCAGCTCGTTCCTCTCTCCTCACGCACAGGCATGACCCCACTGCCGATCCTTCTTGTGCCACGCGCCTTCGCCCTGCTCTGAGCCGCCTTCATCGATGTGGCCCCTCGCCACGTCATCTTCGTCTTCCCATGGACTCTTGAGTCCGTGTCGGCCGCCATGCGGTGCCTTCTTGTCTCGGGCCGCTAACTCCTCTCCGTGGCTACTTAAGGCCGCGACTGCGTCAAAGCGACCGCACCACCTCGCCTTCTCCGAAACCCTAGGCCGCCCCTTGTCCCGCACCGCCGTTTCGACGAATCCGGCCTTCAAAACTTTCTTCCGCCCGCAACTTCGGCGAGCTCGTTCTTCGCCACCGGAGCCGTGCAAGCCTCGCCGCCGCCTTCTTCGAGTTCGCAACGACGAGGGCTACCTCCCGGTGACCTTGGCTTCGTCGGAAACTCACCGAAGCCCCGGATCCGTCGAACCCGAGGTCTCGCCGCCGCCTAATCCTCGTCGTCGGTCGCTACGTAGGTCTCCAAGCACCCGTGAGCACACCAGCGAGTTCCCCGTCTCGCCCTCTACACCCCTGTAGCACCTGCCGCCGTTGAGCCGCCGCCGTTCGCCGGTTTCCGTCGGAGCCGAGCGCCACTAGCCTCACCGGCGTCCACGTCGAATCCACATCAGCGCCGTGTCACCCCGTTTGCCCGTGTGTCGCCCACGTGTCCGCCTCTTCAGCATCTGCGTGGCACCATTGGGTTTAACCCAACCGCCCAGCTCGGTGAACTCAGTCCACCGTGAGCCATCTCTCTTCCAAGTGGGTCCCACTTGTCAGGGGGATTTTCTTTTCCTTTTTCTTTTCTTTCCAGCAGAAAACCTTCGCTGACGTCAGCCATGCGTCATAATTCCGGAATTTCCAATAGGAAAATAATTCGGATTAATCCATAAATCCTTTTTAGGGTTATTTCATGGGTTTCAATCTTCCAAAGCCCATATCTTTTGCATCCGAACTCCGTTTGAGTCCATTCAAATTCCTAAATTCTTCTAAATTCAAGATCTATCTATATGAGATTTTTATTTAATTTTTGGAGTTTGTTTTGCTCTCTGTTATTTATTTATTTTGTTTATTTGTTTGTTTGCGATGAGACGTTGATACTTCGGGAAGCTTTGAGCAAGGAGGAGTATACTAAGATCAAGATCAATCTCAGGATTTATTTCAAGGCAAGCCGTAGTCCTTTGATCATATTGAACCTATGATTTCAAAAGTATATTGTTTTATACAATTGCATGCTATCTTTATATAAATTGTTTTGGGATTAGCTATTACCTTTTGTCATTATGCCTCCCTCGATTATTTGAATGCCATGAATCCTTTGTCACCCTAGCGTGGATAATTTTAGTTGGACATATTTATATTGCCAACATGGGTAGCGTATTAATGCTTAGTTCAGCTTAGATACGATGTGTTTATCATCACATGTGTCATAATGTTTAATCTTGACTTAATGATATATGTAATCGTGGTGGTGAGCCACTCTTGTTAAAATTTGTGGGTACCATGACGTGGTGAGTCATGGGTCTTGGTTAAACAAAATGGTTTTCACTCGGGCGAGTGGTTGGTGGATAGTGGGGGTGTGGATGGAACACGGATTGGGTTTGTGGTAGTCTCGCCTGAGTAACTTGTCAAGAACTTAATCTTGTGCGCCATTGAACTGGGCCTTAACCGTACAACCACAAGTCTGGTATGGGACGGACCTGGCTGACTAATGAGCAATGTCTTAATTTCAATTGCATCGTGGGAGCGTGAGTTACGGAAGCGATTCTCACAGCGCAAGAGGGGCCTGTCTCGGTTGGAAAGACATTCAAGTTGAAACCTTAGCGCGCGAATCGGGTTAAGAAGGAGCTTTGTAAAAGCCTTGTGATGATCACTTAAGTCGCACACCAAAGGAAGTGTGGTCAGACTCTTTGAGTTGATTAATCTCTTGTGGGTCAAGCTGTACAACCTCTACATGTATAACTGCATTTCTGTGGTGTGACTTGCGAGTACGGTGTGTACTCACGCTTGCTTTAAAATAAATCAAGCAGAAGAGGAGGAGTCTTCACCAAAGATTCGAGGAGGAGTTTATCGGCGCTTGATCGTGAGGTCTTGATCGATCGGTTGCTGTGGTGAATCGATGGGATCTTGCCGCTTCTGTTTTATTTGCTTTATTTCTCTCAAGTTAGCCTTTGCGTGGCTGAATAATTATAAACTCGACCATAAGGTCAAACCATTATTTATTAATCAAACTATTCGTTTATGTTACTATTCGCTTGTGTGGATTGATATTGATCTTTGTTGACACTGTGTACACTAGCATGATCCTGGGCTAGTGCATTAAACACAGAGGGTCCAGAATTATAATTTTGGGTCCCGACAGAGGTGGTATCAGAGCCATACTGACTGTAGGTCTAGACCTTAGTTAGATCGGCCGTTCGAGTGTCCAAATTATTTTCTAAAGAAAATTTAACTTACAAGACTAAATGAATTGCTTAACTCCTCTCATATCTCTCTTGACTCATCTATTGCTAAAATTTTTCCTCTCCCCACTATTTTAACTTGGTTCCTGCCTCTTGTCTATCTTGACAGATGCCTTACCTTCAGACCTTCGGAGATTGCAACGGAGGACTTGCCGCAGAGCTATGGAAGCTGCTACTGCAGACACTTGGAGGCTTCGACCGCCCAATGTCTGCGTGGCAATGAGTACACAGTCAACAGGCTAGATCGTGGTGTGATCTGCCGTCTAACAGTCTACGCCAGGAGGAACACTAGAGGCATCTAGCCTTTGGACATCTCAGTCAGGAGGACTACCTTCGGGCTGGGAATCCAGAGTCATCACGCTTGGCCATCCTCCGAGTCTGCGGTGTCTCGCACAAGAGTCTGCAGAACACTTTTTCGCTACCATCCTGATCCCTTCAGAGGAGCTAGTCAAGCGCTTTCCATCTACAAATGGGGAAGGCAACGCCACAAGAGTGCACCTTGCTCGATTCACACTGCTTTCGGGAGTCGCTGGCGTTGGTCGCCACAGAGCTGGAGTGTGCCTATGAAGCATGGGAAAGAGCCGAGAACAGAGTCGCTGTCTTAGAGCAAGCTCTCTACGGCCAGCATGAGCTCGAAGATGATCTAGAAGAAGATCAGGAGGGGAATCCAGAAGAAGATCAGGAGGAGAATCCGGGAGAAGACCTAGAGGAGATTCTAGAGGATCCAGCAGAAGCTGCAGAGCCAGAAGAGCCAGCAGAAGCTGCAGAGTCGGAGGAGCCCGTTGCACCTACACCCAGCACGCCTGCTTCCTCTGCACCAATCCCAGGGCATCGGAACCAGTTCGCGAGGATGCCAGCTTACTTCCGAGTCTACAGCAGGTAGGAGCGCCGCCGTGGTTGTGGAGGCTTTCTCGAGTAGTTTGTTTAAGTTCCAGTTCAGTCGGGCTTAGCCAGTTTTCCCTTTCCAGAGTCGCCCTTTAGGCGGTAGCTTGTGTGCTTAGGTTTGTCTTATTTCCTTGTGTGCAAGTGTGAGCTGCAAAAGCCCTTAGGCATTTGTTGCAGCCATGCTAAAACCCTAATAATAAAGTTATTTCATTTGAGTTTCTTGAGCTGTGTTTGTTGGGGTTAATCTATCCCCCTGTTTAGTTCTTAACTCATCTTGTACTTGCTACCTTATCTAACCTATGGAGCTTCACCAGATGGTTCAAACTCGTCACACACACCAAAGTGGGTCCCAAGCCCCAAAGATCCGAAGAAAATGATCAAATCCTCACAGGACAAGTGCCACCTCAAGCACCACCTCTTGACTTGCAGAACTTTGGAGCCTTTATAGCAGCACAAACGCAGATAATGTATGCTATGATGAACCAGATGCAGGCTATGAACAACAACAACAACAACAGTCATTAGGGAGGAGCCCCAGTCGCTCATGGTCATCAGGGACCATCCAAGTTGGCCAAATTCATGAGGACCCGTCCGCCAACTTTCTCTGGACATGTCACGCCAATAGAAGCTGATGATTGGCTTCGCGTGATTGAGAGGAAGCTGCTGATCACCCAATGCAGCGATCACGAGAAAGTTTTGTATGCCACTCATCAGATGGAGGGCATAGCTGCTGAGTGGTAGGAGAATTTTTGCACGGCGCATGAGGCACCGCAGAATATCACTTGGGAAGAATTCTCCGCAGCTTTCCGCCAGTATCATGTACCTGAAGGGATCATGGATTTAAAGAAAGATGAGTTCCGTGCTCTTAAGCAAGGTGCTATGTCAGTAACCGATTACCTAAATAAGTTTACTCAGCTAGCTCGCTATGCTCCAGAGGACGTCACTACTGACAAGGCTCGTCAGAGTCATTTCTTAAAGGGATTGAACTAAGGACTACAGGTCAATCTGTTTGCCCACACCTTTCCAGATTTCCAGGAGTTGATTAACAAGGCATTGGTCATGGAGGACAAACGCAAAGAACTGGAGGACCACCGCAAGCGTAGGATGGCTCAGCAGGGAAGCCACCAGCCACAACAGCAGAGGGCAAGGATAGTGCCACAGCAGATCAATCACTTCCAGCCGCAGAGTTCTTTTAGGGCGCTTTGCACTTTCAAGACTCGTCCTTTGTTCAGACTTCTCGCAACCCCACACCACTCAACCCTACCCCAGGGAACAACAGGCAGAATGAACCTGTGGTGTGCTACAATTGCCGTCAACGTGCCACCGCCAATCGGTGCCCCGAAGGAACAATCACTCCAAATCGCTTCAACCTTGGAGCAACACCTGCTAAGACCCCAGCAGAACAACCAAGGAGTTTCTCAGGGGACCAGTCAACCAGGAGGAGCGCCTCAGTCAGTTGTTAGAGTTCGTGTTAACCATGTCACTTTGGAAGGAGCCCAGGAAGCACCAGACGTCGTACTGGGTAAGTTCTTAGTAAATTCAAGACTGCATCGATTACATTTGATTCTCGAGCTTCGATTCATTTGTTTCCGAGTTTTACAACTAAGAATAAATTGGACGTTATGCACCTTAAGCATACTTTGCTTGTCCAGTCGCCTGGAGCAGAGCTAAGTTCTAAAGTGGGTTGTTTAGGAGCTAAGTTACTCATAGCTGGAGTTGAGTTTCTGGCTAACCTAATTGTTCTTGACACCCAAACCATAGATGTCATTCTTGGCATGGATTGGTTAACCAAGCACAAAGCCATGCTAGATTGTGGCCGAAGAGCCATTACAATTGAGGATACCAAAGGAAACAAGATAGAATTCACTACTACAGAAATGCTAATACCGGACGCCTGATCACAGACGGTTCATCGAAACCGCTCAGATAAACACAATCTCGAGGCGGTTTTTGTTACCCACCGTCGTGTTATTCTCGCGCTAAAAACCGTCAGGAAGATGTCATATCACGACGGTTTTTGTTAGAACCGTCTGTGATACTTCACGAGCGGTTCCAAACATGAACCGCTCGTGATATTGCCCAATATCACGATCGGGTTTGTTAAAAACCGTCCGTGATAATTAACTCATCACAGACGATATATATAGCTCCGCCTCCCGGCCAAAACAGATATAGTCTTCTTGATCTCCATATCTCTGGCGCCACGATAGGTCCATCGCCGCCTCCGTGCCGGTTGAGTACATCGCCTCACCTCACCGAGCCGGCTGGTCCATTTCACCAGATATTGTCGCCGAGGAGCTTGCCGCCGCCGCCTTTGTTCACCGATCGACGACCCACCGCGCTTTGGACCTTCCCGACTTTCATTGACACCTTCCTCGTGATCGAGGTGACATCTTGAAGCATAAGCATCCTTTAATTTGAGTAGTTTCACGCGCACGCCAAATCGCTAGTTTCAGCGCCCATGTGGGACATCACCGTCGGTTCGCCTCGGCGAGACCTTAGGGCCGAGAGCCACAACTATATAGCAATGCGATGTCACCCTAAGCCCAGCTTTGAGCTTCAAATTAATCCTCTTGCTTTTTAATAATTTAGTTAATAAACTAACGAGTCTATGACATGTGGGATCGCCATAGATTTTATAAATAAAATCATGAAATAAAAATGAGTCACCGACAAGTAGGGCCCACATGTAAGTTAATAAAATCCAAAAAATAAAAAAATGAAAAAATCGTAATTAAGCCTCGTAAAATACGCTTTGAAAGTCATCACCCTTTTATTTATTTTCGTGGTTTTCAATACGAACCGTGTGATGGACCGGTTGGATGTACACCGAGAACCGTGTGAGTGAAGAGTACATTAATGGCGGTTCTGCTTACAAGAGCCGCCGAGGAGGATATGTTGAATAAGGGGCGGAATATATGTACCGTCCATGCATTGATCATGAGAATCAAGATGTTTAACAACCGAGCGCAGATCGAAGCACACTTGATTCAAGGGGTTTCAAAAGGGTTATACATGTTGGACCATCACGGTGAAGAGCATATTATACAGAAGTCAACGATATGCATATTATACAGAAGTCAACGATATGCCGCCAATGATGTCGATTGTGGTTCCGATTCGGATAGGCCGCACGATGACAATCTAGATCGAGATGCTTATGATGCGTAAGGAAACCGTGATGAGAGGAGTATGTTCAATTCCGGGCGTGATGGAGGACTCAGAGAAACCTTTGTTCCCTGCCGCAAGTCGGAATACACAAGGTTGTCATCCGTGCTTAAACTGCTGAAATTGAAGGCAAGCAACGGTTGGTCCGACAAGAGTTTCACTGAGCTATTAGGTCTCTTAGCGGACATGCTTCCGAGGGAAATGAGTTGCCCAAAACCACCTACAAATCCAAAAGGTTCTTTGTCCATTGGGAATGGAAGTAGAAAGAATACATGCATGTCCGAACGATCAGATCCTCTACCGTAACGAGTATACAAACATGCATGTATCTCCGTGTGCGATCTCGATACAAGCGTAAAGCAATCGATGACGACGAGGAATCGAGGTGAAGAAAGGACCTCTGCTAAGGTGGCGTGGTATCTTCTGTAATTCCCCATTTGAAGCGGTTTTTTAACCCAAAGAATGCAAAAGCGCCAGATTGGCACTCGAGAGGAGCGTAAGAATGACGGAAAGTTAAGACACCTGCGATTCCGCCCGGTGGAGAAACATCGATAGGAGGTTTGCGACTTGGTGCGGAACCGAGGAATATAAGGTTTGGATTGAGTACGATGGAATGAATCCTTTCGGTAACATGAGCAAATGACATAGCACTTGGCCCGTGACACTCAGTATCTACAACCTTCCTCCTTGGTTGTGTATGAAGCGGAAGTATATTTTGTTATCGATACTTATCCAAGGGCGAAGCAACACAGGAATGATATTGATGTGTACCTAGCACCATTGATGGAAGATCTAAAAATATTGTGGATTGAAGGGTATGCAGTATGGGATGCGTACAAACGAGAGAACTTCACTTTACGCTCCTTGTTGTTCTCGCACCATAAATGATTATCCCGCCCTTGCTAACTGTCGGGCGTAGTACAAAAGGGCCAAAGCACAGTACTCACCGCTTAGATGATACCGAGAGTGTGTGGCTGAATCACTCGCGCAAAAACCGTACATGCGTCATCGTAGGTTCCTTCGGAGGGCTCACCCATACCGCAGGATGAAGAAACAATTCGACGGAGAGAAGGAGGACAGTTCAGCTCCAAGGCATTTAAGCGGAAAAGAGGTCTATGATATGGTTAAGGATTTAGATGTTGTGCTTGGAAAGGGATGTAAATCGAGGACAAGTAAGAAGAACATGTGGAAGAAGAGATCAATATTTTGGGACTTACCTTATTGGGAGCACCTAGAAGTTCGCCACTGCATCGACGTCATGCATGTAGAGAAGAATGTATGTGACAGCTTGATTGGTCTCTTACTGAACATTCGTGACAAAACAAAGGATGGTGTCAACGCACGGCTTGACTTGGTTGATATGGACATCAGACCTGAGTTAGCACCAACAAGGACCGATAAAGGACGAACGTACCTTCCCCCTGCTTGTTACACTCTGTCCAAGGCCGAGAGAACCGAACTGTGCCGGTGCTTGCATGGCGTGAAAGTTCCGTCCCTACATTACGCCAACATGAAGAAACTTGTTTCGATAAAAGATTTGAAGTTAATTGGCATGAACTCTCATGATTGTCATGTGTTGATGACACAAATGTTCCCTGTTGCAATTAGAAGTATTTTGCCGATCAAGGTCCGAGAGACAATCATGAGGTTGTGTTATTTTTTTAACACAATTGCTCGTAAGGTCATCGATCTCGAAGGACTAGATGCTCTGCAGGGCGAGGTGGTGACGACACTATGTGATCTTGAGATGTATTTCCCTCCGCCGTTTTTCGATATCATGGTCCATCTCATTGTTCATATTGTGAGGAGATAAAGATGTGCGGGCCCGTGTTCCTCGTAGCATGTACCCGCTCGAGAGGTTCATGGGAATTCTCAAGTCATATGTACGGAATCGATCTCGGCAGAGGGCAAGATCGTCGAAGGTTATGCAACCAAGAGGTCATTGAGTTCGCCGATTACATGGCTCAGTCGAACCGATAGGTGTGCCTCGATCTCGCCATGAGGGGAGGCTCGAGGGTATCGGGACCATCGGAAGGAAAGCAATCACTCCAAATATGGATGCGTATGCTCAAGCCCATTTCACGGTCTTGCAACACATGACCAAGTGTCCTCAGATATCGACCAAAGACAAGGACGTGCTTGCAATGTAATCCGCCGCGCCGGATGTTTGGATCACGAGACAACACAATGCATTTGTTCAACCAATGGTTGAAGGAGCGACTTGCTAGGAGATCGTCAAGTGATATCTTGACATGGTTGGCAAAAGGCCAACATTTACTGCTTGTAACATGGCGAGGATAATGACATAAATGGGTACACATTCTATCGTGGGCTCGTGGATATAAAAAGCACTAACGAGTAATGGTGTCCACATAGATGCATTCAATGCCGATGGGTCGAGGAGCTCCTACTATGGGCAAATAGAGGAGATATGGGAGCTCGACTCGTGCTTTTCAAGATCCCCTATTTCGTGCCGTTGGGTCCATCTCCCACAGGTGAAGGTCGATAAGTACGGCGTCACTACCGTGGACCTCGAACATGTCGGATACAAAGACGAACCATTCGTACTAGCTAACCAAGTTGTTCAAGTCTTCTATGTTACCGACCCGGCAAATAAGAAGCGCCACGTAGTTCTTCATGGAAAAAGGAGGATTGTCGGAGTTGAGAATGTAGTGGACGAGGAAGAATACAATCAATTTGACGAGTTGCCTCCTTTCGGAAACGGCATAAGGATCGAGGAAGAAGAACATGACGAAACTAGCTACATACGCCGTCGATCATCATGAAGGGCTAATTTTTAAAGATTAATTGAACAATATGTGTATATGTATATACATTACGATGAATGGTTAATTTTAGTTCATTTGAGTTAATTAATTGATTTGTCTTGTGAAATGGATGTGATTGTTTCTCAAATGAATGTGAATTGGATGTATATACATGTACTTGTTGTCTTTTTCGCTTGTTTCAGAGGGCATGGCTAGCATTTCCGAGGCTAGCCAATAAATGAATCGATCTAGATATTAACCAATACAAAATAATATCACGCACGGTTTGAACTACGCATCGTCTCACATGTATATCACAAGCGGTTGTTTATCAAAACCGCTCATGCTACATGTATATCACAGAGCGGTTGTTTATTAACACCGCTCGTGATACATCATATATCACTGAGCGGTTCTAAGTTAGAACCGCTCGTGATATATCACATATCACGAGCGGTTGTTTATTAAAACCGTGCGGATTCATCACATATCACGAGCGGTTGTTTATTAAAACCGCTCAGATATATATCACATATCACGAGCGGTTCTAAGTTAGAACCGCTCAGGATAGTGTATCACTGAGCGGTTCTAATTTAGAATCGCTCGTGATGTTCATCCCTATTTACATTCGGACTCTAGCTAGGGTTTGCCGCGCCGCCACTCTCAAACGATTAAGTTTCTCAACTCCTCTCGCTCCCTCCTCCCCGAGCCCGCCGCCACCGTCCTCGGCGCCGCCTCCTCGAGCCAGGCGCTTCTCCTCCCGATCCGTCGCGACGCCTCCTCCTCCCCGCGGCGCCTCCCCGAGCCCGCTGAGCCTCCTCCTCTGACCGGCGTGCCTCCCCGAGCCCACCGCGCCTCCTGCCCGAGCCCGCCGCCTCCTCCCCTCCCAGAGCCCAGTAGCGCCTCCCCTTCGACGCCGCCTGCTTCTTTGCTCGTCTTTGCTCCTGCTTTCGTCTGTCTCGTCGGCGCCTAAAGGTAACCAATGCCGAAGTTACCGATCGACCCCACGCCTTTCCTAACTATTTCTATCAATAATCTGTCATGGTCCTTCATGATAATTGTACATGTTTTAGGAATTTGTATTTGTTCTAGTCGCTTATTCATATGGTATTTGTTTTGATATCGCTCTCGAATACATTGCAATGATAATTCTATTTCTTGTGAAGATGTCTTCCGCTCATTACGAGTCATCGCCGCCTCATGTGTCCGATGATGCACCATCCTCTGAACAATATCCAACCGCGGTAGAAGAAGAGGAATATCGAAAAGGCCCACGGGCGATTTACCATCACAAAGGTCGATCGATGCGGGACCCTATCAATCTCGCCGAAAGGCGTCGCATTCCGGAGAATGGTCGGAATAGTTGCACGGAACGGGTCAAGATCACCTATGATTCGTGGAAGGTGGTGCCCGACCATCGAAAACTAACAGGTTGGCGGAAATTCTCGCATCGTTCGAGATCCGGAAGAACTCCCGGACTCAGTCGACGACACGCTACTACTCTGGCGTGCAAAGCGTGGAAGAACTTCAAGAGCATGCTTGTCAAGAACTACGTGGAGAAGGATCTGCCGCCCTTCCACAAGTATCTATTCTTGGAAGAGTTCGGGCCGAAGTTTGTGGTGAAGAAGACGACAGATGAATTTAAGAGTGAAAGTCACGGCGCACGGCCCTCCAAGCAAAAACAAACACCCCCACGCACTTCGGCACGGCACTGGGTATGCGGGTAAAGCCCGATATGGAGGGATCAGAACAGCGAACAAGCGGTTTGAATCTCTCCTGCTATTTCGAGATCACTAATGTCGCTACCGACGGTGGTTATTTGCGAGGTTATGTATTCGCCCTCTGGGAAGTGTACTTTCCAAACCCGAAGACCGTGAAGTGTCCCAGCGCTTTGTAAGATATCGAACTACCTAGTTTGTAATTACTCCATAACTTCATAGGAAGTGAAATGACATGTCGGGCTATATTGCGATAACGTTGAGTGCACAATCTTCCCAAGGCTCATTCGGTGAGATAGGGAGAAGATATACTCTCTGCGGCCCTAGGAAGCAAAGTGAGCATCCGATCGCACGAGAGGCGCCGGTGTTTTGTTACATGGGAACAATGGTTCCAAGCGGACTCGGATCGCATCGGAGTAGGAAGAGAGCCAAAGCCGAGCACGATGCAAAGCTACGAGAGGATCTTCGTGCATCCTCGAGATGAGCTCACCGAAAAATTCAATCAATCCTTTGAGGAAAGGATTCGTATGCGTTCGAGCAAAAGCGGATAGAGACCTTTGAGGAAAGGATTAAGGGATTGCAAATGCTAAGTCGGTTGGAAGCCCCTACCCCTACTATACCGCTTGCCACCCCCAAACATCCGAGTAGTCAAGCTGCGTCCAACCCTAACCCTACCACAATAGGTGATGACAGATTTTCCGTCGATGACATCCGGTAATAATTATTATCTCCGGAATGCTCAATCCATTGATAGGCTGTTGGAGTAGCTAATTTTGTATCGTTATGTACGTGGTGGCTACGGCGCAAGCTCCAAGTGAGATATGTCTCTGTTGCCCTAGATGTTGCTTGGGGCAGTGTATCCATCCGTGTCGGAGCTTTGGTGCACGTGCAAATCTAGCGCGGGTTTCGCAAAAGTGAATGTGGGCGGTGTTTGTGCCAATTTCGAGGCCGTCCCCATTGAAAATTCCCCAAACGATGAGGTCATGACTCTAGGGCAAGCCGTTGGAACATTCATCCAAAGGCCCAAGGAGGACATCCGCTGGAGCTACCTACTCGGTGTCAACTTCACGGAATGTCTGCAACGGCATCAAGTCCACGGACTGACCGCACCGGCTACCTACACTAACATGGCAAGGGCCCATTGATCACATGCATCTACACCTCGTGCTCGATCGACTCTTGTGAAGTCGACCTATACAAAGCGAGGCAAAGGGCAAGGGAAAATCGAAGACGATCGAGTCCTCTCTAATATCCCCTTCTTGCCGCTGGCGGAAATACAAGCCAGCGTAGCCGCTGCTCGAGAAGTTAGACAGCCCTACCCTAGGACCGGATTGCACGGAATTGCATGCATGGTACATGGAGCAGATCCAACAAGCGGTTGATCAACGATGCTCGGGTGTCACCGTCAAGTTCAAGGAGCATCATTTTAACCACGTGTATCAAGACGCCGTCTTCACGGTGACCTTCGACGACTTGTTCTCGTCTCTTCAACCTCGACGAGCTCGGCGTCTCAATCATACGATCTTTGAGCCTTTGTAAGTGTGTACAATCACGGTCAATGTTAGTAATATCGATAAATGTTATATATAACTCCTAGATTTTGTATAATAGATACATGATCCGTGAAGCGAAAGAAGGAAATCACCGGTAGGTTTCCTCGACCCACACGTTGTCTCCGAGCAAAGCATCACGGCGAATGCAACATTCGCCGAGAATTACGTTATAGATTTTTCATGGCTCACCGCAACAAGGAATTCATACTTTTGCCCTACAACCGAAGTAAGTAGTGTTGCACTCTGGCTATACTTGTTGATTTGTACTTTATAAGCAACACGAACTTAGGTTTAATGACCATCTTGACATACCCGTGTAGGTTCCATTGGATTCTAATTGTAATTATACCAAAACGAAATACGTAATATACCTAGATTCCCTCAGAGGGCCACTCACAACTTCACGACTATCCGGAGTTTAATCATCGTAAACACATTTCCTCCATAGAAACTCTATTGTAGTCTTTCCTTCCTTTGCAATGGCTAAGGCTAAGTTCTTGGAGTCACGTGGGGTGTTCGACGTGTTACATGCTAAAGGATGGAATATCAAGGGAAGGACGCGCAACATGATCAAACATTCCGGTGACTTGCTAGCTAGTACACATTAATCCTATATAACACTTCGTAGCAATGCCTCTCGAACTAACCAATTCTATTTTTGCGGTGCCACCGGAAATGGCCGCCGCATAGCGTCTGTGAATACTATGTTTGCCACAACATGCAACTACTCATCGGTTCGCGATCACCAATGATCCTCGGGTTTGTCAATCTTTCAACAATTATTTCATATATACTTACCAATTTATATAAGCCCGAATTTAACCTTCATATCGACGGAGTTGCGAACATCATTAAAGCTGCGTTGGAGCAGAGCGAGCTCATAAAAATTCGATCACACCTTGCGTCATTCTTGAGCAGACGGTCATAAATCCAAATGGGAGTTTCCACGGTAGCAGATTGAACTTGATTGAGATAGATTGAACATAATGGTACATGTGTGTAAATTAATGTACATTAATGGTTAAATTTAGTTAATTGATTTGTGAATTGGATGTGTGCTTGTTTACGAAATGAATGCAATTTTGATGTGCTTCGAAATGAATGAGAATTGGATGTGCTTGTTTGAGAGGGCATGGCTAGCATTTCTGAGGCTAGCCCATAAATGTAAATAGATTTAGCAATGCAAAGACTACCCGACAGTGCATAGATATGAAACCGCTGCGTGATAGTGAACTATCACGCAGCGGTTTCATATACGCACCGCTCGCAATAATCGACTATCCTGCACGGTTTCATCTACAAACCGTGCGTGGTAGTCGACTATCACGAACGGTTTCATCTACGGATCGTCGTGGTAGTCGACTATCACGCACGGTTTTATCTACGCATCGCGTGGTAGTCGACTATCATCACGATGGTTGCATCTACGCACCGTGCGTGATAGTATATATTACGAGCGGTTGAAAACCGTGCGTGATGACCATTAGCATTCTTGACCCATAAACTCAGACGGCTCACGGAACCGTCTGTGATGGCGTTTTTGAACCGTCTGTAAAGGCCTTTTCTGTAGTAGTGATTCCTAGCTACCTCAGTGCGTAATGGGCATCTGCTAGTTAATAGCCTGAAGACCGTTGCTTTGGAGGACGTGGCCGTTGTCCGAGAGTATCCAGATGTGTTTCCGGAAGAGTTACCAGGGATGCCACCGGATCGTGACATCGAGTTTGTCATCGATCTAGTGCCAGGGACGGCACCAATCTCGAAGAGACCTTATCGGATGCCAGTCGATGAGCTAGCAGAGATGAAGAAGCAGATCGAAGAACTTTTGGAGAAGGGCATTGTGAGGCCTAGTTCGTCGCCATAGGGAGCGCCAGTCTTGTTCGTCAAAAAGAAGGATGGAAGCATGAGAATGTGCATCGACTACCGATCTCTCAATGAAGTCACTATCAAGAATAAGTACCCATTGCCCCGGATTGATGATCTGTTTGATCAGATGAAAGGAGCCGGAGTGTTCTCAAAATTGATCTGCGATCGAGGTTACCATCGATTGAAGATTTGTCCCAAGGATGTACCTAAGACCGCTTTCTCAGCGCTGCGGGACATTATGAGTTCTTAGTCATGTCCTTTGGTGCGACTAATGCCCCGCCTATTTCATGAACATGATGAATAAGGTATTCATGGAATATTTGGACAAGTTCGTAGTTGTATTCATCGATGATATCCTGGTTTACTCCAAGTCAGAAGAAGAACATGCTGAGCATTTGAGGTTAGTCCTAGAGAAGCTCAGAGAGCATCAGTTGTATGCCAAGTTTAGCAAGTGTGATTTTTGGAAAAAGGAAGTTGATTTCCTTGGTCATGTGATGACAGCCGCAGGAGTAGCAGCTTGACCACGTAAAGTTAAGCGATATTACATTGGGAACAGCCCAAGACTGTCACTCAGATTCGCAATTTCTTGGGATTAGCGGGATATTATCGTCGTTTCATTGAAGGATTCTCATCAATTGCTAAACCTCTTACGCAATTGTTGAAGAAAGAGAAGAAGTTTACCTGGACCCCAGCTTGTGAAGAAAGTTTCCAAGAGCTGAAGAAGCGTTTGACTTCAGCCCCAGTGCTGATTTTACCAGATATTCGCAAGGATTTTGATATCTATTGTGATGCTTCGTCAAGGATTAGGATGTGTCCCGATGCAAGAAGGAAGAGTTGTTGCTTATCGTCAAGGCGCTTAAGACCGCATGAAGAGAATTACCCTACCCATGATCCGAATTAGGCTGCGAGAGTGCATGCCTTGAAGATTTGGCGTCATTACCTCATCGATGTCGCTGCGAGATTTATCTGGATCATAAAAGTTTGAAATATATTTTCACCCGATCGAGATCTGAATATGAGATGAGAAGATGGCTAGAATTGATAAAGGATTATAATCTTGGAATCCATTACCATCTGGTAAAGCCAATGTAGTTCTGAGATGCCTTGAGTCGCAAGAGCCACTACAATGCGATGGAAGTAAAAGAGGTTTGTTCAGAACTTCAAGAGGAATTTCAGAAGCTGAAACTAGAAGTAGTATCTGAAGGGTTCGTGGCTAGTTTGGAAGCGCAGTCTACCTTGGAGAAGCAGATTCGTGAGGCTCAGCCAAAAGATTCAGAGTTTTCAGGCATCAAGAAGAAGATGGCAGAAGGAAAGTTCAAAGACTTCACCGTAGATAATCAGGACATACTGTGGATCAATGGACGTATTTGCGTGCCAGATGCTGATGGATTGAGGCAGCTAATTTTAAAGGAGGCCCATGACTCAAAGTATTCGATTCACCCTGGTAGTACTAAGATGTATCAGGATGTTAAGAATAAATTTTGGTGGCCGAATCTAAAACGAGACATTGCAGAGTTCGTTGCCTTGTGCGACGTGTGTCAGAAAGTCAAAGCAGAACATCAAAGACCAGTAGGTCTGTTGCAACCGTTGAAGATTCCAGAGTGGAAGTGGGAAGAAATCGGAATGGATTTCATTACCGGATTACCCAAGACTCAATCGGGTTATGATTCGATCTGGGTAATAGTGGACCATCTGACTAAAGTTGCCCATTTCTTGCTAGTCAAAACCACGTACTCAGTAGATCGTCTGGCAGAGCTGTATATGTCAAGGATTGTCAGTTTGCATGGTGTGCCCAGGAAGATAGTGTCAGATCGAGGATCTCAGTTCACCTCCCATTTTTGGTAGAGTTTGCATGAAGCCTTAGGGACTCATCTGAATTTCAGTACTGCATATCACCCCCAGACAGATGGGCAGACCGAAAGGGTCAATCAGATATTGGAGGACATGTTGAGAGCCTGTGCTCTAGCTAATGCTCCCCGTTGGGATAAGAGTTTGCCATACGCAGAATTCTCGTACAACAATAGTTATTAAGTCAGTCTGCAAATGTCGCCGTTTGAAGCTTTGTATGGTCGTGCCTGTAGAACCCCGTTGAATTGGTCAGAAACTACTGAACGTACAGTCTTTGGTCCAGATATCATTCAAGAAGTAGAAGAGCAAATGTCCATGATCAGAGAAAGATTAAAGATAGCTCAGTCAAGGCAAAAGAGTTACGCTGATAATCGCCGTCGTGATATCAGTTTCAAGCCAGAGGATTTTGTTTACCTTCGAGTTACGCCCCTCAGAGGTGTGAAAAGGTTTCATGCCAAAGGAAAGCTTGCCCCTCGATATATTGGTCCATTCAAGATTTTAAATCGTCATGGAGAAGTGGCCTATCAATTGGAACTGCCACAGTCGCTAGCAGGAGTACACGATGTCTTTCACGTCTCTCAGTTGAAGAAGTGTCTTCGTGTGCCAGAAGAACAAGCCCCGTTGGAGTCAATTGAACTGAAAGAAGACCTCACCTATAAGGAACAACCGGTCAAAATTCTGGATGTCGCAGAACGCCGAACCAGAAGCAAGACAGTTCGATTTTGCAAAGTGCAGTGGAGCAACCACTCAGAAGGTGAAGCCACGTGGGAGCGTGAAGAAGAGTTGAGAGAAGAGTTCCCCAGCCTTTTCTCCTGCTAGCCTGAATCTCGGGTCGAGATTCCTTTAAAGGGGGGAGGTTTGTAACATCCCAATTTTCTGAGCTTTAAAAATCCTTGGAATAGTTGGTAGAGAGAAAATTCACCATTTGGGTTTATTTGAATTAATTCAAAAGCTTAATATTGGGCTTTGAGTAACAAAACAATTTAATATGACTAAAGTCAATATGAACAATGATCAAAACTATTTTATTTGGATTCTATGTGCTTGATATATTTTCTAGAATTTTTCCAAGTTCATTTGCTAATTTCTATTGCTTATTTGAGTTCTCAGTAATTTCTAAAATAGAAAGGGTATTTTAATTCTCAAAACAGTCCTTGGGCCTAAACCCATTCCTTCTCCCGTCCGGCCAAAGATTTGTGCAGCCAGAGAGCCGCAGCGTCATCCAGCTCACTTTGACAGTGGCCCCACCGATCTCTCTCTCTCTCTCTCTCTCCACGCGCTCTACTCAACCTCCACCGTTCGATCAAGTTTGGACGGTCCGATGGCGTCGTGCCATGCGGCCGGTCCGAACGTCACCTTGTTTTTGAGCCGTCTGATCAGGGTTGGACGGCCAGATCTTCGCCCCCGCCGCGCGCGCCTCACCCGCGCCTTTTTCCACTCAAGGCTTCGCCGAGCCTCACCACGCCAAATGGGCCCCACCCCTGCTCGTTCTTCGTCTCCAAACGTCGCGGAGTTTGTTGAGCCGCCAGGCTGCTTCGGGCGTCCATGCCCTAAACGCTCCCGAGCCGCCTATATAAAGGAGAGAAGCCCTCGCCTCCGCTCCTTTCCGCCACCTCCTCGTCAGCACCTAACCCTAGCCGCCGCAGGAGCCGTAGATCCAATCCCCGCCGCCGCCTACTCCGACGAGCAATTCCGTCGAGCCCGAAGCCGACGGAGCCTCAACGCCTACACCATTGAAATCGCGCGAACGAGAGGAACCTCGGAGTCACCTTCGTTTCGTCGGAGGAGCCCTCTATCGCCGTCGCCGTCGAGCCCGAAGCCTCCCCGCCGCTTCGACCTCTCCACCAGTCGCCACAGTTGTCCTCAAGCACCTGTGAGCTCACCCCCATGATCCCCTTCGCACCCTCTACCTCCCAGTACCACCCACTGCCGGCGACTTCATTGCTGTTCGCCGAACCCTTGGTTCTGT
This sequence comes from Phyllostachys edulis, assembly GCA_036346405.1. Lineage (NCBI taxonomy): Eukaryota > Viridiplantae > Streptophyta > Magnoliopsida > Poales > Poaceae > Phyllostachys > Phyllostachys edulis. The sequence continues at coordinate 53,741,582 of CM070548.1, read as the reverse complement.
CGCCACCGCCGCCGCCGCTCGTCGCCACCTCCACTCAACACTCCGTAGCCGTGGCGCGTGCGTGTCAGCCACGTAGGCGCCGCGTCAGCGCCACGTGCGCACGCCCGCCACGCCAGCCCAACCCAGATCCAATCGGCTCGGTGGACTTGGTCCACCGTGAGCCAAGCCACTGCCTTGTGGGTCCCCTTTGTCAGATCTACCGTTCTGTGAACCCGTGAGCCATGTCACTGACATGTGGGTCCCACATGTCAGCCACCGCACCATTTTCTCCAGATTTATTTTAATTCAAAAATTCCCAAGGCTGACGTCATGCTGATGTCATGCTTGCGCAATATTTCAATTTTTCTATTAAGAAATAATTCGGAAATTCAGTAAATCCAATTTCTAGGGTTTTCTTTAGATCCAAACTTCCAAACCCCATAACTTTTGCATCCTAACTCCAAATCAGTCCATTCAAATTTCTAAATTCCTATAAATTCAAGATATATTTAATGGAGTTTATTTATTTATTTTTTTGGGGTTGTTTTGCCTCTGTTATTTAGTTTTTTTGTTTGTTTGCTTCGTTTGCGAGTAGAATTCGACACTTCGGGAAGATTTGAAGAAGAAGGAACACATCAAGACCAAGATCAATTCCTAGACCTGTTCCAAGGCAAGTCATGCTTTGACCATGATTGAATCCCAGTTTTCTAAATATTATTTTAATTCAAAGTATTGCATTTTATTTCAAGTAATTATTTAAATGCCTTTGGGTTTAGCTATTAAATCCAATCTGTTATGCCTTCCTTGTATAATTGTTATGCCTTGATCCTTTGTCACCCTAGTTGATATTTAGTTGGTAAATATTATAGCACCAACGTGGGTTGGTTAGTGCGATTAGATTGCTTAGCCATGCAACGAATCACCTATTTATGTAAAGTGCAATTATTAACTTGACTAAGTGACTATGTAACTTTGTAATAATCTGTGTGTACTATGTGTCTTTGTGGCATGTGTTGCACCTAAATCAACTAGGTGGGAAAAAGGTTTAGACTAAGATAAGTGGAGGGAACTGTGTGACATGGTGGCTATGTGATATGGGCTTGTCAATCTGTGTGTCATATAAATCTGTGTGCCTTAGTTAGAACAATGGAAGTCTTGCCTCGGTCATTTAAAGACTAAACTTTGTGCGCCATTGAACTGAGCCCTCCTTTACGACCACATACATGTTATGGGACGGGCCTAGCATAGTAAGATACGAATTCTTAGCATTGGTTGCTCAGGCGGTAGGTTAGGCTATGTGAATAGGGTGGAGGTGTGTGCTACCATGTAGTCGCATCACGGGATGGTTCGTCGCTTCCCTATCCAACGGTGTGTGTTGTACCATACACTGTGTATGGTTTGGTATAACATAAGCACATCGGGAGCATCTATGTTAAGATGAAGTTTCTGAAATGCTTTGTTACGATTAGTGCTTGCAACACTGGTTGTATCTTGTGGGTAAAGTGTACAAACTCTACAGAGTGTAAACAATCTATTCGAATAGTCTGCGTCATGGTCATGGACAATGCTCGGGATTTCACACGGTAGATCTAAAAAAAGCGTGTGGGAAGAGAGCGTGTGATCTAAATCATATGGCTATGTGAATAATCTGTTTAGAAGTGTGTGTGTCTTTGTGAAATCAAATTGTTAAATTATTATTGTCTATTTGTTTTACTCGCTTTCAATCTATTATTTGTATTCAATCGCAAATGTTGCATTTACGCAAAAGAACCACAAAATACCATTCCTTGTAATAAGCCCGCATGTATAATCGCATTTACGTGGTGTGACTTGCGAGTGCGGTGTGTACTCACGCTTGCTTTAAAATAAATCAAGCGAAGAGGATGAGTCTTCACCAAGATTCGAGGAGGAGTTTATCGGCGCTGATCATGAGGTCTTGATCGATCGGTTGCTGTGGTGAATCGAAGGGATGCTTGCCGCCGTTGTGTTTCATTGCTTTATTTACGTGTTAGCCTGCGTGGTGAATAATTGTAAACTTCGACCATAAGGTCAAAACCATTATTTATTAATCAAACTATTCGTTTATGTTACTATTCGCTTGTGTGAATTGATATTCATCTTTGTTGACACTGTGTGCACTAGCATGATCCTGGGCTAGTGCATTAAACACAGAGGGTCCAGAATTGTAATTTTGGGTCCCGACAGAGGCACACCAAAGAGATGAACTAGTCTTTCAGGGGAGGAGAGCGAGGCAGATCTCATGACGCGGACTGCAGTGGATTATAAAGGCTAGGGTGGCGGAGATGGCCACGACACCGTGCGGGAGGAGACCAGGAAGAAGATGGTGACACCGGCTGACAAGCGGGGTCCACCGATCAGCGACAGCGAGGGCGAAAGCGAACCGGGCTGCAGGAATGGGCCACGAGGTGGAGCTAGGCTGGCGCGGAGCGGGGCACAAGCGGGGAGAAAATGGGGCAGGTCGGCGAGGATGGGGAAAAGGAAATGGGCCTAACCCAAATCAACCCGAGGAGAAATTAGGGAAAACAAAAGATTTCCAAATTCTAGAAATGGGATTAAATCAAATCGAGCTCAAAGAAATACCAAATAAATCCCAAAAATTCTAAGAAAAGTCCTAGTTCCAGACTATTGGTTATAACTTTAACCACCTGAAGAGAGTTGCAAAATATTAAGACACTGAAAGGTTTCAATAAATCAAATCCGAAAGGCATACAACTTTGCAACTAATATTACCCCCATATTCTCTATAAGGATAATATACTTATGTTGCACAATCAAATTGTGGTATTTTATAAGTTAATTATGTTACACCCCCCCCCAAATAGTTTTTATCCTAAAATTTCCAGATGAGTAATTTGTCTGTAAGACTTTGTATTATGATAATCCAATTGATTTGATTACAATATCCTTGCCTATATTCAGTTTCGAGAAATGTATGAAAGACATTAGAGCGAGAAGACTTCAGTGGATACTTGTACTTATATGTAGGGTATGTTTGGTTTATGCCCAAATCAACCCTACCAAAAAAATTGGCTATGTTTTTGGCTGCCTACAATTTGGCCAAGGATTGACAAGAAATGCACGGGACATGACCATATAGCTATAGTCTTGCTAAAATTTTGGTAACCATACAAACAAGGGCCAAATTGTTGGGGCTAGCCAAATTTTGGCAAGGCCGGTTTGGACACAAACCAAACACACTGGTATTTCTCTTCACCTACCTCTTTTGTATATAACCTGACTGCTTGATCCCTGGGGTCAATTCCCAGGTCTTGTATTAAACGCTTTTGAGCAATCAATTAACTCCCCCTCCGTGGATTCTTAAAAAAAAAACCGATGTGCATAGAGTACTGTATTTTGCTCAAAGTCACGAAATTGTTTTCTAAATTTAATTTAACCTCGCAAAGGGCATTGAATTTGTTTCAAGGATGGTCCCGTGAAGAACATCAAGTACGTAACCCTTGCAGAAATTGTAAGACAGGAGGAGGTTGCACTGACAGTAGTAACTTGTATACTCTTTGATGGATAGTTGCAAATATGAAGCAGGATTTAATCGTATCTATAAAATCTATAGTTTTTGCCTACAAGTTTTACAACAAAGACATGTTCCGAAGCAATTAGTAGTTTTTTTTTTAAAAAAAATTTCTCTAATTTATATTAATAACTTAACGAGTAATTTACATAAGTAAGTACCCAACTTTTACATCAAAGATGATAGATGAACAAGATGTCACGATCAAGTCCTTGGTCGATGAACATGCTGAACTTCTTTATCTTCTTTGTCATCGATTTTGTATCTTTCAACGATGTCTTGATTGCTGACAAACACGGCATTAGGAAATAGATTGCCGATGATCTTTATTGATGTGTGTGGTCTACGTCTTGGTAACAGTGTTATTCGTCGGAACAAAATCAAAGGTGATTTATTTGCACTTTTCTCTATCCCGTGTCGATTTCTGACTCGTAGACATTTCCATCGTCGTCCAAGTGAGTCGGTTCGATTAAACTCATGGTGGATAAATAAAATCCAGCTAATAACTCGCCGGAGAAGAACAAAGCAATTAGTAGTTTAGTAGTACTAGGGCTGCTTTGAGTTGTGGGCTCTGTTGGCCATAAGGTGGGTTGGGCTGCACAGAGGCGAATACTTCTCACTTTCTCAGACGAGCTGTCGAGTCCGTCGACGAATCACCATAGGAAAGGCCGAAAGGGGAAGAGCGAGCGAGCGGCGCCGGCCAGAGAGGCACAGGAAATTCAGATGGAGAGCGGCGAGCAAGAGGGGGAGTCGTCTGCCAGGCGCCGTGAGCGCCTCCTTGCCCTCCGCTCCGCTGCCGCCGCCTCCTCGCCGTCTGCTGCGCCGCCTCCCCCGCCGGCGTGCTATCTCCCGGGGCCCGACCTGATGGACCCCGCCACCCCCCGCCCACTCCCGCGGTTCGACTACTACACCAACCCCGCCGCCGCCTTCTCATCCTCCGCCTCCCACAACCGCAGGAGCGCCTACTCCACCCCCTCTCCCGCTCCAGCCCCGCCTTACGGTCGGTACCCTACCCTACTAGGCTGCTACCTCTGTTCTCCTCTCCCTGATTATGTAGTACTATAAGCTAGATTAGGGTAATCACATACTGTGCTTTACTTCTTAGGGTTTCACTTCCAGGGTAAGTATGGCAGTATCTATTTTTTATTCGATGAGGCGTCATTCAATTCCATCCCAATTGAAATCTACAAGTTGATTTTCCTTATGCTAAGCAGAACAGTTTTATCTCAGCACACGACGTCTAATTTTGTAAGACATCAAAAAATAGGCATTAGGGATGGTTGGTGCATTTAAGTTGTTTAGTTCCATATAATTTATATAGTTGTATCAGATTTTGTGGGCCTGTGTCGTGTGTCTTTCATCTGGCCGTTATATGCACACATTTTTCTTGACTCGTCCTACATTCAGATGATAGATGGAGCAACTCGACAAGTTGTTACAGTTGAATGAAACATCCCTTGTTTGAGTCATCATAGGGTCTTCCATGTCTGCTGCACCTTAAACCTGATATTCTAAGATTCTAGTTTAGTTGCCTGTGTAAGATTCAAGTCTTTAGTATTTACATATGATTCTTATAATTTATAACACTTCGTTTTATCTAAGAATAAACTTCATTTTCCTGAAATTCGGCTAACCGGGAACAGAAGGATGACACAAAGAATTGAATTGCAATTAACAAAGCAGCCTTTTAGTAGTACCCCCTCAAGTCACAAAAGAATATTGTTTTGGGGTATGTGCAGTCAAACTTTCTAAGCTTTGGCTATCGATATCTTTTTCAATATTTAGATTCGACACATGAAAATGATATCTATAGACTATAGATTTGTCTTGAAAAGAACTTTCATAAAAGTATAATTTTGTTAGGTTTTATAATCTCTTACAATAGAAATTAGTGGCCAAAGTTGCATTTTGGGGGACGTATCGATGTCCGAAACGACATTCTTTTGTGACCAGATGGAGTACCATACATGCTAACTTCTAACTGTATGATGAAAATATTGGTTGACTGAAGAATCTTGGGTGATTATTTTAGGTTAAAAGACTAGTTTCGAACCATTTTAACCCGCCTACAAATTTTAAACTGTGCTTACAATAAAGCCGCTTACTGTTTTGGTTTTTTGCCTTTTGGGCATCCTGTAACATGTGAGGATTACCATCACTTATTGGTTCTCATGCTTGTAACAGAACATAATTGTTTCATCCTTTTGTTTACTGTATGGGTTGGTCTTAGGCTCTTAGCTAAATGACTCTCCAGTTCTTTCTAGGAGGACAGGATTGTCAGGATCGTGAGTAAAAAAACATGTTAGATTGAGAACTGCCTTTAATTGAGGTTTGCAATTTTCATGCAGGATGACATTAATAACTAATACTCCCTCTAATCACAAAAGGAAGTCGTTTTGTGTTATATGCAGTCAAACATTATAAACTTTGGCTATCAATATCTTTCTGAATATTTAGATTGGACACATAAAAATGGCATGGGTAGATTTGTCTCGAAAAGTACTATCATAATAATATAATCTTATTAGGTTTTGCAAATACATGAGTGATCAAAGTTGTATTTTGGGGACCGTGTCGATGTCCAAAATGTCTTTTTTTGTGATTGGAGGGAGTACAAAATTTCATCCTGATTATTGTTCTAACTTCTAACTTTGCTTGTTTAGCTGGATCAGGGAACTATGGTAGCAGTTATCCTCCACACCAGCACCATATGGCCCCATCACCAATTCACTCCCCGTCACCGATAGCACCCGATGCACCAGGGAGCAGTCCATGGCGAAGTTCTATGCAGTTCCAGACTCCAATGTCAGGATACAGAGGAACTCCTCCTGGTGCTCGACCTCCCTGGAACCTACATTCTGCTTCTCCAGCTCAAGGTTCTTATCCACATTCACCTGACTTTGGATTCAGAAACCCTAATCTTGGCGGAAGGGGCAGCCCGATGAATTATGGACCAAGAGGTAGCCCATACTCATCTTCCGGACGAGGCAGGGGCGAGAACTACTATAGCAGCCCAGGTTCAAGGGGAAGAGGGGGAAGGGGTGGCTTCGGCTTTCAGAACCGTTCTGGATGGCAAGACCGGAGGAGCTACTACAGGAAGTGCATGGTTGATGATCCTTGGTGGGACTTGCAACCTATTGTTGGGAACATACTGATACTCAGGGATGGCTCCAAGTCTTGGCTTTGAGAATCACTGCATGCAAAGAAGGATACATCTGGTCAAGGCCAAATTAGGTCGATCTCAGGATTGAGCCTGGCATAATACCTTAACTTTTCAATGAGGCTTCTAATAAGACATAAGCTTCTGTGTCGTTTTTTTTTAGAAAAGAACTTCTGTATCATTAGGATTGTTTATTTCTCCCTTCTGTTTCACTGCTTCCATTGGTCTATATAGCTGGATATGAGCATGTCCGCGTGTAATATTTGTTAGTACTGTTAATTTTTTGTCATAGTCATAGTGATGCAATTCACTAATACACGGAGGAAATGATTTAGGGGTGGATCCATGTCTTGTCGGTGTTGATACATACCTTCTGAGCTTTGGTGCATTGTTGTCGTTCCGAGATTTGGAGTACTTTCCAAATCACCAAAACCAACATTCGATATTGTGGAGCCAGCTGTTGAATTACACATCAGGAACAATTTGCACGCATGCCTTAATAAGAACTCAAAACTTCATGTATGTAGTAGGAAATAGACGGCTGTTTGAGAGAAGAAACAAAACAAAGGTTAGGTAGCCTGTCTGGGATTTTCTTGGTGCATGAAGTCACTCACTCGTGTCTTTCTTGTCTTTGTCACAACGAAGTCAGCAGCTCGAAATGTTGTTGTGGCAAGGTTTTGCGAAGGGGTCGATCTTTGTCTGCTGTCAACTCAAACCGAAAAAGCGTTGAAGTTTTTTTTGTTTTTGGTCGAAGCAAATTTAAAGCTCCTTTTCCCCCCCTCATCTTCATCTTAGTTCGTCCCATTCTGATTTTTGTGGGAAAATTGCTCGAAGATTCTGATTGTTCTGTGGAAGATTGCTCGAAGCAGGGTTTCAGTTCCCGGCAACCAGGCCAAAAGTGGAACCACGGTTTCGTGGTAACCGGGTGAAGACCAGGGTTTTGATTACCGGTTTTAATTTTTTTACTAGGGTCACCGGTAGAACCAAAAATGACAGAAAATCGGAAAATTTCAGCTAAATTCATCCGAAATTTTCAAATCAAAATTTGAATTTTCCGAAGTTAAAATGAAAAAGATAAAATTCAAGCAAATCCGATTTTTTGGAGCTGATTTGTACTTTTAGCTGGGTACCCGGTTCTCGATTTTTTCGGGCTGATTTGGACTTTTAGCAGGGTACCGGATAGAACCAAAATTGCTGAAAATCGGTTGAAAATCGGCCGGTAATCAAAACCCTGGTGAAGACTAGCCGGTTTTCGGCTGGTTTAGTGTTTGCAAAATTTTGAATTTCATCATTTTCAGGATTCAAAGTATAGAACATGTCTTAGAAGCTGCAATGTACCTGTCTAGGTCATTAGGTGGAAGTTGTGCAGAGGGGCTGGGGGCCGAACCTCGGCCTCTTCATTGCATTTCGCTAGGGGTAAATTTGTTCACGTAAGAAAGCGGCAATCTTCATCCATGCTTTCCTTCCAACATCCCCCAAACATTTCATAGTTGATCCAGTATTTATTTCACAGTGGTAAAAAGCCAATTAGCCAAACAACAGAGTTGGTTCAGACTCTCCATGGCAACCATTGTCCACCTAGGTAAGACATAGCATTATAGCAATGACTTTTACAATACGAGTTGGCTTAATGGTTAAAAAAGAGAAGAGGGAATTAGGGAATACACCTAACTGCATGTCTCCGACCTCTGATTTCTCCACCACACAGGCCGAGAGCATGAGGTCTTAATTAAGTAGCAGCTTGGTACAGCAACACCATTGGACCGTAAGAGCAAGCCGAAGTTCACCTCTGTGGAGCCAGCTGTTAAATTACACATCAGGAACAATTTGCACGCATGCCTTAATAAGAACTCAAAACTTCATGTATGTAGTAGGAAATAGACGGCTGTTTGAGAGAAGAAACAAAACAAAAGTTAGGTAGCCTGTCTGGGATTTTCTTGGTGCATGAAGTCACTCACTCGTGTCTTTCTTGTCTTCGTCACAACGAAGCCAGCAGCACGAAATGTTGTTGTGGCAAGGTTTTGCGAAGGGGTCGATCTTTGTCTGCTGTCAACTGAAACCGAAAAAGCGTTGAAGTTTGTTTTTGTTTTTGGTCGAAGCAAATTTAAAGCTCCTTTTCCCCCCTCATCTTCATCTTAGTTCGTCCCATTCTGATTTTTGTGGGAAAATTGCTCGAAGATTCTGATTGTTCTGTGGAAGATTGCTCGAAGCAGGGTTTCAGTTCCCGGCAACCAGGCCAAAAGTGGAACCACGGTTTCGTGGTAACCGGGTGAAGATCAGGGTTTTGATTACCGGTTTTAATTTTTTACTAGGTCACCGGTAGAACCGAAAATGACAGAAAATTGAAAAATTTCAGCTAAATTCGTCCAAAATTTTCAAATCAAAATTTGAATTTTCCGAAGTTAAAATGAAAAAGATAAAATTCAAGCAAATCCGATTTTTTGGGGCTGATTTGTACTTTTAGCGGGGTACCCGGTTCTCGATTTTTTCGGGCTGATTTGGACTTTTAGCAGGGTACCGGATAGAACCAAAATTGCTGAAAATCAGCTGGTAATCAAAACCCTGGTGAAGACTAGCCGGTTTTCGGCTGGTTTAGTGTTTGCAAAATTTTGAATTTCATCATTTTCAGGATTCAAAGTATAGAACATGTCTTAGAAGCTGCAATGTACCTGTCTAGGTCATTAGGTGGAAATTGTGCAGAGGGGCTGGGGGCTGAACCTCGGCCTCTTCATTGCATTTCATTAGGGGCAAATTTGTTCACGTAAGAAAGCGGCAATCTTCATCCATGCTTTCCTTCCAACATCCCCCAAACATTTCATAGTTGATCCAGTATTTATTTCACAGTGGTAAAAAGCCAATTAGCCAAACAACAGAGTTGGTTCAGACTCTCCATGGCAACCAATGTCCACCTAGGTAAGACATAGCATTATAGCAATGACTTTTACAATACGAGTTGGCTTAATGGTTAAAAAAGAGAAGAGGGAATTAGGGAATACACCTAACTGCATGTCTCCGACCTCTGATTTCTCCACCACACAGGCCGAGAGCATGAGGTCTTAATTAAGTAGCAGCTTGGTACAGCAACACCATTGGACCGTAAGAGCAAGCCGAAGTTCACCTCTGTGGAGCTCTCATCCCCATCTAACCCATAATAACAAAAACTTAAAAGAGCTTAAAAATCTGAGGTAGAACTTAACATACGAGGGAAACACAAACCAGCAAAAAATTTACCTGAGGGAAGGAGGGAAGGATAGAGAGCTGCTGTGTTGATGAAATCAAGGTTGGCCAAGGCATGATTACGCGGTGTTGAGAGCAGGGGATGCAAGCGGTTCAGTTGAGAACAGGAGGACGGTGGGGTGGCACAGGGTCCATCAGGTATGTCAGCTGGGTGTGTGGCAAGGCCTTTGCCATGCCAGAGTAGCAACAAAAAAAATAATAGTGAAGCAGTACTGACGAGTTGAACTGATAATCTATGCTAACAATTAAGTGCTACAGGTACTGATTACTTGAACATTAGATATATATCCACATATTTGAACATTTGCTGGCAATCATCATGACTTTCTATTATCATAGTAAGGCCAGCTTAGAGAATCAGAACTACTGAAAGAAAAACCCTGAACAGGTACCTAATTAAATTATCATGAAGCAGCGTAATAAACTGAATGAATGCAAATTGCTGAAAATATCTTTGACTATGCCATAGCTTCAGGAAGCACTAAGCACTAACCATTATGATAATGATTAGTCTGTACAGCTAACAAGGGAACCTGATTTGTCCTGCCATGTTATATATTATTTTGGCATTTACAGTGTCTCTATCTAATGGTTCCAAGTGTATAAATGTTAATTCTAATGAAGTTCTATCCAATTTGACAGTTAATAGCACCCACAAAATTATAATAAAAAGCATGAATTGGCAGCTTCTACAATTGTCTTGGTGATCTTGCTGTCATCCTAAAGTTGACCAGTGAAACAATCAGTAATGAAAACAGTGATGGTTTAGAGGTATTTTAATGGATCGCATCCAAGATTGCTACCATAAGAGCAAAACAAGGATTAACTAGGATATCTTGAACAATTGCTGGCAATTGCAAAAATAACGACAAATATGAGAAAACACTAAAAAACAATTAATATGTGTCCAGAATACAAAGATGACTTCTTAAGAACCTCAGCTGTTAAACATCAAATCTTAAGAGCCATATTAATAATTAAGAACAAATTCTTAAAGATCAGAGAAGGCATTAACAATTCAATGACCAAATTGCTCAGCTCGTCCCTCCCTTATATCCGCAGTACAAACTATTACATTCATCTCCAACAACCATGGCTAGCCAGCCGTACTGCTGCCACCACAGCATTTTGTTAATAGCCTTCACTGATCATTAAGACTCCAAAACATAGTCCTGAGTCCTGACTCCTGATAGCAAAATAAAGGTAGTCCAAAGACTCCAAACCGGTAATCAAATTAAATATAATAGGATACTTGTATCCATCATATGACAAGAGACAACAGTGCACCAACATAATAAGAATAGCTTGATTTTTCATTTGCTTTGCATGCTTGTTATGTAAATGACGAAGCTAAACAGAACAAAGAAATACTTCTTTCATGCACATGGCTTTCATGTTTTCACCCTGGATTTGTCAAATTAAAAATCTCCATCCATACTAACTGAAGAATGATTAAAAAGAGACAGAGAGAGAAGCTTCGAACAAGGAAAATGAGGTTCTGCTTACATATTTTTGTAAGAGCAATGACTGATTATATAAGGACAATACTTCGTGTAAGCACTGAGTAACCTTAAGTTCAGCAATTGTTAGGAGAAAACACTTGAAACTCAGAAAACACTTGAAACTTATTGATATGTAGGACAAAAAACTTCCATGATATCTTATGACGCATGTGCCTACAAAAACAACATAGACTACAAAGCTCGAAGGCTGGAAGCTAATTAGGATTACCATACCAAGCACAACAAACAAGCAAACTAGCAAACCACATGGTTCATGGTTGACACCCTAGTAATTATTAGAACAACACATGCGGACATCATACTGTTCATCATATCACTCTTGTAGGTCATGCAGGTCAAACAAAGGCAGGGGTAGAGCCAGCCAAAATTTAGATTAATACACAGTCCTGCCATCACCATCCAGGATCATGTCCTTGAAAGCACCACCACTTGGAATCATAGGCAGCACATGCTCCTGGTGCGGAACTATGATATCCAACAAGTATGGCCCTGGGGTCTCAAGCATCTTCTTGATGGCTTCACGGACTTCACTCTTCTTTGTCACACGGACTGCTGGAATATTGAACCCTTTAGCAATCGTCACAAAATCCGGATATATCTCACTCTCATTTTCTGGGTTGCCCAAGTAGGTGTGCGCCCGATTGGCCTTGTAAAACCTGTCCTCCCACTGCACCACCATTCCCAGATGTTGGTTGTTCAACACCATCACCTTCACTGGGAGGTTCTCAATGCGGATCATCGCCAACTCCTGAATGTTCATGAGAAAGCTACCATCCCCATCAATGTCAACAACTGTGACACCTGGGTTGGCCACAGCAGCGCCAGCCGCAGCCGGCAACCCAAATCCCATTGCCCCCAGACCAGCCGAAGATAGCCACTGCCGTGGCCGCTTGTAAGTGTAATACTGCGCCGCCCACATCTGGTGCTGCCCAACACCAGTGGCAATGATCGCCTCCCCTTTCGCCAGCTCATCCAACACCTGAATAGCATATTGCGGTGGGGTCTCCTCACCGAAAGTCTTATAGCCCAGGGGAAATTCCCTCTTCTGCTGCTCCAACTCATTGTGCCACACACCAAAATCAAAACTCTTCTGTGATGTACTCCCTTCTAGCAGAGCATTCAAGCCCTGCAAAGCGAGCTTAACATCTGCACAAATGGAGACATGTGGCTGCTTGTTCTTGCCAATCTCAGCTGGATCAATGTCAATGTGCACAATCTTCGCCCTGCTTGCAAAAGTCTCGATTTTTCCTGTCACACGATCATCAAACCGTACACCAAATGCAAGCAACAGGTCGGCCTTATCTACTGCATAATTAGCATACACCGTGCCATGCATCCCAAGCATGCGCAGAGACAGCGGGTCATCACTGGGGAAGTTGCCGAGGCCCATCAGAGTAGTTGTGACTGGGATCCCAGTCAGCTCAACAAAGCGGCGCAACTCATCACCTGATGCAGAGCAGCCACCACCAACATAGAGAATTGGACGCCGTGCCTCCCCAACCAGACGCAGCACCTGCTCAAGCAATTCGGTCGCAGGTGGCTTGGGCAAGCGCGCAATGTACCCCGGCAAACTCATCGGCGTGTCCCAAACCGGCACAGCCATCTGCTGCTGGATGTCCTTGGGGATGTCGACCAGCACCGGCCCTGGCCGGCCTGAAGACGCGAGGAAGAAGGCTTCCTGCACGACGCGGGGGATATCATCCACGTCAAGGACGAGGTAGTTGTGCTTGGTGATGGAGCGGGTGACCTCTACTATGGGCGTCTCTTGGAAGGCGTCGGTGCCGATCATGCGGCGGGGGACCTGCCCCGTGATGGCGACCATCGGGACGGAGTCGAGAAGCGCGTCGGCGAGCGCGGAGACGAGGTTGGTGGCACCGGGACCGGAGGTGGCGACGCAGACCCCGACGCGCCCGGACGCGCGCGCGTAGCCGGACGCCGCGAACGACTCCCCCTGCTCGTGGCGGAAGAGGTGGTTCGTGATGACGGGCGAGCGGGTGAGCGCCTGGTGGATCTCCATGGACGCGCCGCCGGGGTAGGCGAAGACGTCGCTGACACCGCAGCGCTCGAGGGCCTCGACAAGGATGTCGGCCCCCTTTCGGGGCTCGGAGGGGCCCCACGGCCGGAGCGGGCTCGCGGGAGGGGCGGGCGAGGGCGCGGCGGGTGACACCGCGGAGCACCTAATGGGCGCGCCCACCGCCATGCGCCGAGCGGAAGGGAGGCTGCGCGGGAGAATGGGGTGGTGGCTTGGCTTGGGCACGGAGGTTGTGGCGCCCGACAGGGCGGCGATCGTGGTCATGTTGGCGGCTGTGGCGGCGGCGACGAAGGGAGCGGAGGAGGGTTTGGGCGAGAGAGAGGGGTGGAACCGTGGAAGTGTAGGGGCGTCAGGCGTGGGTGTTTTGTCTCGTGTGCTGACGCAGCGTGGGAGATGTGTGGTTCGGTCCGTTCGGATGGGATCGGGAGGGATCAGGGATGCGACTGGGACTTGGGAGTGTGGAGCGGTGGCCCTGTTCTGCTGATACTGATTTGTGGGGTCCACCATATAACGGGTCAGATGGACTCACGTAGACATGAGATCCGAACACCCGATAAATAAAATTGATCAGAAGCCCAAACCCAACCGAGCCGTCGTCTACCGCAGTCGCATTCGAACGCAGGCCGAGAGACCTCGCATCGCACCCGCACACACAACACAGACACAGCGTGCGAGATGAGCAGCGGCGGCGGCAGCGAGAAGTCCGGCTCGGGCGGCGGCGGTGGGCCGGTGAAGACGCCATCGGACTTCCTCAAGTCCATCCGGGGCCGCCCCGTCGTCGTCAAGCTCAACTCCGGCGTCGACTACCGAGGTCACACCCAATCCCCCGCTCTATTTCCTCCCCCCCTTTACGAGAATCTAGTGGGGTTTTTTTTTGTTTAGTGGGGGGAGGGAAAGCTCTGTGCTTTGCAGGACTTGGTTGTCAAGAAACACGAGAGATTTTTATTTAGGGTTGCTTAAGGTCCTGCAAGTACTTATTGCAGCAAGAATGCCGGAAGACCACATGACCATGTTTTTTTTCTATGAGATTTTTGTTTAATTTTAGGTGATTTTGACATGTCTACTGGTATATGGTTATACCCTAGGAGGCACCTCTTTAAGTTTTAACTGCAGGTTTGGCTTTGGAAGAGGTCAGCTGCAGAATTCATGGGAACAATATTTGGGGTAGTTATCATGCTTGTGCGTGTGTCTCGTGTAGTGTTGTGCGAGCATGGAGGGATTTTATGTTTTACTAGTTGAAGGTCCTAATGATGTTGCGAAATACCGAACAAGATTATTCCAATCCAACCAAAGAAAACTCAAAGTGCTGCATGTTGATTTCGTACAAAATTGTGTGATAGTCTACCGAGGGTTATGGGTAGGAAGTGGTTAAATGCTTTTGGATAGGATTATAGGAAGGTAGTTAGGCGCTCTTGGGATAGAGAGATAGAGATGTCCTTCTTTGGATTTGGCGGTAAGGGGGTGGATATTCAGAGGGGCATGTCACCCTTTTCACAATTCAGTGAGCATGAGCCTGGGAGAATTATAATGTGATATGTATGTGTAGTTTGTAAAGTTGGTATGCACATATGATTTCATTGTTTTTAATTTTGAGATGTAGAACCTATGTACCCTAATATGCGCATATGATATTCCTTGGGTTGGGAAGTGTATGCATAGGGTTTCTTTTCAATAATTCTTCCTGCTCGTCATGTAGATCTCTGAATGATACAATTCTATCAGAAACACACCTCATTTTGAATCAAACAGTGGATTATGTTGAATCAATGGCTCCGCCCGCGACGCAGAGCTCCCTGCTTTGTTTTCGATCTAGGTGGAGCCGGCGGCTTTGGCTTCACTCCAGCTCCATCGATCTACGTGGAGCCGGTGGCTTCGGCTTCACTCCGGCTCCACCGATCTACGCGGAGTCGGCGGCTTCGGCTTCACTCTGGCTCCATCGATCTACGCAGCGTCGGCGGCTTCGGTTTCACTCTGGCTCCATCGATCTACGTGGAGCCGGTGGCTTCGGCTCTAGCTTCTCCAGCCTCTCTTCGGCTTTGGCTTCTCTCCGGCTCCCGATCTAGCTAGAGCCACTACCTGGGGCTTCTGCTCCAGAGCACGACGCCTCCCGACTCCAGATCCGGTCAAGTCACCACTGATGGCTACTACCGGCGGCTCCTTCGCCATCCCGCAGTAGTTCTCGTGGCCGCCGGTGCCACACTTTTCGGTGCCACTGGTAGCATACCCGCAAATCGTGTGCCGCCGCCATGTTCTCGCTAAGCGCCGCCATGCGACCTGTCTCGGCCGCCGCCGCCGCTCCTCGCTCTCGGTCGTCGTCGCCATACTGGTCTCGGGCCGCCGCCGCCGTTACCTCGGTTGTCGCCGCCACTGCCTCGGACCGCCATGCTTTGCCTCGCTGCTTTCGTCTAGCTATTGCTTCTCAGCAGTCCTCACCTCCGCCACCTCTCTCGTCCGGTATCTTGTCTCCGTGGATCTTGGACTCTGGTGCTTCTTTTCACATGACACCAGATCTACTCGCCTTAGTTCTGTGAGTTTCACAGCTTTTCCTTCCACTGTTCAGATTGCAGATGGTACCTCTTTTCCTGTTGCAGGATGAGGTATCCTTTCCACTTCTTCCTTTCATGTTCCTACGGTCTCTCATATTTCTCAGCTTACTATGCAGCTTATGTTGGCCAGTCAGATCACCGATCACGACCGTCGTGTTATTCTTGAGTCCGACTCTTGTTGTGTCCAGGACCGCTACACGGGGACTTTGCTTTGTGCTGGCCTTTGGCACCGTGATTCGTAACGTCTTTGAGAGCTCGACTGGCTACTCCTTCCTTCCGCTGTCTCCACCTGCCAGTAAGTCACTACACATGCCTCTGTTTGTGCTGCGTCCTCTACTACTTACTTTGCTCAGTGGCATCATCGTTTGGGTCATCTTTGTGGATCGCGATTGTCGCCTTTAGTAGGTTGTAGTCTTCTTGGTTCTGTTTCTAGTGACACCTCTTTACCTTGTATAGGTTGCAAGCTTGGCAAGCAGCTGCAGCTCCCCTATCCCTCTAGTGATTCTGTCTCAGCTCATCTCTTTGATCTTGTTCACTTCGACGTTTGGCTCCCTTCGTCTCGAAAAGGGGTCACCGATACTATGTGATCTTTATTGATAATTATTCTTGTCATACTTGGATCTACTTCATGTCCTCTCGCAATCAGGTTCTTTGTATTTACTAGAGGTTTGTCACTATGGTTCGCACTCAGTTTAATTCGGTCATTCGTGCTTTTTGTACTGATTCTGCTGGCGAGTACCTATCTGCTGCTTTGCGTCGCTTTCTCGCTGAGCAGGGTACTCTTCCTCAGTACTCTTATCCTGGTGCTCACGCTCAGAACGGTGTCTCTAAGCTTAAGCATCGTCACTTGCTTGAGACAGCTCGCGCTCTCATGCTTGCCTCTTCTGTTCCACCTCACTTCTGGGCTGAGGCTATCTCCACTGCTGCTTTCCTTATCAACATGTAGCCTTCCACTTCTCTTCAGGGTTCTACTCCTGTTGAGCATCTCTACGGTTGGGCTCCCAAGTACAGTCACCTCGTGAGCGCATCAAGCTGACTGCTCAGTCAGTTGAGTGGGTTTTCTTGGCTACAGTCTTGAGCATAAGGGTCATCTCTGTTACGACTCTGTTGCTCGTCAGATGAGGATCTCTCGGGACGTCACCTTTGATGAGTCTTGGACTTACTACCCTCATCCCTCTACTGTCAGCTCGGATTCTCTTGTTGAGTTGATATCCTTTCTGACTTTTCTTGACACTCAGTTTTCCACTCCTGTTTTGCTTCCGCCTCTACCTTCTTTGCTTCTCTCTCCTTCGGCTCCACCTGTTCCCTCTCCTCTGGATTTTTCTTTCAACTCTTTTGTTGAGATTCCACCCTTTCCCTTGCACTACTCTCATCGTCCTCGGCCTACTTCTTCTCCAGTTGAGCCTCCACCTTTGCTGGGCCCTGTTCTCAATTCTTCTTTTCTGTCCTTGCTAAGTCCTGCTCCACCTTCTCCTAGATACGATCTTTGTGATCGTAGCATTGTTAGGCCTCCTGAGCGCTACGGCTTTGCAGCCGCTGATCTTTCTGAGCTTACGACCTACTGTGAGGCTACTGCTTGCCCTGAGTGGCAGCTCGTGACGTCTGAGGAGATTGCTACTTTGGAGCGTATTAGCACTTGAGATCTTGTACCCTTACTTACGTGTGTTACTCCTATCATGTGCAAGTGGGTATGCAAGATCAAGACCTACTCGGATGGTTCCATTGAGCGCTACAAGACTCGTCTTGTGGCACGTGGTTGTCAGTAAGAGCATGGTTGTGACTACGATGAGACTTTCGCTCACATGACTATTGTTCGTGCTCTCCTTGTTGTGGCATCTGTTCGACAGTGGCTCATCTCTCAGTTGGACGTTAAGAATGCCTTTCTCGATAGCGAGCTGCGTGAGGAGGTCTACACGCAGCCGACCTCTGGGTATTTTGTCCCTGATGGTATGATTTGTCGCCTTCGTCGCTCTTTCTATGGGCTCAAACAAGCCTAGGGCTGGAAAAATAGCTCGAGGCTCGTGAGCCTGCTCGGGCTCGTCACGGCTTGGCTCGGCTCGGCTCGGGCTCGTGAATTTTCGAGCCGAGCCGAGCCTGTTTCCTGGCTCGCACATTTTTCGAGCCGAGCCCGAGCCACTCGCGAGCGGCTCGGTCAGCTCGTTGGCTCGTTTGTCCCTTTGTCCTTGGCCTCTCCGGACCTCTATGGCTCTAGCGCCCGTGCCTCCTATCCCGACTGCCTTTTCCTCCGGTTATCCCCTTTGCTCGCTCCTCCCGAACTCCGCCCATGCTCCATTCATTTTCCTCACTTGGCATTGCTTGCACACACTGCTCCTCCGAACTCCCCACGGGCCATGCCCATGGCCTCACTGCCCATGCCCTCCTCCCCCTCCCCACCCTTGCCTCCACCTCCTCCGCCCTCCCCCCATCTCCACCCACCGCCTCCTCTCCTCCACTTGCCGCCTCCGTCCCAGGTAAGCGGGCCTCATCTCAGCATGAGCGCCCTTGCTGTCGAGGCCGAAGCAGGGCAGCTGGGTTTCAACCGCCACACACAAGAAGAAGACACTGCACAGCCTGCCCCCACGTCATCGGCTCTTCGACATTCGCCTCCCCAACTCCGGCCAAGAGGCCCTCATCTCTCACAGAACCGCCGCCTCTAACGAGGCTGTCGAGTGGCAGTGCAGGAGAGGGGGCCTGCCTCATCTCCGGAGGGGCCGCTAGGTCCTGGGCTCCTGGCCGCCTGCGTCTCCCGGCCTCCATGGCTCCATGGTCTGAGCGACCTCCATGGTCCTGGGCTCCTGGCCGCATGCCTCAGATCTGAGCGAGCAGTGAGCAACAAACTGCTAGAATGAGGATGTATGTTGGATTTTGATTCTTGGTGTTCCAAATTATATTGTTTAGATCCATGGTTGTTTACTTGTTTGGGGGAAAGTTTGTCTATGTGATTGGAAATAGTTGTGTGAAATTTTGTGTTCTGTGGAATTAGTTCATGAGAATCATGGTTATTACTTGTCTCTTGTCTGTGAAATCTGAGCAACAAGCCAACAACAGCAGCTTTGCTTGGGCGGTGGCCATGGTCTGTTCATGGCTCGCGAGCCAGAACGAGCCAGCTCGAGCCTTCCACCGAGCCGAGCCAAGCCGCCTCCTTGGCTCGTGATCGAAACGAGCCGAGCCGAGCCGCGCCGGCTGTTCGGCCGAGCCTGACCGAGCCTGGCTCGGCTCGGCTCGTTTCCAGCCCTAAACAAGCCCCTCGTGCTTGGTTTGACCGCTTCTCCTCTATTGTCACTACTGCTGGCTTCTCCGCCAGTGATCACGACCCTGCCCTCTTTGTACACACCTCTCCTCGGGGTCGGACACTCCCTCTATATGTGGATGATATGATCATTACTGAAGATGACTCAGTACATTGATTTTGTGGAGGAGCATCTCAGTGAACAATTCTTGATGTCTGATTTTGGTCCTCTTCGTTACTTCCTTGGGATTAAGATCACTTCTATATCTGAGGGCTACTACCTCTCTCAGGAGAAGTACATTCAGGATATCCTTGCTCACGCTTGTCTCATTGATTAGTGCGTGGTGGATACTCCTATGGAGCTTAGTGTTCACCTTCGGCCGACTGATGGTGAGCCTGTTGAGGACCCCACTCGCTAATGCCATCTTGTTGGGAGCCTCGTCTCTGCTCCCACTCAACTCCACTACAATCACCTTCATCGCTTCATGTTCTACGATATCTTCGTGGGACCATCACCTGTTGTCTTTTCTTTTCTTGCTCCAGTTCTTTGCAGCTTCAAGCGTACTTTGATGCAACCTGGGTTAGCGATTATTCTGATCGCTGGTCTCTTTCTGCCTATCGCGTTTTTCTTGGTTCCTTTCTGATTACTTAGAAGACCAAGAAGCAGACTGTTGTTTCCCGTTCGAATGTTGAGGCTGAGTTGAGAGCTATGACATCGTTAACAGCTAGGATCATCGGGCTTCGGTGGCTACTTGACGATTTCAGTGTTTCAGTTTTCATACTGATTCCTCTCTTATCAGATAGTACTGGTGCGATCGGTATTGCTCGAGATCCAGTGAAGCATGAGTTCACTAAGCACATTGGAGTAGATGCTTCATACATGAGATCATAGGTGCAAGACCAAGTTATTGCTCTTCAGTATATGCCTTTAGAGCTCCAGTTAGCAGATTCCCTCACCAAGGCACATAGTAGAGTTCAGTATAGTTTCTACCTCTCCAAACTCAGTGTTGTTGATCCACTATAAGTTTGAAGGGGGTGTTAGATATGTATATAACTTAGGGTGTTATTTGCATATTGACATACCATGTACATGATATATTGGCCTTTTGGCCCATTTGGAATAGATCAAGTCTCATTCCAATAGATATCTGCAGCAATTCAAAAGGTTCCTTTGAGCAAATCATACATATTTGGAAAGGTGGTTCAATCTACTTTCTAACTAATCAAACTATGTGTGATTTGAAGCTTTCTACAAAAAAAAGTTGAGGCAATTTGAATGTGTGCTGTACAGGCTGTCCAAAACGACGAGTGAGATTTACAAACCTGAGGAGGGTGTGGTTGGAAAGACACCTATCACTGACCTCCTGCTTTACACCTTAACAAAGGTTTATAAGGCTTCATTTTTATTGTTTCTCACCGATTGGATACAACCCAAACAATGAAATCAGAGATATGGCGAGTAGTAATCAATTCAGAATCAACTCGCCACATCCAGTAGGGCACAGTTTGTAAAGTCCATAACTTTTATCTGCAATGTCTGTTTTCGACATTCTTGTACTAGTTGGAAAGCTTCTAGGCCAACACAATGGATTCAGTAACATGATTAGATTCAAGCTGGTGTAATTTCATTAAGCCTTCGGTATAATCATTCCATCGAAGGATACGAAGAGACACGGTATAATTTCATTAATAAAATCTAAGCCTTCTGGTTACAAGAGCGTGACTACAATAAATAGAGCTCCTAAGATAACAAAAAGAAGAACAAACTTGGACTCCCAAGACAGACTAAAAGGAAATCCTAAAATTACTGCTATCAATTTGTTTTGGAAATTGTGGCCCCTCCATACTAGATTATTTGCATCGACCTTGATGTAAGCTTTCCAACGACTACAAGAACGTCGAAAACAGACTCCACATTCAAAAGTTATGAATATTACAATTCGGACCGGACCCTACTGGATGTAGCAAGTTGATTTCAAATTGGTTATAGCTTGTTATATCTTTGGTTTCTTTCTTTGGGCTGCGTCCAGTATATGAGCAACAAAAAAAGAAAGCCTTCTAAACATTTGTTTAGACGTGGAGTAGGAGGGGGTCACCGAGATAAGCGCCTTTCCAACTACAACCTCTTAGGTTTGGAATTCGTATGTGTTGTTCTGGACAGCCTATGCAACATACATTTAAATTGCCATAATTTTCTATAGAAATCTCAAAATCACGCACGGTTTGATTCCTTGGAAAGTAGATGTGATCATCTCTCCAAATATGTATATTTGCGTATATGAACCTTCTGAATTGATGTAGATATCTTTGTAAACTTTACAGATAGAACTGCACGAGTTTGAAGTAGATTGACGATGCTTTCCCTTGCCCTCATCACTCATGTCCACCCTAAGGCCGTTTGGCCCAGCTCTGGCACCAACTTCTCGGAGCTTCAGCTGTAGCTCCAAAAGAGAAGTTAGAGCTAAACAAGGGCACATTTGACTGGGCTCCAGCTTTGGGCTTATGGGCTGAAGCTGGAGCAGCCAAGCCAAATGGGGAAGCTCCTCCAGAAGCCTATCGAAGTTGGAGCCTGGTTTTACAGAGAGGGAATGAAGCCAGGGTGGGGTGGCTTCGCTGCTGCTCTCCACCATGCCATCTTCACCTCGTATAGCGTTATTTAATCCACCATCATTGGGAGCTTCACTACTGTGCTTTCAGGGCCCTGCTGCTGCACCACACTGTCAAGTGCGATGTGAGGGCCCTGCTGCTGCCGTCATTGGTGGAGAGTTGATCGATCTGGTTTGATTGGTCAAATCAGGGGGAGCGCAGAACAGATAAAGGTGAGGGAGGGGATATTTATAGGAATAAAGGAATCTTGTAGGGAGTTATTATTCAGAACTGAGGATAAAATAGTCCAAGTACAAATAATGTTTTGAAATCGGTCAAACACTGTAATTTGGGGTCCCAGCTTCTTCTCTGGAGGTGAAGACAGGGTTGGGCCAAACATGACCGTGTGTTTGGATGTAACTCTGGCTTCAGAACAAAAGTGTTGTATTTTGATTGTTTTGCTCCTCAAATATTCTTAAAAGATGAATAGTAACTCTCTAAAAGATTGTTTTGTTCCCTGGAGAGTTACAGAGAGGCTTAAATGCTCCTTTTCTTAGCGTACAGGGACCTTTTGTGAAACATAAATTATTTGAGAAGCACATACAGTTCTTGATCTGGCTGTCTACAAATGCTACCATTTGCCTCAAAGCTTTTAAGCTTTTCTTGTTAAGTCCTGTAATCCTGTTTAATGCACATGCACTACTGTTGGATTTGGATATATGACCTATATTGATTACCTCATTCTATGCAAACTTTGAAACAAAGAAGAACATGTATATGTACAAAAGTTGTGGTGTGGTGGTGTTATGTGCATTCTCTGCAATAGAGTTGAATCTCTTTAGTCATTTCATTTTGTACTCCTCCTTTGATGTGATAGCTGACAATTTGTGCTAGATTGTATTGCTATGGATAAAGTGGTAGCTGACAAAATAGATTGTGTGTTTTGCATGTGAGAATACATTGATTTCCATATCATTATATTTTTAATAATTTTTGCTAACATATAATTAGAAAAATAATAATTGTCAAACGCATATATTGGAGACCATAGCGATGTCCAAAACACATTTTCCCCATTGTTTCTTATTCTTTTTTGATCAAATGATTTACTTGCTACAAAATTTGGCTATAACAAATTGATCATTCCATGACACATAGAAGCTGATTGTCATGCTTGTATAGAAGCTGACTGTCGATGACAATGTCTTTCATCTCTATCTGAACTAAACCAGGTATTTTGGCTTGTCTGGACGGGTATATGAACATTGCAATGGAGCAAACAGAAGAGTATGTGAATGGACAGCTAAAGAACAAATACGGTGACGCTTTTATAAGAGGAAACAACGGTGTGTATACCGAGAAAAATCCTATACAACAAATCAAATCCTATACAACAAATCTATCGATACTCTCAAATATATACTTTCTTATACCTTGTCTTCTGAATGCAGTTCTATACATCAGCACATCAAAGCGTACACTTACAGATGGCGCATGAGACGGTGAGACAGTATGCATGTTCGATGCCAGTGTTGCAACTTGGTTGCTTCTGTGATCGGTATGTAACTAATGCTACCTTTTAATCTTGTAGTTGTTACCCGGTGAGAGAAATTTGCGAAATTAGAAATGAAATGCGTTGAATCTTTAGAGATTTGTACCAAAAACTGTGTTCAATGTAAGCACTAAGCAGATTCGACTTCTTTCCACAGAGTGTGGTTTGTTGCACTCTGGATGTTTGTGGTGATTATTGGACCTTTCGGGATATGGATAAGATGATGTGTCTTCGGCAGAGTGTCCGCTGTCTCAATTCTTTCTGAATTACTACTTCATTAATATTCAATATATCGATCATGGCCACACACTGATGGGTCATCATATCCTTACTGTAGTTTCCTCACATCAGAGCATCTACAATAGTTTGTTTCTTATCTTCTTACTAAGAGAGGAGAGAGTACTTAATCTAATAAAAAGAAACAAACCTTCCAATAGATTGTTTCTCGAGCTTGTATCTAAGACTTTAATTACTACCCACAAAACAAGTTTTTAGGTAACAAGTAAGTCTCTAATAGCTATTTTGTTGTTTCTTGTGTCTTGATATCAACAATTTTCTTGTTACTTCATCTAGAAACAAACTCATCTTCTTCACGATCTCTTCTCCACATCAGCTAAATGCTGATGTGTTTGTACCTTAGTAACAAGTGGCATGGACAACTGTAGATACTCTCATTATCTTTGTTTGATCCTCGAACGGATCACGAGCCATCAACCCATCATTGATTTGGTTAATTCCATCATTCTAAGCATGCGCTTAACCGGCTAAGGCACTGATTAGATCGCTGGAAAAAAAATCCTAATTCCCGTGGGAATTGAACCGTTCCGTGTAAAATTCGGATGCGGATCCTCTGACCTTAAGTCACAGCGTGACGTTTGCCCTCCGATCCATCGTTCACGAGCATCTAACGCTCCTTGTTTCTTGAACCCTCCCCGCAACTCCTTCACATCTTCCATCATCTTCCTCACCGAAGACAGAAAAAGAACGCATATTGGGAACCTGGACTCGAACGATTGACTTTGGACAAGACGAACAATTGGTGATATGATGATTGGATTACTTGGATGGATGCATGCGAATGAAGAACCGCATCATCTGTAAAAGTTAATAAATAAAGAACGATCTAAAAAAATGGGTTCAGGAGCTGCTCATTGGACCACAGAGGCATGCCCTGGAGACTAGATTCTGGAGCTCTGAGTTGTGAATGCAGTGGACAACTGAGTAATGTTGTGTGCCTTTCGTTTCAGGTCAAGATTCTAGAAATTTTATCAAGAGCAATAGAGCACTATTGGAACATGCAAGCAATAGAAATATAGCCCTGAGTCCTGGGTGCAATGGACAATTGAGAATGTTGCTTGTCTATCATTCACTTCCCGGATTCAGTAGTTTTAACATTAGCAGCAGCTGTACCAGGTACCAGCTGAACCTTTAGAACACCGTTGTCAATTGTTGGATGCTGAGGTCTGCAATTCACTTGAACTGAGCAACCTTTCACTTTGTTTCAGACTGGAATTCTGCTGAGGAGCAGCAGCCCGGTGTACAACTGAACATAGTGGTCTTTAGCTTTCTTTTCAAAGGAAAAACTGAACATGACGACCATTTTGATTAGCACGGTATATGAGACTGCTATGGAACTAAATAAGATCACATTGAAACAGCAGGTTGGAACCGGCGGCGGTGCTTAGATGATCACGCACAAAAGCACACAAGAAAAACAAGGATTTGTTTACAAGGTTCGGCAAAGTCTATGTCCTCGGGAGACGAATCGTGGCGGCTCTATCTGTATGAGGAGTTTCTTTCATGATTAGAGTTACAAGAGATCGGCAATATATATCATGCCTCGGTTACATATTCGACTCGGACACCTAGTCTGTACCGTAGGGGGCGAAGTTCCCCCACACCCCTCAACCCACAATATTTCGTAACACCATACAAACTGCATTGTCTCACCCCAGTTCCACTTCCGGAACACAACTCCTTCCTTTTGCAATACACCACAAATCTCCACCTTGAAGACACACACATCTCCACCTTGATAAATACACCACCTTGTTGAAGACACAAAGAGAACGCCTAAAACACTCTTCACGCATCTGTGGACTTGGGGGTTACCTTCTTGCTTGACAGCTTGTGATTCCTAACAAGTTGAGGCAATGGTCAAACTAGTTGGTAGTGACGGGCTTGGTCACATATCCGCAACATTATCAGCAGTGTGCACTTTCATCAAATTAATCTCTCTAGAGTTAATCAACTCTCTGATTCTATGACACCTTGCATAAATATTCTTCATCCTGGCATGATACACCTGATTCTTGCCCCCCCCCCCCAAATAAATTACACTCTGACTGTCATAATGCATCTAAACTCCACCTTTCTCAATGCCTAGATCCTTCACTAGCCATGCAAGCCATAACGCCTCCTTAGCAACTTCAACCACAGCGATGTACTCCGTTTCA
Organism: Phyllostachys edulis; assembly: GCA_036346405.1. Taxonomy (NCBI): domain Eukaryota; kingdom Viridiplantae; phylum Streptophyta; class Magnoliopsida; order Poales; family Poaceae; genus Phyllostachys; species Phyllostachys edulis. The sequence goes on along the minus strand of CM070548.1, from coordinate 53,715,732 downwards.
GTTGTAGACAATGCTTCAATAGATTGAATTGATGATTTCCAACATATAGAACCTCCACCTAGAGTAAAAATATACCATGTAGTTGATCTCCTGTTATCCAAATCAACGGCATAGTTCAAATCCACATATCCCACAACCAAAGGATTGCCTAGTTGTCCACCAAAAACAATACCATGATTGTTGTACCTCGCAAGTATCTGAATATTCACTTGACTGTCTCTCAATATCATTTATCTGGTTTAGCCATAAACTTGCTGACTTGACTAACAACATGCACCAAACATGGCCTTGTGCAAACCATCGCATACATTAAGGAGCCAACTGCACTAGCATAAGGAACCTTCGCCCTCTCTTCAATTTTCTTGTTTGAATCAGGACAAAATTCAGAAGAAAGTTTAAAGTGTTGTGCTAATGGGGTATTTACTGGTTTGGCTTTGCTCATGTCAGACCGTCCCAAAACCTTCTCAACATACTCCTGCAGAGATAAGTGCAGTTTTCTAGAACTTCTATCCATATGTATCTCCATGCCCAAATTTTTCTGTGCCGCCCCTAAGTCTTTCATATCAAATTTCTGACTTAGCAAACCCTTCAAACCAACCACATCACTCATGTGCTTTGCAGCAATTAGCATATCATCAACATACAACAACAGAAAAATAAATGAACCACCATCAAAGCGTCAAACATAAACACAACAACCATATGCACATCGTATGTAGCTAATCTTCAACATGTAGGAGTCAAAACACTTGTACCACTGCCTTAGTGACTGTTTCAACCCATACAATGACTTCTTTAAATTGCAAACGAGGTGTTGATTTTTGGGTACAGTGAACCCTTCTGGTTGCTCCATGTAGATTTTCTCATCAAGATAACCATGCAAAAACGCCATTTTCACACCTATCCGTTCCAAGTGCAAATCCCAACTGGCTACCAATGCAAGAACTGCTCTAATAGAAGTGTGCCTCACAGTCGGGGACATTACATCATCATAATAAATCCACCTCTTCTGTAAATACCCTTTAGCAACTAACTGAGTCTTGAACTTTTTCCCTTCTTTTTCTAACACTGTTGGCTTTCTCTTGTTGACCCATTTGCACCCAATTGCTTTCTTTTCCTTAGGAAGACGAGCTAGCTCCCAAGTCTGATTCTTATGTAAAAACTCCATCTCTTTTGTCGTTGCAGTCATCCATCTATATTTCTCCTTGCTTGTAATCGCTTCCTGAAAATTAGTTGGATCATCAGTACTAACAAGAAGAGCAAAGGAAACCTGGTCTTCATACCCGAATCTCTATGGGCTTTCCACATTGGTGTGTCTCTATCTATCTCTTGCCAATTAAAAATTCTGCAAACCCTCTGAAGTAGAACTCCCTATAGTGGAACTCCCTGAAGTGGAATATGTAGGAAATGTGTGTGAATCATGAGTTTTTGAACAATGTTCCAACTCTACTTGCATTGTATCTGAACCTGCAACCTCATGTGCCACCTCCTCTCTGTTTTGTTGTAACATTGATTGATCATCAAAGATAACATCCTTGCTCATTACCACCTTCTTTGATGTTGGATACCAAAGCTTGTACCCCTTAACACCTTTATTGTAACCCCAAAAAAATGCACTTCTTTGATTTTGCATCAAGCTTCGATTTTTCATCACATGGTATATGCATATAGGCTGGACAACAAAAAAATTCTCACATTAGTATAATCAACTGAATTACCACTCCATAACTCCTTTGCAACCTTACCACCTAGAGATGGATGTGGTGATTTGTTTATGAGATAGCATGCCATGTTCATAGTCTCTACCCAGAAATATTTAGGAAGCCCTGCATTCAGCCTCAAGCATCTTGCCCTTTCACAGATAATCCCGTTCATCCATTCGACCATACCGCTTTGCTACGGTGTCTTGCGTACTATGTAATGCCGTTGAATCCCCTTCTCACAATACTTTTGAAATTGTGGATCAATATATTCAGTACCATTGTTAAATCTTAGATACTTTACCTTTCTGCCTGTTTGATTTTCCACCTCAGCTTTCCACACCTTGTACTTGGCAAACACCTCAGATTTTTGTTTCATAAAATATACCCACACCTTGCGGGAAAATTGTTAATAAAAGTAACCAAATACTGAGTTCCACCCATTGACTATTTTCCAGTAGGCCCCCACACATCAGAGTGTTCATAATAAAGAATTCCTTCTATATTATGCTTGCCACTTGAGAATCTAACCTTAGACAATTTTCCAAGAACACAAAACTTATAGAAACCTAACTCGCAACTTTTAACTCCTGCCAATATGTTTATCTTATGCAATTCTGTCATCCCATGAATACTAAGATGACCTGGGTGCATATGGCAAAGTTTTGCCTTATCATCATATGACTCAACTGAACGGACTTCACCGACAACAATGCTTCCTAGCAATACATAAATATTTTTTCCAGCAGTCTTTCTACCCTTCATCATAGTCAATGCACCCTTACAAAATTTCATGGTTTCCTTATCCTTATTAGCTTTATAGGTAAGACTACTATCATGTAAAGAGTCTAGACATATCAGATTCTTTTTCAACGCTCGTATGTGCCTGACATCACACAATGTTCTAACAATACCATCATACATCTTAATTTTGACTTCACCTATCCCGACAATACTATGTTACGTATCATCACCAAGGTAAACATAACTGAAATTACCTGACATGTATGAAGTGAACCACTCCCTATTAGGCGTGATATGGTGAAAGCAGCCCAAATCAAAGAATCCACACATCTGTCAGACGACTGTTTGAAACCGAGAGTACATCTGCATGGCTATTGTTTGAGTCATCTTTATGAACCACATTCGCTGTCTTGTCATCACGCTTCTCACCACTTGATTTCTTCAACTTTGAACAATCTATCTTAAAATGCCCCATCTCTTTACACTTGTAGCGCTCGATATTCTTTCTGCTCCTTGAATTTGATTTGGATTTATGCCTTCTGGATTTCTTCTTGTCTTGCTTCCTTCCACGATTGCCCTTCGCATGCAAACTATCACCATGAGAACTCTCCTATGAGTTTCCGCCTCCATTGATTATGTGCCAACAGAGCCACGGTAATATAATCAACCTTGGTAGTATTTTTCCCGTATGTCAAAGTGGTGACCAAGTGTTTGATATATCACATACCAATACAACATATTGTACATTTTTACTCTAACACATCGTGCTCTAATTAACGAAAATCCCCTGACATTCCTTCTTTGGTGAAGGTGATAGCATATCGACATGGCCTTCTTACTTATTTTGGTGTTTACTTCATCATAGCCTGAAAAGATGAGTGTTGAAACAAGTCGTCTTCCGTACACCCAGATTCTCTCAATTTGCTTGACCCAATTCCTTCCAATTTTTCCATTATTGAGGGAGAGTGGTGACTTGTGTTTTAGACCAGGAAAGAAGAAAAGAAAAGGAGAAGAAGAAGAAGTCGTTGTGAGCACAAGTTGCAATTGCTCTGAATTTGTTTTGGGCCAGGAAGCCTAGACAAGAATCTCCAGCCCATTAAGGGCCTGTTTGGCATGACTGCAGTTTTTCTGAAAAGCAGTTTTCGGCTGGATTGAATGGTTGAACGAATGAACGGCTGAGCTGAAAATGTTTAGTATTTGGCAGCCTGGCTTTTAGGTAGGCTGACTGAAGTTTCTGAGTTGAAAAATGTCTGAAATGCCCCTGAGACAAATGATGGCTTGTTTGATACCATTTAACGAGCATTATGGGTGGATTTCATTTAATATTTTTTATTTATATACTAGTATGCTGATTTAGTGTTAATATAAATGTTTTATTATTATTTTGGAGAAAAAAAATGTTTGAATTCGTAATTGTATTGAGTTTTGAACAATTTAGTTGACCATATACTAATGAAAATGAAATGAGTGTAGTTTGGCTAGCCACTCTTTTCCTTTCTCGATGCAATGTTTTTTTTTTTTGAAAGAATTTTTACCAACTATCCAAAAAAAATCGGACTTAAGTATTCACAAAATATTTTCCATTTGCCAAATAAATACGTGGTCAAGTTCACCCTCTCCGTATATGACTCAATTCAAAACTAGGCACTGAATCATGTGCCATTCAGAAAATTCCATCCATTTAGATAATCAGCACATCATGCTCCATGGTAGTAATTTGGTATATAAAAAAGGCAACATCAATTTCTCTAAAAGGAATATTGCACAATTCGGTACACCAAATGAAAGTATTAAAACAAGAATTTGAATGTATAACATCAACTTTGAACGTTCTGACTACTATCTCAACTAGTACAAATCTACTTGTAACAAAAAAACTAATTTCCTGACAATGCAATGTAATTCAGTGATGTGAAGTAACTCTTGAGCTCTGAGTTCAGACATTCAGCGATATGCAACACCAAAAGACAGTTCACTTAGGATACTTGAAACCGAGTACGTTGGTGATGTGTAGGAGGCATGTCAGCATAGCATGATCAACACACGAAAAAAAATCCCATGTAAGCGTTTTACTTCGAAATGAACACATCCAAGGATGGTAATATTCAAATCAAGTAGTTATGGGAAACATGAAAAGAGAAGAAGCAAAGGAGTGCTATTTCTTTTCCATTAACAAATGATATAAGAACCAGATTTTTTTTAAAAAAAAAAGAACGATGGTATAACTTCGAAGATAATTGTATGTTTGTCCACAATTCCAAACAAAACACCTCAATTTTGCTGGAAAAGAACAGAGGCATTTTCTTTTCTGAGGAACTAAAAGAACAAAGGCATCAGGCAAGCATGCCAACAATTTTATTCATAAAGAACTTTTGTGTTAGGTAAGCTGTCACAACAACACTATAGGACGCCAAGCTGTATAATGAACTACAAGAGCTTGGGAAACATGTTACTCGAGGCATGGGAAACAATCAGAGAACTTTGAAGACCATGAGTGGATGTATGAACATCAGATACTTCATATTATACGACCTCCTCATTTTGCTTCTCGACAGATTGAAACACTGCAATTTTAACTCGAGCATCATTAAGAAACATTGTAAAGTTATAGCCACAAAAGAAAAAATGAAAAAAAATGAACCTAGATGAGCATCAATCAAATAAGAGGGTGTAGGTACAGGAAGCAATCAGAGAAGTTTGAAGACCATCTATGCATTATCCACAGTAATAAACTTTCTGATGGTAAATGCATCCCATCTAATTCTCGTGTATCATGCATGTAACTATAACATGGAAATCATGCAACAATGCATCTAACTATCCACGGGCATACTTCTGCTACTTGCATTTTGTTGTTCAGTGCAACAATACATCCAAAATGATAGCACAAAAATTCGAAATTTTGGCCGATACGGCCAGTTTGCGAACTGTATTTGCAATTTTGACCGTATGCGACAGGTATTAGCAAAAATAGCCACGCTGGCGCACGATCAGGCATTGCAACACGTCACCCGTCGGCGCGGGGCAGCCATGCGCCCACGCCATCGCCCGCCACCTCACCCACCTGCCTGCCACAAAGCGGTGGCCATCATGTATGCGCTAACGCCAGGCCATGGCCACCAAGACCACGATTAGGGCACGAATTAGGAATTAGGTTAGCTGCTAATTGATAATTAGGTTAGTTAGTTAGTTAGGTTAGGTTAATTAGATAAATAGTTATGGTTTGAAATTTGAATTTGAAGGAATTTTATAATATAGCAAACGAGTTCAAAAAATTATGAAATTTTTTGTGGAGCCTCTCAACACTGTGTACTTGCTTGTGTAAATTTTTCATAATTTTATTCGTTTAGAATTGTTATCGTTATTTCGTATAAGTATTCTGTTCGTATAAATCAATAAACATAGAAAATGAGCTCAAAAAATTATGCATTTTATTTTGTTCAACTCCTCAGGTAGTGGACTTAATTGTGTAATGTTTCAGAAATTTTATATGTGTTCTAGTATTGTCTCGAAAATTTAGGATCTAGGTTGTGAAAATTTCGATTTTAGGTTTCATGATTTCATGTGAAGAATGTATAAAAAAAACTACATTTCAACTCCATTGGAGATGTCGATATACAATATGGTGCTGGAGGACACGCGTAACAACCAAAATACGCGTACAAATATAGCAAAATAAAATATGAATACAAATATACTCGATAAAATATGATACTCTTTGTTAATTTAGTTTAGTGTCTGCTGACGCATGGCCACCATGCACCAGCCAAAACAGTGGGGTTAATTTGTGCTGACCATCTTTCCCACCGTCCCTCCTTCCTCCTCCGCACATCTATCGCCTCGTCCAGAAATTCCGGCGTCAATGCTTACGGAATTCCCGGCGGCAACACCGCGACTCCTTCTCCGCTCGACTATAAATACCGAACTCTGGCACTCGCTCTTCGCTCATCTCAATTGTGTTTCGATTCTCGTTCTTACGCTCATCGCTGAGAACTCAGAGAATGTAACATAACTAATTTTATTGGGAGGTTAACTATTTTGTTGCTTCTCGTCGCTCGACGCTCGGCCTTGATTGATTACTTCCCCCGAAGGGCTGATTGATTACTTCCTCCGAAGGGTAGATAATTTGTGTTATGCTTTTGCTATTATTATCGTAGTCGTAATTAGTTAGTCTTAGTCAGCTAGTCGTAATTAGATAGTTTAGGGGTAATTAATTAGTGGTAATTAGTTAGTTGACTATTTATGAATTAGTTTAGTGGTAATTAATTAGTTGTAATTAGTAATGTAATATTTTTTCCGCCTTGTTTGTTATGTACAGCGCAAAATTCTACGATACTCAACTATGGACTCTTCGTCAAACTTCTACGCGAGAATGTTGCAGAAGCGGCAACTTCTACACTCACCACCACCGTGGGCAGCCCCGAGACAAGGGGCACTCGCTATGGCACCGTGGAGACTAGTAGCACACATCGTTAAAATAGGACACTTTTTGTCAAATTATCAGTTTGTCGTGGATGATCTGTATTGTACGACATGCTAGATAAGGTTGTGCATGAACCAACCGAGGGAAATGCGTGTCGTGCAGATCATATAATGATGTACCGTAGTTTTCGAAACGCACACGAGTCGGAGGTTACGGTACATCGTTATATGATCTGCATGCCACGTATTTCCCTCAGTTGGTTCAGACACAACCTTATCTAGCCTGCCGTACAATATAGTATTAAAGAACATCATCCACAGTAAACCGATAAATAACGTGAGCACTTATGGGGCAAATTTCAATAGTCAGGAGCTCTGCTCTTGTATTTACTGTAGTTCACTGTTGGGACATGGGAAGTCCTAAACTTGAAATGAATGTGTGCCTGTGAGCATTTGTTTCCGTACGCATTATTTTGTGTTACAAGTTATAACCAGTTCAACCCAGTGTTATGTTGTGCTTTAGTGATCAATAGAAAACTGAGAGTAACCTAATTTCTTACAAACCTAACCAGTGATCCTTTGTTCAAGAGTTTTGAGTTCTATATTTATTTTTGGTTGCACTAGTGGTTTATTTGTAAATTCGTTTTTAATCATTTATCAAGTACACTTCTATATGACCTGTGTATGTGATGCGGGAGCTTTGTTGATTTTATCTACTTGACAATCCACAAATTGTGTTGAAAGGCTTCTAGTAGTTCACAGGCATTTTCTAAAACAATGGAACTTTCGATAAGACAAGCAAAGAATGATGTTATTGCCCATATGTTCCTAGAAGGATGGAAAATGCTGATATGGCAACGGACCTTATGCCATTTCCTTTTTGCAGAGGGTGTAGGGTTCACCAACAATTGCTCACCAAAGAACTCCGGAAGTAATCCATTTGGAGTCGACCTCCTCACCGCACCGACAAGATAAACATTTAGTTGTAACTTCCCTTTTACTAGGAGTTTGGCATGCGCTGGCTTCATGACTGCAGAACCAATTGCATTTTGCAACAATCTTCATGTTAGTTTCTGGACACAGTAAGAAGTGTGACAACGTGAAAGCACGTAACGGGCGATCAGAAAAAGCAAAGAATATATATTTGTACACACACGCGGTCGATATACAATATGGCGCTCGAATACACACGTAACAACCAAAATGCGCGTACAAATATAGTAAAATAAAATCACATAACACGCGACACTATATGTGTAACACCCTGGCTATTCGGAAGCCAAGATGTCACCTAAATAAACTAACATACAACCATAATACATAAGGATTTGACAATATCTCATCTAAAGACATAAAGAGTTCAACATTGAATCGAACAATAGCAGGAAAATCGTATGAATCCAAATAATTATAACGAAGGGATGATCAAAGACCACAAGTAGTACTTAATCAACCATAACATAGCACAAGGTATCATTTACCATCTAAATTTATTTATTACAGTTCATCAATTAACAAATGAAAGATATAAACTAAGTCATAATGTTGAACTTGAATATAGTGAATTGAATGATTAGTGTGTGTCTACTTCCTCCCGATAGAGCCATCATCAATAGTCACCTAAAATAAACAAACAAAGCAAGAATGAGTCCGAGACTCAGCAAGTATAGTGAATACATGAACATACAACAAATATGAACATAGCACCGAATGGATATATGAATGAATGGAATGAATGGATTGAATGAAATGAAAAGGGACTGCACACATGCTTATACCGGTATAGCTAGTGGCACACCCGCCGGTGTTCACATAAGCCCGCATTTAACAAAATGCGGGGATCCAAATCCCGTATGAAGAACGTTTCATACGGGTGTCCCAATTTGCCCACATTGGAATGGTGTGTCTTACGTGCCCATACTGGAATTGATGGGTCTTTATAATCCACTCCCGTGGATGAAACATGAATAATGGATGTATGGAATGAAATATGAACAATGAAAGGCATCATCTCTAATCATGGAAATAATACATATGAAAGGAACATAAACATTGAATATTCTCATGTATCATAGAAAAACACAATATGAACATCAAGCATTCAGCATTCACAAATCTTAAGAACATCAAAGCACTTGCCTTCCGCGTTGCGGCGCGTTGGTAGGCAACGAAGGTGCCCCTAAACCCGAAGCCTCTCCGCCTACACATGTAATTACTCTAAATAAGAACAACATGGCACAAGAAACTACCAACAACGTTCTATTACATCTTACCGACAACCCAAGAATTAAATATTGGACCTATTCTGAAAACAGACAACTCAATCACAGAAACGAATCTGGATAGCAGTACGGAATAACTCATAACTATTGATCTGGGACTCGGAACAAGGTGAGCCCAAATCCTAAGAAAACTTAACGAACATAAATACAAAATCCTAGTTAATGAGATCTCCCAATTCGACCAAATTAAAATGCTAACAGGTGGGAGAAAGAACAAGACAGATTCTGCTTAGACGAACAGAACAGCAGTAAAGAATATATCACAACTTTTGATCTACAGCTTCGATTAGGGCGTTCTTTAACATTATGGAAAGGTTATAAAATTTTATACAATAACCTAGTTGGGTGAAAACCCTGAATCTGCCATTAACATAATCATAATTTAGGAGACAACTTGTCAGTTCAATCTCGTCAGGATTTCAGGACAGTGGTAAAGATTAGACCATAACGTTTGATCCGTACATCGGAATTATGTGTTCTTGGCAGCCACGGAAAGCTAAGAACATTATCTAAATATCTCTAGAAGACGGATAACTCAAATTAGGCCTCTAAGAACCCGAAATCGGCCACGCAACCTACTGGACAGAATTGAAAGTCTACCGGCAGCAAAATGATCCGTCCCAATTAATCGATTTCGCAACTAATCCTCATCAAACAGTAGGGAAAGCACTTCGTTACCCTTGTAGACCCTTAGGAAGACGCGGATCAAATCCCCCACGAAGAACTCTCTTCTTCTCCTCCTTTCTCCCCTCTTTTCCCTTCTTCTTCTTCTCTCTTCCTTGATCTTCCTCCTCAATTCTCCTTAGCAGCAACCGGAGGAAGGGATGTGCTATAGTAACCGTGAAGCTATAGTACTCGCGCTACAGTGTTAGGGTTTGCCTCCCCCCACCCTCTTAAGTGGTTCCCTACTTGGGCCAAAAAGCTTTGGGCCGAAAGCCCGAGTTCTAATACACCTTCCAAATTCTGAATTTTTATTTCTTTTCTAATTCTATTTAATTTCAGTACTAATCACTTATTTGTTTAATTTTTAAACGGGGTATTACAATATGGCTCACTCGTCCGAGTCACTACTCTTTGTCTGCTGCGGCTGCGTCCGCGTGCGCGGCCTTGTTTTGCACCGAGCATGACCCGTGGAATACGTCCACCGGTCCGGAGAACGTGTGTCAGTTTGAAGGGGGTACGGAGACCGTTGAGGCAGAGGTGGACCAGTAGACTGACTCTGGTAGGCGTACATGTCGACCTCGGGGACACCTTCAAGGAATTCATCCACGGCGGAGGCTAGAAAACCACTCTGGGGGTACGGGGTTCCCGCGTACCCGGAGGAGCTCTGGTCTTGAACGTACTGTGGGGCACCGAACCCAGAGGACATCTTCTCTTGAACGTACAGTGGGGCAGCGAACCCGGAGGAGCTCTGCCCTTGAACGTGCGGTGGGGCAGCGAACCCGGAGGAGCTCTGCCCTGCGTACGCTAGAAACCCTGGCTGCCATTGTCCTTGCCATGGCGTCGTGTACTGCTCCCTGGTAGGAGCTGGGAGACCCGTATCCTCATCATCAGTCGATGTGAACTGGCCGTCACCCTCGCGGCCGTCACCCGCGGCCGTCACCCCCATGGGCAACTAAAGGCTACAAGACGGAATGATGTTAGTACAAATAAACACTCTGGATGTAAACTAAGAACCTCGTACCTCCCAGATGTGTAGTGCAGATAACCGAGGGGGAGCGCTAGTCTCTGTACCGGGTCCGGACGACATAAGTGATTGATCTCGACAGACCTACGGCGAGAGAATGACATGATGTTAGTGGAATGTATGGCATAACTAAAAAAACTGAACATAAATTTGTACATAGCGACTTACCTCCGTGGCGACCTGGCCCGCGGATGACCGACGGGGAGCGCTACGATGCCTGCCGGACTCGCTAGGTCGTGGTGACCTAGCGGGTGAGCATGCCCCCCCCACTTCGTGCTCGATGCGCAGGACGTCGTCCCTCGAACGACCGCAGCTCAAGTTCTTTATTATCTTCTTCATCTCCGCCGAGATGTGCTTTAAAACCTTTTTATATACCGCCGGGGTTCTATCTAGGCTGCGTTGGGCATCGTCCGCTGCGCTCTGGATGCGCAGCGCCCGCTCGAACTGTAGTGACATATGTAACAGGTTCATTAACAAAAAGTACGAATGTCGTTAATGAAACTACGAACCAGAGGTTGTAAAGTGTCGTACGGTGTCGTCATGTCGCGAAGCGCTGTGACGGTCGTACGTGCAATGGAGGCTCTCTTGGTGCGTCAGATATGTCACCTCCTCCGGGCACTCCAGAGGAGGAATGGTGAATCTTGCGCGCGTTCGTGGCACGTACCACTCCATGTATGCACCGTACGACTCAAGGTCGTACGGACGCTGCTCATGCCAGACATCCACGTGAAGCCTGTTCATCCATATCACAATCCACTACTGTTGGTGCATTCGCTAGTCCTGAATATGCCCACTCGACCTCGATTGCCTGCATTTCTGGGAAGATTAATGTTACAAAAGAAGATGTAAGGACTGCAAAAATTACTTGGATGAAGTTTGACTCACAGGTGTACAGCTCGCTCCAGGGGCCTGCCGTCCGGGGGGCCACGAGCTGGTACCGACCAAACTGTCGCATGCGGCGCGTAAGGCTCCACCATGTGTGAGAACACCAGGTGGCAGGTCATCATCCACAGTAATGCATCCATGATGCATTGCAAAGACAGCCCGTGTGGCACAACCGTGAGCAGAAACTTAGCATGCCATGGACACCAGATGATGTCGCTCTCGTGCAACGACTCGAAGTCGTTGTGGTACAACGAGTAGCACCTCGCCAGTCTTTCGCTGGCCCAGCGCAGATGGGTAGCAGTCCACCGTAAGCCCATGGTAGGCGCGTCTATGTGGTCATGTGGGAGAGGGTACGGGTGCGCCGCTATCTCGATGGTCGGCCGCCCAACAGGGAAGTGCTCCCAACTCCACAGCTGCAGGAGCACGTAGCAGATGACCAGATTGGTACCAGCGTTGCCGCGCCGCGAAGCGTCACACAACCCCCGGTATGTGGCGCAAAGGACGGCTGATCCCCAACTGTACTCCTCCATCGGCTCCGCGTCAACCAAAGACTCGACGACGCGGATGAAGCTAGGGTTCAAAAAATTGCCCTTTGTAGTTGGAAACATGACCCAACCAAAGAGCTGGAGAAGGTAAGCAACGAGGTGCGTCCTAACGACCTCGTCAGGTGCACCCTATGGGCATTCGCTGAACTACCTTAGCCAAGCCTGGGGGACGCCACGTGCACCCTCCGGGAGAGGTTGGCCAAACCGCTGCTCCAGCCTGGCCTTCTAGTGTGCACTCGGAGGGCCCGGAACAAGCGGCACACCCCGGATCAGGAGACTGGTCAAGAACGATACGTCCTACAGGATGATCGTCATCTCACCCCACCGAAAGTGGAAGGTGTGCGTCTCGGGCCTCCACCTGTCGACAAGTGCGGACAGCAAGCTGCCGTTTAGGGTGAACTGGCATCCAATGGAGACCATCCTCGCAAAGGGCAACAAGCCTGTGTCCCGAAGGATCGAGACGTAGCGATCGTCCAGCGCCCAGCAGTACCTTCCCGTCCGAAGCGCCATGGGCAGAGGGCCAACCGCGTCAGCGGTGAGCCACAGCTTGCATCGGTGGTCCTCATCGTAGAATTGTTCTAGTAGCTCCGGTAGAGAATGGCTTGCAACACATGGAATAGAGGGAACATCAGTGAGAAGGTGGCTAATGAACATAAAAGATTGTAAATTAATTGCAGAGTAGTTTTCCTGGGGTGATAAGCTACATGATAAGCTAGCTTAATTAGATTATGCTCCTTTATTCTTCGATGAATGCATTTCTTATTATTTGATTTCGCTTTACAACCAACCTAACACTACAAATTAATGTACACTACTTAATTAATTAATTACTACTAATTATTTCGTAACTAATAAACACTGTAAATAACGTATACTGCTTAATTAATTAATTACTACTACTTGTGAATGACGGCGGTTAATAACGTTGATATGTCCACAAAAATATAATGAGTGGAAGAGCGAGCGAGCGACTGCGAAATGAAATCGCGCTCGCTCTCTCTAATTTATAGTCACTGCTCTCAAAGTGAATCTTTATCCCGCGCGCTAATTTAAACCATAAATGTCGGCGGACAAGGATTCGATGGATGAGATGGATAACGACTGATTGATGCTTTTCGGTGGAAAGCTTATGGCAAATGGAGGGAGGGCCTAGTTCAAATCTTTCCACAATCAACACATGGCAAATGTGGAGGGAGGGCCTGGTTTAAATGTTTCCACAATCAACACATGACACAGACATTTATTGATTCGTACGAACAGGACACTTATACGAAATAGCGATAAAAATTCTGAACGAATAAAATTATAGAAAATTTACACAAGCAAGTACACGTTGTCAGGAGGCTCTACAAAAAAAATTCATAATTTTTTTAACTCAATTACTATATTTTAAAATTCCTTCAAATTTCAGAACCTAACTAACTAACCTAACCATTAACTAACCCTAATCAGCGCCCTAATTGGCTGGCGCATGGCCACCATGCACCCACGGCTGGCGCATGGCCACCGTGTGCCAGCCGTGCTGAGTGGCGGGGCCGGGTGAGCCGTGCTGAGTGGCGGGGCCAGGCGAGCTGTGCTGAGTGGCGGGGCTGGGTGAGTGGCGGCGGCTGGGTAGGTGGCGACGCGGCGACGCTGGCACACAGTGGTCGTGCGCCAGCGCCCTTGGCGCATGGCCACCATGTGCCAGGGCTGCCACTTTTGCTAATACACTGATTATACGGCCATAACTGCAATTAGCCCGCTAAAACTTGCTAGATAAGCAAAAAATTCTAGTCAAACCTACGACATGTATTGATCCACGCAACAATCACCCATACGGCATACACAACAGAGAAGGCATGCTTCACGAAAATGGATAACTAGCTTACCACAAAAATGGAAACAGACAACATTTCGTTGTTCACCGCAACAATACACCAGCATAGATTAATATATTGATACATCACAATACATCGATACACCAATGCAATACACATGTGCTACCTACATTTCGTTTTTCAGTGCAACAATACACTGATATATTGATACTTCAGTGCAACAATGCATGAACTATCCATGGGCATATGTGCCAAAATGATAGCACAACAAACAAACATGCCATACTGGAGTTGGAGGAGGGAGGCGACATGAGCGGAGGCGGCCAGAAGCAGAGCTGGTCGGGCAGAGACGGGTGGAAGCACGGGTGAAGAATCCAAACCCGCTATTATAAGTTAATGGAATATTTTGGTGATTAATGACAAATTTATATGTGAGACTAGCACTTCTATTATTATACCTTTTGTTTAGTCTCAGTTGGATTTCTCGGATCATGGAGGTATGTTTTAGACATCATATTCTTATATCTTGTTGCATTCCTCAGATCCAAAATGTAGGTCGAACTCCACTAAAAGTCTAACTTGAATTTGTGCATATGTTTTTATTACACATTTATGTATGCACATACTTAGGAGGAGTTCACTCTATGTTTTGTGGTTTCATTAGTAATGACCCTTGTTCCTTATTCACTTATATTAAGGATCTCTACTTTGAAACATATCTATTGAGTATATAAAACTTGTGTAGTTCATATATACTCATATGACTTCATATTCAATTATTTGCAATTGTGATGGTTGTCATCAATTACTAAAAATGGAAAGATTGAAGTATCTAGACCTACCATTATGAGTTAATGGTATGGTTCGGTAATTAATGACAATCACATTATGGAACTAACATTTTCCATAAGTTGGGTAAACAGGCTATGTTCCAAGATTGTAACATCCCAATTTTTTGAGCTTTAAAAATCTTTTAAGTAGTTTAGTCTCTAAAAAATTCACCCAAGGATTTATTTGAATTTTTAATCAACCTTAATATGGCTTTCAGTATTAAAATAATTTAATATGATTAATATCAACATCAATAATTGTCAAAACTATTTTATTTGGATTCTATGTGCTTGGATATATTTTCTAGATTTTTCTAGAATTTTTCCGAGTGCATTTGCTATTTTCTAATTACCATTTGCATTTTATGGTATTTATAAAATAGAAAATCTATTCAAAATCTCAGTTAATCAAACAGGACCAAAACTTGCCTCTGATTCTCTAAACTTCTTCTATTCTCTCAAGCCCAGAAGAACATACATTTCGTCCTCACTCATAGCGACATCTCTGTCATCAAGATCAAGGCCTTGAACAATCTCAAGACATGACCAATCTACCCTACATTCTGAAGCACACAGATTTGCTGATGCTTCCACCGATGCTCCACTTCTGTCTTTGTTGTTGCTGATGGTGGATTAATAGGAATCACTGGAGTGTCTAGATTAGTAACACTTGATTGGCTAGATTGGTACCCAACAATGTCCATGATTTCAGCATAAAAGCAAATTCATTTCAACCGCCGGCTATTAAATGTTTCCATCATTTGCATGCTGTCATGAATCCTCTCAACCAGCCCACTGTTCCTATCAGTGCAAAAGAAATGGGCCTCCTGGCTGAACCCCAAATGGTCCTCTCACGCAACTATGCAGCTATAGGATCAAGGATAACCGACTAGAGGGGGTGAATAGGAGGTTTTTAAACTTTTCGACTAAATAACAATTTAAGACAATTAAGGACTAAGTCTAAACTAGATACAATTCTAACTAAGCAATTCTACACAAGATAATTGCTAGAAATGTAAATACGGAAATAGTAAAGACAAGAATAAATCACAAAGGAGACGATGAAGTTTTCCCCTAGTATCGAAGACTTGCTCGTCTTCACTAGTCCATGTTGAGGAAGCTTGAACTAATCAGGCTGGCTCCACAAATTAAGCCTTCCCTTGATCACTATCGGTTGTTCTTCCTCCGCTCCGGAGATGGTGAACACCAAACCATTCACAATTCGGCGCCGGACCTCTTCACAATCTCCTTGAAGAGATCACCGCGCGAACTTCCGCCGAGCCATCTAGGTGTTGGCAAACACCAAGAGTAATAAAACACAATCTTCGCTTGATGACAATTAAGTGCTAAGGATCAATCTAGAATGAATGCATTTGAATTTGGCTCAACCACCTCATAATGAATGCAACAAGTGTATTAGAGGTGTAGAGAGAATGCTCAAGGCTCAAAGGATGTTAAATGAAGTCTCTCCAACTGTCCTTGAGTAGGTGGAGGGGTATTTATACCCCCCACAGACAAATACGACCGTTAGGGGCAAAATCCAAAACATTTCAACATATGCGGTAGAACCATCGTTCAATGGCCGGTACTACCGCACCTTCCAAAAATGCACAGTAACGGCTAGCGCAGACGCATTAACTGCTCTGATCTAGCCGTTAGAAATTCGTCGCGGTACTACCGCCATGGATCATGTGGTAGTTCCGCTTATTGGTCATACCGAAAAACACGGGCGATACTACCGCTTCTCTTTGAGTCCAAAAGGGCACTCACTGGAATTAACGTACTACTGATTTTTCGGACTTACCGGGCTGTGGTGGTTCCGCTGAAGAAATGTGGTCATACCGCGATGCGGTAGTACCGCCAAGTAAACTCTAGAACTACCACTCACTGGGTGAGCAACCAAGCCAAAAAGGTGTCACTCTGGAAAAAACGTACCGCCAACTAATCTTCGATACGACCGGGTTGCGGTAGTACTACACCACCATCCCGGTCATATCGCTGTGTGGTAATACCACCACCAACACCCCGGTACTACCGCTCTTCTTGAGAAAAAACATAGTTGGTTTCCAAAACAAATTCTAAGTGCATGCATGATCCTATATTGATCCAAATGGCACAAGAACATGCTATCAAGCTACTAGTCATGATCTTTCTTAATAGTACGGTGCTTAACCTAAAATTCAGTCTTCCATCCTTTTCTCCTAAGACCGGTAAACACAAAAAAGATCCTAGACTACTTGTACCTTGTCTTTGAACCATATTAATCTTCATGTTGACCTTTAGCATGCATCTCCATATTATCATAGTCATCACTGGGATTTAACCTTGTAAATACTCAATAAACATGTTAGTTCCATATTCACATATTGTCATTAATTACCAAAATAATTTTTAGGGGCCTAGATGCTTTCAATCTCCCCCTTTTTGGTAATTGATGACAACCCAATCAATGTGTGAGAAAGATAAGGTTTTGAATATACAATTTGTTGTAAAACGAGTTGTATATTCTTGTTGTGACTTAATAAAATAATTCTTGCAATGAGCTCAATAGAGTTTTGAGAATTATTTTCTTGTTAAAGTCATTTTAAAGAAAGCTCCCCCTAAACATGTGCATATAAAAGAGAAGATATTTTTGTAAGCACATGTAGATATTTTGAAAATTTTGGCGGAGTTTCTTTTGCTTGTTGGAACTTGAGAGAATTGCAATTCTATAAATAACCAAGAGATAAAGGTTGCAATTCATGAGAATAATATTACCATAATATAAGTACCAAGTTCAACAAGATATAAGGATAAGAGAACATACCACCATAACAAAGTTTAAACTAGGCTATTACAAGCACACCAAGCATTTAAACATAACAAGTTCAACATAGATTATATAATAGATAGTAGCAGTCTAAACTTGTAGACTCTCCCTTAATCTTTCAATGCTTTCTCCTCCTAACTCCTCCCCCTTCGGCATCAAAATACCAAAAAGTCATCATGCAGCCGGATCCTAAGGAGGTGGTGGAGCTTGAGAGGATGAAGCTTGACATGGAGGAGAGTTGAGGTGACGACGTCCAAAATGCTTTGGAGTGGTCAAGGCCTACTCAAGTGCACACACGCTCTCTGTCATTGCAGCCAATCTATTGTTGGTTTTAGTTTGGAATTCTTGATGAGAAGTTTTCATCTCTTGCTAAGTATTCTTAATTTCCAGAATAGCTGAATAAATCTGAGCAAGAGAGACCTGTCCTTCTTCTAGAGCATCTTCTTGAGTAGCTTCTTGAGCAGCTTCCCTTTGCTGAGCCTGAGATTGAATTGCTGCAGGGATAGGAGGACCCTCATGTGGCTTGTATGGCTTATGGGTAAATCCCAAGCCTTCATGGTAGTCAATCTTCCTGAGGATCAAAGCCATAATGTAAGGAGCATAATTAATTCTCTTGACTCGATCATTCTTTGAAGAGGCAATTTCCCTAAGGATCACATCAATCACATCAAACTTCCTCCTATTCATAATATTATCTATTATGTTCCAAGCATGTCCTCTTATAGCATCAAAATTTTCACTCTTAGGAAGAATAGTATGATTTATGATCCTGTTGACCAAACTAGGAATAGGTAGGAGACCACCTATCTTTCCTGGAGTAAAATTGACAGTCTGATCATAATATTGTGTCCAAGTTGGAAGCAAAAAAGCAGGTCTATCATTGATCTTCTCATAACTGTTTAACTCTATCCTTAGAGCAAGCTCAAACTCATGCCTATTACAATCCAAATACCTGGTCCCTGTCATCCATACCAACTGAGTGAAATCAGGGGATACATACAGAGTGGCATAGAACTACCTGATGATCTCCTCATTGTAATCATTCCTGAGTGCTACCAGGTCATGAATACCGGCTTGCTGAAAAAGCCGATATGTCCCATCATACTTGTCCAGGGAGTTAATATGCGGCCAACTCACCCACTTATGATCAGTAAACTTCCTGTGGGGACCATACAATTGTTCATAAACCAATTCCTAAAACTTAGTATGGAACTTTGGATTTGGAGAAGACTTTGGAAGCACAAATTGATTTCTATGACGCATTAAAGCGTACTCATCTGCTGTGATTGTCCTCAAGTCTATTTGTTGCTCCTCAGGTTCTCCCATTTCTTCATCAGATTCAGTTTATGCCTCAGTTTGTGCCTCTAATTCTGTTTCAGCCTGGGATGAGGTCTCCTCATTTTCTGAATCACTGGCTGCAGGACCTTTGCCTCTATCTTGTATTCCCTTACGTCGTACCTCTGGAATTCCTTCATTAGGATCATGAGCAGGAGCTGCAGGTGGCTAAGAAGAGGATGATTGACCTCTTGGAGGGCCATAGGATTTGCGAGTGACAATCCTTGTCCTTAGCATCTTCAAACAAAAGGATAAACAAAAGATCAATCAAGGTTGGTTTGAAATGGAATGGAATGATCTTGCTGTTTTTGTCAGGGAAATAAGAAGTACCACAGTTCAAGTGCCAGTAGTACCTGGATACGGAAGTACCACCATTCACTGGCCGGCACGACCGCATCGCAGTAGTTCCGCGCACGAGGAGAGGTAGTACCGCTTTCTCTAAACAAGTTCTAGGGCACGAATTTTCTTGGATTTTTGGGTATCTCTAATGGAGTGAATCCATGTAATAGATGCGTAAACATCATGAGACACTAATTTAGCAATTTTGCCCAAGAAAAAAAGATTAAATCATCCACATTTTCAACTAACCCTAATTGTGACCTAGGGTTCTAAACAAAGATAAAGAGGGGATTAAACAAGTTATTACCTTGTGATTCGAGGGAGATGAACCCAAAGATCGCAAGAGATCAGCAAGGTTTGAAGCAAATCCAAAGAAATTTGAGGATTTCTCGAGTGAGATAGAGGGTTCTTTGGTTGGAGAGAGAGAGAAGAGTGAACGGTTGCAAAATGAGTGTGGTAGAACCGCTCGGGTGAAGAAGGGGTAAAAACCCGTGAGAGGCAGTTAATGCAATTTTTTTTACAACCGTAGCGGTAGTACCGCAGGCTATATGCCGGTAGTACCGCAATCAAACCGCTAGTAGTTCCGATATTCCTGGAACTTCAGAGATAGACTTTGGAATTTTGAGAAATATGCAAATGATCCTTAGTTTTGCACTCAAATAAATATCATTTAGGATCATTATGCATTGAAGAGACTAATGTCTATCTAAGAACATAATTTTTTATAAACATAGAGATTTTTAGAAAAATATTTGAAAATATCTTTCTTAAAAGCTTCAAATAATATCAAATGGAACAAGGTGCATAAGGCATGAGTTCAAACAACATTTGAATAGTCTATGACATTTAATTCATTCCTCAATTTGCAAAAGCGGCCTTCATCTAATAGTTTGGTGAAAATGTCTGCTAATTGATCTTCAGTCTAGATGTGGCTAATTTCAATATCTCCCTTGCTCACATGATCTCTCAAAAAATGGTGACGTATATCTATATGCTTGGTTCTTGAGTGTTGGACTGGATTATTGGCTATTTTCACGGCACTATCATTATCACACAAAAGAAGCATTTTATCGAATTTAATTCCATAATCTATCAAAGTTTGCCTCATCCATAGCAATTGAGCACAACAACTACCCGCGAAAACATATTCGGCTTCAGCGGTGGATAAAGTTACGGAGTTTTGTTTCTTAGATGGCCATGATACTAAGGATCTTCCTACGAATTGACAACTACCCGATGAGCTTTTTCTATCCACTTTGCAACCCACATAATCGGAATCTGAATATCCAATTAAATCAAATTTAGCACCTTTAGGATACCATAGGCCAATGCTAAAGGAATGCTTTAAATATCTTAGAAATCTTTTTACGGCCACCAAATGGCATTCTTTTGGTGTTGCTTGAAAGCATGTACACATGCAAAAGCTAAACATAATATCGGGTCAAGATGCGGTAAGATAAAGCAAACTACTAATCATAGACCTATAAAGCTTTAAATCGACTGATTTACCTCCCTCATTAAGATCGAGATGATCATTTGTAGCCATGGGAGTCTTGATAGGTTTTGCATCTTCCATGCCAAATCTTTTGAGTAGATCCTTTACGTACTTGGATTGACTTATGAATGCCCCATCTTTGAGTTGCTTGATTTGAAGTCCAAGGAAAAAAGCTAAGTTATCCAATCATTAACATCTCAAATTCCCTAGACATCATATTACCAAATTCTTTACAA
Organism: Phyllostachys edulis; assembly: GCA_036346405.1. Classification (NCBI taxonomy): domain Eukaryota; kingdom Viridiplantae; phylum Streptophyta; class Magnoliopsida; order Poales; family Poaceae; genus Phyllostachys; species Phyllostachys edulis. The sequence goes on along the minus strand of CM070548.1, from coordinate 53,694,606 downwards.
AACTCTTGATTAGTAGATCCAAAGATAATATCAACAACATAAATTTGACAAACAAAGAAATCATCGTCTAGAACTTTAGTAAATAAAGTTGAATCAATTTTCCCGATTTTGAATCCTTTTAAAACTAGAAAGACTCTAAGGCGTTCATACCATGCTCTAGGAGCTTATTTAAGACCATAGAGCACCTTGGAGAGTTTATAGACATGATTAGGATTCTTAGGATCTTCAAAACCAGAAGGCTGTTCAACAAAGACAAGTTAAGATATTTTTTCATTTAGAAAAGCACTTTTAACATCTATTTGAAATAATTTAATATTGAAGCATGATGCAAAAGCAAGTAATATCCGAATTGACTCAAGTCTAGCTACGGGAGCAAATGTTTCACCAAAATCCAAACCTTCGACTTGAGAAAATCCTTGAGCAACCAATCTTGCTTTGTTTCTTACAACTATTCCACTTTCATCTTGATTGTTTCTAAAGACCCATTTTGTACCAATTATGTTGTGTTCCTCGAGCCTATCCACTAATGTCCAAACTTTATTTCGGATGAAGTTATTGAGTTCTTCATGTAACACCCTGGCTATTCGGAAGCCAAGATGTCACCTAAATAATCTAACATACAACCATAAAGCGGAAGAATTTGAACACTATCTCATCTAATGACATAAAGATATCAATATTCAGTAGAACCATGGCATGAAAATAGTATGAATCTAAGCAATTTATATCGAAGGAATAATCAAAGATTACAAGTACTACTGAATCAACCAAAACATAGCAGTAGGTATCAATCACCATCTAAATTTATTTATTACAGTTCATCAATAACGAATGAAAGATAGAACTAATTTGTAATCTTGAACTTGAATAGGGTGAAGTGAATGAGTAGTGCGTGTCTACTCCCTCCCAATCGAGCCAACATCAATGATCACCTAAAATAAACAAACAATGCAAGAATGAGTCCGAGACTTAGCAAGTATAGTGAATAAATAGAACATACTACAAACATGATCATGACAACAACATTGAAGAATATGAATAAATCACAAAACGAATATTTGAATGAATGGAATGAATGGATTGAATGAAATGAAGGGGCCACACACATGCATATACCAGTATAGCTAGTGACACACCCGTCGGTGTTCACCTAAGCCCACATTTAACAAAATACGGGGATCCAAGCCTCGTATGAAGAACGTTTCATACGATTGTCCCAAACTGCCCACATTAGAATGGTGGGTCTTACGTGCCCATACTGGAATTGATGGGTCTTTTGAATCCACTCCCGTGGATGAAACATGAATAATGGATGCATAGAATGGAATATGAATATTGAAAGACAACATCTCTAATCATGGAGATAACACATATGGAAAGAACATGAACATTAACTATTCTCATGGATCACAGAAAACACAATAAGAACATCAAGCATACAACATTTTCTAATCATAAAAACATCAAAGTACTTGCCTTCATGATGCGGCGTGTTAGTAGGCAATGACGGTACTCCTAAACCTGAAGCCTCTCCGTCTACACAATATATACTCGAAATAAGAACAACATGGTACAAGACACTACCATTAACGTTCTACAATACCCTCCCGAACACCTAAGAAATAGCCATAATCCATAATCTGAAAACAGGCAACACAACCACGGAATCGAATCTGGACAGCAGAACGCAAATAACCATAACTATTGACTTGGGAATCGAAACGAGGTGAGCCCAGTTCGTAAAGAAACTTAACGAACATATCTACAACATTCTAGTTGGTGAGATAACCCAATTCGGCCAAAATAAAAATGCTAACAAGCAGTTGAACTCAGAAGACAGATTCTGCCCAAACGAAACGAACAGTAGTAAAGAACATAGCATAACTTTTGATCTACAACTCCAATTAGGGCATTTTTTGATATTCTGGAAAGGTTATGAAATTTTATAAAACAATCTAGTTGGGTGAAAACCCTGAATTTGCCTCTAACATGAACATAAATTAAAAGATAAATTAACAGATCAATCTCGTTAGAATTCTGGGCAGCAAGATTGAAACTATCATAACTTTTGATCCGTATGTCAGAATTAGATGTTCTTGGTGGCCACGGAAAGCTAAAAACATTATCTAAAAATCTCTAGGAAATGGACATCTCGAATTCTGTCTCTAAGAATCCGAAATCGACCACGCAATGTACTGGACAGAATTGAACGTCTACCAGCAGCAAAACGATCCAACCCAATTAATCGAAATCACCTCTAATCATCAACAAATAGCAGGGAAAACACTTCGTTACCCTTGTAGACCCACGGGAAGACGATGATCAGGCCTCGAAGAAGATGATCCCTTCTCTTCTCCTCCTTTCTCCCCTTTTCTTCTTCCTCCCGATGGTCGGCGACAAGGAGGAGACAAAGGGGCGACATGGAGGGCGTGGTAGCAAGGAGGGGAGGATTTGCTACAGTGGCAGCGTGCTACAGTATCCGCGTGCTACAGTAAAAAGTGCCTAGGGTTTGGTTGCCCCCTTCTTAAACCAACTTCCCACTTGGGCCAAACAACGTGGGCCGAAAGCCCAAGATTATTTCTCCTCTAAAAATCTGATTTCTCTTTTTAATTCTTGTTAAATATCTTTCTCATTTCAATTAATTCTCTAATGTTAAACAGAATATTACATAACCGCTGTTAGATACTTTCTTTGTTAGGAGAAATTCGAAATTGAATAAATTCCCTCTCCCGAATAATATTCTCTCTATTTGATATTCGGGGTATTACACTTCATGCGTTGCATTCACCCAATTTGGATCATCGAATGCTTCTTCTACATGTTTTGGCTCAATAGAAGAGACAAATGAATAATGTTCACAAAAAGAAACAATACGAGATTGAGTTTGAACACCCTTACTTACATCACCCAATATTCGATCTATTGGATGATCTTTTGCAATAACATTTTGGATTCTTGGTGGTAAGTTGGATGGTTTATCATCTTCCTTGTTGTCCTCTTCATCAATTTGAATTTGATTTGTTGTGGAAGAGGTAGGAGGTTCAACTTGAGTGGAAGATGACGGATCACTTGGATCTTCTTTTTGTTTGATATCGCCTATTTGCATGTTCTCTATGGCCTTTCTTAAGATTTCATCACCTATATCATCCAAATTCTCATGCTCTTCTTGAGAGCCGTTAGTTTCATCAAATTGAACATCATGTTTCTCTTCAACTAAATTGGAGTTTTGATTGAAGACACGATAGGCTTTACTATTTGATGAATATCTAAGTAAGAAACCAACATCGCATCGACTTGCAAATTTTGAAAGACGAACACTCTTTTTCAAAATATAACATTTGCAACCAAAGACACGAAAATAAGAGATGTTCAGTTTTCTTCCAACAAGAAGTTCGTAAGAAGTCTTTTTCAAAAGACGATGCAAATAAAGATGGTTTATGGCATGACAAGCGGTATTGATTGCTTCCATCCAAAATCTATCGAAAGTATTATATTCATCAGGTATTATCCTAGCCATTTCAATTAATGTTCGATTTTTCCTTTCTACCACTCCATTTTGCTCCGGAGTGTAGGTTGTGGAAAGTTCATTCTTTATTCCAAGTTCATCACAAAAGTCTTCAACTTTAGTGTTTTTGAACTCGGAACCATTATCCCTACGGATTTTCTTAATTTTGAAATCAAATTCATTTTGAGCCCTTTTTGCAAAACTTTTGAAAATACCGGAGGTTTCAGCTTTATCATCTAGGAATAATATCCATGTGTACCTAGAGTAATCATCCACAGTGACTAAACAATAGTTATTACCCCCGATACTCTTATAGGTTGTTGGCCCAAACAAATCTATATGTAAGAGTTCTAATGGTCTAGAAGTTGACATGATACTCTTGGAAGGATGAGAATTAGCGACTTGTTTACCGGTTTGACAAGCACTAAAAAGTCTATTCTTCTCAAACTTCACATCTTTCAAGCCCACAGCTAAATCATGTTTGAAAAGCCTTTTTAGTTGAAATCATACCAACATTAGCTAGCCTTCTATGCCAAAGCCAACCCAAACAAATTTTTGCAATCAAACATGTTTTTAAGCATGATTCATTTATAAAAAAATCAACCATGTAAAGATTTCCAAATCTAAATCATTTGAAAACTAAAGAATTATCTTTTTCATTTGAAATTGAAACACCTTCATTAGAGAATGAGCAAATTAAGCTAAGATCACATGTTTGAGCAACGGATAACAAATTAAAATTTAGTGATTCAACTAAAGATACATTAGAAATGGAAAGGTCATTTGATATAGCAATTTTACCCAATCCTATTACCTTTCCTTTGCTATTATCGCCAAATGTGATCTTGTCAACTCCTTTTTCATTCTTGAATGTGGTGAACATTTTTCTATCACCGGTCATATGTTGAGTGCATCCACTATCAAGCACCCAATGTTTTCCATAGGTCTTGTAGTTCACCTACAAAACAAGAATCAAGTTCTTTTAGGTACCCAAATTTGTTTGGATCCTTAGAGGTTAGTGACCAAGGTTTTAGACACCCAAATAGCATTCTTTTTAGCTCCTAAAATTGAAGTGCCAACATGTAACATCCCAAAATTCGTTTCTTTAAAATTTAATTTCAAATTAATTATTTAAAATTGTCTGGATTTTATTTGGATCTTATCTGCATTTTATGTGTATTACTCGAAGGAAATCTCAAATTCCAAAACTCCATTTCCAATCTATATTCCAAATTCAAATTCCTTATTCTGAAAATTCAAATTCAAATCTCCAGAAAAATATTCGTTCCAATCTCTTGGTCCAATTTATTTATTTTTGCCTTTCTCTCTTTTTCTAAAAACAAAAAAACAAAACCAACTTCCCGATCGGGTCACCCATCCATTCTCAACTCCCATGAGAAACTCACTAAATGTGTAGAACCATGCATGCACTGCCAACATGGACTTTTGTTTCCATTTGTCTATATTCCCCCTTCTATTCTTATATCCTTTAAATCCTTCTCTATCCTAACTCATCTTCTTCCTCCTGTGAAGTTTTCTTCTTTGTTGGCTTTCTTCTCAAACCGAGCTGCCTTCCATGGCTGGCCGCGCCTCCCCACCACCTCGCCGCTGGCCGGTCGGTGCCACCCTCACCGCTAGCCTGGCCACCCGCGACGCCTCTTCTCCCCTCCTCTTGCACATGCGTAGACTGCCAAGCTTCATCCACCATTAATGGCCGACCACCTTCTCTTCTCTCATTTCTTCCCATTCAAAGCTTTAAATTCGATTTTGTTTTAAAGGAAACGGCTGCATTAACCTCTCCCATGATGCCATGCCTTCATTGTGCAATCCATCAGTGCACCCGCTGAGTTTCATCCATTTCCAAACTGAACCGTCGCTAGTGCTTCTTTGTCTACTCGATGATTCGACTCCCGGTTGAAGCTATATATTGGCATGCTATCTCTTCATCGATCCTTTGCACTCTCTCCAAGTTTTAGATTCATCAGAGCTTAGCAGTCATCCCATTTATGTTTTCTCCATTGACAGTAGCTTGCGCCGCCACCACTTCGAAGCTTCTCCGGCCGAACCATCGCCACTTGGGGGGTAGGCCGGGTTCTTCGAGTTCCATTTTCGTGGTTTGCTAGCCAGCCTTTCGCCACCTTGTGCTGTCGATGCCGTGATTTCCATTTCAGTGCATGCTGTTTTTTTTTTTTTTGCTTTCTTTCGAATTGGAGAACAAGCTGAACAGTAGCCACTTTTCTAGTCTATTGGCTTAGTGCTTTGTACATGAGTCTTATTTTTGAGAATTTATTTTCTAGAATTTCGTTCATTCTCATACAAACTCCAGATCCAGCGATTCTTTCTCCTAAATTCATCTAAATTCATTCTCTACTTCCAGTATTTATTTTGTAATTTTTGGATTTTATTTTATTTTCTGTTATTTATTTGGTTCGTTGTGCGCGTGTAGATTCCGATGTCGCCGACGCAAGTTTGGATCAACAAGAAGCACTTACCTCCAACATCACCGAAGGTGAGTCTCCTTTGACCACATTGAACCTATGATTTGTAAATGATGTTTTCAGTTTTAAAAGTTATGCATTGCTATTTAAATGATAAATTAAACTGTAGGGTGTTAGTTAAAAACATAAAGTTGCTTGTAGGATCGTAATGGCAATCAGAAGGGGGGGGGTTGAATGATTGCAACGAATTGACCCCCTAATTTCAACTTCTTCTTGTGTGCAAGAATTTCACCAACTTCTCTATTGACACTTGAAGAGCTTCACAACCGAGACCACCTCAACGCACAGGGAGAACACCAAATAAAGAAACAAAGTAGAACGAATCTGAACTTTATATATCAAACATGATTTGTGTCTACAAAGTGCTCAGCAAGCACCCCTCAAAGCCCTAATTCGAAGAACATCTAAAACGAAGCAACTGCAGCAAGCTACGATCTCAAAAACCCTAGTCTCGGCACGTAACTCCCCAAAAATCCCTATACAAGCCGTACCCTACTGTCTTCTCTTATAGCCTAGAGTCCTATCCATGTCCAACACGACACCAATACGAACTCTATCTCAAAACACTCAGATTTGGAACTCCTTCCAAAACTGTCTTTCCAAAAACTCCACGCCGTAAGCCTCCAGGACTCCATCCCGTAGCTTCCAGCGTGCACCCCATGATCTCCACGTGCTCCAGCGCGATTCAAAACACCTCTTGACATCCACGACTTCCAAGACCTCAGATTCCCTATCCTAGTCCGAGTCAATCCCGTCACCGACCGTGATTCGTCCTCACGCCTCAACCTGCACATGCAAAGATCAAAGAAACCAATTCTTGGCACAAGTTCTCCAACTTGACCATCCATTAGCTCACTCACACCCATAAACACTATCATGCATCATGCAACAAGATATAGCTTACGAATTCAACAAATCCGCAGTCAATTCCCCAGAACGACAACTTTTCAGAATACAATCGATACTACCGCCATTGTACGTCCGGTACTACCGCACACGCGGTCGTACCGCTCAAAACACACCGGTACTACCGATTCTCAAGAACTTCCAAAACTTCCAAAAACATCGCTTCTGGAAAAACCATACCGCGCCCTTGCGGTATCACCGTCTTGCGGTACTACCGCCAACCATGTCGCGGTACTACCGTAAATCACTTAATAGAGCAAGCGAGGTATGTCGAACCTCTTTCTCAAAGGAAAACAAAAGCGGTACTACCGTTATTAAAACAACGGTACTACGAAATTTAGGTACTACCGCCATTCAAATCTGCGGTACTACCGTTCTAAGAAAATCCGCAAGGTCCTCGAGCGGCGTCCTTTGCCACGTGGGCGCTCCGGATCCATGGGCGATCGGACCATGGGTCTCGGCTTTTGGATTTAGAAGCATCAGAAAGTCCGAGCGGCCCACTTGATGTCATCCGTTAGATTTCAATCCAACGGCTCAAAGTCTTTGAGCGATTCGGACGGTCGAACGTTACAACTCAATATCGGCCGTTAGATCAAGATCTAACGAACCGAGCAAAACGCTTCAGAGAAAATGACTTGCGGTACTACTGCTGCACACACACGGTCATACCGCACCGCCAGTAGTTCAAGACAAACAAAGCGGTACTACCGATAATCGACAAAAACTCGATTTTCAAGAGAACTTAACAGAGCTCGATCCAAGTCACCACAAAGAAGTCTATAGGACAAAATATTCAACATTAAATCTTGAGACAAGGTCTAACTTATTGTCAATGTGTTCATCATCAAATAACATGACCAAAAACCTCTTGGTCTTACAATCTCCCCCTTGATGACTACATTGACAATACTTTCAATAACAAGTAATGAAAGAGTGAATAGAAGTGACAAAGAGTCAAAAACTGCCAAGCAAAGTGAACTACAGCTGAAAGACTTCCTTTAACACTAGAAAATCAAATTTGTGCAGAATTTTTGCAGATTTTCTCTTAGTTTTCTTCCCCTTTGGCAATGTGATCATCAAGAGCAGAAAGAGAAGGAGCAGGAAGAGTAAAAGTCCAGAAGCTTTGCAAGTCAATTTATTGGATTAGCCAAGCCAATTTGGTTGAGTAGAGCTAACAAGATCATATAAATGCATATGCCATATAGCAATGTCCAGACAAGTATGTAACTATGATGAGTCAATTTTAATGTCATGACAAGCATTTCACACAGTGACTAAAAAGATTATAGGACCACAAAAAGAAGTCACTAAAAAGTGAAAGCAAAATAGTGAGACAAACTTTAAATCTGGATGAGCTACAGTCTCATGAAACATCCTTTTGCTTTACTTTCAATTTTCATTTGCTTGTGGCATGCTTGTAGCATACTTCTTTTCCAGGGTGGCATGCTTGAAGTGTACTTTTTTTGATTGAAGCACTTTTTGTGCATTTTTTTATTACAAAGACACACAACTGTGCATGGCATGCTTGAAGCACACATCTTTTCATGTGAGTACTGTTATGTACCCTTTTTTTATTTTGATACACAGCTATGTATGGCATGCTTGAAGCACACATCTTTTCATATTCTTTTGCTCAACCCTTTATCTTTTATGACATGCCAAATTGAGTGAGTAACAGAGGATTGAAATGAGAGACATTGTTGCTTCAAATCCAAGACTTAAAATAAGACTCACAAACAAGCTTATCCTTTTCAATAACCAACACAAAATGATACCACTAATCAAGCTAGTCAAAGATTTCAGCCATGTCAAGCTTTAGTTCTTTATATAGCAAGTTTATTAAACCAGTCCAGATCAAGGCTACATAGCACATGAATAAATATGATAAAGGAAGCTCTACTACTCTTTTGATTTCAATGGCTGGGACTTAATGAATAATTAAAGCTTCGAAATTTTGACAAAACAGCCCCCTCAAAATAAGCCCATAGGATGAACAACACCCGATTCACTCAAAACAAACAAAACGAGAAGTATCTAGCGGCTTAGTGAAAATATCAACAAACGAAAATCGGTCTCAACAAAGTGGAGAACAATATCACCTTTTTCAACATGATCTCTGAGAAAGTGAAATCTGATATCAATGTGTTTGGTTCTAGAATGTTGCACTGGATTTTTAGCAATGTGAATAGCACTAGTGTTGTCACAATAAATTGAAACAGTACCCAATTCTAAACCAAAATCTCTAAGAGTAGAAGAAATCCAAAGGACTTGAGAGCAACTAGCGGCGAACAACATACTCAACTTGAAAGTTGATTGAGCAACAGAAGATTGTTTTCATGAAGACCAAGACACTAAAGATGTGCCTAAAAAGTGACATGTGCTAGATGTGCTTTTTCTATCAATCCTACACCCCACAAAATCACTATCGGAGTATGCACTCAAGGTAAGACAGGATGAAGATGAATAGAAAAGCCCAAATTCTAAAGTGGATTGGAGATACCTGAGAATTCTTTTCACGGCCTGTCGGTGAGATGTACGAGGTGAAGCTTGAAATCGAGCGCATAAGCATACAGCAAAGTGTATATCCGGCCTTGAAGCGATCAAATAGAGTAGAGATCAATCATACTCCTATATTCTTTTTGATCCTTTGCCTCACCTTCTTTATCTAGGTCAAAACGATTATTGATCCCATTGGTGTAGAGATGGGCTTGCAGGTTGCCATGTCAAAACGCCTAAGCAAGTCTTTAGTATACTTGGGTTGATGAATGAAATTGCCTTGCTTGGTCTGTTTTACTTGCAATCCTAAGAAGTAAGTTAACTTCTCCATCATACTCATCTCAAACTCCCTGCTCATAGTATCTGAAAGCTTGGAAACCAAAGCATGAGAGGAGCCCCCAAAGATGATATCATCCACATAAATCTGAACAAGTAATAGATCATTGCCATGACGAAATGTGAACAGAGTTTTGTCTACTTTGCCCATTTGAAAATCATTTTTTAGCAAAAACAGCTTAAGCCTCTCATACCAAGCTCGAGGAGCTTGCTTCAAACCATACAAAGCTTTTGAGAGTTTGTAGACATGATTAGGAAACTTAGGATTTTCAAAACCAGGTGGTTGCTTAACATAAACTTCTTCCTCAATGTAGCCATTTAGAAAAGCACTTTTAACATCCATTTGAAATGATTTGAATCCTTTAGATGCAGCAAAGGCTAAAAGAATTCTAATTGCTTCAAGTCTAGCTACAGGGGCAAAAGTTTCACCAAAATCAAGACCCTCCACCTGAGAAAATCCTTGAGCAACAAGTCTAGCCTTATTTCTAACAACAACACCATCCTCACTTTGTTTATTTTTAAAAACCCATTTAGTTCCAATTACATTATGTCCATGAGGAGGTTCAACTAAGGTCCAGACTTTGTTTCGCTCAAAGTTTTCTAATTCTTCATGCATGGCATTGATCCAAGACTCATCAGATAAAGCGTGACTTACATCATTAGGCTCAAAAGAGGCAACAAAAGCAGAATGAGCATGTGAGTCAGGAGAAGTAAATTTAGAACGTGTTACCCTTTCATGAATGTCACCAATCATCGATTACGGAGGATGAACTCATTGAATTCTCAATGGTGCGAAGGTTACGAACTAGCTTCAACATTTTGAACATCTTGATGGTGGCGCAACAACGATAGTAGGAGCATGATCTTGATAGTTGATGGTATGGGAGAAAGATCATTACCTAAATCAAGATCATCTTCTTCATCAAGAAATATGCTTTCAGACTCCTCTGAACTTGTGTACGAAATGTCGGTTCTAGAACGAGGACCCACCTCATCGAAAGTAACCTCACAAGTCTCAATAATTTTGTTTGTTTCAAGATTAAGCACTTTCGATAGCCACGAGAGTGAAGAGGATATCCAAGAAAAATACCATCACTTGATCTAGATTCAAATTTGTCCAGATTACCATGTTTAAGAATAAAACATTTGCAACCAAAAACTCAAGTGAGAGACACTAGGCCTTTTGCCAAATCTCGGCTCATAAGAAGTCTTGTGCAAAGAGGCTCTCAAAAATACTCTGTTTGAGACATGACAGCGATTGAGATTGCCTCTGCCCAATACTTCCTAGGAGTGGCATGTTCATCAAGCATGGTCCTTGCCATCTCAACCAAGGTTCTATTTTTCCTCTCAACTACACCATTCTATTGAGGAACACGTGGAGAGGAAAATTGATGTTCCAAACCTTGTTCAGAGCAAAAGGAAGCAAATAAAGAATTCTTAAACTTCGGTACCATTATCACTCCTTATAACTTTCACAAAGACCATTCAATTCATTATTGAGTCGAGAAACAAATCTTTGAAATGACCAAAAGCTTCATCTTTAGACACCATGAAGTACACCCAAGAGTACCTAGAGTAATCATCAACAATCACAAGGATATACCACTTACCTCGAGCAGTTGAACTCTTGAGGGACCTCGGTGTCCATATGCAACAATTGTCCGGGGCCATCTGTGATGATTACGAAATAGGAAAATGTGGAGCAGCAACCATCTTACCATGTCGACAGGGAGAACAAACCAAATCTTTCTCACTTTTCAATTTCGGCAGCCCCCTAATGAGATCAGTTCCACTAATTTGAACAAGATGATCAAAACCAATGTGACCTAATCTACGGTGCCAAAAGAAAAGATCTCTGGATTCGGAAGCTACCAAGCATCTAACATTAGGAGAAAAAGAATGATTGAAATCAGCTTTAAAAACTTTCGCTAAGCTAGAGATGTTAAAGACAAGATCACCAGAAGCATCTAAAACCCTACAGGCATGTTTCTTAAAGCTTACCTCAAGATTTTCTTCAATCAATTGTGAAACAGAGAGCAGATTGTACTTCAATTTACTTACCAAGGCAACATATTTGAGAATGAACTTGTCATTTACGCGCACAGTACCTTTTGCCATCACAATTCCAGTTGAAGCATCCCCAAAAGTAATCAATTCATCCTTGGATGCCTTAGTGAGGGATGAGAACCACTTTGAATCACCAGTCATGTGACGAGAACACCCTGAATCAACTAACCAAAAGTTCCCCTTCCTCAATTGTTGTACCTGCATTTAAGAGAGTATCGGTCTCACAGTACTGGGATTAGTAAGACATGATTTAGGAACCCAATCTTGTGACACACGGCATTTAGTAGGATCAACAAAGACAATTACTTTTGAATATGCCTCCGGTCGGTTTGTGCAAAAACTCCTAAAAGCTATGACATTTTGTTTAGTGAAAGTAACAGAGCTTGAAAAACCTTTCTTTGCCTATCTCTCTTTTCTTTCTTTGCTTTAAAAACAAAACTGAACCAAATGACCTTCTTTACCACAAAGAAGTGCATCGATACTTTTCTTGATATGAAATTTCAGTTTTTCTCTTTATAGTGCTTACTTTGGTAATAAGATCCCTTTCAAAACTAGCAGACTTGAACACAACATGTTTAGGTTCAGATTCAATTGCAAATTTTTCAGGTTCAAGAAGCTTAAGAACTTTGGGAGGATGATTCTTTGCATGAACAGTAGAATTAAAACCTAGACCTTGTTTTTTAGAACTCACTCTTGATCTATCTAGAATCATGTTCAGATTTTTCTTGCCAAAAGAAAACCTCTCCAAAGTATCCTTAAGATAATTATTCTCTCTAGCCAATTCAGGACAAATTGTGCACTTAACAACATCATTCAAAATTTTCTTAGAAGCAACAGATTGAGCCATCTTTTCTTTTTCAGCAAACTCACTTAATTGTTTAGTCAAAGCATCAATTTCGGTTGTGAGTTTAGGACAATTTGTGCAAGAAAGAGTCTCATGATAAAACATTTGTTGTATAGAATCCTGAGATGACTTAAGTCTAGCTTCTAGCGATTCACAATTAGAGCAAGTCTTAATTTGAGCATTCACAGTACTTGTCTCTAAACAAGATGAACTAGACTTTAGTTTTTCAATCTCAACAGAAGCAAGTTTCAGCTTATCATCACATGAGTTATGCGCCATTTTTAACTCTTCAAATTCAACATGAATTGATCTAGCAAGTTTTAATTCAGAATGCAAAACTTGACATGATTCACATGATTCATCATCAGGAATAGCAGCCTTAAGTCTATCAATTTCAGAATTCAAGCTATCAACAACAAGGTCATGTTTCTTTGCTTTCTTTTTGTATTTTTTAAGTTCATTTGTCAATTTCAGCACAGCACGTGATAGATAAGCATAAGAGAGCTTTACCTCATCAGGGTCACTGTAGAGATCATCATCATCATTAGTTTCTTCACAACTCGCCATAAAGCACATTCCTATGAAATCAGCCTCTTTTGCCTTCTTGTGATCATCCTCATTGTCGTTGTCTGAATCAACATCACTTAGCCCAATCTCCTCAAGAGCTGAAAGCACCTTGTTGACAGCTTTACGATAATTTTGCTTTTTGCTTGAATCAAATTTGAATTTTGAACGCCGAGCTGGTACTTTGTCCTCTTTGGCTTCTTTTCCTCTTAGCTTGGGACAATTTACTTTTATGTGGTTTGGCTCACCACATTCAAAGCATCTGATTGGACCTCCTCTTCTCCTTGCTCTGACATTATTGATTGCTTTAGTCACCCTATTTGAGAATAGTACAAAATTTGTTCTTACGGGATCTCCTCCAATTTTTCATCTGAAATAGCACTTAAGGAAAAACTAGAAGGACTTGATGAACTGTCAGTTTGGTTAGTCACTAAACCCAAAGAATTTGACTTATTTATTCTGGCCAAAATATCAATCTTATGTGTTTTCATCTTGGAATAAAGATCATTTAATGTGAGTGTTTCCATACTAACAGAGTGATTGATTGTAGTGACTAGGACCTCCCAAGCAGACATATCCAAAGCATTCAAAATCATCTAGCATTGTCGAAATCAAAATAAATCACATCAGCAGTTGCAAATCACTAATGATTTTATTGAAGCGTTCAAAAAGTGCATCTACAGATTCTCTCGGTTTCATCTCAAACTTAGAATACTCCTTTTTGAATTGATTTTGACGAACACCTTTAACAGATTTTGAACCTTCATGATAATCAGCAAGAGTTGTCCAAATTTTGTTAGCAGATTTTATATTAGCAATTCTAACAAACTCGTTCCTACTTAAACCTTACAAAAAATATTTCTAGCCTTAGCATTTGCTTCAACATCAGCAGTATTGTTGTTAGTAATCACAGCAGGCACTTCATAAGGATTTTCAACTTTTTGCTAGATGACATTACCTTGAGCTTGCAGAAAAACCTCCATCCTTGTCTTCCAATAGATGTAGTCAGATCCATCGAAATACGGTGGCTTACCTGAGAATCAATCTCGATCTGATGCCATTGCAACCTTGCTCTGATACCACTTGTAGGATCATAATGGCAATCAGAAGGGGGGGTTGAATGATTGCAGCGAATTGACCCCCTAATTTCAAGTTCTTCTTGTGTGCAAGAATTTCAGCAACTTCTCTGTTGACACTTAAAGAGCTTCACAACCGAGACCACCTCAACGCACAGGGAGAACACCAAATCAAGAAACAAAGTAGAACGAATCTGAACTTTATATATCAAACTTGATTTGTGTCTACAAAGTGCTCAGCAAGCACCCCTCAAAGCCCTAATTCGAAGAACATCTAAAACGAAGCAACTGTAGCAAGCTACGATCTCAAAAACCCTAGTCTCGGCACGTAACTCCCCAAAAATCCCTATAAAAGCCGTACCCTACTGTCTTCTCTTATAGCCTAGAGTCCTATCCATGTCCAACACGACACCAATATGAACTCTATCTCAAAACACTCAGATTTGGAACTCTTTCCAAAACTGTCTTTCCAAAAACTCCACACCGTAAGCCTCCAGGACTCCATCCCGTAGCTTCCAGCGTGCACCCCATGATCTCCACGTGCTCGGTAGCGATTCAAAACACCTCTTGACATCCACGACTTCCAAGATCTCGATTCCCTATCCTAGTCAGAGTCAATCCGAGTCACCGTAGTGATTAGATCCTCACGCCTCAACCTGCACATGCAAAGATCAAAGAAACCAATTCTTGGCACAAGTTCTCCAACTTGACCATCCATTAGCTCACTCACACCCATAAACACTATCATGCATCATGCAACAAGATATAGCTTACGAATTCAACAAATCCGCAGTCAATTCCCCAGAACGACAACTTTCCAGAATACAATCGGTACTACCGCCATTGTACGTCCGGTACTACCGCACACGCGGTCGTACCGCTCAAAACACACCGGTACTACCGATTCTCAAGAACTTCCAAAACTTCCAAAAACATAAACTTCGGAAAAACCATACTGCGCCCTTGCGGTATCACCGTCTTGCGGTACTACCGCCAACCATGTCGCGGTACTACCGTAAATCACTTAATAGAGCAAACAGTGTATGTCAGAACCTCTTTCTCAAAGGAAAACAAAAGCGGTACTACCGTTATTAAAACAACGGTACTACCGAAATTTAGGTACTACCGCCATTCAAACTGCGGTACTACCGTTCCAAGAAAATCCGCAAGGTCCTCAGAACAGCGTCCTTTGCCACGTGGACGCTCCAGATCCATGGGCCGATCGGACCATGGGTCTCAGCCGTTGGATTTAGAAGCACTGTAGAAAGTCCGAACGGCCCACTTGATGTCATCCGTTAGATTTCAATCCAACGGCTCAAAGTCTTTGAGCGATTGGACGGTCCGACGTTACAACTCAATATCGGCCGTTAGATCAAGATCTAACGAACCGAACAAAACGCTTGAGAGAAAATGACTTACGGTACTACGCACACACACACGATCATACCGCTTGCCGACAGTTCCGACTAAACAAAGCCGGTACTACCGATAATCCTAACAAAAATTAATTTTCAGCAGAACTTAACAGAGCTCTGATCCAAGTCACCACAGCAAGTCTATAGGACAAAATATTCAACATTAAGTACTGAGACAAGGTCTAACTTATTATCAATGTGTTCATCATCAAATAACATGACCAAAAACCTCTTGGTCTTACAGTTGCTATTATCATCCTTGATATTTGATATTATGCACCTTTGTAACCCTAGCGTAGGAAAGTCCGCGTTATTGAATACAATTTTGCAGAATAGTTTGATACGGTAGAATTGCTTAGACGTGCTGTATGTTCATGTTTAACCTTTGGCGGAGAAAAACCTTTAATATTGGTATGCTTTAAATTTTGGAAAAATATTCGACATTAGGTAATGTCAATATTTAGAAATAAAATAAAAATGGTGAAAAATATTTTAGACTAGGGTGAGTGGCATGAGTCTGGTTTGTCTCACCCAAGTTGATTAAAGACCGACTCTTGTGTTTATTCAAACTAAGCAATATCGTACAACCACATGTCCCAAATGGGAAGGACCTAGCTGAATAATTTACTTTGTTCTAGCTTTACGCCCGCAGGCTGTAGATGGTAGGTGTTACTTGGTTAGTGCAGACGATGGTAAATGACGTCCATGTCAGTCGAGGCTTGCGCGGGGCGTTGGTAATAGACGTCCAAGTCCGGGCTGGTTACACTACTAGGGAAAACCTCATCACAGACGGTTTGGAACCGTCATCACAGACGATTTCAAAGCGTGCGAATTTATTAAATCTGTGATGATATGAGGTCATCACAGCGGTTTTGAACCGTCAGAAAACTCATCACGAGCGGTTACGAGCAAGAACATACGTAAAACGTCATCACGGTAGGTTACGAACAAGAACCGCTCGTGATAATTGATTATCACAGACGGTTCTTATTCAGAACCGTATGTGATGACGTTTTCACAGACGATTCTTGTTCAAAACCGTCTATGATAAGTTTTCACAGGCGGTTCTTGTTTAGAATCATTTGTGATAGCCTTTTCTGTTGCAAAAAAACCCGAAAACGGCTGCTAAAACTTCGGAGGCTGTTTTGAGACCCTAAACGACCTTTTTTGGGGGTTTTCACTTTGTCTGGAGTCTCCTGAGCCTCGCGAATGAATTTGATATGGACTTTCCAACGAGCCAAAGAACGTCGCAATCCGAGTTCGTATGCAAAAGTTATGGCGGTTTTACTAGACAGTGCGCGATCTACCATATATATTTTTGCCCGAACCAAATAACTCAACATGAACTACACATGCACAGAGAGCCTCCAACAATAAACCACAGCATCACCCACATCATAGTAGCATCAACTCGATCCATTTACAGAGCACTAACACTAGCTCTCAATAATCCGCATCCACAGCAAAGGGGAGTAGAGATTGAGGTCGTGGGAGGCAGGCGGCAAGTGGAGGAGGCCGAGGCGGCAGGCTCGTGGGAGGCCAAGTGGCAGCGAGGCCGGGCAAGGTGGAGGAGGCCGGTGACGATGAGGCCGGGGCGAGTTGGAGGAGGCCGTGGGCGGCAAGCTCGGGGGAGGCTGGGGCGCAAGGTGTGAGGAGGAGAGACGGCAGAGGAGGAGATGGAGGTATGAGGTGTGAAGAGGAGAGACGGCAGAGGCGCAAGGTTAATATATAGCGAGTTTCGGTAGCCCGCCCATTATGTCCAAATTTTCGTTTCCCGCCCAACAATGAGAGACGGTTCTTATTAAGAACCGTCTGTGATACGTAACTATCACAGACGGTTTGTAACTAGAATCGTCTGTGTTAATTCACAGACGGTTGTTTTCAAGAACCGTTTGTGATAACGATGATTATCATAGACGGTTTTTTAATAGAACGCTGCGTGATCATTCACGCAATTGTTCTAGTTACAAAGCTATGCGTGATAGCGGTGATTATCACGAGCGGTTTTTAATAGAAGCTATGCGTGAATAATCACAAATGGTTCTATTAAAAAACCGTCTGTGATAGGTGCGTATCACAGACGGTTCATAATAAGAATTGTCTGTGATAGGCTATGCCTGGTCCTGATAGACCCAACACAGACGGTTCCTTTGAACCGTCTGTGATGAGGCGTCTGCTATTGCATGTTTTGTAGTAGTGTTATCTCCCACAACGGTGAGCTCTAGGTCGATGATAAATGACATCCATGACTTGGAGTAAAGCTCATCGAGAGGGCTAAAGTTAGGATAAAGTATTATAAAAGCCTTGTGATAATCGTTTAGTCGCACACCTTCGGGAGTGTGTTAAACGGACATTATAAACTGATTATCTTGTATGGGTCAAGCTGTACAAACTCTACAGAGTGTTAAAAACTATTCGAATAGCCGTGCCCACGGTCAAGGGCGGGTAAGGTGCATATACACATGGTAGATTTCAGTTTTGGTTTTAAAAGAAATATTTTGGGAATCTTGGAGTAGTTGGAACTCTTGGATTGTGGTTATGGCAGTTAGAGCCAGTTGAGCAGTTAGAGCTCAATTCTTGAAAACTTGGCAGATAAAGCTTCTTTACTAATGTATGGTAGTTGGAACCTGCATTAGAGTTTGATTTAAATTACTTTAATTATTTAATCATCTTTTGTCAAATGAGCTTTATAAAAGATGTTTAAACTTAAAATACTGCTTTGTGCAAATGAACCCTATAAGCCCAATTGTTAAAGCTATGCATATGCATCATTTTCCAAGACTCGCAGAGTACTTTATGTACTCACATGCTACACTCAACAAATCTCAGAAGTCTATGAAGATGCCGAGAACGACTATGACTACTTCACTTGCAGCTTTGACGAAGGCTTCCCGGAGTACTAGGCTGCGTTTCCCTAGTTGAATGCCAGTGGGCGATTCAATGGGTCAACCATAGAGTTTATTTTTATTTCCGCTGCTGTGAGACTTAAGGTCTTTGGACCTCTTTTGTAATAAGTGGCCATAAGGCCAGTACTCAGTTATTTATTAACGTTATTTCGTGATTCGAACTGGTTATTAACAATGTTTCCACTGTGTGCACTAGCTACTGATCTGGGACTGGTGCAGAAATACATAGAGGGTTCGGATTCAGAAATCCGGCCCCAACACAACAAATCTTGCTATTACTTTACCATCCTTAGTTTTCTTAAGCATATAACAAGAATCATATAAACCATTGGATTTATTATTAGCAATAGAGCAAGCATTTGACAAATGTCCTATATTATGACATTTAATGCAATATTTTCTATTTTCTTTTACAAACCTTGCGGGCTTGTAAATCGGCTTCTTACCTTTCTTGGGCACATACCCTAGTCCTTCTTTGTTAAATGAACACCTTTGCTCACTCAAAAGATTGTCAAGGGTTGCTTTACCCTTGAAGCATCTTTCCAAACTCTTACTTAGCTTGGTGACTTGCTCTTTTAGCTCATGATTTTCGACAATGAGCAAAGAATCACATGTGTTAGCCATATATAACAATTGAATCAACATTAGTACCACATGGCATAGATAACAAGTCATCACATGATGTAGAAGTGCTAGACATGGATAAAGCATTTGAAGCAACTTTTACTCTAGGCATCTCATTTATTAGATTGCAAGCAATTCCTACATTCGAATGAGATTTTTCAATATCTTTTAGAAGGAGAGAGTCATGAGCTTCTTTTAGCTCCTCATAAGAGTATTTTAGAGAGATATACTCTTTCTTTAAGACTTTAAATTTTGACATCTCTTTCCCAAGATATTCATTTAATTCTTCAAGTATATCCATTAATTCATCATATGAAAGTTCATTATCATTAATGGATTTTACCTTATCTCCTTTTGCCATGAGACAAGTAGGAGTGGAGAATAGCGATGGAGCCTTCTTGATGGCGATGCCGACAAGTCCTTTCTTCTTGGGAGACTCATCCTCATCGGAGTCGGAGTTGGTGTACTCCTCATCGGAGTCCCATTCTCCAATGTGAGCTACATTCTTGCCGTCCTTGTGAAGCTTCTTGAAAAGCTTCTTCTTGCCATCAAATTCCTTCTTCTTGAATGACTTGCCCTTGTCATCTTTCTTTGAGGGGCAATGAGAGGCAATGTGCCCCTTCTCATCGCACTTATAGCAACGGATGTTGTTATAGCGCTTGTTGTCATTGGAGGATTGCCCTTTCTTATTCTTATCAAAGTTAAAGTTTCGATATGAGCGTCTTCCCATGAATTTCTTCATTCTCCTCATAAGGAGAGCGAATTCTTCTTCAGAGTCTTCTTCTTCACTTTTTTCATCACTTGATTCCGCCTTTGCCTTGAAAGCGATAATCTTCTTCTTTGAGGAAGATAACTCCAATAGCTCTTCCTTATCCTTCTTGTATAACTCATTGGTGATGAGATTGCCCAAGAAACCGGTTGACATCATTCTTGGCAATTCGGATGAATTTAGAAATAGAGTCACCAAGGTCTCATACTTCTCCGGCAAGGCCCTAAGCATTTTTCTTACAATATCAACATCGGTTAATGGCGTGTCTAGGCCTTTGAGTTCATTTACAATGTTGTTGAGGCAAGAATACATTTCATTTATATCCTCATGAGGCAACTTTATAAATGTCTCATATTTAATCCAGAACCTATGCAATTTGGCCTCTTTGACCGTGGATGTTCTCTCATGGATTTCCGAGAGAGTGGTCCAAATATCATGAGCGGTTTCTAAATTACTCACTCTCTTAAACTCATCCGCGTTCAAAGCATCAAAGAGAGCATTCATTCCTTGAGCATCTAAATGAGCATTACGTCCCTCAAGTTCCGTGGGACGTGATGGATCAAGAGGCATAACGTAACCCTCATTTACAATTTTTCATATGCTCGGACTCATGACCTTTAAATAAATTGACATTCTAATTTTCCAATAAGCATAATTTGAGCCATCAAACAAATGAGTCTTTCCTATAGCAATTCCCTCACTAGCTACCCTTTTCTCTCTTATATGGTTAAGTCTAAAATAATGAGAGACCTAGCTCTGATACCACTTGTAAGATCAAGGATAACCGACTTGAGGGGGTGAATAGGAGGTTTTAAAACTTTTTGACTAAATAACAATTTAAGACAATTAAGGACTAAGTCTAAACTAGATACAATTCTAGCTAAGCAATTCTACACAAGATAATTGCTAGAAATGTAAATGCGGAAATAGTAAAGACAAGAATAAACCACAAAGGAGACGATGAAGTTCTTCTAGTGGTATCGAAGACTTACTAGTCTTCACTAGTCCACGTTGAGGAAGCTTGAACTAATCAAGCCGGCTCCACAAATTAAGCCTTCCCTCAATCACTATCGGTTGTTCTTCCTCCGCTCCAGAGATGGTGAACACCAAACCACTTACAATTCGGCGCCGGGCCTCTTCACAATCTCCTTGAAGAGATCACCGCGCGAACTCCCGCCAAGCCATCTAGGTGTTGGCAAACACCAAGAGTAATGAAACACAATCTTCGCTTGATGACAATCAAGTGCTAAGGATCAATCTAGAACGAATGCACTTGAATTTGGCTCAACCACCTCACAATGAATGAAACAAATGTATTGAAGGTGTAGAGAGAATGCTCAAAGCTTAAAGAATGTTAAATGAAGTCTCTCCAACTGTCCTTGAGCAGGTGGAGGGGTACTTATACCCCCCACAAACAAATATGATCGTTAGGGGCAAAAACCCCAAACTTTTCAGCATATACGGTAGTACCGCTATTCAATGGCCGGTACTACCACACCTTCCCAAAATGCACAGTAACGGCTAACGCAGACGCATTAACTGCTCTGATCTAGCCGTTGAAAATTCGGCGCGGTACTACCACCATGGATCATGTGGTAGTTCCGCTTATCGGTCATACCAAAAAACACAGGCGGTACTACCGCTTCTCTTTTGAGTCCAAAAGGGCACTCACTGGAATTAACATACTGCTGATTTTTCGGACTTACCGGGCTGCGGTAGTTCCGCTGAAGAAATGTGGTCATACCACGATGCGGTAGTATCGCCAAGTAAACTCCGGAACTACCGCTCACTGGGTGAGCAACCAAGCCAAAAAGGTGTCACTCTGGAAAAAACGTACCGCCAACTAATCTTCGATCTGGCCAGGGTTGCGTAATACTTTCCATTATCGATCATCTGCATTTGTCTAGTACCACCAAGAACACCCTAGTACTACTGCTCTTCCTGAGAAAAAGTATAGTTGGTTTCTAAAACAAATTCTAAGTGCATGCATGATCCTATATTGATCCAAATGGCACAAGAACATGCTATCAAGCTACTAGTCATGATCCCTCTTAATAGTACGGTGTTTAACCTAAAATCCGGTCTTTCATCCTTTTCTCCTAAGACCGATAAACACAAAAAGATTCTAGACAACTTGTACCTTGTCTTTGAACCGTATTAATCTTCATGTCGACCTTTAGCATGCATCTCCAGATTATAATAATCATCATTGGGACTAACCTTGTAAATACTCAATAAACATGTTAGTCCCATATTCACATATTATCATTAATTACCAAAACAATTTTTTAGGGGCCTAGATGCTTTCAGCAACCTACTTATCTAGTGTAAACCGAGCAAGATTCACATCCCATTCCAGATCTTGACGATCAATTCGACAAATAATACCATCATCAAACCGGGCAATGTAAGCCGCATCAACAGGCACATCAATCCTGCTCGAAAATGTGAAATTAAAAGCAAATAAAACGAGTTAGGAGACACCTATTTTGTTCTTCGGTCCGTTCAGATCTACTCCAAATGCAAGCGATAAAACAAGAGAAAAATGGCGTTCACAAGAGGAGTTACATACCTATGAGGATCCATCACGTGCGCTGCATAATGCCTCAACCGAGATCCAACATTCGGCAATGAAGCTCTCCCTTCGCCGCCTAGGTCACCTTGGCTCGCCGTGGTGCTTGGGTGCGAAGGAGAGAGGAGAGGAGTGGAGTGGATTGGTGTGGAGTGGAGTATGGAGTGGTGCGGTCGGTGCGCCAGCCAGGTTCGACCGAATCATATGCGCTTGTCCGAATGCAAAGGCATAATCGTCTTTTCCCATTGGCACAAATGGGTAAGGTAACTGGGAAATGGAGAAATAACAAAAGATCAAATGACAAATTTAAAATGGGACTTTAAATAAATGTAGCCCAAAATAAATGCAAATACTATAAGGCTATTTAAAGGCGAGGCTAATAAAAAAACCAGAAAAAACGGAACTTCTCTCCGCAGTTCCTGCTCCGAGCTCCGGGAGAGGCGAGGGGTTTAACGTGCTCCAACCCCGGCGAGCTAGAGCTAGGGTTCCGGCGAGCCACATGGCCGGTTCGGAGGAGGCGCAGCGGCGGCAGGGGCTGGCGGGAGAAGGGCAGCGGCACCTGGAGGAGGCCATCGCCGCGGCATTCCAGATCCTCACCTCCATCAACCACGAGCTCTGCAATCCCGCGCTCTGGTCCTCCTCCTCTCATAACCAGCAACAGCATCCGCCTGCCGCTGCGCCTACCGCCGCCGACTCCGACGCCTTGTCTGACGTGGCTGGCGGCGGCGGCAGTAGGGGAGCCGGCCCTGGGCCCGGCGGGTTGCTGGACGAGGCGAGGCTCCGCTACAAGACGGCCGTGGCGGCGCTGCGGGCGTCCATCACGGCCGTATCCTCCTGTGCTCAGGTGAGATTAACGTACTGGTCACAAGTAGAATCTTCTAGCTTCTTCTATGCGATTCGGTGAGAAAGAGATTTACGGGGAGAGATGGATTTTAGGTGTTTGCTTGCTCTGTAGACTGGGCAAGAAATTGTTGGCACAATGACCACGAAAACTCGAATTCTGCTTGAGAAGATGAGGGGTATTTTGGTGTGTTGCTATGTAATGAAGCAAAGAAATTATTGCCTGTGGCCATAAAACGGTTTGGGTAAACAATGACCATGCAATTTACTCAAAAGATTTTGATTTTGATGCGAGAAAGACTTCTCTTTCATAAGACCTTTTGATCTTTGGACCACTCCTTCTGTGGTCACCAAATCGGTGCTACATTGATTTGTTAGAGATGTTATTATGGTGTCTTGTGAAGGAGCCATGGAGGGAAACCAGAAGATAAAAAAAAAATTGCTTGGTCCGGAAAGCCATGGAGAGGTACGAGAGATATTATTTCGTTAGATTCATTGCTATTTTTTACCTTGGATCTTGGAGGCTTAAAGTTTTTATTAATCCTTGATGACTCTTCATATACTCACTTCATATACTCATTCATTCTTGATTAAGATCAAAAGTGACTCAGTTTAGTAAAAAATGGTCAAACTAAGCCTATGTGTAACATCAATTCTTGTGGAGATCTACTTCATCCAGTATTTACTGTAATGAGACTAGAATAGCAACATTTTGTCCAACAAGACTGGAACTATTCTCAGTGTAAATACTCATGAAATGATTGACCATCAATCTTCACCTAGTGGTCCGGTATGGTGTTGCTTTGACAAATACAAGTTTGTTCAATTAGTTTTTGGGCTGCATTATATTGACATGCACTGTAACAATATGCATTCTTCCATTTGTTACATTAGATGCAACCTAAACATTTACCCAGTAATAGCTTATACACAATTCTAGTGTGCAGTTCAAGAGAACCAGATTTGCATTGCTACATGCTGCTGGAATATAGAGAAGCAATAAGCACCAGATTTGCATTGCTACATGCGGGGTGGAATATAGAGATCCAAATTAGCAATTAGAGAACCAGACAATTATAACTTGACGTGCTTAATGTTTTTATAGAAAATAACTTTGATTTCTTGTTACTTTTCTTTTATGAACAAGAATAGAGTATTACTGTTTTTGAATGCTATTGTTCTTCTGTATACTTGATAGGACATACTGAGTT
The DNA here is from genome assembly GCA_036346405.1 of Phyllostachys edulis. NCBI lineage: Eukaryota > Viridiplantae > Streptophyta > Magnoliopsida > Poales > Poaceae > Phyllostachys > Phyllostachys edulis. Next base: position 53,669,977 of record CM070548.1, on the reverse strand, counting down.
ACTGTGTGTGTTTTAGGAGATTGGATCAACAGATGACGAAGTTGATGTTGGGAGATTAGCAGAGCGTGCATCTGTTTTGAGAAAGGTACTGTTTTGAATATCCTCCATCTTACGATGCTACCTTAGGTGCTTGTATGTGTTGGGTTGATCTCGGCTAAACCGACCCCAAGATTCAAGGGGATCACGCCCCACTCGTGCGCCCTGATTGGGGGTGCAACCAACTTGTTGGTCTCGGTCCTGTTCACCGAGCGCTACAAAAACAGAGGGGACTCGGCAGGCTTTTCTCTCGGTGGTTCTAGCCTACGAAAGTCTCAAAACAAACCCGATCTATTACATGCGCTTTGGTGGGTGAAGACCGAAGGCCGCCGCCGTCACCGAGACACTCTCTAGTCATCGCCGCGCCACCTCTCCGTGGGCCGGAAGGGCCTTTTGTCTTCATCAACGAATCTGCAAGTCTAATGGCATCTTCAGGTTTGGGTATGCAATTCACGCTTCCGCTCTAAGGATTATGCTAGGTGTTCATCTTTGAGCTAGGGTTAATGTCGTTAGATCATGTTTAGCCTTAGATTATGCCCATATTTGGTATCAGAGCAACCCTAGTCTCGTGTTGAACCCGATTATTAGTCCCAATCGAACTTGTTCATGCCCAGATTAAATGGTTTCTCTCGGTTTAGCACTTAGAAGGAGGGGAATAAAGAATTTTTGTGAAATCCTAATGAAATCTCGAAGCATTCAAACCCAAATCGGAACCCTAAAGTGCGGCGAATACTTATGTTTTTGGAGATCACTGGAGCCTCTCCGGTCTCAGGCGCCACCGTAGCTCCATTCGGCAATTGTAGCACAACCTCGATCGCCTTGTGTGCCGTGGCAGGCTGCTGAGCTCCGCCTCATCTTTGCTTCTGCGCTCTCCCTCTGTGCAAATCACCCTCTCTGCTTCTTTGCTCCCATGCGTAGCGTTCTTGCATGATCGCATCCCAGTAGCGTCGCCTCAAACCTTGGAATTTTTTTGGGAGAAGGGGGAGGAATGAACGTAGGGTTAGGTTTTTGGGGCTTTTGTTCCCTCGGGATCCATAATCGGCCGTCCGTTTAGATCCAGCCCACAGCGTAATGGTAAATTTGAGTGTTATGGTAAATTTGAGATTTTGGGCCGGTTTGAGTGTTAAGTCTTTTTTATTTTTGGCACTGTTTTAATTAATGTTGAGATGCCCAATAACAATGTATTATGCATAATGTTTTATCTCTAATTAAAATTGAACCAACGAGATATTTTGATTAGAGATTTTTAATTTTTAATTTTGGCACTATGTATGCACATGATTACATTCTAACCAACGTTGTTTGTAGTGGGTATTATGCCATATTAAATTGTTAAGTTCTTTTTCCATTTTACGCTAGCGGTGATATGGATTAAAGCGTAGTTTTGCATGTTGATAATCGGACCAGCGTAGGGTTAATTGCATGCAATACATCTTTATGATTTCTAATTTTGCGACAATAGCGCTTCAAATGTTATCGCCACAATTGACAATATTGAGCGACTTCGGAAAACAACTTCTCATTGGAAAGAAAAAATTCATATTGTCCTTGGGTTTTGGACCTTGACTATGCGTTAAGGGTGACTTCCCATTCTCCCGCGACGGTGAGGATAATTATGATGAGAAAAAACTTCGATGCTAATCTTTGAAAAATGAGAAGCGGTCCAACAGCTTGTCACTAATGATCATGAAGAACTCTATCTCGGTTGGGATCGAGGAGCAATTCACGATTAGAAAATGCTAGCGATGCTTGGCTTTAGTTGAGGAGAAATTCAAAGGCTCCGCTAAAGTTTATGCGATACTTTAATCGAGAGGCTCTTATCAGCTAAATATGGCGGGTCTAGCGACATAAGAGAGCATATCATGATGATGACCGATATAATTTGGAAAGCTCAAGGGCATGGACATGGAGATATCAGATGGTTTCCTAGTCCACTTTATTATAACTTCTCTTCATACAGTACATTGCATTTAAGATAAATTACAATACTCGGAAAGATAAATGAACCTGACGATTTAATCACCATGTGTGTCTAGGAGGAAGAAAGAATAAGGACCGAAAAGAAAGATTTTGTGCATCAAGTTGGCGGCCCTAACAAAAGGAAGTTCTTAGGGGACTTCAAATCCAAGGAAAAGATGTAATTCTCACATAATTCAGATAAGTTGGGGCCTAAGGTGCACAATGCACCTAAGCCCCATGTTGCTTCCGCTGGAGCATTTAATGGGGATGAATGTCACTTTTGCAAGTAGCCAGAGCATTTTCAGAAGGATTGTATCGGTTTTCTGAAGTGGCTTGCAAAAAAGGGTAATGATACAATAACGTAATAACGTTTATTGATGAAAATCTTTATGCTGATTCCTCCCTTAATTCTTGGTGGATTGACTCAGGTGCAACTGTACACGTTACCAACTCTTTACAGAGATTCCTTACCGCGAGAACACTATGAAAGGGGGAGTGAAGTCTTAGAGTCGCGGATGGAAAAGAAGCTGAAGTCAAATCAGTTGGATCTGTTTCATTAGTTTTAGATAGCGGCTTCATACTTCGTCTTAATAATGTAGTCTATGTTCCTTCCATCAGGAGGAATTTGATTTCGGTTTCTTTATTAGACGATGATGGTTTTAAATGTAATTTTGGTAACAATAAATGCATTATTACATTTAATTCAAATGATGTTGGTCTTGCTTTTAGACAAGACAAGCTCTATATGCTTTTAGTTAATGAATCTCATGTGTCTTTGAATGTGTGTGATGCTAAGCGTAAAAAGAATGATGAGATTTCTTGGCTAATGTACCTGTCGTTTAGGCCACATTTAGGGAAAATGGGCGTCTCATTAAGGAAGAAATTCTCCGCCTATTAGATTTCTCTAACTTTCGGACCCTTTGCATTGATTGCATTAAAGGAAAAATATGTAAAACAAATAAAGAAAGGAGCCACTCATGACCGGGACTCTTAGAATTAATTCATCTTGATATTTGTGGTCCTTTTCTGTGACATCGATTGGATGGTTTTGTTTCCTTCATCACATTCTTGATGATTTCTCCAGTTATGGTTATATCTTTCCCATTAAAGACCGATCTGAGTCACTTGACAAATTTAAGATATTTAAAATTTGAAGTTGAAAATCGGCCTGACCTAAATTAAAGTGGTAAGATCGGGCCAGTGGGGGAGAATATTATGGTAGACATGCCTCTTATGGACAAATTCCTGGCCCTTTCGCTAAGTTCCTTAAGGAAAATGGCATTGTTGCCCAGTATTTTACACCAGGTGAACCTCAGCAGAATGGGGTAACTGAGAGACGCAACTATACACTTATGGATATGGTATGGAGCATGCTTAGCTATTCTGTTTAAAAACTGGTTTGTGGATGGAAGCACTAAAGACAGCTGCACATATTCTTAATCGGGTTCCCAGTAAATCAGTGCCTAAGACACCTTATGACTTATGGACTGGGAGGAAACCAAGTTTGTAAACTAGAATAGCTAAGCATGCTCCGTACCATATCCATAAGTGTACGGTTGCGTCTCTCAGCTACCCCATTCTGCTGAGGTTCACTTGGTGTAGAATACTGGGCAACAATGCCATTTTCTTGAAGGAACTTAGCGAAAGGGCTAGGAATGTCTCCATAAGAGGCATGTCTACCATAATATTCTCCTCCACGGTCCGATCTTACCACTTTAATTTTTAGGCTGTGCTGATTTTCAACTTCAGCCTTAAATATCTTAAATTTGTCAAGTGACTCATATCGGTCTTTAATGGGAAAGATATAACCATAACAGGAAAAATCATCGGTGAATGTGATGAAGGAATCAAAACCATCCACTGATGTCACAGGAAAAGGACCACAAATATCAGTATGAATTAATTCTAAGAGTCCCGTGCTGCGAGTGGCTCTCTTCTTTATTTGCTTTACATATTTTCCTTTAATGCAATCAATACAGTGGTTTGAGTAAATCTAATGGATGGAGAATCTTCCTTAATGAGACGCTCCATTCTCCCCCTCGAAATGTGGCCTAAACGTCAGTGCCATAGTTTCGAAGAAGTCTCATCATTCTTTTTACGCTTAGCATCACACATATTCAAAGATACATGAGATTCATTAAGTGAAAGCATATAGAGCTTGTCTTGTCTAAAAGCAAGACCAACATCATTTGAATTAAATGTAATAATGCATTTATTGTTACCAAAATTACATTTAAAACCATCACCGTCCAATAAAGAAACCGAAATCAAATTCCTCCTGATGGAAGGAACATAGACTACATTATTAAGACGAAGCATGAAGCAGCTATCTAAAACTAATGAAACAGATCCAACTGATTCGACTTCAGCTTCTTTTCCATCCGTGACTCTTAAGACTTCGCTCCCCCTTTCTTAGTGTTCTCGCGGTAAGGAATCCCTGTAAAGAGTTGGTAACGTGCATAGTTGCACCTAAGTCAATCCATCAAGAATTAAGGGAGGAATCAGCATAAAGAGTTTCATCAACGAACGTTATTGTATCATTACGCTTTTTTGTGAGCCACTTCAGAAAACCGACATAATCCTTCTGAAAATGCCCTGGTTGCTTGCAAAAGTGACATTCATCCCCATTAAGTGCTCCAGCAGGAGTAACATGGGGCTTAGGTGCATTGTGCACCTTAGGCCCCGATTTATCTGAATTTGGTGAGAATTGCATCTTTTTCTTGGATTTGAAGTCCCCTGAGAACTTCCTTTTGTTAGGGCCGCCAACTTGATGCACAAAATCTTTCTTTTCGGTCCTTATTCTTTCTTCCTCCTGGACACACATGGCGATTAAATCGCTCATGCTCCATTTATCTTAAATGCAGTGTACTCAGAAGGAAGAGAAGTCATAATAAAGTGGACTAGAAAACCATCGGATATCTCCATGTCCATGCCCTTGAGCTTTCCAGCCATATCGGTCATCATCATGATATGCTTTCTTATGCTGCTAGACCCGTCATATTTAGCGGATAAGAGCCTCTGGATTAAAGTACTGGCATAACCTTTAGTGGAGCCTTTGAATTTCTCCTCAACTGAAGCCAAGTATTGCTTAGCATTTTCGGAATCAGGAATTGCTCCCCTGATCCCAACTGAGATAGAGGTCTTCATGATTATTAGTGACAGGCGGTTGGACTACTCCCATTTTTCAGCATTAGCATCGTAAGTTTTCTTTTTCTCATCATAATTATCCTCATCGTCAGTGGGAAGAATGGAAGAAGTCACCCTTAATGCATAGTCAAGGTCCAAAATCCAAGGACAACATGAATTCTTTCTTTCCAAGTGGGGAAGTTGCTTCCCGTAAGCTGCTCAATATTGTCAATTGTGGTGGCAACATTTGAAGCGTTTATTGTTACAAAATTAGAAATCATAAAGATGTATTGCATGCAATTAACCCTACGTTGGTCTGATTATCAACATGCAAAACTACAGTTCTAATCCATATCACCGTTGGGCAGAAAATGGAAAAAGAACTTAACAATTTAGTATGGCGACACACGACTACAAACAATGTTGGTCAGAATGTAATCATGTGCATACATAGTGCCAAAATAAAATATAAAAATCTCCAATCAAAATATCTTGTTGGTTCAATTTTAATTAGAGATAAAACATTATGCATAATACATTGTTATTGCGCATCTAAACATTAATTAAAACAGTGCCAAAAAAATAAAAAAGACTTAACTCTCAAACCGGCCCAAAATCTCAGCCGGCCCATTACGTTGCGGCCGTTGGATTTGAACGGACGGCAGATGATGGATCCCAAGGGAACAAAAGCCCCAAAAACCTAACCCTACGTTCATTCCTCCCTTCTCCGAAAGTCGGGCATTGGATCTGGCGACAGCGCCAGCGAGGCGGCGGTGGCGGCAGCGTGAGGAAGCGCTGGCGCAACATGATGCGGCGCCGACCTGACCTGCATCGGCTACAAGACGTGCGGCAAGGTCGCGCTTTTAGCCGTCGAATGGAGCTACGGTGGCGCCTGAGATCGGAGAGGCTCCAGTGATCTCCAAAAACGTAAGTATTCGTTGCACTTTAGGTTTCCGATTTGAGGGTTCCGATTTGGGTTTGAATGCTTCGGGATTTCACAAAATTTCTTGATTTCCCTCCTTCTAAGTGCTAAACCGAGAGAAACCATTTAATCTGGGCATGAACAAGTTCGGTTGGGACTAATAATTGGGTTCAGCACGAGACTAGGGTTACTCTGATACCAAATGTGGGCATAATCTAAGGTTAAACATAATCTAACGACATTAACCCTAGCTCAAGGATGAACACCTAGCATAATCCTTAGAGCGGAAGCGTGAATTGCATACCCGAACCTGAAGATGCCATTAGACTTGTAGATCCATTGATGAAGCGCAGTGCAGTCCCGGTCGGCGGCCGGAGAGGTGGCGTGGGTGATGACGGCAGTGTCCTGGTGACGGCGGCGGCCTTCGGTGTTCACCCACCAAAGCGCACGTAATAGATCGGGTTTGTTTTGGGACTTTCGTAGGCTAGAACCACCGAGAGAAAAGCTGCGCCGAGTCCCTCAAAGTTTTATGGCCTTCGATGAACGGACCGAAACCAACAAGTTGGTTGCGCCCCCGATCAGAGCGCACGAGTGGGGCGTGATCCCCTTAAATCTCGGGGTCGGTTTAGCCGAGATCAACCCAACAACAAATAAAGAAGGGAGCCACAACATAGGACTCTTAGAATTAATTCATACTGATATTTGTGGTCCTTTTTCTGTAACATCAATGGATGGTTTTGATTCCTTCATCACATTCACTGATGATTTCTCCTGTTATGGTTATATCTTTCTCATTAAAGACCGATCTAAGTCACTTGACAAATTTAAGATATTTAAAATTTGAAGTTGAAAATCGGCCTGACCTAAGAATTAAAGTGGTAAGATCGGACCGTGGAGGAGAATATTATGGTAGACATGCCTCTTATGGACAAATTCTTGGCCCTTTTGCTAAGTTCTTTCAGGAAAATGGTATTGTTGCCTAGTATTCTACACCAGGTGAACCTCAGCAGAAGGGGGTAGCTGAGAGACCCAACCGTACACTTATGGATATGGTACGGAGTATGCTTAGCTATTCTAGTTTGCAAACTGGTTTGTGGATGGAAGCACTAAAGACAACTGCACATATTCTTAATCGGGTTCCCAGTAAATCAGTGCCTAAGACACCTTATGAATTATGGACAGAGAGGAAACCAAGTTTGAAATATTTATGAGTGTGGGGTTGTCGCGCTGAAGCTAAGATATTTAATCCACATATTGGGAAATTAGATCCTAAGACAGTAAGTTGTCATTCTATTGGGTACCCTAAAAGATCCAAAGGGTTTCGTTTTTACTGTCCTGATAGGATAACTAAGTTTGTAGAAACAAGGCCTTTTGTGTTCTTAGAAAACGGCGAGGGCACAAGCCGAGAAAATAGATCTTGAAGAAAGCGGTTTATGTTCCTTCACCGCTTATCGAGACCTTTTTTCTGTACTTGGTGGTTGCACCTCGATCTGAGAATCTTGTTGTTACACCTACTGTTGAGGTCTTTGAAATTCCTAATGTCGCACCTAATGATGAGCCTCAGTAGTCTACTGCAATAACTGATGAACCCATTAGAAAATCACAGCGGGAGAGAAGATCTGCTATCCCAAATGATTATGTTGTTTATATGAATAAGGATGTTAATAATATAGGGAAGGTAGATGATCCCACCTCTTATAAGGAGACCATGATGAGTGAACATTCTCTTAAGTGGCTTAATGCCACGAAGGATGAACTAAAGTCTATAAGCACTAATGATGTATGGGACTTAGTAAAAATTCCTGACAGAGTCAAAACAGTAGGCTGTAAATAGGTCTTCAAAACCAAGCATGACTCTAAGGGAAATGTCGAAAGGTTCAAAGCAAGGCTTGTAGCAAAAAGCTTCTCACAAAGAAAAAGGATTGACTATAATGACACTTTTTCTCCTTGCTCATCTAAAGATTCATTCAGAATTATTATGGCACTTGTAGCTCATTATGATTTAGAGCTACATCAGATGGATGTTAAGACGACATTTCTTAATGGCGACTTACAAGAAAACGTTTTCATGGCTCAACCAGAAGGTTTTGTCGTGGAAGACAAGGAGCATATGGGATGTCGACTTAAGAAATCAATTTATGGTTTAAAGCAAACGTCAAGGCAATGGTACCTCAAATTCGATAAGGTCATAAGGAATTTTGGATTTAAGGAAAATGAAGTTGATAACTGCATATATGTTAAGCTCAAGGGGAGTAAATTCATATCTTAGTTCTTTATGTGGATGACATCTTATTGGCTAGCAGTGATAAGGATATGCTGTTTGAGACCAAGAGATTTCTTTCCTCTAATTTTGATATGAAGGATCTTGGTGATGCCTCTTACGTTCTTGGCATTGAGATTTACTGAGATAGGTTCAAAGGAGTATTATGTTTATCTTAGAAGGCATACATTGATAGAGTACTGAAGAGATATAATATGTATAAGTGCTCTGGCTCGCCTACTCCTATTGTTAAGGGCGATAAGTTTGGGACATTTCAATGTCCAAGGAACCAATATGAAACTGATCGGATGAAGTCGGTTCCTTATGCTTGGTTGTCGGAAGCATTATGTATGTAAGTATACCGCACCTGATTTAGCTTTTATGTAACCGGATGCTTGGCGGATATCGATCAAATCGGGACCGGACCCTTTGGAAGGTTTGTTAAGAAAGTCTTGCGCTATATGCAAACTACTAAACATTTCATGCTCACATATAAAATTACGACAACTTTGAAGTTGTTGGCTATTGATTGATTTTATGGGATGTGTTGATACTAAGAAATCCACGTCGGGTTATATCTTCGCACTCATTTGAGGAGCTATCTCGTGAAATGCTCAAAACAAACCCTTACGGCATCTTCAATGATACAAGTGAGTTTGTGGCATGTTATGAGGCTCTTGGGCGTGTTGTATGGCTTAAGAACTTTATCTCGAGACTTAGTGGTAGACAACTTCTCTAAATCACTCACCTTATACTGCGATAACGAACCCGCAGTCTTTTATGAGAGTAACAACAAGTCAAGTAGTGCTGCCAAACACATTGACATTAAGTATCATGTTGTGAAAGACAGAATTCAGGATCAAACCATTAGTATCAAGCATATTAGTACTAAGTCAATGCTTGCGGATCCGCTTACTAAAGGCTTACCATCCAATATCTTTCGTGATCATGTTGCCGGCATGGGTTTATCGGAAAGCCTCTGGTTTTGGATAAAAGGACCTTAAAGCAAACCAACTCCCATCAAGTATAATGAATATCCATTTCAAGATGAGATAAGTACACTATAGGTACTAGGCTGTATGGCACTTCATTGGCCATACGACGCTTTACCTTGGTATGCTGTTTTATTGAGAATGAGCTTATGGTGTTAGCCTTACGATCAAAGGGGAGAATGTTGGGTTGATCTCGGCTAAACCAACCCCGAGATTCAAAGGGATCACGCCCCACTCGTGCGCCTTGATCGGGGGCGCAACCAACTTGTTGGTTTCGGTCCCGTTCACCGAGCGCTACAAAAACAGAGGGGACTCGGTGGTTCTAGCCTACGAAAGTCCCAAAACAAACCTGATCTCTTACGTCCGCTTTGATGGGCGAAGACCGAAGACCTCAGGCCGCCGCCGTCACCAGGACACTGCCGTCATCACCCACACCACCTCTCCGGCCGCCGACCGGGACTGCACTGCGCTTCATCAACGGATCTACAAGTCTAATGGCATCTTCAGGTTTGGGTATGCAATTCACGCTTCTGCTTTAAGGATTATGCTAGGTGTTCATTTTTGAGCTAGGGTTAATGTCGTTAGATCATGTTTAGCCTTAGATTATGTCCACAGTATGGTGTGTATGGAGATACATCCTACCATAATTCTTTAAACATCATTTTTATTGAATTCGCTGAGGCTCATGTATTGTTGGTTGGTGTTTTGAAGTTCAAAGTTTCTCGATGTTGAATTCTGTCCATAGGCTCTATGTTAACCAAGCAATGTAATGCGGTGTTCAGACATCAGACAACGCAAATCGGTCTAAGCATTTAATTTTATTGCAGGAAATTGAAAGCAAAAATAAGAACGTAAAGCTCCTCATGGATCAACTCCGTGACCTAATATCGGACGTTTCAATGTGGCAGAGCCCGTGCTCTGTATGAACTGACATATTTAACTACTGCGAGCACCAGGCCTCATCTGTATGTTCCCTCCGAGCAGAAATCTCGGGCCTTATGGAGATAAAGCTCACAGTGAGTGAAGCTCTACATTGACCTGCCTGCCTGACGGTGGGATAACTCAAAACTGTGTATCTGCATGTATATGATTTTCACTATGGCTGCAGTCCACGAGAATTGTAAGGAACTGACTCTGAGCATCTGTGAACTTTAATTTCTTTGGTTGAACATCCAACGTGGTTGGCCTTCAGATTCTGTGGAAGGGTGGTGACTGTATTTGAAGATGGCTTAGCTTCATTTGTCTGCCCTGTGTTTCCAGCTCCTTCATCACTGATCTTCGATGTATAGGAATAGGATGTACATAGTGTTGTCGCTGGGGGAGCCAGGATGGATTCTCAAATTTGTTCCAAAAATCGTATATTGCTACATACTTCGACAGGTCAGAGAAGTCTACGCTGGCACCTGATGTCTGATGATGCATTATAAAAAAGTGTTCTGAAAAGCGCGATCTTTTTCCATATTCTTGAGCTCAGATAATTTATGACTCTAGAATATGTGCTGCACCTTTGTCTACGTAATAGTAACCAAAGGTGATTGGTGAGCGAGGTGAAAAGCTCAAGGATTGAACAAGGTAATTGAAACTACAGTAAAGGAACAGATTCTCATCTTGTTACAATTCAGGACAAGGGAATCGAGAAAGATTATGGAGCAGATTAGGCTGCTTAGTTGACAAACATCATTCTTTAAGAACAAATAGAAGTGTGTTTTCAACCAGACTAACGAGCCTAGTTGCAAAAATGCACATTTGCTTCAAATTCTTAGAAGGTGCTGCATTTCCAGTTGATATCAAGATGAATCATACAAAATTGGCATTTCCATGGCAAGAGTCAGTCTCCTGACCATTATGAGCAGTCATCCCACCGGTTTAGTCATCCTCATTGCTTATGACTAGCATAGGCAAATCATTTCGAGTAACATCCGGGATGCCCACTGGGGGTAGTGGTGGTGCCTCAATCGTCGGTTTCCCCCCTCTCCCCTTCAGGCAACCCTTGATCAATTCCCCCAAGGACTCGAAAGGATTGCTCAGTTTTCTCTGCACCGCGAGGAGGAACGATACCTCGTTGAATTGCCACACGGCAGTCATGACGATGACTGTGCCGAGTAGGATGTGGGTGATCATGTTCTGCCTCTTGATCTTGTTCAAGTCTTTTGCTGTATCGCCTAACTCCACCTCCTTACTGTTCTCACCGTATCTAGTCTCAGAGTTAGGATGGAAGGAGTTCGGTTCCGCATTGTCCGAATCAGCATCTTTTTCTACTGCATCCAACTGTTGCAAGGAACAATGATGTTGCAGGCTTTCAGCATTCGCATCAAGAAAGGATACATATGTAGATTACCAGGTAATTGCAGTGATTGGTTTAATTTCTAATATAATAGAAAGTAATAAAGTACTTAGAAGTTCAGGGAACATAATTGTCTTTCCAGTCCACCCTACTTCTGAACGCAAATTCAGTACGGACTAATTTTTGGGCACTGATATATCAAAAGATCATAAAACTAGTATATGCATAAGCATCAATCAGCCAACTTCAGAAATGCAGGTGAATCAAACAGCAGTTCAAGAAATAAAACTAGTATATGCATAAGCATCAATTTGGCAACTTCAGAAATGCAAGTGTACGCAAATGCATAAGCATCGATTTGCTAACTTCAGAATTGCAATTAAATCAAAGAACAGTTCAAGAAACTATACATGATTGGCCATTGGTATCAAACATAACCTAGAATCAATACAATAAATTCCAATCATCAGGTTAAATTCAATCTACCAATACCAAAATCACATCATTCGCTTGCACATAAAAATTGAATCACTCTCTCACAACTAAATTGACAGCCGATAGGCAATGTGCAGCGTGCATCCGCAACCTGAAACAGTTCAGATGTACTAGTAGACAGCAATACACATACATACCTTGGAGAACAACGAGGAGAGGATGCCTTCTTCCTCCTCCCGCGGAAGCATGGACCCCTTGTCTTCCCCTTGCTGCTGCCACTTCCTCCTCTTCTCCTCCAGGAGCCCGTGGATGGCTTCCTGCACCAGCTGAACCTTCTTCCTCCTAGTCCTCTCCTCACCAACAACACGGTCCATCGAAGAGAACAACAGGTATGTGTTCTTTTCTCCAAAACAGGAAACAAAAAAAGAATAGAATGGAAAGCAGAAAGAAAAAAACAGATGTGCACGGCTGCCTGAAAACGAAAACAAAGTGGTTTTCGATTAAGAGGAAGAAGTTACGCGCCTTCTTCCAATTGGAGAGATAGGAGGAAACTGATTCATGTCGCCATCAGCGATTGAGAGAGATTCTTCAGGATGTGTTTGCCGTAACTGAAGAAGATCAAGATGGCCAGGTCCTGTGGGGGATCCAAGAATGGCGCGGCGGCGGTTGGCTGGTGTCCTTGTCAACCGGGAGCAGCTCACATGCGCGACATGTGGCGTCCGTATTGGACTTGCTGCGCGCCACATGTTCCTCGAGTGTTTGGACACCGTTCCGGACACTATTTGCAAATGTGCTCTCCTCGAGTAGTATTGCCAAAATTGGTAGTTCGAACGTACCGTTCGGCGATATGTGTGCATTTCTGTGTTTCCCGCATCCGGCATCAATCTCGGCCTCACGCCCAAAGACCGGACAAGGGGTGTGCCGACCTGTGTTGTCTCCGCACGCCCACCGCCCGGATAGCGCCGCCTCCGCACGCCCATCGTTAGGACCGCACGCGTGTCACCCGGAGAATCCGCATCCGTGTGTCCCCCGTTCGGACAAGCCGTATCAGCACAAGTGTCACCTGGACAAGCCTCCTCCGCACACTCAATGCCCAAACCAGTCGCGTGTCGCCCGGCCAGCTGGCTCTACCGGTCCCTCCTGGCCCGGACTTCGCCCAAACGCGCCACGCCGGTCCTCCCTGCCCCGGACATCTTCACCGCCTTTGCTTTATTCCCCATCGCCATCCATCACTGTCCCCATCGCCATGCATCACTCCCACACTTTATTCTCTGTAGTCATCCATGTCTCTGCATGTAGATGCTAGCATGCAAGCAAGCCTTGCGTGCGGGAGGGAATCCGACTCCTCCTATCGCAACTGTAAATTCCGATGCGACGACGAGACGGTTTGCAAACTCTCATCCTCGCTTGCTCGCTTTCTTATTGTCGCTCGTTCTGTCGATTTCATTTTCACAGATGATTAAGCATTGTTTACAGCAGTCATTAGCAGCCATATTAGCAGGTAATTTTTTTCTCGTATGTTTTTACTTTATTAATTGTGTAGTTAGGTAGTTAGTCGTAGTTAAATGTTCGTAGTTAATTAGTTGTACTTATTTAGGCGTAATTAATTTAGTCATCTCAGGCTACCTTTATGCGCAGATGAAGTTAGAAATTTATGGAATTCAACATAGGGTGTGATAAATCGAAGTGTGCGTAAGATTATCTAACGAGTACGTTCCCGCACGTGTAGTACACCCGAGCGGTGGTGGCCAGGTGTGTGGACTAAATGATTTTCGCCGGTTGTTCGCACACACATTGCGGGTGTGGAAACTCTGGTGGTACCGGTGCATCCTTCAGAAAAAAAAAATCTAGGTAGGGTTTAGCCCTCTTTGCAAACCACTTGCGCTTCTGCAGTATTTTTGCGTAAAAGTTTGAAGACGAGTCCGACATATTCTAGGCCGATGTAATGTTTTGCTATTGCGCACAAAACAAGGGCGAGTCATTTTGGAACAAATATAATGTGGACATACGTACGATTAACAAAGAATGACGTAAAGATATACATAAATATGAGCGGACTACTCATTTACATGACATGACGATCCCCGTACAGGTAGGGTCTTGCATATCCTGCACTTCATCGTGCAGCTCAGGCCCCCACGCTGGATGTTATCCATGTCATTCTAGAAGCGCCAGGTCTGCTGTTGTCCCTTCTAAGTTCACTTCAAGGCTTTGTTCGGGCCCCATTGCACTCTGTTCAACCAAAGATCCCTATTATTCATGTCCATGTCATACGAGTGAAACTCTGCACTCCATGTACCGAAAAGATGCTGCATGTTGTAGTACTCAGAGATATAAGGCGTAGACATCTGCCTCAATTGCGCATATGTCTTGTATACATGCAAGCATAGCTTGTGTAGGAGCTTTGACTTGTTGCAGGTGCATGTAGCCACATCACCTAGGGTGTATGTATGTTTTCTTTCCCCCTGGCACAGGATGACAGAACTTGAAGCTTTCTATGGCCTGGGCGAATGCCCAGAACACCTGGTCCAGTATGAAGAAGTTGGGGCATCCATCAGCATCTTCACTTCAACCTTGTTTATGCACGTGCCGAGGTTTGCTTCGGCAATGTGGTGAAGCATTCTCGGCACAAGGTTATACGCCTCTTCATATGTCCCGTACATTAACTCGATAACCTTCTGCTCGGCTCATCGGACCTTATTGTAGCTGATTGGATAACCAACCAGATTGGAGACTTCCGACAACAACATCTTGGGGGGAGACGGACACGTCCTCTGCAACTAGGTAGTTAGTGAGGCTTGCCACATATGCGGAAGTCACGTTACAATGTTGCCGCATGGGCTCGCTAAGCTTGCAAATGTGTTTGGTCATCGCCTTGACCATGAAGACCGAGCTGAAGAACTTTGCTCGGTGAGCGCTGACCTTGTCAGGGCAGCCTTGCACTACGAACTTCACTGCGTAATGTCCTGGGTTAGACCGGTGCACCTAGTACACACGGCTAATGGACAAAGCATACCGTGCTATAGCTTCTTGCACAACCGCCTTGCTAGGGAAGTGTTGCCCAACTAAGAGGGTGTCGGCATCAAACCCCCACTGGGACCCTTCTTATTACGGCAGTACGAGCGAACGCATCGCGATATCATCAAGTCTCGATACCATATAAGGCACCTCCGATGACACAATTCCGCCGGTTGGACCACCACCTTGTGGTGCGTCCTCCTCACTACTATCCGAGCCTGGATCGGCGTCGTCATCAGACTCCAACTCGAGAGGTTGGTCCGATAGATACTCGTGGTAGTCAATGCGGGCCGATCACCACAATCCCGTCCTCTCATTTTGTACAAAATTATGCGCAACTCTTCTCTCGTGGACTTCCTCCAAAACTGCACATTCTGTGCTACTATCTTCAACCTCCCCCTACGGTTGCCCACTTCCAGAGGCATCGACATCATTATCGGAACCCAAAAATGCAATTCTAGACCCTCTGTGTATAACACACTAGTCTAGGATCACGCTAGTGCACATAGTGGCAACATCGATGAAATATCATTTCCATATACAAAGATGACTAATATATAGGCAAATAACAATAAATATTAAAGACCTTAAGGTCAAAGCTTACAATTAATGCCTCAGAAGACAAATAACTCAATTAAACTGCAGTGGAACGTAACGGAATAACTTCAGTGAAGCCCATCCATATGCCCACAGGCAATCGACTGGGGTAGCGCGACCTAGTTCTCCACGATCCTTGAAGTAGACCTTGCGACTGACGCTTCCTTCACTTCTGCTTGCTTGATTAAAGCAAGCATGAGTACACAACTGTACTCGCAAGTCATACCACAGAAATACAATTATACATGATGGCTAATTCCAAAGGAATGGCTTTTGTGGTTATTTTGCAGAAATGCAACATTTGCAATTTGAATATGAATAATAAATTGAAAGCATAATTCAAAACAAATAGACAATAATAATTTAACAGTTTTAGTTCACAAAGACACATAGCCTAATCAAGTTATTCACACATCCATATGACTTAAATCACACAGCTGTCCCTTCCCAATTTGTTTTATGAAAATCTACCCCTTGTGTGAAATCCCCGAGCATGTCCACGACTGCGGACGCGGCTATTCAAATAGATTAATTTAGCACTCTGCAGAGTTTGTACACTTTACCAACAAGATGCAATCAACTTGTATGGAGCTGATCACAACAAAACCTTTCAGAAACTTCATCTCAAGCATTGATACTCCCAGTGTGCTTACAAACCGTCAGACAACCCCACACAGGAAGTCAGTCCGACACACACTGTTGGACAGGGAAGAGGCGAATCACCCCGTGATGTAACTACTTGGTAGCACACCTCCACCCATGCAACACAGCCTATCCTACTACCTGAGTAGCAATGTCAAGAATCCGTAACTTACTAAGTTAGGCTCGTCCCTTACCAGGCATGTGGTCGTACAGTAAGACTCAGTTTAATGGCGTACAAAGTTAAGTCCTTAATTGACCAAGACAAGACTTCCAAGTTCTAACAAAGATACACATATTATTATGACACACAGATTAATATTCCCATTCACACAGCTACCATGTCACATAGTATCCACCACTTGCCTTAGTCTAAATCCTTTACCACCCAGTTGGTTAAGTGCAACACATGCCATCATGAGTAATAGCACACAATACACACAGTTTTATCACATAGTTCCATAATCACTTAGTCAAGTTGAAAATTGCAACTTACATGAGATGACTCGTGGTATGGCTAAGCAATCTACTCGTATCTAACCAACCCACGTTGGTGCTATGATATTACCAACTAAATAAATAACTAAGCTAGGGTGACAAAAGATTATGACATATCAATATAGACAAGGAAGTTATAACATTTTGGGTAATAACTACACCCAAAAGCATTTAAATAAATACTTAAAGTAAATGCAATAATTTGAATCAAAGTAATTTTAGAAAACTGGGATTCAACATGATCAAAGGTATAACTTGCCTTGCTATAGTAATAATGATCTTATTTAATCTTTAATCTTCTACTTCCTTGATCTTCAGCTCCTTCTTGATCAGCACTTCTCGCAGTATCAACGTCTACTCGCAAATAAGCAAATAAACCAAATAAATAAATAACAGAGAGCAAACAAACTCCAAAAATTAAATAATAATCTCAGATAAATAGATCTTGAATCTAGATGAATTTAGGAACTTGAATGGACTCAACCGGAGTTCGGATGCAAAAGATGTGAGCTTTGAAAGATCACATGAAATGATGAAATCAAGAGAGAAAAGAATATTATTTCGGATCAAATAATTAAATAGATTTGGAGACTTACAAGTGGGGTCCACTGGCAAGTGAAAGAGATCAAAGGTAGTGAATGACATGTGGGACCAATTGGATTTAAGGATTTCTAGAATTTAAATAATTCCAGAATTAAGATGGAGAGGGCGACATGTGGGGCCAATAAGATAAAAGAGTTTTCCAGAATTAAATTAATTCCAGAAAAGATCGAAGTGAATGGCAAGTGGGCCATTGGTCCATAGATCAAGTCCACGGGGTAGGGTTTAAGGTGCATCGTATATTGGGTTCATGGAATAGTGCACTGACACGCGGGGCCGGCTTGACATAGAATAGGTTCACGGTGAACCAAGTCTACATGGTTTGGTTTTCGGTTTAGGCTAGATGGACACGTAGGCGGCTTAGGTGGCTGTCAAGGAGGACAAGGTGGTGATGTGGCAGCAATGTGGATTTGACATTGGATCGGTGCACGGTTGGCGCCAACGCAGTGAACGAGGAGGTCTACGTGCCAGCCAACACGGCATGAGTTGGCAAGCTGACGGTAGGGCCATGTTGACGTGGCACCAGGTGACATGGCATTAACAACAGAGCACATGGCACTGTCCTGGTTCGGACTAGAGAAGGGATCTGATCGCCACAGAGACATAGGAAAGAGAGGGGGTGTAGGGCCCACACGTAAGGGACACCATGGAGGGGGAGGTAGTCATGGTCCTCTCGGGTCATCCATGACGGCAACGAACGGCGATCGGTTGGGCTCCAGCGACGGCGGTGTAGGGGCGTCCATAGGATCCACAATGGCGGGGTGGTGCTAAACCTGGCGACTTGGCGAACTTCGAAGGCGGCAATGACGCAACAAGCGATGGCCCAAAGTCGGGCGAAGCGAAAGCACGGCTCGGCAAGGTGAGAGGGCGGTGAAGGCAAACGATGCGGCGGCGGCGGCTCCATTGGAGAACGAGGACGGCGGCATGGCTCCGAAGAGGTCTCGGGCAGCGAGAACTAGCGTGGTAGAGGAAGAAAGAGGAAACAGAGGGTCTCACTGGCGACAGCGCAAGCGAGGATGAACTCGGGTGACTTCAATGGTGGCAGTGGAGCGGGTTGAAGAGGGATGGCGCTCTGGTGGTGTACCGAAGATGGCGAGCGCGGATCGAGGGCGAGGGCGACTCGGGGGCCTCGGATGCGACGTTGGTGAAGGCAGAGTTGCACTGGACGGTGGTGAATGGCATGAGGAGACGCCTCGACGGAGGACGACGGAGAGAGGCGCAGCACCGGGCTTGAAGACAAAGACCCGGCGGCGACACTTGGTGGCGGAGCTTTGGCCGTCTCGGGTGGAGGCGAGCTAGGGCACGAGAGGCGGCGGCGCAAGACGAAGGAAGGTGCGAGACATGGGTGGCGGCGCTATTTATAGTGGGGCGGCATGTAGGGCACGAACGCCCAGGGTGGCGGCGGCTGCGCATTGCGCACGAGGCGCAAGCGCGTGGAGGTGGTTGCGCGGCTGGCAGGCGGACCCAGGACCAAGGCGGCGCTGCAGAGACCACGTCGTGCACGCGTGCACGGACGTGCTGAGGCGGTGGTGCGACTGGCAGGTGGGGTCCTAGGCACTACGTTTGGACGGCTGGGGCTAGCAGGCGAGTCGGGCCAGGCGGCGAGCGAGATTGAAGGGAGCGGCAGCCTGGTGCTAGCTTTGGGTGGCTCGGTTGGACCAAGGCCCGCAAGGGAAGAACGGATTGGAGCGGCCACGCGCAAGAAAGGGGAAGCAAGAGCGGCGTGGGCTGGTGGGGAAGGAAAGGTTGGCGGGTTGGGCCGGATGAGGCTAGAAGGGTTGGAGGCTGGGCCGGTTAGGGAACAGGAAGGAGTGTGGGCCAACAAAGATTCGGCCCACAAGGAAAACTGAGATTTTAAATAGTTTTATCTTTTAGAAAATAGCAGAAAACACAAAGAGCAGCTAGAAAATAGCAAATGCACTCGGAAAAATTCTAGAAAAAATCTAGAAAATATATCCAAGCACATAGAATCCAAATAAAATTGTTTTGATAATAGTTGATGTTGAGATTAATCATATTAAATTGTTTTTGATTTATGAAAGTCCCATTTAAGCTTTATTAATTCAATTAAAATTGGTGAATTTTTCCAGGGACATAAACTACTCAAAAGATTTTTGAAAAGCCAAATTTTGGGATGTTACAATCATCAAGGTTTCTCGGCGCCCTACGTACGAAATTCACATACACTATCGGCTTCCCGTATATCGCCGCCTCGAGCTGGGAAGAAATCTGCATGTACTGGGCCCATGCTACGCTTCCATTTACCTTGACTAGCTTCCATACGCCATGCCCTCCCCTATTCGTGTAGGTGATCCCCTCGATGACAAGTTTCTTCGTCATTGGCTCCGTGTCAAACTCCCTCTGGATGCAGCTCCTAAGCTCGTGAATATTCATCGTATCGAACCCCTCCGCCCGGAGCACCTTGTACTGGCATCTCGACAGGTCTAACCCATCAGGTCCAGCCCATACAAGACCGTCACCATAAAACACTACCAAGTCATGTTCAAAATTACCTAAAGCCAGAACAACCCGATTTGCGGTACGCGATATAACAAACATGGTATGTAGTTAGCACTAATTAAATATTACTAAACTAATTAATTACGAGTAATGAAATAGAAATAATGAAGTAATTAGCAGCAAATTGATTACTTGTCAAAAAAATACTTACGAGTAATTCATTACATCTAAGTAATTCACACTAAATTAATCATGATTAATTAATTAAGAATGATTAACTACATAAATACATAATTAATAGTAATTAATTATGTTTATTTAATCACCACTAATTAACTATGAGTCGTTACTTACCAACAAGGTAATTATGGCCACGTAAATTCGACCACTCCATTTGCACTAGTATATTTACCACTAATAAACTACGACTCAAATAATTACGATTTATTAATTACCACTAAATTAATTATGACTAGTTAATTTCCACTAAATTAATTATGTATGACTAATTACCACTAAACTAATTACATTGATTAATTATCACTAATTTTAACTACTAACTAATTCACACTTAAATAATAAAGCCTAATTAATTACCGATACATTAATTACGACTAATTCATTACCTCTTAATAATAGCGGTAATAAACTACTACTAAATTATTAACAGCTATTTAATTACGACTACAGACTACATTAATTAGGACTAGTTGAATAAGACTATTTAACTATGACTACAGTAACAATGACAAATGTAGTGGACAAAAAAACCTACTCTTGAGGGGGGGGGGCGTTCAATACTGATACGGTCCTAAGAACTATTCCAAATTTTAATCTGTAATTTTTTTAAATTATATTCTCTGTGTTCTCAACGACGAGCGCAAGAACGAAAATGAAATTGAGAATGAGTGAGAGCGAGAGCGAGCGACCTGGTATTCTGACCATCTTGTGAGCAGTATAGAACGGAAATTTGGAGGGCGCCGAACGCGGGCATCTTGGGAGCGGCCACGTGGTGGCGCTGGGCTAGGGGGGGCGGACATAGCCTTGTTCGTGCGCAATGTGTGCGACATGAAAAATGGATGGATGACATGGAATAAAGCAGGGCACGTGGGGATGTGGCGCGACCGAGGCATGTAGGCCCGGACGAGGAACACATGGTGCGATCAACCGTATCCGGGCCATGGGCATGCGACAACGCCTGCTGTCTGGCCAACATGTGTGTGCCTAGTGTGTGTCCAGGGCATGGGCACACGACAGTGGTTCCGTCCGGGGCATGGGCGCATGGTCCAGGCGACATGCGTGCGGATAGCGCTTGTCCGGGTGTTGGGCGTGCGGCAACACCGCATTCGGGCGCGGAGGGGGCTTGTTCGGGCGTGGGGATTGTGGGTGAGACATATGTCGGGCGGAGAAGCAACCGGGTGAGGGGCGCACGGATTTTGGCATGTCCACGCACGCACTGCATGGACAAACCCTCTCCGCGCTAGGGACGAGCAGAATTGCACGCGTGGCAGCGTGAGACACACCCCATGTTCCTTTGCATGTACTCGAGCGGTCGAGCCATTCTTTCTTCTCCCAGTGAATAGAACAGCTTGTATTAATAATAATTGTAGGTTACCATTGCTGTGAAACTTCATTTATATCCCAAAATTTAAGGTAGTTTTGTTTGTGATTATCTATCTAATAACATAGAATTAAGTAGAATAGCAAGTAGAATTAAGTACATAGAATGAAGTAGAATAGCGACTAGAATCAAGTAGAATAGCGACATAGAATTAAGTAGATTAGATAATTATAGTCAAACTATGTACTACATTATTTGAGATGTGTATAGTTTAGTTCGTTGTACATATGTTATGAATGTTACAGCCATCGAACGATTTAAGATAAATCAGCAGAAATAGGAAAACGACTATTACAAATATGTAAAAAATAATGTCAGCTTTATTTAGCTTCCCATTTGTGCGTGGTAATTATGTTGATAATGTTAAAAATTAATTTTAAAGTATGAAACTAGTTAGTAAAATAGGAAGAACTTTGTTTATTGTTTATATTTGCACTTGAAAAATATTTTAAAATATCCACTAAATAGGAAGACCCTATTACAAATCTGTTTAAACTGCTGAGTAGCATTAATTAGGTTTACATTTTTGTGTGATAATTATTCAGTTAATGCCGAAAATTATTTTTAAAGTAGGAATTTTTGTTTTTGTATATGTTTCGTACTCTTTACAATGTATGCACTTAATTTGTAGATATGGCAGACAGAGGTCAGTATGAGTTGCTTGACTCGGTGATTGACGCACATCATCGTAGCCACCTCAATACCGTACTTCCCCCGGAGGGTGAGGCGCCAATTGAGCTTGGCGCGTTGCGGCTGCGCACGCCTATCAGGGCATGGAGGGTGCACCTAGCCTGGGTTCCGAGGTACGCATAGTTATGACCTTAATACACTCAATCACGGTCTAACTACTTTGCTTGCAGTCACGTTTGTTCTTAATCGTTTTGACGCAGGTTGAGAGCAGCAGGCCTCCTTCCACTAGCGAGGATGGTCGAGGCGATGTGAGAGGATGACCAGGACTGTGGTCCTTGTCATACGTCTAGACGTTTTCCATACGACTGGGCCCTGCTGACGGTGCTGGTTGACCGCTGGAGGCCAGAGATGCACACGATCCACCTTCCGTGTGGGGAGATGGCGCCGATGCTCCAGGACGTGACCTTCCTGACTGGGTTACCATGCACAGGCTCCCCCCTGGCGGCGTACGACATCTCGGCCACGTGGTGCACGGACCTCCTAGCGAGGTTCCACGATGTGCTGCCGCCGGGCAGCGAGTACACCGAGTTCAGCAGCCCGCACGGGCCGACGTTGAGGTGGATCTGCCAGTTCTATGTAAGTATTTGTAACTATTGTCATCTCGCTTAAATTCGTATGTGAACCTTGCTGACGTGTACATGTCTTCTTGCAGCCCGAGCGTATGGCGCCTGACGCAGGGGACGTCGTCGTTAGGAGGCACTTCGAGGCCTACCTGCTATGGTTGTTCGGGTGGGTCATGTTCCTGGGGTCCCACGGCGACAGCGTTGACAAGCACTACGTCCGGTACGCGTGTGAGGTGGCTGACTTACCGGTAGAAGAGATCCCCTCCTACGCTTGGGGTTCGGCCGTACTGTGCGCGATGTACTGCGCACTGTGCGACGCGTGCCACCATGCCCAGGACAGCTCCATCCTCTTCGAATGCCCACTACTTTTGTAGCTGTGGTCCTTCGAGTGCTTCCAGATCGGACGACGACAGCTAGACTTAGGAGCGTACGTGGTCAGCTTGTACGCTCAAGACGATGATGTGGACCGGCCCACCATGGGCATGGTGTGGTGCCGCCGATGGGTTAGTTTCACGATTATTTATTATTTTTCATATTGCAATGACAATTTTGTGTGCTAAGTTTGCGTTGTTCTATTGCACAGGTCACCTTCACGCCGATCACTTCGCAGGGCTCCAACCCGGAGTACGTCGCGATGTTCGATCAGCTGACCGATGACTGCATCATCTAGACACTGTACACTTAGGAGAGGGTGAATGTGCAGGCGCCTGACGGACTATCGATCCTGTTCACGCGAGACTACGTGTACTGGTACACGCGGAGGGTCTTGGTACATAATATCTTCGTGAAGGAGTACCAGGTGCAGCGGGTCCTGTGCTAGTTCGGTCTACGACAAGAGGTCCCAGCCCCTTGGGGGGGACGCGAGTGCCAGTGCACGTCCATGTGTAAGTTCACTCTTTACTTCTTTCACATAATGTGCGTTACGTGCTGACCAAATACTTGTGTTGCCGTCCACAGGTATACTAGGAAGGGAGTACGTGGCACGATGTCCTGGTTGGACAGGATGAAGCCTTGGGTTGAGGCTTGGAGTGGCGCGCACGAGGACCCCATCTAGCGTGGGAATGAACCGTACGACCTCGAGACGTACGGGGAGTACATAGAGTGGTACGCTAGTCGGACGAGGCTTCGATGCGTCTGGGTCGTGGTCGACCCCCCACGACACGAGGCTACGATGTCCGACACATACCCCACCCAGCCGGACTCCGCTTTCCACTGCTCCGTACGTATTGAACAGTGCTTAATTCATATTTAATTTGCTAAATTTACGTTTATAACTTGTTCATTACTTGTGCAAACAGATCTACACCGGGAGACTCGAGTTAGCAACCTCCACACACCACATGACGTAGGGGGACACCAGAGGGGTCCTGCAGCGGATCATGGATGCCGTGAGACGAGGCATCCAGATCGCGACTTGTTGCACGCCGAGGGACGCGGTGGACCGACCAGTGCGAGGGCGAGGGGTCAGCCGAGGTGGTTCACGGCCATGGGCTCCTGCCCCGGACATGGCGGGATTATCATCGTGGCACCGTGGTGGGAGCACCGCGGGGCAGGAGTATGCGGAGTCATCGGGGCATGGCTTCGTGCCACCAGGTATGATCGCCCGGCTTGTTTGCGTAACGTAATGCTTCTTTATTTCGAACCCCAATAGTTACTAATAGCAATCTTCTCTTTCAGGTCCTGAGCTCCACCCGTACGTGGGGCAGGGGTACGCGGAGTCGTCGGGGCACGTCTTCGGGGCATCAGGTATGACCACCTTGCTTGCTTGCGTAACTTTCTTTTTCGTGATTTCACCATGATTACGTTTGTAACGTAATACTTCACAGGAACGCTTTGGGAGGACGATTCATTGTCGCACGATGAGGCACACCTATTGGCACCCCTCGAGGACTTCTTCACGGACCCGCGTGACACCTCGTTCTCCTTGGAGGCTTCTCCGTACGGCGCCTTGGACCCAACCGATGCAGACCCCGTGTCGCGACACCACCTCAGGCTACTCGTGTCGGTCAGGTAGTCAGGTAGCCTGATCCTCTGACATACTCAGACCATCGCCGGGCGAGGCCAGGGACGACACGCAGGGTGCGCCCCAAGAGGGGCCGCCATTAGATATTGTTCCTCTAAATATCAGTCATGCCATGTAAATATTAATTTCAGTACAACTATTATTATGCTAGTCTCGTGTTTCGATATCTCTTTTTTGCTTGCTTGAAAACCACGACCACGTGTACGATTCTGCATCAGGGCACCCCACACCACCCTCTTTCTATGACTTAAGTCATCCTTACTTTGCGCGGTGACGTGACCCGACGAGTCAGCTTTGCGTAGTGACAAGACCCCCGTAGTAGCAACGTGACAATACTATACCTCCTTAGCTTTTTAGACCGAAAAGACATGACTCTGCAAAGAAAGATGTGACAACACTCTGCCTCGCTAGCTTTTCAGACAAAAAATAGCACTCTGCAAAGCTAGACATGACTTCTCTCTACAAAGTTTGACGTGACAACACTATGCCTTGCTAGGTTTTCAGATCGACATGATAACACTCTACGTCCTCAACTTTTTAGAACCAAAAGACAGGACTCTGCAGAAAATTTACCATACCATGCCAACCCTGTGGCTTATAAAAGGGAGTGGAAGAGATCTGGGAGAGAACACTACACAACCAAATCCAACACAACCAAACCCAACACTACACCAGAGCTTCCTTCACCACACTGGGATGGACAATAGGCAGAGGCAATGGGACCGAATCCGCAAACTAGCAAGGGCTGCTGGCACCCGGGAAGAGCGAGCAAGGGCTGCTGCGGCCCGAGTCGAACAAGAGACGCGTGCCGGGGTGGCAGCTCTCCGCAATGAGGCCCCCCGTAGTAGCAGCGTCTTCCGGAACGTTTCAACTGAGCATTCGCTGCAACACCCGCCAGAGGGGGAGACACCGCCGCTCTGTTGGTGCAGGGACCCATGCAAGTTCTTCAAGGCGAAGCACCGGATTAGCCTGGGCATGTGTTACTAGGGTTGTTCGAACTACTCTAGTGACTATCCCGACCGACGTTGGGACATGAGCAACTATCGGCAGCCTGTAAGGACCAGTTACAGTGTGTTCCTGTACTATTTCTCTTTCAAAGTACGCACTAACAACCTCTCCTGTCTACCTATAGTCCCCGGATCCACTATGTGGCTACCGCAAGTGGATCGACCAAGAGATCCACCCACATGACCAGTGGTCTCTCGACTTCGACGAGTGGCATGACAAAAGAGACCACGAGATCCGGGAGGAGCAACCCCGCAAACAACAAGCAAAACGAGTGCATACGTCGGGATACGTAAGCTCATCTCGAGGCGTGCACGCACAGGGAGCGCAAGGCTCGCGAGGGGGAGCGCGAGAGAAAGAGAGAAATATCAGCCAAGGCCAAAGAGGCTGGTGAGGAGTTCAACGCCGAGCTAGCAAAGAAGGAAAAATGGCCCCAGTCCACGCAGTAGGTCGGACCATTCTGTACTAGTCCCCCGTCGAAGGTCGAATCTATTTCCATTCCAAAAAGGCGCATTGTATTGTAGCAGTACTTTGGTTTGTTGCATCGTGTATGATGCTGTGTCTTATGCATGCAACCAAACCCTATGCGTCGTGTTATTCCCAGCTTCATTATAAAGTCTATTTTAATTCGCAACATCAAATCTCCTCGTCTTTTCGCATTCGATTCTTCCGTGTTATTCTCAGCATTGTAATATCACTTACCTTTCTACTTACGAATCATTGATACCTCAATCGTCCTTGCAAAATTCTACAGAAATTCACCGCACTAGAACAACATACGATGATCACAAAATGCTATTGCACGACTAATAGATTTCGTACCATTCAAAATTTATGAAAATCACAAGCACAGAAACTAGATTAGGGTTTGAGGAATCTATCGCCAGTTGAACTGGTGACAGGAGTTTTTTGTCGCCAGTTGAACTGGCGATAGGTGGTTGGACCGGCGACAGGGGGACGAGGGTCCCTATCACCAGTTCAACTGGCGTTAGGTTCCTGTCGCTAGTTGAACTGGCGACAGGAACACATTATTGTAATTTTTTGAGGCAACTATTTATTTTTGTAATTATCTTTTAAAAAATATTATTTAAAAAAAAGTCACTGAAGCTAGTTCAACTGGCGATAAGTTCCTGTCGCTAGTTAAACTGGCGATAGGAACATATTTTTGTAATTTTTTGAGGCGACTATTTATTTTTGTAATTATCTTTAAAAAATATTATTTTTAAAAAATTCCTCAGTAGTCATCCCCGAGCTTCGGGAAGCACCCAAAAATAGGAAGGAAACAGAACCTTCGGGAGGCCCCTGAAACGAGAAAAGGCCAGCGTCATGTCATATTTGTTAGAGTATATTGGCATATCTCTACATTTGGTAGTTTTGGATTTGTAATCCCGTGATACCCGCCTTATCTCTAGGAGAGGTTTCTTGCCCTCCAAGACTCTATATAAATCGCCCTCGAGTCTCAATATAATCATCCATTGCAGCCTATTCATCTTCCTACATGCTATCAGAGTGGTGTCGCTCCTGAGCCGCCACCTCCACAGCTTCCACCATGCCACCCTTAGGAGATGATCTCGTCTCCATGATCTCTCCCGGGGGCTATGTAACCCATAGTTTAAGTCATGTCGCCGATCATCCGATTGGCTACCAATTAGAGTTTTCCTCAGTCATCTTCAGATCGGGTTTTCTCTATAAAAAAATTCAGATCATAGATCGGTTTGTGTCGCCCTGCCGACCCATCAATGTTCCTTGGCTCCAGACTTTACCGCCTCGGCTTGGACCTCTCTGGCACCTCCTCTCCTCCTCCGATGTCGTGGCATGGCGTGACGTGGCGCGTTCGTCGACACGGCCCTCCCTCCACGGCCTTCCGAGCACCCCGTCTACTGTCGTCATCATGACAGATCATCATTGCCGGCCCGTCGTCCGCGAGTACGAGCCGTCGCACCATCGGGAGCCTGCACTTGTGGTCAAGCCATCAACATGCACGGGCTACTACTGCATCGCCCCTTCAGGCTGTAGTATCACTGCCCGTGATCACTATAGCCATCGTCGACGCCACTGTCTTCGTCAATGCTGATCAGATCCTTCTCTGGTGCCGTCGCTCTCGGATCCAGCTTCCTCCCCACCGGATCCGATGGTGCCTCGCCCGGATCCGGCCTCCTCCTCGTCGGATGCGCCGACGGGCTTCTCTCCGCCCAGATCTAGAGCTGGCTCTCTCCGCCGCTCGTCTCCACGGTCCCAGATCCGGGCTCCCCGGCTGACGGCACCGTTGCTTCCAGCTTGCCCCGGCCTTCTCCGGAGCCACTGCTCCCGGATCTAGCCTCCTTCGCGCCGGATGCAGCGGTGCCTTGCCTAGATCCGGCCTCTTCCTCGCCGAATCCGGTCGCCCCCCCCCTCTACTTCATCTTCGTCCACAGCCGGACGACGTCGGCAACCTCTTCACCGACCTTGGCCATGACCTCCTCTACATCAACTCCACTACCCTGACCACAGCGACGACCTCGACACCAACTACCTCGACATGGCTCCCTCCTCCACGGCTACAACCATGGTCACCTCGCTCTCGACTATCTCGGCAACAAAGGTTGACTATCATTATCTTGAGCAAACTCGTCGGTTCCCTCTACAGTCACCACGTCCGCGATGCCACAATAGTCCCCGACGCTCCCGCTGCGATGGGGGGGGATGCTAGTCCGATGGTTCCCCACCTTTGGCTTCCTCTCCAGTCTGACCGTCCACGATGCTCCTATTGTCTGCGATGCTACCGCTACGACTGCGGGTGTTATATTGGCATATCCCGCTCTGCTTCATCTTCATCCACGGCTGGATGATGTCGGCGACCTCTTCACCAACCTCCTCTACATCAACTCTACTACCCTGACCACAGCGACGACCTCGATACCAGCTACCTCGACATGGCTCCCTCCTCCACGGCAACAAAAGGCTATTATTATCTTGAGCAAACTCGTCGGTTCCCTCTACAGTCACCGCGTCCGCGACGCCACAACAGTCCCTAACACTCCCGCTGCGATTGCGGGGGGATGTCAGTCCGATGGTTCCCCACCTTCGGCTTCCTCTCCAGTCTGACCGTCTACGACGCTCCTGCTGTCCGCAACACTACCGCTACGACTGCGGGGGATGTTAGAGTATATTGGCATATATCTACATTTGGTAGTTTAGGATTTGTAATCCCGTGATACCTACCTTATCTCTAGGAGAGGCTTCTTACCCTCCAAGACTTGTACTCTATATAAACCACCCTCGAATCTCATTACAATCATCCATTGCAGCCTATTAATCTTCCTAAAATATTCTGCGTGTGTGTACATCTCTCGACGAATAAGTCCAACTCCTCTAGGTCTTAATAAGGTTGCTAAACTACTCCCTCCAGCCACAAAATAAGTCGCATAGAACGTGCAGTTAAAAACGTTATCTAAAATGTAGTTTGGACGTAAAAAATGGTATGATAAACTTTGTCACGAAAAATATTTTCATAACATTTATAAAATAAAAAAAATGAAAATACGATGCCGAGCAATCAACAAGGTAAACCGATTCTGCTAGAAACTGATGTCCAGAACGTGTCACCAGAAGGACCCTTTGCTCGAATGCATGGTGTATGGAACGTGCACCTGATTTCAAGAGGAGCCGAGATCCTCAATCAATTGGGTATACGCATGGTTAAAGCTATTGGTTTTTTCGCTCGGGAGTGCAATGTCTTAGGAATTTTTTTAAAATAATTACAAAAATATATAATTACCCTAAAAAATTACAAAAATATGTCCCTGTCGCCAACTAAATTAGCAACAGGGACCCTCTTGCTACTCTGTTACCGGTCGAGATACCTACCGAGGAGCATTGGCCGCCATGATGTCCGTCGTATTTACGACACCTGCATAAATATATATCCTCATTAAACATGGACAGTACCAACTGGCGACAGGAACCTATCGACAGTTCAACTGGCAACGGGTACCTCGACCGGCAACAGAGTGGCAAGAGGGTCTCTATTGCCAGTTCAACTGACGACAGGGACACATTTTTTGTAATTTTTTGGGGAGACTATATATTTTTGTAATTATCTTCTAAAAAAATTATTTAAAAAAAATCGAGTGGCGAGAGGGTCCCTGTCGCCAGTTTAACTGGCGATAGGTTCCACTATCATCAGTTGAACTGGCGACAGAGACATATTTTTGTAATTTTTAGGGGCGGCTATATATTTTTGTAATTATCTTTTTTAAAAAAATATTATTTTAAAAAAAGCAATGTCTTAGTACAAATCTAGCTAGCTCGACTGAGCAACTGAACATTAATCTGCTGGGCATATACATATGTACCGGTCGAAACGATCAAGCTAGCGGCCCGACAACCATTACTGATCTCAGTAATGCTGATGCATATGAACTTAGTGGAGATTAAAAAGAAGAAGAAAAAACTTGTGCGTGCCATTCTTCCTCAGAGACTTCAGAAGGAAAAAGCACAAAACAGTCTCTTTAGTGGACAACATAAACTCACTACTACAAAATAAGCAATAGTAGACGCCTCATCACAGACGGTTCAGGTTTATCGGGACCAGAAATTTGTAATGTCAGCCTGTCATAGACGGTTCTTATTACGAACTGTCTGTGATACGCACCTATCACAGACGATTTTTTAATAGAACCATCTACGAGAATTCACAGACGGTTCTTACAAAGAACTATCTGTGATAATCTCCGGTATCACAGACGGTTTTTTAACAAAGACCGTCTGTGAATTATCGTAGACGGTTCTATCAAAAAACAGTCTGTGACAGATGCGTATCGCAGACGGTTCGTAATAAGAACCGTCTATGATAGGCTGGCATTACAAATACCTTGTCCCGACAGACCCCTCTGTCCATTCCCATTTGAGCCGCCACCAGGTCCTCCCCCATTGCACCGCCGACAGAGAAGAGAAGGAAGGGAAGGAAGGAGGAAGGGAGGAGAAAGAGAAGGAGAGGATTCTCGAGGGATATTTGGTATTTTCTTCGTGAGCTCCGAGGGTAACGATCTATAACCCTTTATGTTTGCTTTAAATTAATCGCTAATCAATTTAAGCATGTTTGGTCAATAGGAAGAGTACGTACTTGCGGTTTATTAATATAATTTAACACTAATTTGTTATATGCATGCGTAGAATAGATGGACCAAAACTGGATGTACGGTGTGAACCGTGTGAGTCAAGAGTACATTAATGGTGTGTTTGCTTTTAGAAGAGCCGCCGAGCAAGATATGTTGAAGAAGGGGATAAAATTTATGTAGTGTCCATGCATTGATTGTGGTAAACTGAAGATGTTTAATAACCCAGTGCAGATCGAAGTGCACTTGATTCGAAGGGGTTTCAAAAAAGGGTATACATGTTGGACCAGTCATGGTGAAGAGCAGATTGTACAAGAAGTTAATAATGACGACATCGCGGAGGAAGTTAACGATATGCCGGATGTGGACTGTACTTTTGATGAGGATAGGTCGCACGATGATAATTTGGATCAGATGCTACATGATGTAGAAGAGAACTACAGTGAGAGAGAGTTTTGTAAATTCGAGAGCTTAATGGAGGACTCGGTGAGACCTTTGTTCCCTGGCAGCAAGCCAGAATACACAAGGTTATCGACTGTGCTTGAACTGCTGAAATTGTAGGCAAGCAATGGTTGGTCCGACAAGAATTTCACGGTGTTGTTAGGTCTCCTAGCGGACATCCTTTCGAAGTTAAACGTGTTGCCCAGCACCATCTATCAAGCAAAGAAGGTTATTTGTCCATTGGGAATGGAAGTAGAAAGAATACATGCATGTCCGAACGATTGTATCCTCTACCGTAAAGAGTATGCAGACATGCATGTATGTCCCGTGTGCAAAGCATCCCGACACAAGAGTAAGAATACTGATAAGGTGAAGCAAGGACCTCCTGCTAAGATGTTGTGGTATCTGCCTGTGATCCCACGTTTGAAGCGTTTATTTGTGAACCCGAAGGAGGCAAGATTGCTGTGTTGGCACTAGGAGGAGCGTAAGAAAGATGAAAAGCTAAGACACCTCGCCGATTCGCGCGAAAGGAGAAACTTCGATCGAGCTTCAAGAGTTCGGTCTTGAATCGAGGAACATAAGGTTAGGGTTAAGCATGATGGAATGAATCCTTTCGGAACATGAGCAAATTGACATAGCACCTAGCCCGTCAATCTATGTATGTACAACCTTCCTCCTTGGCTGTGTATGAAGCAGAAGTACATTTTGATATCATTACTTATCCAAGGGCCGAAGCAACCTGGGAATAATATTAATGTATACCTAGCACCATTGCTGGAAGATCTTTTGATACTATGGAACGAAGGGATACAAGTATAGGATGCGTACAAACGAGAGAACTTCACTTTACAAGCCATATTGTTCTGCACCATCAATGATTTTTCTGCCCTTGGTAATCTGTCAGGGTTCAGTACAAAAGGAGCCAAAGCCTGTCTGCACTGCTTAGATGGTACGAAGAGTGTATGGTTGAACAACTCAAGAAATCAGATATATAAGGCCACCGTAGGTTCCTTCCTGTGATTCACCCATACCGCAAGATGAAGAAACAATTCGACGGAAATAAGGAGGACGGTTCAGCTCCAAGGGCTTTTAGAGGGAAAGAGGTCTATGATATGGTTAAGGATATCGATGTTGTGCTTAGGAAGGGACGTAAATTAAGAACCCGTCAAAAGAACATCTGGAAGAAGCGGTCAATTTTTTGGGACTTGCCTTATTGGGGGCACTTAGAAGTTCGCCACTGCATCGATGTCATGCACGTGGAGAAGAATGTATGTGATAGCTTGCTGGTCTCTTACTGAACATTAGTAGCAAAACAAAGGATGATGTTAACACACGGCGTGACTTGGTTGATATAAATATAAGGACCGAGTTAGCACCGAAAGAGACCAATAAAGGACGAACGTACCTTCCCCCAACTTGCTACACTCTGTCCAAGGTCGAGAGAAATGAATCGTGCTGAGCTTGCATGGTGTGAAAGTTCTCGCCCAGCATTCGCTAACATTAAGAAACTTGTTTCTATGAAAGATTTGAAATTAATTGGTGTGAAGTCTCATGATTGTCATGTACTGATGACACAAATGCTTCCTGTTGCAATTAGGAGTATCTTGCCGAACAAGATCCGAGTGGCAATCTTAAGGCTGTGTTATTTCTTTAACTCATTTGCCCAGAAGGTCATCGATCCCCAAGGACTAGATGCTCTGCAGGCTGAGATGGTGACGACTCTATGTCATCTTGAGATGTATTTCCCTCCGTCATTTTTCGATATCATAGTCCATCTCATTATTCACCTTGTGAAAGAGATAAAGATATGTGGCCCTGTGTTCCTACGTCATATGTACCTATTCGAGAGGTACATGGGAATTCTCAAGTCCTACGTACGGAATCGATCTCGACCGGAGAGTAGCATCATCGAAGGTTATGCAACCGACGAGGTCATTGAGTTCTGCGTCGACTACATGGCTCAAGTGGAACCGATAGGTGTGCCTCTATCTTTTCATGAGGGGAGACTGGAGAGTATCGGGACCAACGGAAGGAAATCAATCACTACCGATCTGGATACGTACACTCAAGTCCATTTCACGGTCTTGCAACACATGACCTAAGTGTCCCCGTACATCAATGAGCACAAAGATATGGTATGCCAACAGAATCTAGACCGGTTGGAGGTTTGGATCACAAGAGAGCACAACTGTTGGTTTAACGAATGGTTAAATGTGCGATTCACTGGGAGGTCATCAAGTGATGATACACTGCTATGGTTGGCAAAAGGGCCAAAATTTACAATTGTAACATGGCAAGGATACGACATAAATGGGTACACGTTTTATACGATAGCTCCGGATAGGAAGAGCACATTCTAGAACAACGGTGTTCGCATAGATGCGTTTCACGAGCAGTTCAATACTGCTGGGCCACGTGGATTGAACTCCTACTATGGGTTCATAGAGGAGATTTGGGAGCTCGACAATGTACTTTTCAAGATCCCTCTGTTTCGATACCATTGGGTTAAACTTCTGCAAGGTGTGAAGGTCGACAAGTACGACATCACTACTATGGACCTCAAATGTGTCAGATACAAGGACGAACCATTCGTACTAGCTAAGCAAGTTGTTCAAGTTTTTTATGTAACAGACCCAGCAAATAAGAATCGACACGTAGTTCTTCATGGAAAAAGAAGGATTGTCGGAGTTGAGAATGTCGTGGATGAGAAAGAGTACAATCAATTTGACGAGTTGCCTCCTTTCGGAGATGACATTAGGCTCGAGGAAGAACCCAGTGAGGAAGCTAGCTATATGCGCGTCGATCATCATGAAGGGCTATATTTTAATTAAGAATTTACTCCATTGTAATTTATTCTATAACATGAGACATGTCAATGTGGACTTGCCATGTGTTATGGACTTGTAATCTCTTATATATTTTGATGTCAACGTAGAATTGTCATGTGTTATGGATTTGTCATCTCTGATTTTGATGTCAATGTGGACTTCATTGTAATGTGGAATGATAATATTATGCACTTGTAATAAACAGACGATAAAAAGACCATATCATTTTTACATCACAGACGATAAAAAAAGGATTAGCGATCCTATCTTAGCTTTCAAATCTTTGTAAGCTTTCTCGTCGACTTCAGTGGTGGCGGGATCAGCGATTGTCAGATCAAACGCCTCCACCTGCGACCTTGCACGCTCGATTCGCGCTTGTAGCCGTTCGGACTCCGAAACCAAGCCCCATATAGCCCAGAGTCCATCAACCCTGGTCTCCTTCGTCTCGGTGAGGTCGACCCGCTCTCCTGCAATTCGGATGTCGTCCTCGACTCTCTAGGCTGCATCCTCGGTGCGGACCAAGTAGTTTCATAGGACGATCTCCACGATGAGGTTTACTCGCTGGATGTCGCATACCCTCGCATTGGTCCATCTGAGGAGGAGCTCCAGTCGACAGATGATGGCCACTATGGTCTCCGGTAAATCGGAGGGCCTACAACGAATGACATTGTGAACGAAAGGCTTGTCCACAGCTTGGTCTAGGTTGCGACCAGAGAGGTGCGAGTATACTAGCACAATGTAGGCCAATACAGCCAGCACGAGAGGGGAAGCCATTTGGAGTTTGTGGAGAAAGGGGATCAAGGAGGTTCGTGATAAATCCCTTTTAGAAGGGGATATCTATTTATAAAACAAGTACTAAAGCTAGAGCGGGAGATGAAGAGATACTTTGGGAGCCATAGCGACGTTGGTGCGATCGTGAGATGAAGAGACACATGCATTGCGCGGGAAAACAAAGAGACTTGTCATTAGGTTCATGTGGATGGGAATTTTCATCAGGTTATCACAGATGGTTCTATTATGGAACCGTCTGTGATAACTTATCACAGACGGTTCCATAATAGAACCATCTATGATAACCTCATATCATAGACAATTACATTAAGGAACCGCTCGTGATATGAGTTTATCACGACGGTTCTATTATGGAACCGTCAGGATTATATCACGAGCGGTTCCATAATAGAACCGTCTGTGATATCCCTTCATAACCCTAAGGCTCGCCCGTTCACCTCCCCAGTACCCTTAGCCCCTTAAGCTCTCGCTCGTCCGCCTCCTCTAGGGTTCGCCTGTTCACCTCCCCTTAAGCCCCGACACCACCGCCTCTGACCTCGACGTCGCAGCCCCCAACATCGACGACGTCGCCATCCCCGACATCGACGACGCAGCCGCCGCCTCGACTCGCGGCCTCCTCCCCGTGTCGGCGTCCTCCCTCTGCCGTCCTCCTCCCCTTGTCGGCCTCCTTCCTTGCACCAGCCTCCTCCCTGCGGCCCCCTCCCCTGCACCGACATCCTCCCCTGCATCGTCCTCCTCCCCCGCGTCGTCCTCCTCCTTGCCTCGGCCTCCTCCCCTGCACCAGCCTCCTTCCCTACACCGGTCTCGTCCTTGCACTGTGAGTATTGCAACCTTTCTTGTAGTTTTAGCTTCTTATTTTTCTTTACTACATTAATTCCATGTATGATTTATTTGAGGTTCTTGTGTGGCAATCCTCTATGTGAGTATTCCTATATTACGTTTGTGCATCACTTTGGCTATATACTTATGTGCTGGATTGAATCAATAAAATTGCTAACTACTTGTTTTAGCAAAGTCTTTAGCTTACTATCATTCCTAGCCATCTTAGATTGTCTTCTCTGTTATTGCATTTCATAAGAAGGATTTTCCATATTGAGGTACTGTTAAATAAGTTTTGTCACTTGATTCAATCATCTTTTTGTCAAATGTACATGGGTGATCCAACAGTCATTACAAAGGCTTATTAGCAAATGCATTTGGTCTCTAATCATCTTCACTGTCCATCATCATTTATTTGCTAGACTTAGGTATTAACATGTGATTTGCAAATTTAAATCCTCCAGTAGTGGTTAATCCTAGTTACTAATATTTGAACTACACACCTAATGGACTGGCATAACACTTGTTAGCATTTGATAATAGGTTTTTGCAAATTGATTTCACTAATAAAGCACTTCTTTGCTCATACAACAGACAACGAAAAAATCTTCTGAACTGAAAAGTTGTTGTCTAAACTTCTTTCAAAACTCAACTTCAAAGGTTAAATGAACAAAAGAATGTTAATACATTGATTCAAAGTATGCTGTTTATATTTGCTTGAATTAACAAAAGAATGTTAATTATATATAGCACTTCTATTTTTACAAGGCAGTTTTAGTTAATTGGTTGGGTAACTTCTATTTTTTTTGTATAAAATATGTTTCCATATTATGTGCAAATTCTTCAATATTAATGGTATTTGTGCTAGATATAATGAGATTATGGCCATGCTAGGTGTTCTTGGGTATTGAGGGTGATGGTGGGTTTTCTGCTCTATGATGAAGATGGTCAAATACTGAAATTGAACTGATAATCAATTCATATTTGAGCTCTACTTTGTTACTTACTGCTGTCATCTTGAACTAGTTGTAAAGCATTTTGGCTTTAGTGGTTACTAGCAGTTCTGTTGGTTAGACCTTCTGTTGTCCAAGTCGCAGGCTTGCTGATCTTGTGGTTTGTATTCAGTTGCACTAAGGCTTTTCAAGTCCTATTGGTAATATGAAGTTCTGTGTATAATCAACATTGGTTCCCTGTTTGACCGAAAGTTACTTTGTGATATTTTGATTTTGAGGTCATTTGACAGTCCAGTAAAGTATTATTTAGAGCTCAAATTTTGAATATGTATTGTCATGTTTACTTTATGAAGAGTACAAACAATAGGGTTGAGATGGCAAAGACTGGTTCTTTTGCAACTCTTCTTTTAAGAGCACACACTATCATCAATCATCTGTGCTTTATGCTATTTATTGATGCGTTTCTGATGTTAATGTTGAGGCTTTCGGTTGTAACTCTTTACCTTGCCCTGTGCATGACCATACTACCCTCCCCTTATCCTCTTCACTCTCACAACTCACTATTTGGGTACTTCTATTTTCTTTACTACGTATTCTATATTTAAGTTTAATGGGTAACTTCTATTTGTTTATATAATTAATGTGTTTACAATGCAATTTTAGTTAATTGGTTGGGTAACTTATATAGATAGCAAGTAAACGAGATGGCGTCTGCACTGTCTTCGCCGTTGGCATCGACGTCGCCGAATGCGTCTGGATGTCCGACGGAAGTGATACGTAGGTGAGATGGCAGAGAAATATCGAAATTGCCTACGAGCCAATTGACCATCACGAAGGTCAGTGCCTCTGGGGTCCCAAAAGCAGACCAGGTACGTGTGGAACGGCAGGCGTTGCTCGCGATGTGTCACGTGTGGAGGACCTTCAAGAGTACGCTTGTCACGAAGTACGTGAACACGGGTCGGACGCCCTTCATGAAGTATCAATTCTTGTCACAGAAAATATGGGACGCTTTTGTGGCTATGAAGATGACGACTGAATTTCAGGAGCAAAGTGCGGCGCACAAAGCTCTCTAGGCACAAAACACTCACCCCCACAGACTCGGTACCGCTGGGTACGCGGGTAAAGCCACGGAATGGGCGGCGGAGGACTAGAACGTAACCGGGCCATTTGCTGGGATAACAAACGAGCGTGCCCTAAGCTGGTTAAAAGCGAGAGCAAAAGTCTTGTCTTCAGACAGCATCTCTTTCACAAACCCGGCAGACGAGGCAGTGTCCCGACGTTTGGTAAATATATCAAACTACCTAGTTGTTAATAAGTCCATAACTTCATAGTGTCTATAATAACATGATGACCTCTTGTAGTATACATTGACTACCGAATCTTCCGAAGGCTCCTTCCAAGCAAATAGGGAGAAAGATATACTATCTACGGCCCTAGAAAACAAGGAGCACCTAGGTCGTACACGAGGCATGGGGGTTTATGTACCTTGGGGTGATGGATTCCGACACGACTCCGACACATATAGGAGTAGGAAGAGATCCAAGGCCGAGCACGACGCCCGGTTGGAACATGTGCTTATTGCAAAATTTTAAGGACAGATAACAAGATTGCAGGATCAAATGAATCAACTCCTCAGCCAGTCGCAAGTTGCCCCTGTTATTTTGGGAGCCAGTCCTCCTCAACATCGGAGTAGCGTCACGTCCACTCCAAATTCTGAACATGACGACGTCCAATTACCTATCAACGACATCAAGGTAATGTACATCTCTAGAATGCACCAAAGATAGACCTATAAGACGCCTTAGCTAATTGTGTATCATTTTGTAGGAGCCGACTCCCTACAAGCTCCAAGTGAGGATGGTTGGGTCCATTTCTATTGAGGCTGGGCAGGGGATGGTGTATCCATATTAGGAAGGGAAAGTGCAGCACGGTGCCCAGCTAGCACAGTGTTATGCTAGGGTCCAGGTGGACATGGTACATGGCAATTTCATGGCCATCCTGTTGGAGATTCGCCCGAACGAAGACATCAGAACACTAGGGGATGCCATGCACACTTTTATCCAGTGGTCCAAGAAGGACATCGCCCTGGACCCAGCAGTGCCGCGATCTTGACACGGCCATTCCTCTCCAATAGGACCCTCGATGACTCCACCTCATCCTTTGCCTAGAAGGCCACCTCATCGGTTCCCGTGGAGAAGACATCGAAGGAACAAGAAAAACGTGCCGCTGTATCGGTTCCCGAGTCGTCTCGCAGGAAGACGTGTAGCAGGCCAGTCGTTAAGGCCAAATCGAAATTGATGAACATTAAGGCGCCTCCCAAGCCCTCGAAATACTCCATCAGAAGTCCGTTGGCCACCGACACAGTATTAGCCCGCGCTAGAGTAGGTTGTCAGGCTTTGCATGTTTGGTACATGCGGAAGACCAAAGAGAAGGGGTGCGATACTGGAATCACCGTCAGATACAAGGATGAGCAATTCTTCAACAGGCCGAGCCACTTCCTCGTGGGCTTCAACGACTTATACGACCTATTCAACCTCACTGCTCTCGATGCCTCGCTTCTACAATATTGGACACTGTAAGTGTGTACAATCAAGTTCTACATTCATGTAATACCGATAAATATCACAACTCATTACTTATGTGTATATACATGATGAAAAAAGCCTAGAAATTTTTCGAACGGGTGGGTTTCCTCGACCCACACGTGGTCTCTATGCAAACCATCGAACAAGGTGCATCCTTCGTCGAAAAATACATAACAGCGGGATTGCTTTGTTAGGACCACAAGGACTACCCTTCAACCAGAAGTAAGTGCTTCACTACTTACTATATAAATTTTATTTGTACTTTATACGCAGCACGAACTTAGGTTTAATGACTATAGCGACATACATGAGTAGGTTCCATTGGATCCTTTTAGTCATTGTTCCAAAGAGGAACAAGGTAATATACCTTGATTCCCTAATCAGCAAAAAGCACGACTTCAGCATTGTGACAGGAATACTTGACAAGTATGCTCATTTCCTTCGTACATAACTTTACTGTAGTCTTCCTTTGTTTGAAATGGTCGAGGATAACTTTTTGGAAGCATGTAGGTTGTTCATTGCCTATGTTGCTGACGGAGGATCATACAAGGGATCGAACGCCACACTACAACACAGGACGTGATTTTTGGTACACGCTAAAACACAATAATGCTATATCATACTTCGTAACAATGCGTCTCGAACTAACTATACCTATATATGTAATTCTATTTTTGCAGTGTCGCCAGCAAAAACAAGATCAGCTATGTGCATTCTACGTTTGCTAAGATGAAGGATTCCGAGGTTGTCAATCTCGAAATAAATTTAAATATATATGCTTACCACTTTACTCTTGCTACCGACAGGACTTGATCATAGATTTAGATGCACTCGTTGCGAAAAAGCTCGCGGACGTTTGAGGGAAGCTCTGCGCCTTCATCAAGACAGAGATTATTAACGCCAACAGAGAGTTTCACTCTATCGCCGACGCAGAGTTTCACCTCGTCGACACCTCTCAACTACCTTCAAAAACAATGGATTCAATTCTAATCCAATTGTAACTATAGCGACAATACTTGAACAAATTCTTTTGTAATTTATTTTGAGTAATGATCACTTTGAGTTGTCAATAATTGGTTATCTGTGATGTATCTGTTTTTTGCATGCTTATTTTCAGAGGGCATGGCTAGCAATTCCTGAGGCTAGCCAAATTTTTTTTAAAAAAAGTTAGGTATAATGAACTATTACAAACGGTTTTTTGTTGAAACCGTCTGTGAAGGTATGTTGGTTCTATTTACAAACCGTAAAATTAGGTAGGTATAAAGACCTATCACAGACGGTTTTTTGTTGAAACCGTCTGTGAATGTATAGTATCACAGACGGTTTCCATTAAAAACCGTCTGTGATACGTAGGATATCACAGACGGTTCTATTTCCAAACCGTTTGTGATATTCTCAAATCACAGACGGTTTGTAAATAGAACCATCTGTGATATCCTACGTATCACAGATGGTTTTTAATAGAAACCGTCTATGATAATATACCTTCACAGACGGTTTCAACAAAAAATCGTCTGTGTTATGCTGTATCACAGACGGTTTTTGAACCGTCTGTGATAACCGCATGTTATCACAGACATACAAATTCAGACGGTTCAAAAAATGTCTGTGATTATGGTTCCGAACCGTCTGTGATGAGTCTGTATGTACTAGTGACTAGAATACACCATAAATTAATTTATTTTGAGTACTTATTGACCAGCCCTACAAGGACCAGGAGGAAATCAAAGGAGATCGTCGATCTTGTTAAACAATGTAAATATTATCTGTAAGTAGTTGTGATCACAAGGATTGAATAGTAACATTGTAATCATTGATTCCGTAATCCTAAGATGTAATTGTTTAGTTGTAACAATATTGTCGGTTAGTGAATAGTGCACCCGACAATCTATAAATAGAGATGAGCTCCGGCTATTTGCCGTGAGGAACCAATCCATTCAATCTTTGTTCTGTTTTCTTTTATGGTATCAGAGCTTCACACCACAAACCATGTTAACCAATAACCTCCAAACTAGCAACACTAGTGGATTCACCATCGTTGCTTCTGACGGCTTCTCTCCACATGGTCGTTCGGTCATCTCATCAATGTCAAACTGACGCGCAACAACTATCTGTTGTGGAAGGCACAAATGCTTCCGTATCTACGTGGCCAACAAATAATTGGTTATGTAACGAGCACGGTTGTTTGCCCTAATGAGATGATCTCGCTGGTGAATGAGACAGAGACGACACAAGAACCAAATCTGGCGTCACACAGTGGCTGCAGCAAGATCAGATGGTACTGGGTGCCAGCTTATCGTCCTTATCTAAAGAAGTGCTTTCTCAGTACTCTTTCTTGCTTTGGAGCGTATGTTTGCATCTAGTTCCAAGGCCAGGAAAATTCAGATTCGCAGGCAGCTATCAACTGTGAAGAAGAATAATCTGTCTATGGCTAATTACTTCAACAAGATGAAGGGCCTAACTGACACATTGTCAACCATTGTCCAGCCACTAGCAGATGGAGAAGTTGTCGGCTATATGCTGGCAGGACTGGGGGAAGATTATGATGCACTGGTCACATCTATTAGCACAAGATCAGATGTCATCACCCTCACAGATTTGTACGCACACATGCTGAGCTTCGAGATGAGGAAGGAGCACAATCACAGTGCATTCCAGATTTCTGAAGCCAACAATGTCATGCGTGGGAAAGGTGGTCGCAATGGTGGTGGCTCACGAGGAAGAGGCTGTGGCGGTGGTAATGGCAAACCATTTGGTCAAAACACCAGAGGTATTTTCTTTGGATCCAATCAACCTGTATGCCAATTGTGTGGAAAAACCAAGCACATCACTGGAGATCTTGATAAGAGGGCGATCAAGGAGCGATATCATTGGAAAGATCATGTGCAAGTAGCAAATGGAATAGGTTTGCCTATTTTTCATATTGATCATTCTTACTTCTGATCGCTCCCTTGCTTTGAAAAACATCTTACATTTCCCAAATATTTCAAGAAACCTTCTATCAGTTCATAAGCTTACCACTGATAACAATGTTTTCACAGAATTTCATCCAACTTATTTTGTTGTCCAAGATCGACACACGACGAGACCTCCTCTTCAAGGCAGATGTGAGGGAGGCCTATATCCCTTGACTCCTACATTTCCAAGTGTCAAGACAGTCGAAGATCTGTGGCACTCCAAACTTGGACACCCTTCTTCGTCAGTAGTTCATTGCATCCTTCAAGACAATAAAATTTATGTTTCTCCAAATAAACCCATTGCAACTGTGTGCAATGCTTGTCAGCACGCCAAGAGTCGGTAATTACCTTTTCCCATTTCTATCACCACTTGAAATCATCTTTTCTGATGTATGGGGCCATGCCCAAAAATCTGTTAATGGAAACAATTACTATGTGAGTTTTATTGATGACCTCAATAAATTTACATGGGTTTATCCTATCAAAGCAAAGTTTGATGTTGTCGCTGTCTTTGCTCGCTTCTAGAAACACATAGAAAATTTCTAGAAAAAAACATTCTTTGGTTCTAATCAGATTGGGGAGGGGAGTATCAAGCCTTGCACAAGGTACTCCAACATGCTGGTATTAAGCATCAATTTTTCTGCCCACACTCATCAGCAAAATGGACAACAAAAAGAAAACATAGACACATTGCAGAAGTATGACTCTCTTTACTTGCCCAAGCCACTATGCCATTGATATTCTAGGATGAAGCATTCCAAACTGCAAGTTTTCTCATCAACCGCTTGCCAAGTTGTGTTATACACAATTCTACTCCTCTTCAGAAAATCTTGGGCACCAAACTAGACTACTCTTTTCTGAAAACCTTTGGTTGTGCTTGCTAGCCTAACTTGTGCCCTTACAATGCACACAAACTGCAATTTCGATTTCAACAGTGTGTTTTCATTGGATATAGCTCTTTACATAAAGGGTACAAATGTTTGAACAAAACCACTGGACGAGTTTATATATCTCGAGATGTTGTATCTGATGAAAGAGTCTTCCCTTTTGCCTCTTTAGACACTATTCATCACACGACATTTCATCAGGATAACATTCTTCTTCCCTATTATGTCCTGACTAGTCCATCACAGTCTTCTATTCCTTTGGCTCTGAATGACCATGTTGACAATAGCAATATGCCTATTACTACATCTTCTAATCCTGTAGGTACAAACTCCAGTGATACTTCTAGCTTGCCACCAAGTTCAGAACCTAAACCTTAGACAGGAGTATGTATTGGACAAAGGAACAAAATTCGATAGCCAAAACAATACGCAATTGGTACTGTCTGGTACTCACTGAAAGGGAAAGCTTTTGCTGCCATAACTGAACCAGTGTCAGAACCATCCAACTATATTGAGGCTGCTCAACATGTTGAATGGCGTCAAGTAATGAATGTTGAGTTTGATGCTCTACAGAAGAACAATACTTGGCAGCTGATCCCTCAACAACATGGACACAATGTCATCGATTGCAAATGGGTCTTCAAGCTGAAAAGAAAAGCAGATGGTTCTATAGAACGCTATAAAGCTCGGTTAGTTGCTAAATGATTTAAGCAACAGTATGGCATTGATTACGAGGATACTTTTAGTCCTATGGTCAAGCCTACTACAATTCAAGTGATTCTTGCCTTGGCAATCTCAAGAGGATGGAAACTAAGGCAAGTGGATGTTCAAAATGCTTTTATTGAAACAACTACCCACTATGAAGACAAGATATTTCCAAATCATGTCTGTCATCTTGACAAAGCACTCTAT
Source organism: Phyllostachys edulis (assembly GCA_036346405.1). NCBI lineage: Eukaryota > Viridiplantae > Streptophyta > Magnoliopsida > Poales > Poaceae > Phyllostachys > Phyllostachys edulis. The sequence continues at coordinate 53,625,979 of CM070548.1, read as the reverse complement.
GGGTTGAAACAGGCGCCTCGGGCCTAGCATCATCACCTGAGTGTGAAGCTTCAGGAACTTGGGTTCAATCCCTCTCTTGCTGATACATCTTTATTCATTTATAACTTATATGGTTTAATCATCTTCATATTAATCTATGTTCATGATATCATTATAACAAGTTCTTCAGTACAGGCCACCGATGTTCTCATTCAGCGTTTACATGGGGAGTTTGCTCTCAAGGATCTTGGAGAATTACACTATTTTCTAGGTATCGAAGTACTGCAACAGTCTGATGGTATTGCTTTGACACAACACAAGTATATCTTTGATATTCTGCATCGAGTTCATATGGAGAATTGTAAGCCTGCTCTTACTCACATGGCATCCTCTGAACGATTGTCAAAAATTGATGGTACACTGTTGTCTAAAAGTGATGGAACAACTTACAGAAGCATTGTGGGGGCATTAAAGTATTTGACTATTACTCGACTAGATATTGCTTTTGCTGTAAACAGAGTATGTTAGTATCTACACTCTCCTACCACAGCTCACTGGACAGTTGTAAAAAGGATCTTGAGATACCTCACACACACTGTCAATATGGGGTTACACATTACAAAGTCAGACTCTACTCTGATCAATGCATTTACTGATTCAGATTAGGTTGGTTGTCCCAACAATTGGTGATCCACAAGTGGTTTTGTTGTATTCCTTGGCAGGAACTTGATCTCCTGGAGCTCTCGCAAGCAATCGACCGTATCAAGATCAAGCACTAAATCAAAGTACAAAACAATGGGCAATGCTACTACAGAAACAATCTGGATTCAATCACTACTCAAGGAGTTGGGAGTTTTTCAATCGAGACCTCCATCTCTGTGGTGTGATAACCTGGGAGCAACCTATCTGTCAGCCAATCCTATCTTTCATGCTCGCACGAAGCATATCGAAATTGACTTTCACTTCGTCAGAGAAAGGGTTGCTAGAAGGTTGCTGGATGTGAGATTCATTTCGTCACGGGATCAAGTTTAAGACATCTTCACCAAGCCGCTACCGATTAGGAGTTTTGAAAGTTTTCGACACAATCTCAATTTATTCTAGCAGTTGAGATTGAGGGAGGATGTTAAACAATGTAAATCTTATCTGTAAGTAGTTGCGATCACAAATATTGAATCGTAACAATGTAATCATTGATTCTGTAATCCTAAGATGTAATTGTTCAGTTGTAACAATATTGTCGGTTGATGAACAGTACACCCGACAATCTATGAATAGAGATGAACTCCAGCTATTTGCCGTGAGGAACCAATCCATTCAATCTCAGTTCTGTTTTCTTTTAGATCTCATACCCAGCTAGCCGCAGAAAGGATGGATTCGGGAGAAAAGATTCTCTTTGATCCCTTCTTTCTTCCTTCGGAAAAAGCGATGGAGAAGCATAACACGACGAAGAACCACCGGTGCAGCAAACTAATTAGAAGGCGAAGAGATGGTGAGCTAATTCGATCCCTTGATTGAACTACTATACTGATGAAGTGGTCCTGAATAGATCTCCTGGTGAAATTCACCATTTCCCCTGCATTAACGACCTGTGCGGGCCGTGTGGCAACAGAAATGCTGCAGCGTGAATCCAAACGAAGAGGGCAATTAAACAACTCGTAACTCCACATGATGAGAGAGAAAATCGATGAGATAGAAAATTTTTCCGACAAAGGGCAAGCAGCAACGAATTTAATTGGTAGCTTCAAGAGATCGATTCAAGTTCATAGATACATTCAGTAGTGCTGATTTCAGCCTACTGTTGATCATCTGTCACACACCAGTAGCAGCAAAAGAAAAAGATCGAAGGACCCCATGGAGGAAGGTCGACGACTAGCTAGATGCATGTACTGGATCCACCTTCCCAGACAAACCAAGATCGATCCATCACAGATTCACAGAGCTAGATCATGCTAGTACAATCTAGGTAGCCAGTCCATGGATCGATCCATCACAGATCAAGATCATACAGGTACAATCTAGCTCGCTAGGAGGCAGACACATACAAAAACAAACAGATGAGAGCTTGGAAAACGAAGGTAGCTAGGCAGCCGTCACATCACATGTATCTAGCCGGCGTAGATGTGGACGTGGAGCGCGAGGGTGAGGATGGTGAATGCGGCGAAGAAGATGAGGGTGTGGACGAAGATGGCCTTGCCGTTGGTGTGGAAGCCGCCGAAGTCGACGTGGCGGTGCGAGCCCGGGAGCTCGCAGAGCAGCCCCGGCGAGAGCAGCACGAACAGCACCAGCCCCACCACCACCGGGCCCCAGTCCGCCATCTACCTCCTTCTGCCTCTGGCTCTGCTTCCTTGTATCCTTGGATCGATCACTCGACTTCCAACTTCTTGAGAGAGAGAGAGAGAGGGAGGAGTGAAGTGGGGAAGCCGGTATATAGAAGGTGGTGGAAGGGGAAGTGGGATGGGGATGACTAATGAGTGAGGAAGAAGCAGCCGTCGCACACACGTTTGGCACGATTCGATGCGTTGCTGTGCGGAACTGCGGCGGATGCCTCCAAGCTTTCTTTGGAGGGGAGATGAGGTCCATCACCGACGGTCTAAGCCAGCCAATCGGCATGGGTAAGCTTGTGTGGGAGATCACTTGGCCATTCCTTCCTGGCCCCCACCTGTCTGTCACCGAGACGGGTACGAAGCGAGGACACGTGCGCGCGCCAGGCTTCTCAGCACGTTCTCTTTCTCGTTTCCTTAGTCTACCTACCGTTGCAGGGACGGTGCGCGGGGGGGCGGGGGTTGGTCATGTGCTCCAGCGGCGGGTGGCTCTTCCTTCCTTCTCTCTCCATCTCGAGCGGCGTGCGAGGAAAAAGAGCCGTTTATCAGCATCTCGTTGCAAGGGAAAATGCTACGCGCTAATTTTTTAGGAGCCATTTGTTTAGTCACACGATAATAATCTCACGAGTGAAAAAAAATATGGTGTATTAATGACATGTGACCTCATTGTGCACATGTCATTTTCACAGTCGATGTTATTTTTTAATTTATACATCTTTGCAATATTACTAAGCAAAATTTTCCTTTTTATATGTCTGCTACAAGATGATCTCAATCTTCATGGTTTCCCACACCAAATCTTACATATTTACAACAAAACAAGTTTATGCGCATAGCATTCCCACGTCCGTGAGATAATTTTACACGTCGCTCTCCCGTTGTCGATAGAGATCACTACCGATGAGCATGCATTTTTTAATCCTCTTTTCCTCCATCCTCTTTTTGAACTTACATCGCACAAAAGATTCTATACGATAAAACAAGGAAAAAGTCCATTTGATCTTCTGAACTCTCGTGAAAAATCTGAAAATCAACTTTGAACTATAAAACCAGGCATTCGACACCATCAAACTCTTAAAACCGTTCACTTTTACACCCTTGAAGCTAAAACCACACTGGTTTCGCTGGCGTGGTCTACATGGTGTAGCTTCGCTGATGTGTTGTCCATGTGGCAGTGACTCAACTCTGTGCAACGCGTCATGCACCCGGTCGCTTGCGTAACACATCGCGCCACTCGTCACGTGTGCCTAGGCCTCGCCCTTATGAGGCCTAGTGCCTTCTACTCCCTTCGGTTGAGCACTTCCCCTCTCTTTCTCACCTCCACAGCCACCCAGAGTCGAAGCCGTAGGGCCGGTCGTCATCCCCGACACCGGTAAGCCAAGAAAGCCCCTGCTATGCCTTTTTCCACTCCACCTCCAAATTCAACGTCCACGTTCCACCAAACTCAAATTCCTTTTAGGGGTAGCTTCTAGACCTCCCCACGAAGCTCCTAGACATGGTCTTCCCATCTCCTTCATACCCGGTCATCGCCGCGCCAAGCGACGCTGCTGCTGGAGCATTACAACCAAAATTTTGATATTTTGAAACTTGCATAAATTCCATGGATTTTAAAAACTTTTTTTACATTTTGAGAAATTCCAAAAGCTTGGCTTGCTTTTCAAAAAGTTAAATCAGCTTTCCTTGCTCCAAATTAAATTTATAAAAATGTACAAGTTAAATAATGTGTTAAATCTCCTCAGAATTTGAATTGTCGCCTTGACTCCCTCTTCCTCACACTCGCCTAATTTGTGCTTGTTTCATCGCAAAGACGAAAGTAGTCATTGCCGAAGTACGCTTCATCGTCGCTACCTTCTCCCGCCTTGTCTGGTGAGCATTTTCCCTCATCATCTCGCGCATCTTGATCGCCTTGTTCTCCTCTCTCTAATGCGTGCCTCCTTTTTCTATTTCGTGCACCAGAGTCACCAACAAGCCTTTGTCCCCGTCGCTGGCTCGGAGCTCGCAATGCCACCGTCGCACTGATGTTCTTCCTCACTTGGCTTCCCAGTAAACCCTTCTGCACTGACCTTGTCAACTCACGAGCGCATGTTTATCACTATTGTAGCCAGTAGATGTTAGTCTAGGCTTCATTGAGTAGTTGCCCCTAACGACAGTAGCATTGCCATCACGCCACCCCCTCGGTCCATCTACCACCATGTTGCCGCAGCCGTTGGAGTCGTTGTAGACCCCACAACCCATTTTGCTAGTCGCGTGTGGTCACCGGAGTCCCCTCCGCCGGCATACAGCTTGCCCGAGAGCCAACAATGGCACCTCTGTTCTATCCTCTACTTCGAAGACGACGACAGTGGTGATGACACATGGTTAGGTAATTAGTTTAGCAGGAAATTAGTTAACATTAGTTAAGTAGTTAATGTTTGTATGACATGTGGTGCCCTCGGTAATTAAGAAAACTAATTAAACTATAACTTTAAGTATGAGTCTATGACATGCGGGCCCCATCTTTAGTTTATCAATGCGTAGACCTAGTCCATAGACAAAGCCCCTCACATATGGGCCCCTTGGCCCTATGTGCCGTCGAGTGGACCGAGTCCATGTGGACCGCGGTCCCACCTGTTACTCTCTCAAGTTTTCCCGAATAAAGATAAATAGAAAAGCAATTAAAAACCCAGTGGACTCCACCTGTCAGTCGCAGAAGATTTTCTTAGTAAAAATAAAATGAAATGAAAATCCAACTGGACCCACCTGTCAGAAATTTCAGATTTTTTGGATTTTATCTTGAGTCAAATTTTGGAGAGCTCATTCTCCCTTGTTTTCAATCCGAATAATTTGTTTTTTGTTTCTAAATTCAATATCTTTCCATCAGAATGAAAATCATACTTTTGGAGTTCATTTGAATTTATTTGAGTTATGTGCATTTATTCGAAGTCATCGTTTTGCGCTTAAATAGATTGCAACGTTGCCGAAGACTTCGCCACTACTTCAGGACAAGAGCAAGACCAAGAAATATCCACACTTGAGTCCTTACAATTGATCATGTTGAACCTACCTTTCAAATGCAAATTATTTTATTTCAAAGTATTACTTCCATGATTATTAATATTTATGAAATGCTATGTTAAAGGTTGATAGCTAGCTATGCCAAAGGTTGATATTAGTATTCCCCTCCTTTATTGTTGCCTAGGCTAATTATTACAGTAGTAAAACTTCCCTTGGTTAATCAATAATGACTATTGGTTGTGCTTAGACACCGCTTAGTGATTGAATTGAATATGACACAAACATTGCCATTACAAGAGCTTGGGATATATTGTGAATCGTAGTGTGGTAACGTGGGTTACCACTGGAAATAGGAAAATATTATTTAAATTGATGGAGACTTGGGCGAGTGGATGGTATGACATTGGTGCAGAGGCATGCACGAGAGTTGGGTTTGGGTTTATGGACTATCTCGACTGAGTCGATTAAGGACTGAATCATGTGTCGCGTTACTAAACTACTAAACTATGTGTCGATGTTTTAGGACCGAACTTACGTAAAGATTGTTTGATTCGGGGGTTCCTCTAGGCTCAAAATCACACATAGATGGAGACACGGGGATTTTTATACAGGTTCGGGCCTTCTTCTGAGATAATAACAACCCTACTCCTGTGTGTATATATTGAGTATGCTGGATTACAAGATGGAGCCAAAGACTAGAGTATTATGCTTCTAATGCTCTTCGGATCGCCCCGATTGTCCTGATGATTCTGCCTTTTATACAGTCTTCAAGGTGTACGGTTGTATCTCCAGTTTAAAGGCTGCCTTAATGTCCCAGATTATTGAGCTGTTACTAGAGGTTATCGTGGGAGTAGTAACGTTCCCACGCTGCCACGCAATTACCACCATAACAAAGGAGTTAAAATCGTGCCATTATTCTAGAGAATAACCGCGTAGTTTACTGCCCATATCTTGAATATGGTGCGAAAGATTCCCTGTTCGACTAGGCCTAAATGTCTGTAAGCCCTGTTGATTAGGGACTGGTCGTAGAAGAGCTTACGATCAAGTGGTGGTCGTAGAAGATCTTACAACCATAGACTGATTGTAGAAGAACTTACGATCATAGGATAGTCGTAGAAGGACTTACGACTATGGGGTAGTCGTAAGAGGACTTACGACTACTAAGTGGTCGTAGAAGAACTTACAACCTTCAGCTTCTCCCTTATGGCTATTAAGGGGTATACTCAGGAGTTATACGACGTCATTATTATCCATAATATGAATTATAGATAAATGATAAAATGAGGATTATTATATCCTCGTCATATAGCCCCCCAGCCTAAGCGAAAATAACTTACTTGGAAAATGAGCAGTAGATGGTCTTACGACTAGTAGATGGTCATAGAGAGGTGGTCGAAGGAAAGACTCTTCGACTAATGTTTCGTTTGACCAGAAGTTCACTTGGTCAAGAAAGTTGTGGAATAATCTTGTGACTTACAAGGTGGTCGTAAGGAAATCTTTTGAACACCGAGTGGTTGCAGTACCACGGTTAGAAGAAAAATCTTTCAATCGTTGTTGCATTTGACCAAAAAAAGACTTGGTTAGGAAGGTAATTTCGCTTGAGGTGTAAAGACTGACTGATTTCCTTGAGCAGACAAATTTAAAAATCCCAATCGATTCCCTCATTTCTGTCTGTTGGAACAGTTCCCGAAGCGTTGGCAACCGTTGGGTAGCCATATCTTTTTTACTTCAGGCGTGTGGTTATAAATATTCACCGTGGGTGAGAATAAGGTCTTTTACCTTCCACAAATCGCTCATACTGTTCAAACTTTTGAGTTCTCCGCCATCAACCAAATCGAGCCGAGAAATGGCCGGAACCGTTTCCCAGTGGGCCGAATCGGAGATGGACGCGGCCAAAATCGAAGCTTTGGTCGACTCCGAGAAGATCCCGAAGAAGGAATTTGTGAGGTGGATTGAGGCTTCCAGGCAGCATTGGCCGTCGGGGGAGATTGGGCAAATCCCCGTCTTCTAGGCATTCTGTGAGTGTGGCCTTCGATTGCCTGCTCACCCTTTCCTCACGCTCGTGCTCGAACACTTCGGTGTAGAGTTGGTGAACCTTGTTCCCAACTCCATTACGATGCTTGGAGTGTTCGTGTACTTGTGCGAGGTCTACCTGGGGATTCCAGCCGATTTGGAGTTGTTCTAGTACTTCTATGGAATGACTAGATTGTCCGGTGTCACCGGTAGTTGCAGTCTGAAACTCCACGACGGTAAGTCGAAGGATTATATTCAGATGTTTACCCAGTCATCGTGGCCGGGGTGGAAGAAGAGGTAGTTCTATTGGGAGATCACCAATGAGGACAACCTCTTCTTCGTCGGGAAGTCGGCCGAGAAGATCTCTACCTGGGATTCGACTCCCAAGGATCTTGGTCGGATCGCCCCCTTCATTCAAGCTATTGCAGACTTGAAGGAAGAGGGGCTTACTAGATGGCACGTGGTGAGAGATTTCATCACGCGCCGCATAAGTCCTCTGAAGAAGAGGGCTTATCCAATGTGGAGGTACTCTAGGTCGAGAGACACAACCAGGGATTACGAGGAGGGTAAGTAAACTTCAAGCTCAGCTTTCTTTCTGTTAATTTCGAAATTGGCTTATTGAAAGTTCTCTTATCCTTGCAGACCTTTCACAAGAGGAGATTGACACTCGAGTCAAGCTCATCTGTGAGAAAGCGCTAGCCCATGTGGTGGCACCTCCAATTCTAGCTGACCTGTCCCCAGAGGACAAGGTGAAATGCCTAAAGGTATCATTAGGACTTTGTAGTTATAGAAGAACTTATGACTGGGTATTGATCGTAGAGGCTTACGATTAGGTTCTGGTCGCAGAAAAGCTTACGATCAGGGGATTGTTGTAGAAAAGCTTACGACATAGTGATGGTCATAGAAGAACTTACGACTGCTTTATAATATCTCTCTTTCTGATTTTTGCAAAAAGTAGGCATGGAGAACCGTCGGAACGGCAAAGAAGTCGAACTTATGGTTGTCGGTGTGGCCGTAGAGCAGCTTGTTTCTCCCCCGGCCAAGAGGCGTCGGCTCGCTCAAGTCACCGACAAGGGAGGCTCAAGCTCAAGTTCCTTTGATCCGATTAGACCCTTCGTAAAATTTGCTGCGGATCTGGCTGCTGCAATAGAGATTACGACTGGAGCGGTTGAACCTCTCAAGTGCAAAGCCCCCAAGATCAAGGTACTCTTCTATTACGACAAGAGGACTTTCGCAGTTTCTACCTCCCGTGGCTTTGTTAGGCGATTAGAAAAAGGAGAATTGGAAGAGTTTTATGTCTTTTGTGAAGGAAACTGCTGTGCCAGCAGTGCCTGTGGTCGAGGGGTCGTCCACCATCCAAGTGGTGGAAGGTGCCGTTGGTGCTGAAGCGGCTACGACCACTAGAGCGATCGTGGAGCCATGGGCGAAGATGGTAGCAGCGGAGACATCCGGCCATAGGGGTGAAATATCCAGTCACCGCGCTGGGAAGGAAGTCACTGCAGATGATCCTCCCAGCCTCCAAGGTCGAGCTACTGATGCCACTACCTCCAAAGGAGAACAAGAGTTCGAGTTTTTTGACCATTCCTTTGGGTTCTTTGCTCTTGCCACCGTCGTGGGCTCTCGCGCGTTTAGATCTCGTGATCGCGTTCCGCACCCCAAGGACATTCCCAACCGAGGGGATGTTTTCGATGACGAGCATCTCGAAAGGGTATGGTGGAACCGAGTTGATGAGATCGATGAACTGAGGAACCCTACGAAGGTGGTATCTTCGTTTGTTCGGACAACCATGAATGTAAGTATTTGAAGTTTGGTATTTATATACATGCCTTTTCTTGCTTCTCACTGCCTTTCTTTATGCAGAAAGCGTTGGAACAAATTGTCACTGTTGCTGAATACAACAGGCAACTTGTCCAACTGCGACAGGAAAAAGCTATGCTCTATGAGCAGGCAGAGAGATAGTAAGTAACTACTTTTCGTAGCCTTTTGTGTTTCAACCACTGTAGGATCGTATGGCACAATCAGAGGGGGGGGGGTGAATGATTTGCGCAGATTTATCTTGAATAAATCCAGCCGAACCCAATTTGTTGAATCTCTCAGAGAACCTCTTTGAGATCAGCTCAAAGATCTCTCCTGGATGTCTTCAAAAACCTCCAGAAGAACTGTTGAAGAACTCCTCAACAATCTATCACACGCAGCAAGAACAAAACGAAGCTCTGGAGACAATATAGAATAAATCTAAATTATATTACTCAAGACTTTGATCTGTGGTTACAAGGTGCCTCTCAAACACCCCTCAAAGTCTTCCACAGAAGACCTTACAAAATTCTCTCAACTTCACGCTCAAAATACAACTCAAAACCGTAACTCCAAAGCTGCGGCCAAAACTCTCTCAACAGGTTCTCTCCTCATACCCCGGTTAGCTCCTAACCCTCCTCTATTTATACCCTAGAGTTCTATCCATGTCCAACACGACACCGACACGGACTCTATCTCAAAACACGACTAGATTTGGAACTCCTTCCAAATCTGTCACCCTTTTCCAAAACTTCACGCCGCAAGCCTCCAGGACTCCTCCCGTAGCTTCAACGCGAACCACCTTTGATCTCGACGTGCTCCAGCGTGATCCAAACCACCTCGTGACATCCACGACCTCCTAGACCTCAGATCTCCCCATCCTAGTCCGAGTCAACTTCGTCACCGACCGTGATTCATCCTCACGCTCAACCTGCACATGCAAAGACCAAAGAAACCAAATCTTGGCACAAGTTCTCCAAACTTGACCAACATTAGCTTACTCACACCCATAAACACTATCATGCATCATGCAACAAACTAACGCTCATGAATTTAACCTATCCTTAGTAAAATCCCCAACACGGCAGACAAACAAAACAATTTGATTTATAATGAGGTATTACCGACATGCAATCTTCGGTATTACCGCCCTACGGTCATACCGCTAAAACCACTACGGTCATACCGCTCTTCGGGAAATCTCAAAATCTTCCAAAAACAAGCTCTCTGGAAATTCCATACCGTAAACAAACGGTCATACCTTGGTGCGGTACTACCTCCGTTAAAACTATGGTATTACCAACTAACGGTCGTACCGTTTCACAGCTGCGGTACTACCGTTTTTCACTTATCAAAGCTTGTCTGAAACACTCTCTCTGGAAAAACCTATCGTGGTACTACCGCCAACCATACCACTCAGCAAGAAATCCAATGTTCAAAACAAGTGTTCTGGTTTTTCCATACCGCCAAAAACAAAATGATATAACTGATGTGCGGTACTACCGCAAATTACCAAACGGTACTACCGCACCACTGAAATGCGCAAAAGACTCAGAACCAAGCCCTGAGACACGTGGACGCTCGAGATGACTTGGCCGATTGGACCTTGCTTCAAAACCGTCAGATTTAGGAGTACTGTTCAAAGTCCGAACGTTCCTCTTGATGTCAACCGTCTGATTTCAATCCAAAGGCTCACAATCCTTTAAGATCTCAAACGGTCCAAACGTTCCTCTCAATGAGGGCCGTCAGATCAAGATCTAACGGTTCGAGCAAAACACGCGTTCGGAACTCAGTGACTTGCGGTACTACCTCACTTCACAAGCGGTCCTACCGCAATACGGTAGTTCCTCAAATACAAAGCCGGTACTACCGCTCTCAATAAAATCGAAAAGCCAAACACAAGTCTTCGGGAAATTTTATACCGCCAACAATCATGCGGTTGTTCCGTCCGGCGGTAGTACCGCGGCTACAACGCCGGTACTACCGTAAAACCTAACAAAAACTGATTGTTGATAGAATTCAATAGAACTCAAAAGCTATTTCAAAGTAGGTTAACGACTTAGATCACAAACATGTTCCTTTGGCAATGTATTCATCATTAAATAACATGATTAAGACCTCTGGGTCTAGCAACCACTTACACAGTACTTGTTGGGGTTGTCGCAGAAGATCTTACAACTAGGTATTGGTCGTAGAAGGTCTTACGACCACGGTATTGCCGTAGAAAGACTTATGACTAGATCTTGGTCATAGAAGAACTTACGACCGCTTGTTTGGTGCTGCCGTCTACTCTTTCCCTTTGCAGGTTCAAGAGCGACGAGAAGACCTTAGCTGATTCTCTCGACTATGAGAAAGCAAAGACGAAAAAGCTAAGGGAGGAGAAAAAAGACCCCCTGAATAAGCTTCAGGAGGCAAACTCTGCAAATCAAAGGTTGTAGGGACGATTGAACGGTAAGTGCTGAACTTAAGACCGTTTACGACCTTCTTTTCTTTCTCTGATTTTCATTTCCTTTCAGAAAAAGACCAAGAGGTCCAGATGTGGGAGCAATGCTACCTCAAGGACACTGCCTCTCACGCTAAAGAAGTCAAGAAGTTAGACTCTCAACTAGTTGGTAAGTAAATCTTTACCTATGATTGGTTGTGTTTTCCTTTCGAGGTCGTTTTATCTGATTGGTCTTATTCTATTCAAAACAAGTAGTACAAATAAAACGACTCCGCAAGGCTTCGACTCGCAATCAGGATGAAATGAAGTCTGTGAAGGGAAACCTCCAAGACAATGTTTCACTTCTGAACAATGTACTCGGTGGGCTTCATGCTAAGGGGATCACCCCTCGTGAAGACACGCTGTCTGCCTACTCGAGTGCCATTGGCGATCAAGTCGGGATATTGCAAGAGTTGGTGACTACTCTGAAGGTTAACAAATTCGATTCGATAAAGGATGAGATCCAAGAGGGAGTAAGATTTGTTTTAGCAAAACTTAAAGCCCATGATCCCAGCCTTAATTTGCAGCCTGTCATAAACGATTTCGTCTGCCTTGAAGTAGAGGCGGAGCAGTTAATGACAACAATGCAGTCGATAGCGGAGGCAGTCATGGAGGATATGCAAATAAGATCTCCTTCACCAGAATAGTCTGTACCAGAATCCTGAGTCCTGTAAAGACAAGTTTTTTGTTGATGTTGATATATAATCCTTCATTCTTCCTAAAAATCATCTTGTCGAGTAGTTAGTAACTCATAAGATAATGAATGGAAAAAGAGTAAGACTAAGAATTGAAGTCAAGTTAATAACTTTATCCTAGCCCCCGACTATTTGCTTGGTTTATTTAGATAAACCGAGTAAATAGTGCGAAATGGGTTTTCTTTAAATGAGAGGTTTAACTAACTTGTAGTTTTTCGATCACGATTATCATGCACTGGTCGAACGAGTAGGAACGAGTCAACACTAGGAAGTTCCTTCTAGTGGGCAGGACCACGTGCAGAGAGGAAAGGCTTTGACTAGGTGATGTTACCATCTCCGATCAGATTAATCAAATCAAGAATGGTCAACTTGAGTTAAATAAACGTTTGGAGTTCCTTAAAAATTCGTTAAACTTATTTCAATGCACTCAGTAGGTTCGCTCTGGTAGCAAGAGTTAGAAACAGAACGACGCTAGGAAGTTCCTTCTAGTGGGCAGGACCACATGTAGAGAGGAAAGTCTTCAACTAGGTGTTGCAACTTTCATCGACCAGTTAAAACGAAGCGAGTTTACCAAAAGTAGTCGAACAAATTTGAAAATTGTACTCGGCTTAATTTATTTTTCAAAAATGAATGAAGAAATAAACTAAGGTACTAAGAGTCGGCATGACATTATTTTAACCATGTTTTGAACCCAAGCTCTTTGTGTTTGCAGCAAAAAGGGAGGAATGAGTCGACACTAGGAAGTTCCTTCTAGTGGGCGGGACTACGTGCAGAGAGGAAAGGATTCGACTAGGTGATGTTACCATCCTTTCGACCAGTGTAAAGATGAACTGGGTACTAGTCGTACAATGTCTTACAACCAGTGTATTGTCGTGGAAAAGCTCACGGCTAGGAACTGGTCGAAAGCGGACTTTCGACCAGGTTATGGTTGAAAGAAATGTCAAAGCACTACTCAAAGTAAGACAATAAATATAGAAAAAACCTGATGCTCTATTGAACGGTTGGTCGTTTACACATAGAATTTACGTAACTGGTCGATATTCCAAGAATTAGAGAGTATCCGTCCATCTTTCATTGCCAGTCGTACCGAACCTGGACGCATAACTTCGACCACTGTGTAAGGACTTTCCCACTTGGAGGAAAGTTTGTTCCGATTAGACTAGGATTGAATTTTTCTCAATACCAAGTCACCTACAGCAAGGCTGCGAGGTTGGACCTTACGATCATAGTACTTGTGCAGGCCTTGCTGGTAGACTGCTGAACGGATTAAGGCTTGATTTCTCCTTTCTTCGAGCAGGTTAATGTCATCCACTCGAAGTTGTTCTTGGGCCGAGTCATTGAAACTCTCGACCCTTGTAGACCTGATCTTTAGTTTTGGCGGAAGCATGGCTTCGGCACTGAAAACTAGGAAAAAAAAGGTGTTTCACTTGTTGCCCGACTAGCGGTCGTGCAAACTGTCCATAATACTGAGGGTAATTCTTGTACCCCAAGCCCCCGAGCGCTTAACAAGCTGGTCGAAGACTCGAGTTTTAATTCCCTGTATTATTTGGCCATTCGCTCATTCGACTGCTCCATTTCTTTGGGGATGGACGACAGAGGTGTAACAGAGCTTGGTACCCAACTCGTTGCAAAATTCCTGAAATTTTACGCTCGAAAATTGTTTACTATTATATGTGATTATTCGACTTGAGCCGAGGCGTGACATTCCAAGGGTCGCCATCGTCTCGGGACCGCTTCAACATAAAGCTAATCAGGCGTCGTTTGAGATTCCCAAAGTGTCCGCCGAGAAAATCAGGTTTTATTTACACCTCAAGCGAAATTATTTCCTTGGTTAGATCTTTTCAACCAAAGGAAATGATAATCGGAAAGTTCTTTCTTCCGATCACTATACTACGACCACCTCGTGATCGTAGGAATGCTTTTACGACTACTTGATAGTCGTAGGTAATTTTCTTGACCAAGCATATTTCTGGTCAAAGTGGTATACAATCGAAGAGTTTTTCCTTCAACTATTTTTCTACGATCCTCTCGTGGTCATAAGACCATCTATAACTCCTTTACCAAGTAAGTTGCTTTCACTTGAAGCTGGGGGGCTAGATGACGAGGATATAATAATCCTCATTTTATCTTTTATCTATAATTCTTATTATAGGTAAATATGATGTCATGTGGACCCTGAGTATACCCCTTAATGTTAGGAGGGAAGAGCCTAATGGGTGGTCGTAAGTTCTTCTACGACCACCCCCATAGTCGTAAGTTATGCTACGACTACCCCCATAGTCGTAAGATATGCTATGACTATCCCATAGTCGTAAGTCTTGCTACGACTACCTCATAGTCGTAGGCTCCTCTACGATTAGGTCATTCGACCACCTTATGATCAAATAAACCTCTGAGACAAGTGGGTCTTATTGATTAAGGGATTCAAACGATCATCATATGTTGTTATTCTCGGAGTAATGACACGTAATACTCCATTATCTACGGTATATAGTCATGTTGAGCGGCGTGGAGGAGTTAATACACCGGTGATTATTACCAACGTGCGCCCGTTACGGGAGGTGATGAGGCGCCGCTTTATCTGGAGTAACTGCCGCTCCTTCACGTACTATAAAAGGCGGCAATCAGAGAGAGGATCAACCGGGACAGACAAGATCAATCGGGCCATCAGGAATACAAGCACTATCTGTAATAGTCTTAGTTTTTCCCCTGATTGTTCAAAATACACTCAATACCATACACACACAGGAGTAGGGTTGTTATTCTCTCAGGAGAAGGTCTGAACCTGTATAAAAATCCTCGTGTCAATCTCTCTGCGTGATTCCATTCTAGGAGACCCCCCGAATCAAACAATCTTTACGTAAGTTCGGTTCTAAAACACCGACAGGGGTTTTCTTCGATCCCTCGTACAGAGACCAGGAATCCAAGCAATTTCCCTGAAGAGACTCCGAACACACACTTCTCACAATTGAGTTTCAGGTGGTGTTTTCTGAGGTTGTCGAACGTCTCCTACAAGTCTGAAACATGATCAAGCCGTTTAATACTTTTTATGACTAGATCGTCAACATAGGCTTCCAAATTTCGACCTAGCTGAGGTGAAAAAGTCGATTGCATCAAGCGTTGAAAAGAAGCGCCAGCATGTTTTAGATCAAATGGCATTTTGACATAGCAAAATATACCAAATGAAGTAATAAACGCGGTCTTTTCTTCATCTTCTAGACACATATTAATTTGATGGCAGCCAGAATATGCATCTAGAAAACTTAATGTTTCACAACCAGCGATAGAATTAACCAACTGATCGATGTGAGGTAAAGGGAAATCATCTTTTGGACAAGCTTTATTAAGATCAGTGAAGTCTACACACATTTGCCACTTGCCGTTAGACTTCCTAACCATTACAGGGTTGGCCAACCACTCTGTGTGGTCGACTTCTCTTATAAAGCCTGCTTTAAGTAGCTTGTCCAATTCTGACCTTCTAGCATCTCGTCGATTAGGGGCAAATCTCCATAATTTTTATTTTACGGGTACTTTGTCAGGACGTAGACCTGCCTGTGCTCGATCACTTCCCTGGGGACTCTAGGCATCTCGAATGCTTGCCACGCGAAGACATCTACATTTGCCTAGAGGAAAGAGATGAGAGTATCTTTTTACTTGGGGTCGGAAGTATCCCGATCTGAATAGATCTTAGAGGGCTCCTCGATCCAGGATCTTCTTTGATGTGGTCGTTCGGCTAGGCGTAGCTTTAGGCTTCGAGTGCTTGGTCGAAGGCGCCCCTTTTTCTTCTCGAAATTATCGACCCACCATCTCGAGGATCGGCAGTCCGCGTATGTGCCATCTTCTTATCACAATAAATTGTGATTGCTCCTTTGGGACCTAGCATCTTAAGACAATGATACCCATAATGAATTGCCATTAAGAATTTTGCCAAAGCTGGTCGTCCGAGTATGGCGTTATATGCCATATCGAAATCGACCATATCAAAGGAGATCTTCTCCGTCCTGAAATTACTTGGTGAACCAAATGTTAAAGGAAGAGAAACTTAACCAATGGGTTTGGCCGAAGACCCTGGTATAATACCATGAAATAAATATCTTACCGGTCTTACCTTGGTCCTGGTTACTTGCATTTCGTCCAGGGTGTTCGTGAACAGAATGTTCAACGAACTACCACCATCAATCAATACTCGATTTACTCGATAGTTGTTGATAGTGGGTTCGACCACGATCGGAAATTGACCTGGTCGAGTCGAAGGGATCGGGCAGTCAACCTTCTCAAAAGAGATGGTGACTTCCGACCATTTCGGCAAATTATTGACAAGAGGAGGGTCAATTGAGTTTACCTCGCGTTCGACTACCTTAAGCTGTCGCCTTGACTCATATGCCGATGATCCTCCAAAGATGTGCTCGATGGTGTGTTCAGGATCTTGAAACGACATCTCACCGTTGTCGTCTGACTGTGTACGACCACTAACTTATCCTACTTCTTCGAGAGTAGGAAGTGGCCTTTTACCATTGTAGTAGTCCACGAGTTTTCGTTGAAAAACTTCGGCGATTCTTGAAGGTCATGTCCTTCCTTTTATGGAAATGACAAAGACCTAGGCTTCTTGTTCTTTTCGTTCGGGGCGCTTACCTTTGCCTCGATCGGAGTATTGTTTGGCATTTTGTGGCTCCTTATCGCTTACAGCCAGGACCTCCTTAGAACCATTGGCTTGAGGTTTTTGGCCCTTTGCCTTATTATTGGATTTCTTGGCCTTATTATCCTTCTTCTTACCACCTTCGCCAGTCTCTTGAGGGTGCTGATCATCTCGATCGATGATTTTGTTTCACTCATTGCTTCATCGGCGATTCGCGTGCGATCGACCATTTCAAAGAGTTCAGCAATAGTAGCCGGAGGGTTCAAAGCGATGTCCTCGGTGATCCTGCTGTGTACTCCTTGCTTGAAGGTTCTGATAACAGATGAGTTAGAAACCTCAAGAATTGAATTGTGGACCTGACTGAAATGCCTGATGAATTAGAGCAGTGTCTCGTGGTCATTTTGTCACATCTTGTGTAAGTCGTCCTCTTTCCCGGGGTGATAGTAGGTGCCCTGAAAATTTTCCAGCAGTAGGTCGCAGAGGTGTTGCCACGAGTAGATCGACTCGAGTGGTTGGTTTAATAACCACGATCGAGCGGATTCAAGCACAGTCGGAAGGTAATTCGCCATGACACGCTCTCCTCCCCCTACTGCTGAGATAGCAATCGTGTAGATCTGAAGGAATTCGATGGGATTTTGAGACCCATCAAATTTCTCCATGTTCCTTGGTCGAAACCGCAGCGGCCAGTGAACTGCTCGGAGGTCAGGCGAGAATGCTCGACATCTGGTAATTACGTTGTAACGCCTCCTTTGCAGAAAAGAGGGGTTGAGGTCGCTAGGTGATCCTACTCGACGATACCTAGCAACTGGTGAATCTGACTTATGATAAGTCTCGATCCTACGAGGGTAATACTCCTCGTATTTTGTCTGTTGTTGCAAACCTCTAGATCGGAGTGGTGAATGATCACCTCTCCGGTGCTTCGATCATCGCGCTAGAGAACCCTTTTTCCGGTTTGGAGAACGACGCAACTTGCGTCGATCTCCCTACGGTGAGTTATTGAGCGATTGGAAGTTGATGGAGTCGTCTTGCTATGACTTCTGAATGATGTCGTGACATTTGAGCTTGCTCATCGTGCTCCGCAGCCTTCATGTGATCTCTTCGACGAAGAGGTCGTAGCAAGGTGCTCGGGCAAGTTCTTGAGATGCGTTCTCGAGCAGATCATTGATATGCTGAAGGTCCTGAGCTTCTTCCGACTAGTATTGAGTGCGTCTAGGCAATTTTCTTTGGGCTGCAACTCGTTTTCGTCGAATTGTGTCAGAATTATCCATACCTGATCTTTGAGCTTGCCTTAGTGAAGTGCGATGATCTCGAGAATTTCCCGCACGCTCATAAGAGTATTCACTCTGTTCATCACCGGAGGTGTCCTTGTCAATGCTACGAGCAGTCGTAGGCTGTGATCTTCGGAGAGCATCCTCAGCCCTATCTCTAGGAGAGTTATTGCCACTGGTGGGAAGGTCGAAGACCTCCCGTTGATGATTTCCAGTTGCGCTAGAGGCCTCCTCGCTTGAGGAGTAGTCGAATGACACCATCTGGCGACTTGGAGCAAACCCCTCTAGGAAGGGGAATTCCGGGTTATAGCCATCTCCGTCGGTAGGTGAGCCCTGCGTTGGGATGGTCGAACTCACAGGGAGAGCGTGTTCGATCGCATCCTTGGCGGGGCTTGTCGGAGAGAGAGAACCACCAGATGCTGATGAAGATCCGAAATTACGACTTCCAAGAGTTGTTGCGTCGAGTCGGACTATCTCGGTGGACTTGAACATTTAGAAAGGAACCCTCGCCATACCACGAGTCTACCTTGGGACAGCCCCATTGTGATCAGATTGACTCTTGCCCTCCGAGGAAGCCGGTTCCCCATCCGGGCGTATCGTTGTGGGGATAAGCATCCTCCTCAACTCCATCGGTGGTAAGGTCTCCGGAGAAAGATCTCCGGAGCGACATCACCATTGATGATGCATCACTCGGCTTGTAGTCAAAACCGGCATCCATGTCGATATCTCGTGTCGGCCAAGTCGAACCGGTTCTCCTCGTTCCACTCTCCTGCCACGAGAGCATGAGAATTGGAAAGACGAAGAAAAGCTGATGACTCGAAGATCCCCATGGACGGCGCCAACTGTCGGTGTTTTAGGACTGAGCTTACGTAAAGATTGTTTGATTCGGGGGTTCCTCTAGGCTCAAAATCAGACAGAGATGGAGACACGGTGATTTTTACACTAGTTCGGGCATTCTCCTAGGAGAATAACAACCCTACTCTTGTGTGTATGTATTGAGTATGATGGATTATAAGATGGAGCCAAAGACTAGGGTATTATGCTTCTAATGCTCTTCGGATCGCCTCGATTGTCCTCGTGATTTTGCCTTTTATACAGTCTTCAAGGTGTACCGTTGTATCTCCAGTTTAAAGGCTGCCTTAATGTCCCAGATTATTGAGCCATTACTGGAGGTTATTGTGGGAGTAGTAACGTTCCCACGCTGCCAGACAGTTACCACTATAACAAAGGAGTTAAAATCGTGCCATTATTCTAGAGAATAACCGCGTAGTTTACTTCCCAAATCTGGAATATGGTGCGAAAGATTCCCTGTTCGAGAGAGGAATCTACCCTCTCAAAGGACAAGGGTCAATCTGACCAGGACCACACCTAGGTGGACTCACGACACGACGAGAGTTTTTCCTCGAAGTGTCCAAGTCCCCCTAAGGCGGTCCGACTTGGTGAGGCAAGCTCTGGAAGCCACAATGCAGGACTTCACCATCTGGTGATCCTCTCTCTCCGGATGGCCAGAGAGAGCGGGATCAAGCATGCTTTTCCTACAAATTCGACCATCTCTCCAGATCACACTCGCCGACGAGAGACGGTTATAACCCGACTTCCCTACGGAGGATTACTCCAAGTCGCCAGATGGTGTCTCTCGGCGACTCCTCAAGCGGAGAGGCCTCGGCGCAAGTGAGAATCATCAACGGGAGGTCTTCGTCCTTCCCTCATATCAAGATCACTCTTCTAGAGACCGAGATGGAGACCCTTCCAGAAGATCACACACTGCGCCCTCTCGTGACGTTGGCAAGGACGCCACCACTAGCGGACACGACCAACACCTTCATGAACGCGAGGGAAATCCTCGACATTCTCGCACTTCATTGAGACAGTTTCAAGAGTCCGACATAGAAGCTCTTGAGGCTATTCGACGGAAGAAAATTGAAGCCCAGAAGAATCTGTCTGGGCGCATCCAATATCGATCGAAGGAAGCTCAAGAACTTCAGTACATCAATGACTTGCTCGAGAATCCAACTAAAGAGCTAGCCCGAGCACCAGGCTACGACCTCTTCGTTGAAGAGATCGCACAAAGGCTTCGGAACACGATGGCAAGGCTGGAAGCGCCTCGCCGACATCATTCAGGAAGTCATAGCAATACGACTTCTTGGCTACGGTCGATCGAACATATCACCACGGAGGAATCGGCGCAGCGATGAAGTCGCGCGATCACCTACTCGAGAAATGTCTTTGAATGGTGATGATCGACAAACCCCTCGAGGTGATCGCTCACCATTCGACATGGGAATCTGCGGAAGAGATAAACTACGAGTATTCCCTCGTGGGGTCGAGATCTATCATAGGTCGGTCAACCTATTCTCGGGTATCGTCGAGTACGACCACGATGATATCAACCCTTCTTTCCCGCAAAGGAGGCGTCAAGAAGTCATTCTTGGATGTCGGGCATTCTCGCTTTGATCTCCGAGCCGTTCATTGCCACCTCGTTTTCGACCGGTGAACATGGAGAAGTTTGATGGTTCCCAAAATCCCATCGAATTCCTTCAAATCTACACAACAATTTGTCCGAAGCGGCGGAGGAGGAGAGCATGTAATGGCAAATTATCTTCCAAGCGTGCTCGAAGGATCCGCTCGATCGTGGTTCTTGAATCAACCACTCGAGTCGATTTACTCTTAGCAACACCTCTGCGACCTTCTATTGGCAAATTTCCAAGGCACTTACAATGCATACGAAAGGAGGATGACTTGCACCGATGAGACAGAATGACAACGAGACCTTGCGCCAATTCATCAAGCGCTTTAGTCAGGTTCGTAACTCAATTCCGGAAGTTTCTGATTCATCTGTCATCAGAGCATTCAAGCAGGGAGTCCGTAGTAGGAGAATAACAGAAGACATTGCTTTAAACCCACCTAGTTACATTCAAGGTTTAACTCTTGAGATGGTGATCGATATGCCACTGCTTCTGAGGCGGTCGAGTGGAACAATACAATAGATCGAGAAGACAATACCTCTCGAGAGCCAGGCGACATTGGTAAGAAGAAGGATAAAAAAGCAAAAAAGTCCAAGAACAAGGCGAAGGGTCAAAAACTCCAAACCAGCGGTTCCAAGGAGGTATTGGCTGTGAATGATAAAGAACCACGCACATCCAAGCCGCACTCCGACAGAGGCAAAGGTAAGCGCCCTGATCGGAAAAATGATAAGCCTAGGTGGTGTCCTTTCCATAAAAAGGAAGGGCATGATCTTAGAATCGCCGGTCTTCCAACGAAAGCTTGAAGACTACTACAGCGACAAGGACCACTTCCCACTCTCGAGCAGTGGGTCAAACAAGTGGTCATAAATCTTGAGATGAGCGAAGAGGAGATGCTGTTCGGGATCCGCAACACACCATCGAACACATCTACGGGGATCATCGGCATATGAATCAAAGCGACGACTTAAAGGTCACGAGCGTGAGGTAAACTCCATAGATCCTCCTCTCGTCAATAAATTACCGAAGTGGTCGGAAGTCACTATCTCTTTCGAGAAGAGTGACTGCCCGATTCCTTCGACTCGACCAGGTCGATACCCAATCGTGGTCGAACCCACCATCAACAATTGTCGGGTCAATCGAGTTTTGGTTGATGGTGGAAGCTCGTTAAATATTTTATTTACGAGTGCTCTAGATGACATGCAAGTACCTAGGACCAAAGTAAGACCGGTACGATACTCTTTCCATGGGATCGTACCGGGATCTTCGGCCAAACCAATTGGTCAAGTTTCTCTTCCTTTAACATTTGGTTCACCAAGTAATTTCAGGACAGAGAAAATCTCCTTTGATGTGGTCGATTTCGATACGACATATAACGCCATACTCGGACGACCAACTTTGGCAAAATTCCTAATGGCTACTCATTATGGATATCAATGTATTAAGATGCCAGGTCCCAAAGGAGTAATCACAATCCATTGTGACAAGAAGATGGCGCATACCGCGATCACGATCCCTCGAGATGGTAGGACAAATACCAACTCGAGAAGAAAATCGACCT
The DNA here is from genome assembly GCA_036346405.1 of Phyllostachys edulis. Lineage (NCBI taxonomy): Eukaryota > Viridiplantae > Streptophyta > Magnoliopsida > Poales > Poaceae > Phyllostachys > Phyllostachys edulis. The sequence continues at coordinate 53,603,774 of CM070548.1, read as the reverse complement.
TCGACTAGCAAGTCGAAGCCTAAAAACTACACCAAAGCCGAACGACAAAGTCAAAGAGGTTCCTCTCGGGCAGGGAGCCCTCGAGATCTGCTCGATCGAGATACTTCCGACCCCAAATAGGAAGACGCCCTCATCACCTTCCTCCGAGCTAACGCAGATGTATTCGCGTGGCAAGCATCCGACATGCCCGGAGTCCCGAGGGAGGTGATCGAGCACAGGCTAGCTTTACGGCCTGACAAAGTACCCGTAAAACAAAAATTGCGGAGATTTGCCCCTGATCGACGAGATGCTATTAAATCGGAATTGGATAAGCTACTTAAGCGGGCTTTATAAGAGGTCAACCACCTAGAATGGTTGGCTAACCCTGTAATGGTTAGAAAGTCAAACGGCAAATGGCGTATGTGCGTAGACTTTACTGATCTTAATAAAGCTTGTCCAAAAGACGATTTTCCTTTACCTCGTATCGATCAGTTGGTTGACTCTCTGCGCAGTTGTGAAATGTTAAGTTTTTTAGACGCATATTCTGGATACCACCAGATCAATATGTGTCTAGACGATGAAGAAAAGACCGCATTTATTACACCATTTGGTATATTTTGCTATGTCAAAATGCCATTTGGTCTAAAAATGCGGTAACTTCTTTTCAGCGCTTGATGCAAATAACTTTTTCATCTCAATTAGGCGAAATCTAGAAGCCTATGTTGATGATCTAGTTGTCAAAAGCATCAAGAGACTTAATCATATTCTTGACACGAAGAAGCGTTCGACAATCTCGTAAAACATCGCTTAAAACTTAATCTGAGAAGTGTGTATTTGGAATCTCTTGAAATTGCTTGGATTCCTAGTATCAATACGAGGAATCGAAGCAAATCGAAAAGATAAAAGCCATTTTAGAAATCGCCCTCAACTACGGAAAGAAGTTCGAAACTCACTTTGGGTGCATGGCGGCTTTAAGTCGTTTCATCGCACGATCGAAGAAAAGGACTACCTTTCTTTAAACTTCTAAGGAAACACGAAGGTTTTGAGTGGTCGAAAGAGGCAAACGCTGCCTTTGAGGATGTCAAGAGGTACCTTCGAGTGCTCCTATTCGGTCTCTCGAGGCGGAAGAAACGCTTTTGGTTTACCTAGCTGCCACGCCACAGCGATAAAGCGCAGATGTGGTCGTAGAGCGTGAAAATGTACAACGACCGGTCTACTACGTAAGTGAAGTTTTACGGACCTAAGGAGCGTTACCCTCAGGTCCAAAAGCTTCTATATGCCCTCCTCATGTCTTCGAGAAGCTGCGGCATTATTTTCAGCGCACAAACTAGTTGTCTGCCTCGAGTTTCCTTGGGAGCGATCCTCGTAATAGGAAACAATGAGGCGCATGGCAAAATGGTCGGTCGAACTTGGGGAGTTCGACATCCATTCGTGTCCCGACGGCCATTAAATCCCAGATCTTGGCGGACTTTGTCGCGAATGGACAAATCTGAACTCGCTCAGATCCCGATCTGATTCCCACGACCAGTGGACGATGTACTTTGACGGTCGCTTACTTTAAGTGGCTCGAGGGCTGGGGTGGTCCTGGTATCTCCTACCGGAGAGACCTTAAAGTATGCCATACAATTAAACTTTCGGCCACTAATAATGTGGCGATCATCGAAGGTTTGCTAGTCGGTATCTGAAAGGCGCTCTCGATTCGTCGACTACTCGTGAGAGGAGACTCTCAACTAGTCGTGAATCAAGTCGGCAAAGAGTACCAGTGCTCTAACCCGACAATGTCTCGGTACTTATCGGAAGTGCGTAAGCTAGAAAAGCATTTTTTGGTTTCGAGGCACAATTCATCCCTCGAAAGGATAATTTCCTCATCAGACCGGCTTGCTCGAATAGCTTCTTCCGATCTGAAGTACCAAAAGGAGTCTTCTTGGAACAACTCGAAGCCTTCTCTCGTCGACGAGCCGAGACACCTCCTATTGAGACACCTCTCTAGAGTACGAGGATACATGGATGGTGCCCATCTATGATTATCTTGAAGGGTTACATGCGAAGGCGATCTCGAGGCGCATCGCTTATCGAAAAGCCAAAATGTATACTTTGGTCAAGGAGTTCTCTATAAGCGAGGTACTCAAGGGGTGCTCATGCGATGCATTCCGCAGAGCGAAGGATTAACACTCCTTCACGACATACATGGTGGCATCTGTGGAAATCATGCTTCCTCTGAGCGTTGGTCGGCAAGGCTTTTCGACAAGGTTTTCTTGGCCAACACCCTATACGATGCTAAAGAGTTGGTTAAAAAGTGTGTCGATGCGGTTTCATAGCGAGCAAATACACCAACCACTCGGGCATTACAAACAATACCTCTATCTTGGCCTTTTGCAACTTTGGGGTCTTGATATCTGGGACCGTTCCCCAAAGCTCCAAGAGGTTTGAGTTCCTTTTGTGGCTATTGATCGTTCACAAAATGGATTGAAGCCGAACTCGTGGATGGATAACAACGAAGCGGCAAAAGCGGTTTATGATGAGATCGTAATTACTCGATTTGGAGTACCGAGTCGAATAATTACAGATAATGGTAAGCAATTTTCGGCGCAAAATTTCGTGAATTTTGCGACGAGTTGGGTACCAAGTTGTGTTATGTACGGGCCCATCCCTAGAGTAATGGGGCGTTCGAGCGTGCAAGCGGCCAAATAATGAGAGGAATTAAGACTCGAGTTTTCGACCCGGCTCGTCAAGCGCTCGGGGCTTGGGTACAAGAGTTACCCTCGTATTATGGGCGTTCGTACAACTACCGATCAGCTCTGGAGAAACACCTTTCTTTCTAGTCTTGATCTTTGAAGCCATGCTTCCTCCGGAACTAAAGATACGGTCAACACGAGTCGAAACATTCACAGACTCCAACCAGGAACAAATTTGAGCAGATGATATTAATCTACTTGAAGAAAGGAGAAACCAGGCCCTAATTCGTTCGGCAGTCTACCAACAAGCCCTGCGAAGATACTACGATCGTAAGGTCCAACCTCGCAGCCTTGCTGTAGGTGACTTGGTATTGAGGCTTTGCCAATCCAAGTCTAATCGGAACAAACTTTCTCCCAAGTGGGAAGGTCCTTACACAAAGGGTCGAAGTTACTCGTCCAGGGTCGGTACGATTGGCAATGGAAGACGGCCAGGTTCTCTCGAATTCTTGGAACATCGACCAGTTACGCAAGTTCTATGTGTAACCAATCATTCGGACAATAAAGACTCAGGTTTTCTCTATCTCTATTGTCTTACTTTTGAGTAGTGCTTTCATAATTTTTCGACTATGTTTCAAACACCCGCTTTCTTTTACCTTTGGTCGAAAGGCCGATAACATCACCTAGTCGAAGCCTCTCCTCTCTGCATGTGGTCCTGCCCACTAGAAGGAGCTTCCTAGTGTCAACTTGTTACTCGCTTTTATTGCCGACACAAAGAACTCGGGTTTTATTTAGTCGAATTTTTTTTTGAAGGCCAACTCCTTTCACCTTAGATTATTTCTTCACTTCATTTTTGAAAAATATTCTAAGCGAGTGCACTTTTAAGATTTATTCATTTGCCTTTGGTGTATTCAATTCGTCTTAACTAAGTCGGAGGAAGAAACACATCTAGTCAAGTCTCTCCTCTCTGCGTGGTCACCCCACTAGAAGGAACTTCCTAGCATCGTTCGGTTTCCAACTCTTGATAACAGGCGGACTTATTGAATCCTTCAAAGAAGGGCGAACGAATTTTTGAAGTTCTCTGGATGTTTGTTTAACTCAAGTTCTTTGTTCTCGATTTAATTAATCTAGTCGGAGATGTTAACATTACCTAGTCGAAGCCTCTCCTCTCTGACGTGGTCCTACCCACTAGAAGGAACTTCCTAGTGTCAATTGTTACCACTCTTTTGACGATGGCATGACAATTGCGGCCAAAAACTACAAGTTAAACAAACCTCTCTGTTTTGAAACCCTTTCTAAAGACTATTTACTTAGTTTGTCTAAACAAACTCAAAGAAATAGTCGAGGGCTAGGATAATTTGATTTCAATTCTTAGTCTTTAAATTAGTTAATTATCTTTTGAGTTACTAACTACTCGACAAGATGATTTGCAGGAGACAAGACTATTTACTTAGTTTAACAAACTAAGCAAATAGTCGGGGGCTAGGATAAAGTCATTAATTTGACTTCAATTTTTAGTCTTTAAAATTCGTTAATTATCTTTTGAGTTACTAACTACTCGACAAGATAATTTGCAGGAAACAAGATGGATCGTATATTACATCAACAAAAGCTTGTTTTTCACATGTTTATTACAAGCTACTCTGAAGAGGGAGATCCCAACTGCATCTCCTCTGAAACTTTCCGGCCAACTGATTGCATCTCCTCCATCAGACGTCTTCCTTCTGCTTCACAGCAGTCGAAGTCGGCTTCAAGTGGTTGCACATTAAGGTTGGGGTCATGAGCTTTAAGTTTTGCTAATGCATAACTTCTCGCGATTTCGACCGCTTCCTTTATCGATTCACTTGGTTGGCCTTGAGTAGTCACCAGATCTTGCAAAGTCGACTTGATCCCCAATAGTACTTATGTGGCGGTTATCGTATCATCTTGAGGAGTCTTTCCCTCACTATGTAGCTCACCAAGCACATTGTTCAGAGCGTGATGTTGCCTTGAAGTTTAATCTTCATTGCTTCCATCTCTGTTGAGTGCGAGTCGAAGCCTCATGAAGCTTTTGTTTTCGACCACTTGTTACGAAAAGAATAAGATTGGTCAAACAAAGATAAACTCCTAGAGGAAGTAAAAACAAAAATAATCACGGGTAAAAGAATTTCTTACCCACTAGTCGAGAATCAACTTCTTGACCTCTTCATTATAGGAAGCAACGGTCTCGGCATGCTTTTTCTCCCATGATCTAATGTCCTCTGCATTCTTCTTTGCAATAAGGGCGGTGCAGTTATAAATCATGGTTTTTTCCGTGATTTCATTCTCAAGCCTTCCCAATTCAAGATCCATTTCTAGAAAAGAAGTGGGAGTAAGAAAAGGAAATAACTTCGTAAGGACCGCAGGTAAAGAATTACTTACGATATTCGAGTTCTCGGCGTCTCAAGATCTTGATCTTTATTTTTGGACATCTGAGTAAGCTCGTGAATGACTGAAGTTTTCTCTTTGACTTCATTCGGAGCTTTCTCATCTCATCTTCTTTTACGAAAAGAAGCGAGAGTTAGATAATGATCAAAGTCGTGGCGCCTTAAGTTCAAGACTTCTTCGTTTATTCCTTCCTGCAATTTCGCGTTTGCGAGTTGGCTTCTTTAAGTTTCCCCAAAGGAATTCTACTTTTTCCCATAGCTTTTTGACTCCTCTTTTTCATAATCGGCGAGTCGGCTAAGGTCTTTCGTCCTTTGCTCAACTGCAAAGGATAAAAGTGAACATAAGCATTGGTCAATCGGTTGTAAGTTCTTCTACAACCATCGACCTAGTCGTAAGTTTTTCTCGACAAAATCTCATGGTCGTAAGTTCTTCTCGACCATCACCTATTTGTAAGTTCTTCTCGACAAAGCCATTTGTCGTAAGTCTTTAACGACCGATTACCTAGTCGTGAGTTTTTCCATGACAAACCCGTAAGTACTATATAAGTAGTCAAAAATGATTATGAAAAACAGTGACTTACCACCTCTCTGCCTATTTGCAGAGTTCCTCTTTTTCCTGTCGCAGCTCTAGAAGTTGTCGATGATATTCACCGACAACGGCGATTTGTTCTATGGCTTTCTGCAAAAGACAAGACAGTGAGAAATAAGAGGAGATTATACCTGTATGTATAAGTATCATCAAATACTTACATTCATGTTTGATCGAGCAAATATTGAGTAAACCAGCTCTGGGTGCTTCAGCTCATCCACTCTCTCAACTTGGTCCCACCAAACCTTCTCAAGGCGCTCATTATCAAAAGTGTTCCCTCTATTGGGAATGTCTTTGGGATGGGGACTCTGTGGCGAGATCTAAAGGCGTAAGACCCTACTATGGAAGCGAGGCCAAAAGAAATCGAGCAGAAATTGAAGTATTCTTCATCTTCCGATTCTGAAATTGTAGTTTCTCTTTGGGTACCGGAAGGAGGTCTGCGATTTCCTTCCCCGCACGGTGGTCGGCACATCACCACCTTGGGCGAGGCTTCTCGACTTCCTCTGCTGGTCCCACGACCACGTTAGTGGTCATGGCGACTATCTCGGTTGTCGTAACACGCCTCAATAGGTGTAGCCGCTACCTCGATAGTAGTAGTCGCAACCTCGGTGGTCATGGCGGTTACCTCGGTGGTTGTAGATGCCACCTCAAGAACTATGGCGTGCCTCGGTGGCCATAGCTACGACTTCGTGATCGTGACAATCGCTTGAGCCCACGACTTCTTTACCACGGGCGAGGATGATCCATCGACCACTTCCTTGTTGTCTCTCCGGTGGAGAGGTAGCAATAGGCTTCTCAACGGAAGCATTCTCGAAATTTGAAGGAGTCGGGCTAAAAACAACAAAAGGATATCAAGTCAAATTGTGGAAAGCAAAAGGTAAATGTTGTTCTTACACTTTAGCTTGTTTCACATACCTCTGCATCTGGACTTAATCGAAACTTTGGAGCCATCTTCCCGATGGAAGAATTCTTTGACTTCTTTTCTCGACCACGTCCGGTCGTAGTTCAAGCTGGGGAATAGGTTTAGTCATGACCACGTCGTCGTGAGTCTTGAGCAGGACCATCTCTATGGTCTCGACTTTCCGGAGGACCGAGATCGGTCTCGATCACTCCAAGAGCAGCGCTACCCTCAGCAGTAGGCTCATTTGGATCGGCGTTGTCCTTCACAAAGACATAAACTCCTTCCAGTTCTCCTTTTCTAGTTGCTTGACAAATCTAGAAGTGGCAGAAACTGTGAAAGCTTTCTTGTCGTAATAAAAAGGTACCTTGGCCTTGCGAGGTTTGCGCTTAAGAGGTTCATTGCTTGACCTCCTCGGCTTAATTTGCTTGACCTCGGCTTCAAGCTGCGGCTATATGCGCCCACAGGCTTTGCAGAGGATCCGGTCAAGGGCTAGAACTCGAGCTTGCTCCTCCCTTGTCGTGCTCTTGTAAGTCGGCGTCTCTTGGGCGGAGGAACTGAGCCTTTGTCTTTGTCAACTCTGCACCGATGGTTATCGAGATGACTTCTTCGTCGTCCGACGATTTTCCATACCTACTTTACGTAAAGCAAAACAGAAAAAGAAGAATTACTAACTGGTCGTAAGACCTTCTACGACCAGTATCAAGTTGTAAGTTTTTCTACAACCTTTCCTCGACCGTAAGATTTTCTACGGTCACTATTAAGTTGTAAGTTTTTCTACAACATTTCTCTAGTCGTAAGTTCTTTCTCGACTATAAAGTCCTAAGGATAAAATCAACTCTTGATTACCTTTAGGCGAACCATCCTTTCCTCTGCGGATACGACCGCAAGGATCTTAGGAAGCGCCACACTAAGTGGCGGAGGCTTCTCATAAGCAGTCGACTCTAACGTCAATCTCCGCGGTGAAAGATCTGCTCAAACAGATAAAGGCATTCTTTAAACAACTTTGCGAAAAGACCAAACGAGAGCTAAGTCGAAAAACTACTTACCTCCCTCGTAGTCCCAGGTGGGTCTTTTGGCCCGTGTACCTCCACATAGGAGGCACTCGTTTCTTCAAAGGACTAATTAGGCGTGTGATGAAATCCTTCACCACATACCATCCATTAACCCCTCCGCTTTCAAATCCTTGATGGCTTGAATATAGGGGCAATTCGATTGATATCCCGGGAGTCGAATCGGGGAAGCTTTCTTTTCGCTGACCTTCCTTGAAAGTAAGATCGCCTTCTTGAGGTGACTTTCGATAAAACCACCTCTTCCTCCACAACGCCATGAGGACCGAGTGAACATCTGAATATACTCCTTGACTTCCCGTCATGGAGCTTCAAACCACAACTTCCAATTATCCTGTTAGTCGAGCCATTCCAGTAGAAATCTTGAAAAAGCTCAAGATCATTTGGAATTCCTGTGTCGCCTCACACAGATATCTGAATCGCTCGGCATGGTGATGGAATTAGGACCAAGGTTCACCAATTCCACTCCAAAATGCTCGAGTATCAATGTGAAAAAGGTGAAGCGGTGTCGAAGACCACACTCTGTACGCTGGAAGACGGGGATTTGTCCTTCCTCCCCCGACGGCCATTGCTGCTTATGCGCCGGGAACCACTCCACAAGAACTTTCTCTGGAATCTTCCCAGCATTGACAAGGGTTTGCATCTTTGCCGTATCCATCTCCGACTCGGCCCATTCGGAAACTCTCCCGGCCATTTTTCTCAGGAAGAGGAGATTTTCGACTGAGTTGGTGGCGGAGAAGACAAGAACTTGATGAACAGTAGAATGATTTGGGGAAAGGTAAGATCTTAGGTTTTACCCCCCGATAGGTATTTATAACCACGTACCTTGAGCCGGAGGCGTGACATTCCAAGGGTTGCCACTGTCTCGGGAACCGCTTCAACAGACAGGCTAACGGGCGTCGTTTGAGATTCCCCAGTGTGTCCGCTCGAGAAAATCAGGTTTGCGTTTACACCTCAAGCGAAATTACTTCCTTGATTAGATCTTTTCAACCAAAGGAAATGATAATCGGAAAGTTCTTTCTTCCGATCACTATACTACGACCACCTCGTGATCGTAGGAATGCTTTTACGACTACTTGATAGTCGTAGGTAATTTTCTTGACCAAGCATATTTCTGGTCAAAGTAGTATACAATCGAAGAGTTTTTCCTTCGACTATTTTTCTACGATCCTCTCGTGGTCGTAAGACCATCTATAACTCCTTTACCAAGTAAGTTGCTTTCACTTGAAGCTGGGGGGCTAGATGACGAGGATATAATAATCCTCATTTTATCTTTTATCTATAATTCTTATTATAGGTAAATATGACGTCATGTGGACCCTGAGTATACCCCTTAATGTTATGAGGGAAGAGCCTAATGGGTGGTCGTAAGTTCTTCTCGACCACCCCCATAGTCGTAAGTTATGCTCGACTACCCCCATAGTCGTAAGATATGCTACGACTATCCCATAGTCGTAAGTCTTGCTACGACTACCTCATAGTCGTAGGCTCCTCTACGATTAGGTCACTCGACCACCTTATGATCAAATAAACCTCTGAGACAAGTGGGTCTTATTGATTAAGGGATTCAAACGTCATCATCTGTTGTTATTCTCATGAGTAATGACACGTAATACTCCATTATCTACGGTATATAGTCATTGAGCGGCGTGGAGGAGTTAATACACGGTGATTATTACCAACGTCGCCCGTTCACGGGAGGTGATGAGGCGCCGCTTTATCTGGAGTAACTGCCGCTCCTTCACGTACTATAAAAGGCGGCAATCAGAGAGAGGATCAACCGGGACAGACAAGATCAATCGGGCCATCAGGAATACAAGCACTATCTGTAATAGTCTTAGTTTTTCCCCTGATTGTTCAAAATACACTCAATACCATACACACACAGGAGTAGGGTTGTTATTCTCTCAGGAGAAGGCCTGAACCTGTATAAAAATCCCCGTGTCAATCTCTCTGCGTGATTCCATTCTAATAGACCCCCCGAATCAAACAATCTTTACGTAAGTTTGGTTCTAAAACACCGATAGGGGTTTTCTTCGATCCCTCGTACAGAGACCAGGAATCCAAGCAATTTCCCCGAAGAGACTCCGAACACACACTTCTCACAATTGAGTTTCAGGTGGTGTTTTTTGAGGTTGTCGAACGTCTCCTACAAGTCTGAAACATGATCAAGCCGTTTAATACTTTTTATGACTAGATCGTCAACATAGGCTTCCAAATTTCGGCCTAGCCGAGGTGAAAAAGTCGATTGCATCAAGCGTTGAAAAGAAGCGCTAGCATGTTTTAGATCAAATGGCATTTTGACATAGCAAAATATACCAAATGAAGTAATAAACGCGGTCTTTTCTTCATCTTCTAGACACATATTAATCTGATGGCAGCCAGAATATGCATCTAGAAAACTTAATGTTTCACAACCAGCGGTAGAATTAACCAACTGATCGATGTGAGGTAAAGGGAAATCATCTTTTGGACAAGCTTTATTAAGATCAGTGAAGTCTACGCACATTTGCCACTTGCCGTTAGACTTCCTAACCATTACAGGGTTGGCCAACCACTCTGTGTGGTCGACTTCTCTTATAAAGCCTGCTTTAAGTAGCTTGTCCAATTCTGACCTTCTAGCATCTCGTCGATTAGGGGCAAATCTCCATAATTTTTATTTTACGGGTACTTTGTCAGGACGTAGACCTGCCTGTGCTCGATCACTTCCCTGGGGACTCTAGGCATCTCGAATGCTTGCCACGCGAAGACATCTACATTTGCCTAGAGGAAAGAGATGAGAGTATCTTTTTACTTGGGGTCGGAAGTATCCCCGATGCGAACAGTCTTAGAGGGCTCCTCCTGATCCAGGGGATCTTCTTTGATGTGGTCGTTCGGCTTAGGCGTAGCTTTAGGCTTCGAGTGCTTGGTCGAAGGCTACCCTTTTTCTTCTCGAGCTAGTATCTGACCCACCATCTCGAGGGATCGACGGTCACAGGTATGTGCCATCTTCTTATCACAATAAATTGTGATTGCTCCTTTGGGACCTAGCATCTTAAGACATTGATACCCATAATGAATTGCCATTAAGAATTTTGCCAAAGCTGGTCGTCCGAGTATGGCGTTATATGCCATATCGAAATCGACCATATCAAAGGAGATCTTCTCCGTCCTGAAATTACTTGGTGAGCCAAATGTTAAAGGAAGAGAAACTTAACCAATGGGTTTGGCGAAGACCACGTATAATACCATGAAATAAATATCTTACCGGTCTTACCTTGGTCCTGGTTACTTGCATTTCGTCCAGGGTGTTCGTGAACAGAATGTTCAACGAACTACCACCATCAATCAACACTCGATTTACTCGATAGTTGTTGATAGTGGGTTCGACCACGATCGGAAATTGACCTGGTCGAGTCGAAGGGATCGGGCAGTCAACCTTCTCGAAAGAGATGGTGACTTCCGACCATTTCGGCAAATTATTGACAAGAGGAGGGTCAATTGAGTTTACCTCGCGTTCGACTGCCTTAAGCTGTCGCCTTGACTCATATGCCGATGATCCTCCAAAGATGTGCTCGATGGTGTGTTCAGGATCTTGAAACGACATCTCACCGTTGTCGTCTGACTGTGTACGACCACTAACTTATCCTACTTCTTCGAGAGTAGGAAGTGGCCTTTTACCATTGTAGTAGTCCACGAGTTGTCGTTGAAAAACTCGGCAGTTGCGAAGGTCATGTCCTTCCTTTTTATGGAAATGACAGCACCTAGGCTTACTGTTCTTTCGTTCGGGGCGCTTACCTTTGCCTCGATCGGAGTATTGTTTGGCATTTTGTGGCTCCTTATCGCTTACAGCCAGGACCTCCTTAGAACCATTGGCTTGAGGTTTTTGGCCCTTTGCCTTATTATTGGATTTCTTGGCCTTATTATCCTTCTTCTTACCACCTTCGCCAGTCTCTTGAGGGTGCTGATCATCTCGATCGATGATTTTGTTTCACTCGACTGCTTCATCAGCAGTTGCGTACCGATCATCCATTTCAAAGAGTTCAACAATAGTAGCCGGAGGGTTCAAAGCGATGTCCTCGGTGATCCTGCTGCGTACTCCTTGCTTGAAGGTTCTGATAACAGATGAGTTGGAAACCTCAAGAATTGAATTGTGGACCTGACTGAAATGCCTGATGAATTAGAGCAGTGTCTCGTGGTCATTTTGTCACATCTTGTGTAAGTCGTCCTCTTTCCCGGGGCGATAGTAGGTGCCCTGAAAATTTTCCAGCAGTAGGTCGCAGAGGTGTTGCCACGAGTAGATCGACTCGAGTGGTTGGTTTAATAACCACGATCGAGCGGATTCGAGCACAGTCGGAAGGTAATTCGCCATGACACGCTCTCCTCCCCCTGCTGCTGAGATAGCAATCGTGTAGATCTGAAGGAATTCGATGGGATTTTGAGACCCATCAAATTTCTCCATGTTCCCTGGTCGAAACCGCAGCTGATGGAAGCGCTTTCGAGGTCGGCGAGAATGCTCGACATCCGGTAATTACGTTGTAACGCCTCCTTTGCAGAAAAGAGGGGTTGAGGTCGCCAGGTGATCGTACTCGACGATACCTAGCAACTGGTGAATCTGACTTATGATAAGTCTCGATCCTACGAGGGTAATACTCCTCGTATTTTGTCTGCTGTTGCAAACCTCTAGGTCGGAGTGGTGAATGATCACCTCTCCTGGGTGCTTTCTGATCATCAGGCGTTCGAGGAACCCTTTTCCGGTTTGGAGAACGACGCAACTTGCGTCGATCTCCCTACGGTGATTTATTCGAACGATTGGAAGTTGATGGAGTCGTACTGCTATGACTTCCTGAATGATGTCGGCGGGGACATTTGAGCTTGCTCATCGTGCTCCGCAGCCTTCATGTGATCTCTTCGACGAAGAGGTCGTAGCCAGGTGCTCGGGCAAGTTCTTGAGATGCGTTCTCGAGCAGATCATTGATATGCTGAAGGTCCTGAGCTTCTTCCGACTAGTATTGAGTGCGTCTAGGCAATTTTCTTTGGGCTGCAACTCGTTTTCGTCGAATTGTGTCAGAATTATCCATACCTGATCTTTGAGCTTGCCTTAGTGAAGTGCGATGATCTCGAGAATTTCCCGCACGCTCATCAGAGTATTCACTCTGTTCATCACCGGAGGTGTCCTTGTCAATGCTACAAGCAGTCGTAGGCTGTGATCTTCGGAGAGCATCCTCAGCCCTATCTCTAGGAGAGTTATTGCCACTGGAGGGAAGGACGAAGACCTCCCGTTGATGATTTCCAGTTGCGCTAGAGGCCTCCTCGCTTGAGGAGTAGTCGAATGACACCATCTGGCGACTTGGAGCAAACCCCTCTAGGAAGGGGAATTCCGGGTTATAGCCATCTCCGTCGGTAGGTGAGCCCTGCGTTGGGATGGTCGAACTCACAGGGAGAGCGTGTTCGATCGCATCCTTGGTGGGGCTTGTCGGAGAGAGAGAACCACCAGATGCTGATGAAGATCCGAAATTACGACTTCCAAGAGTTGTTGCGTCAGGTCGGACTATCTCAGGTGGACTTGAACATTTAGAAAGGGAACCCTCGCTATGCCCTGAGTCTACCTTGGGACAGCCCCCATTGTGATCAGATTGACTCTTGCCCTCTGAGGAAGCTGGTTCCCCATCTGGACGTATCGTTGTGGGGGATAAGCATCCCTCCTCAACTCCATCGGTGGTAAGGTCTCCTGGAGAAAGATCTCCGGAGACGACATCACCATTGGATGATGCATCACTCGGCTTGTAGTCAAAACCAGCATCCATGTCGATATCTACGTAATCGGCCAAGTCGAACCGGTTCTCCTCGTTCCACTCTCCTGCCACGAGAGCATGAGAATTGGAAAGACGAAGAAAAGCTGATGACTCGAAGATCCCCACGGACGGCGCCAACTGTCGGTGTTTTAGGACTGAGCTTATGTAAAGATTGTTTGATTCGGGGGTTCCTCTAGGCTCAAAATCACACAGAGATGGAGACATGGGGATTTTTATACAAGTTCGGGCATTCTCCTAGGAGAATAACAACCCTACTCCTGTGTGTATGTATTGAGTATGATGGATTATAAGATGGAGCCAAAGAATAGGGTATTATGCTTCTAATGCTCTTCGGATCGCCTCGATTGTCCTCGTGATTTTGCCTTTTATACAGTCTTCAAGGTGTACCGTTGTATCTCCAGTTTAAAGGCTGCCTTAATGTCCCAGATTATTGAGCCATTACTGGAGGTTATTGTGGGAGTAGTAACGTTCCCACGCTGCCAGACAGTTAGCACTATAACAAAGGAGTTAAAATCGTGCCATTATTCTAGAGAATAACCGCGTAGTTTACTGCCCATATCTGGAATATGGTGCGAAAGATTCCCTGTTCGACTAGGCCCACATGTCTGTAAGCCCCGTCGATTAGGGACTAGTCGTAGAAGAGCTTACGACCAGGTGGTGGTCGTAGAAGATCTTACGACCACAGACTAATCGTAGAAGAACTTACGATCATAGGATAGTCGTAGAAGGACTTACGACTACTAAGTGGTCATAGAAGAACTTACAACCTCCAGCTTCTCCCTTATGGCTATTAAGGGGTATACTCAGGAGTTATACGACATCATTATTATCCATAATATGAATTATAGATAAATGATAAAATAAGGATTATTATATCCTCGTCACAATGCAACCACAAGTCTAGTATGGGATAGACCTGAGCAACTACTTTACTCAGTTTCCGGTATAAACCCTGTTCACAGTGTTAATTTTATATATATCGAGAAGGGTCGTGACTCCCTAACAATAGAGGGCCTCTCATTGAAAATGTGTCCCGTAACAGAGCATTCTAGAGGTGCCCCATAACCGTTACTATCACAGTGTTGAGTTGTTCCCTACCGAAGCAGGTCGAGTGTCGGGATTGGGTATTGGAAAAACCTTGTTATGATCGTCTCCGCCGCACACCCAAAAAAGCATGTCATGGCCGACATTATGAGTTTTTGGGCAACCTCTGCAGAGTGTATAATCTATTAGAATAGCCGTGCCCCCGGTTTTGGGCATTGAACAAAATGCCACACTTGGTTAGTTTTAATAAAATGTGAATTGAGACATGTTAATGAGAAACTAGTTGTACAGATGACGTAGGTGGATGAAACTTTATGAGTAACTGTAGGTGGATGGAACCTTATCGAGATAATAATTGCTTACACAAATGAAACTTTGGTTTGAAAGATAAAACGACTAAGTCATAGGTTTGGAAAATAATTATAGTATTTGAGAAAAAACTACTTTGTGCTAAAATAACCATAAACCCCTCCTTTGGTAAGTCTTGCATCTATATACTTGCATTTGTTGTGAGGGCTTACTTCTATACATCTAACTGTGGAAACGAGGAGCAGAAGACTCAGTGTATGGATACTTCTATACATCTAACTGTGGAAACGAGGAGGATGACGATAACTAGGTCCTAGCCCCAGTCGATTGCTTGTGGCAAGCTCATGGAGGCCCCTTCCTTTTGGTTTATTTACATCCCGCTGCTATTTACTCTATGAAGTCGTTAGCCCATCGGCCTATTCCGTAAAAACTTGGCCATGTGGCCTATTTACAATGTTTATGTAATAATTAAGTACTCTTTTATTTATACGCATGTATCGATATGATATTCACCGATAATTGTACTATGTGAGCTAGCTATTAATTATGAGACTAGCACATAATATATAGAGAGTCTGGATTGTTCCTACGTTCCAATATCACGCCTGTAGCTGCAGGCACGGTGCAAAAAAAGCGGTTGAAACAACTCTACACATCGAAGGATAAGGCAGTGAGCAAGCAAGGGGGCTCTCAAAATTGGAACCGGTACGCAGGCGTCTAACGGCGGGGTGAGAAGGTCATCTAGAGTTCATAGAGCAAGGTAGGATGAGGCTTGTGTGTTGTGAACTTGTGATAACCATGTCAAAAAGAACTACCCTTATATGGTACTCCCTTCATCTCTAAGGCTCCGTTTGGAACACGGGAAAAATTCCTGATTCCTGCTGATTTGAACTGTTTCATGTGAAATTTCCACAAAAATTATGTGAAATTCATGCATTCCAAATGGGCCTTTAATATAAGTCAGAATATGGAGATTGCGATAGCTATATCAAAATCATGCATCAGACACTACGATGAGTCAAAAATGACTTATGTTTGGAGATGGGGGAAGTATCATTGAATATTCATGTTTGGTTTTGCTATATGGTTTCTGATTTTTTATTTATTAAAAAAAATCCAAAAACGTGGAAAAAACAGGATTATTAAAAGACAGAGAGGCAGAAAGAAATTCAATTGTCCAATATTATTTCAAGGAAAATTTCATATGGATAATATGGAATGGTAGACAAAGATAGGTTCTTTCAAAAATGTAACATGAGATTAGCTAGGGACTTATTGGTGTAAGAAAGGTGTATGGAAGAACTTCCTTAGAATTTGCATTGCAGAACATATAACTGTAAGCGTACACTAACATGTCCCAAGATCTTTTTAGCACAATTTATTTCAACTTAAAAGAATAGTATTTGTGTTAGTGGCGCAGCGTGACCCAAAAATAAGGGGATACCAAAATTCATTGACAATAGACATTATCTTCTGTTACAAGACAACGAAGATATTTTCCTACTTAATTGAACTTTCAAAGAATGAACTAAAATCATAAACAACTATAGCATCAAAGGCGAGGATGGCATACAACAACCGAAGGAAGGAGAATAAAACTAGCACAAACCTTGGCCCTTGCTGCCAAAAGAGCAAAGAACAACACGCAAGAGTTCTAGGGATTATGGCATTTTTGGAAGAAATAGGAGCTAGACCAAAGCTTTGGAAGGGTAATGTTGAAACCTATATGGAATAAATAGGGCAAACTAGCTAAGCAACAAATGAGTTTGGAAGTGTATATCTATATTCAGAGATTTTGGATGGAAAGGAGAGGCCAAGACCCACCTTGTTCTCCACTACCATCCGTACCGTGAGTCATTTGCGTACCTTCTTATGCCGCTTGATCCGTCAACTTACTGCATGTATGGTTACTCTTTTCTGCGATGTAGGACACCATTTTGGAGTGCTTTCTCTCCTCTCTTCCTTCTCTTTTCAATGTTCCCTCAATCAGGAGTAGACCGTCCCATGTGAGTATGGCGGCCGCCTGAGCTCCCCCCCTCCCCACCGCCTCCTAGACCCTAGCACTGACCGATGAGCAGCGAGGAGGCTGCCGAAGACGAACGGGGCGGCTGATGCCGCCATTTTCTTCGTTCGTGAGCTTGTCGCCCAGCCCATTGTAGAGTTGAGCCTGCCCTGGCCGACCCAGCAGAAGGCCAGTAAGTAGGCAGCCCACCGAGACCAAGTCAACTAGCAAATGAGTGAGGTAGCGAGCTATTCCCTTTCTAACCTTCTCCTACCTCATGGTCTCCCAACCCTAGAGCGAGCAACGACTGACGGCAGTGGCCAGTGGGACCGAGGAATGTCCGAGGCGTGGCAGCCAAGGGAGCAGGACCACAGGAGCAGAGGCCAAAGGTGAAGAATCTAGACCCGTTATTATGAGTTAATAGAGTATTTTGGTTATTAATGACAAATCTTTTTGTGAGACTAACACTTCTATTATTAAACCTATTGTTTAGTCTCAGTTGGATAAAAAGGTGAAAAATCATGGAGGTATGCATTCGAGATCATATTCTTATATCTTGTTGCATTCCTCGGATCCAAAATATAAGTTGAACTCCACTAAAAGTATAAACTTTAATATGTGCATATGTTTTCACTACAACAGGACTGACTTTATACAACACATTGTCTGCAACACATGGGCTATGTGTTGTAGCTGCAATGTTTTTGCATCACATACTATATGTTGTTGAGGCTCTTTGCAATATATAGTTCACTCATTACGGAAAAGTGTGTTGAAGAGTCTCATGGCATCATATAATATGTGTTGCTCATATATATATTGGAAATGCAATGTGTACAGTGTGGAAATAGAATCTTTTTTATTGCTGTCAATGAAAAAAAAGGAGCCCCCAACAGGCTCGAACCATAACCACCCAAATTGTACTGCGCTAGCCCTCATAACCAGGGGAACCAAGCTGCTGCTTGTTTGAGATGGCGGATATTTATTTACTTGACATATATGAGAACCACACCAAAGTAAAACGAGAAGGAAACACCCCCCATCCTCTCGTTCCTCTGCGTTGTTCTTGCGGCCACCACGATCTAATCCACCTGTATCCTTCTCTGCTTCTTCACCGGCCTACCCTGAATCAAACCAAATTACGTTTCATTTGCACCATAGAAGCATGACCGATGCCTAGGATTACCAAAGTTTTGGTTAGGCCATTGTAAAATGACTGATGCCTAGATTTGTAGGGGAAAAATCCAAGAATTATAATCGTAAAAGACCAAAAAGGTTATTTAAAAAGTAATTTCATAGGATTTTGTAGTAATCATGGATTATACAGCCCCTTCTTTCATTACCCTTTTTGGAACACATGAATTTCATAAGAATTTACAAAAATAAGTGTAAATCTAGAAGAAATCAAAAGAATAATCCTCATGTTTAAAACAAGGATTAGTCCAGGCTAATTTATTTGCATCTTTTTATTTTGGGTAGCAAAACGTGCCAAGCCTTTTTTTTAGAGACCAAAATACAACGGCAAGTTTGGCGCGCTGGGAACGAAAATGGCGGCCACAATCCATCTAAAAACTGCATGTCCCTATAATTGTACCCACGCCGCTACCCCCGCCTTCTTTACTGTTTCCCATCGCCTCCCATCCCACGAGCGCTCCCTTCATCCCCTCGCTCGCGACGCCACCTCCCCTACCGCATTCGCGCTGAATCTGATCGCTTTCGGCCTCGCCGACGCCGCCGCGCCACGCCACATTCCGGATCCGGCCATCCAGGAGGTTGGCATGCGCGGGCACTACATGTGGGCGGCGAGCGTCGCCCCGAACTCGCCGAAGGCCACTGCGGGGCAACGGTGACTCGCGTTTGTTCATTTGCCCCGCGGTGTGCGCAGATCTGAAGGAGATAGCGTCGGTGATCTTGGAGGGGTCGCTCACCAAGGAGGTCTGCCAGATCTCCCGCGCCGCCCGCACCACCGTCTCCCTCCGTCGTTGCCTCGCCATGCGCGACATCGCCGCCTTCCTCGCCTTCGCGCTGCCTCCCTCCTCCGATGCCTTCGCCCACCTGTTTCATAGGATTGGTGAATTTTCCTGTTTCCATTATTTCTCCTTTGCTTTCTTGTCAGCGAAGCGAGGGAGTGGTGTGGTTGGGTGCGTTGAGCACCATGGTGGCCTGTGACCGTGGCGACGGCGGATCAGCATCGAGGGACGACGGGGACAAGGCGAGCGTGTTGGAAGGCCTCGACAAGCGCTCCTAGGAGCACCACCGCGCGCTTCAGGCGGCCAGGGACGCGGCCAACACCAACGCCCGGATCATCGCGGCCATGGCGGCGTACTCCGACGACGAGGACTCGATGGAACAGCACCGCGCGGCGGGGTTTCCTTGGTACGCTGGATTTCCTCCTCTTTAGTTCTGTAATCTTTTGTGAGTTTAGTCAAGTGAAGAATGATCTTTTGTGACTTCTTACTGCCCATGGATCACGAATTCATCATGTGCTAGATTAGATACACTGGAGGCTGAAATGGATAAATAGTTTGGTGTTTGATATTTACTTATTTACCATTTTCAACCTTTGGATTGAGATGAACCCAAATGCTAAGGTGTGAACAGATTAACCTGAATTTTGTTCTTGGTTTTTGAGCTATACCACTTGCTTGGGAAGCGCATCTGCAATGGCAGAGAGCTACGTATGAAGATTTGTATACACATATGTGTGCTTGCTCTGTTGGTCAGCAAAATTTTGTTCCAGTTCAATTGTGTTGAATTATACATGGAAGGATGAAAAAAGGGTACATTTGTTTTGTGTTACTTTATAGTATATAGAACGTCTATTAGTCTATTGAATGAACTGCAAAGACGTAACTATGTAACTTCTTAATGTCATCTCATATACTGCAGGAAGTGTCTGATATTTCTATGGTTTGACATCGCTGCCAGCTGAAAGAAAAACAGCCATAGGCAGCAAGGGTTTTGACCTGTGTTGTTCCTTGAGCATCGAGCATGACAATCCAAATCTACCTCCACTTCTTTGATAACTAGAATTGAAAGAACGATGAATGAGTGGAAACATGAATGATTATTGCAGCGGGACGACCGCAAAGCGAGGTACTTATTTCACCATGACACCAATTCCTGTGAGACCAAGGTTTTACATTATTCTCCAATTAACTGTACGGACATCTTCTGATGATGTGTTCTTTTAGCTGAATCTCTTGCAATCATGCAACAGGTGCTACCTGGTGAACACAACACTGAGCAGAAGTGATCTTCAATTTGACGAAAGTTCAATTTGATAATGAGAAGTTCTTATATTCCAATTGTTTGTTCTGTGTGCAGGTATCATACGAGAACCAGCACAATATCCAGCTCAAGCAGTTTGCTGACTACTTTGGTGGGAGGGGAGGACCATCGTGAGCTCCGCATCCAATCCGGCGCTCTCGTGATGGCGCGCGCATCCACCCTGCGCCACGGGGGCTTCTCCCTGCCATCCCCACCGCTGCCGCCCGAGTGGCCGCACACCTGTTTACTCTGAGGTGAAATTGGAGGAGTTTGTGTCCGCGGGGGAGATGCTTGATAGGATTTTTGCGTCAGATTTGTTCTGCAGGGGCTGCGGCTGTACGACGTGGACTACGGTTGGAGGTGAAGTCGGAGGCAGCGCTTCTCGATGCTATGGCATGTCTGATATGATCATGTGATGCTGCCATTGGGTGCTTATTCCCTCTCCTTTTGGTTTTGCAATACGTTGATGGCTGCAGTTACTTACTTTGTTGGATTGCATTTTGGACATGTTTTGATTCATTGCAAGGTATACCACATGAAATGCAGTAACAAAATGGAATTGCAAAACAAATGGACATTTCCAGACTTTTCTAACCTTTCTAATGCCGCAGAATCATTCACAGTGAATGCTATCATGGATGCTAACTTCGATGGTGTTAACAGTGTCAGATTTTTTACTACAATTATTAGGTAATGTTGCATCTTGCAAGAGTTCATGATTTGAATTTGACCTTCCATTCCAAGAATGACGCATGCATGTTGGTTTTTAGGCATGCCTTTCAGCAAGCCTTTGTATACACTACATGCTGCTCACTGGTGGAGTATCTGGATTCCTGCTATTTTTGCTATACTACATAGTAAGTTTTGTATTGTTTGGTTCCAACTTTTTTTTGTAACATTGTTATTGCTCAACTAGTTCTGGATACTGCATCCAAGAATGGTACATTATTCTTGATATAACCTTTTTTTTGTAACACTTGTGACTTTTGCCGTGTTTATGTTTGTTTGTACACAGTCGATGCATTCTAATCTAACAAACTTGATCATTATGAAGGCAATGCCTGATGTTGCTGTATGTGAACCTATATCTCGTGCAGGTTGATGTTATTTATATTAAGAGGCCATTGATTCTGTTCCAGTGGATGGGCATGGATGCGCTTATGGTCTATGTTCTGGCAACTTGTGACCTGTTCCCTACAATTATGCAAGGGTTCTATTGGCGATCACCTAAGAACAACCTGGTATATATATCTTATCATCGATGCCTCCTGCTGTATCTTATCGTCCAATATTTTAGTAGCAGTAATAATCTTACATGCTGGATTTGCGTTTGTCGATTCAGAAAATAATCTGCCAAAGCTATTTGCTCTTAAGACCTGATTGCATATATTAAAAATCTCTTTTCAAGGTGGATGCGACCGAATCTTACATGAAAGGCATACACCTGAAATTGTAGAACCATTGCTATGCTGTGATGTATGTGGCCTTCCATGCAAAAGGCTGACACCCTGTAAATACATTGATCTCCTGCTGTATCAGTCTGAATGATGGGTTTCACTGTAAATTGGTCTCATCCATCTCCAATTCCCAGTAACAATTTCCCACTTGAAAATAGTGTTGCAATGTGTTTCTTGGGACCAATAATGGGCTGTTTGGTAGGTTGCTACAATCTGTCACATCTAAAGGTTAGGAGCACCGCAGTTTATTTGACTGCTATTTGGTTGGTTGCCAATTGCTATACTTTTTTTTGCCTTGCTGAAAACTCTTTGCTTGGTTATTCTCGTGTAAGATTAATTAATGCAATCTTCTTGCTTAGTCTTTCTGTGTCCTCTCCTGCTCCTTGATTACAACTTTATCAAGCAACGATGGAAGCTTCGATGAGTGGTGAGAATAGATTTGGCAGACCAGCATGTACAACAGCACGTCGTTGCGGCGCATTGTTGATGCTTGTTATCTTTTTCTTAACTCCCTGAGAGATAGAGGATAAGTAGATTGCACTAATATGACAAACATTTACTCAACCTCTAGAAAATCCACCCTATTTTCTTGGAATAAGTAGATTGCACTAATATGGCAAAAATTGCAGGGCTGATGTTTATACCGCAGTTGAGCAACCTGCTTATGCATTCAGCAATGTCCTATTTTCATCAGGGACAACAAGTGACCTCTAATTTTGATATGTAGTGATTTGTTTTGTTAGTTCAAGAACAATTCATCCATTTGCAACTATGTGCTATTCTATTATTTACATCAAACATGCCATTGTAGATCCTCCTTAATGATTATGAGTTGATCACATATTGTTCAAACCTTCTGATGGTTCCTCTTGTTCAGGGGAGCCAAAGGCGATTCCATAGACACATTTGGCCCCTCTAAAGGCAGATGCTGATGGATGGTGTCATATGGATATTTGTAAAGGTGATGTTGTTAAGCTTGGTAATCAATTTTGGAAACTGCGTATTACTTTTCCAATTGAAGAAAATGAGGTGCTGGTCAGGCCATGGCACCACTACAAGACAATCGGTGATGCAAAAGGAAAAACAATAGCTTGGCCTTCAACTTTTGTATGTTTGTTTTGGCTTGCTTTACTTTCAATGAGTTATCTCTATATCATACATACTTATACCCCTACAATTTATTGTTGTCCATATAGGTTGAAAAGGTTAATAGTTGAATTTTCTATTTGGATCTATTCCTCACCAACTCATCAAGACGAAGAAGAGACTTCATAAAGATTAGCTAGCGATACTTATGTTTGGCTTTTTAGAACTCAATTTAGACTTGTTATCATGTTCAGTATTTTTAACAAACTTCAGTTGATGTATGGAATGATGTGAATGACAATACCTTTATTTATTTCCATGTACAATACAATCTATCTTTTCGTTGTTCTTATCTTGAGTTGTATAATTTTTATATTCTCAAACATTGAATGAAAAGTATTGAGAGAATAGTTTGTGTACTTTTATAAATTGCAAAAATAATTATTATTTCATTATGTTGAATTTGCTAAAAATATGCAACTAGCCATAAAAATGTGTTGCTGATAACAAACATGTGTTGTTGACAAGTGTTTGCAGTGCTGTTGAAATATATGCCACATGTGTTGTTATAAATAGAGAAATGCGTTGCAGGCCTCATATGTCAGCAACACCTATTCTTATATACAACAACATTTAATTTGTGTTGCACAGGCTTATCCTAGCAACGTCACCTATAACAACACTTAACATTTGTGTTGCTAGAATCAGCAGCAACACTTTTTTGTACATACAGCAACACATACTTGTGTTGCTATATATCAGTCCTGTAGTATTGTTTTATTACACATTCGTGTATGCGTACACTTAGGGGGGAATTCACTCTATATTTTGTGGTTGCATTAGTATTGATCTATATTTCTTTATCTACATATATTAAGTATCTTTACTTTGAAACATATCAAATGAGTATACAAAACTTGTATAGTTCATATATACTCATATGACCTTACATTCAATTATTTGCAATTATGATGGTTGTCATCAATTACCAAAGAGAGAAAGATTGGAATATCCTGACCCACCATTATGAGTTAATGTATGTTGTGGTAATTCATGACAATCATGTTGTGGGACTAATATTTTCCATGAGTTGGATGAATAGGTTATGTCCCATGATAATAGAGACTTTGGATGACATCATGACTTGATTGTTATCAAGTCAAGGTTCAAGAAGAGGATGCATCATGTGTTGATGCATATCAAGATCTTGAAGAGGTGATCATCATGAGTAATCATCAAGTCAAGAGAAGATTCATCATGTGTTAATGGAGATCAAGTGAAAGAGTGCATCATGGGCTGATGCTTATTCAAGTCAAGAACTTGAAGTAAAAGAAAATCATCATGTGTTGATGATTATCAAGTCAATGACCTAGTCTTGAAGTGAAGATGTGTGTCATCAAGCTTCAAGTGTATGTGCAAGGCAAAGGTATGACTAACTAGGGCTAAGAATGTGTTCCTAGCCTTTTACCAGTCTTGGTGTTTTGTTGGAAGACCGGATTGTAGTATAGGTTGCCGTACTATTAAGAGGGATCTTGACTAGTAACTTGAGAGTGTCATGTATTGATAGCTTATTGTGCTTGCTCTAGCTTTCGTTAGCATGTTGCCGATATTTGCAAATGTGTTTTGCAAATAGTTCAGACTCATGCATAATCTTTGTAGCATATGACTTTAGTTTGCGAATGTGTTTCGCATATGTTTTAAGTACATGTACCTTATTCCTTGTGGCATTGATTCTAAAAGTTGGCAAATGTGTTTGGCAACTTGTTGAGAATCTTACCTTCATCTCTTGTGTGCATCTTGCGTCAATTGGCAAATATATTTTGCAAATTGAGTTGAAGCAAGGTGTGTAATATGTTTTCAGCCATGTTGGCAGTGGGCGGTCTGACTGCCCATGTCAGTCGGTCTGACCGGTGGGGTGTCGGTCTGACCACCATGTGTTGGCCGGTCTAACCGGTCCCTGGTCAGCGGTATGACCGCAAGTATTGAGCGGTATTATCGCAGGTCCGTAATACCGAAGTTTACATAGCAGTATGAGTTTTCCAGAGAGGAAGTTTTTGGAGCTTTTCTTGAAATCTTGAAAACAGTATGACCGCAAGTGAGAAGTGGTACTACCGCAGGTCGATGGTCCGATCGTGTGGTCCGAACATTTTAAGTGTTCTTGATTCTCTCTAAAAATCGAAGTGACCGCATTTATTCAGTGGTACTACTGCAGGGCGATAATACAGATCCACTACTACAGGAAGCCACATCACAGACGGTTCGGAACCGTCATCACAGACGGTTTCCGAACCGTCTATATTTGTTGGTCTGTGATAACAGGTAGTTATCACGACGATGCGCCATCATCGTGATACGCAATATCACAGACGGTTTTTAATTAAAACCGTTTGTGAAAGCTAGTATCACAGATGGTTTCCACTAAAAACCATCTGTGATACGCGAATATTACGGACGGTTCTAAACAAAAACCGTCTGTGACACGTGAATATCACAGACGGCTTTTTTTCAGAACCGTCTGTGATATTTGCATATCACAGACGGTTTTTGTTGAGTACCATCTGTGATATTCGCGTATCACAGACAGTTTTTAGTGGAAACCGTCTGTGATACTAGCCTTTACAGACAGTTTTAACAAAAAACCGTCTGTGATAGTTCATACTCCTGACTACATTTTTGCTGTTTTTTGGCTAATCTCAGGAATTGCTAGCCATGCCCTCTGAAAACAACCATGCACAAAAACAGATTCATCAGAGATAATCAATTGTTGACAACTCAAAGTGATCATTACTCAAAATAAATTACAAAAGATCGCATTTGTTCAAGTATTGTCGCTATAGTTACAACTGGATTACAATTGAGTCAATTGTTTGCGTTGAGAGGTGTCGGCGGGGTGATGCTCTGGGTTGGCGACGGAGTGAAACTCTCCGTTGTCGTTAATAATTTCTGAGTTGATAAAGGTGCAGAGCTTCCCTCGAATGTCCTTGATCTCTTCCGCAACGAGTCCATCACATTGTAAATCCACTACCGTCGCTAGCAAGAGTAAAGTGGTAAGCTATATATATTTAAATTTATAATTAGGAAATAATTATTTGAGATTGACAAACCTCGGGATCCTTCTTCCTAGCTCTAGTCGCATATGATAGCGACGAGATTGCACATAACTCATCATCTTTTTGTCAAGGCGGCATTGCAAAAATAGAATTACATATATAGGTATAGTCAGTTCGAGACGCGTTATTATGAAGTATGATATAGGATTATCGTGTTGTAGCGCGTACCGGAAAATCCATCCTGTGTGTTAGTTGGGCGCTCTTTCCATTGTATATTCCTTTGTTGGCAACATAATCGATGAACGACCTACATGATTCGAAAAAGTTATCCTCGGCTATTTCAAACAAATGAATACTACAATAGAGTTATGTAAGGAGGAAATGAGCATACCTCTCGAGTATTCCTCTTAAACGTTGAAGTCGTGCTTGTTGCGGAGTAGGGAATCAAGGTATATCACATGGTTCCTCTTGGGTATAATAACTAAAAGGATCCAGTGGTACCTACTCATGTATGTCGCTATAGTCATTAAACCTAAGTTCGTGCTGCATATAAAGTACAAATGAAATTTGTATAGCAAGTAGTGACACTTACCCCTAGTTGTAGAGCACCACTATGTACTTCATGTTCTTCTGACGAAGCAATGACCTCGTTATGTATTTCTCGACGAAGGACGAGTCTGCTTGGATGGTTTGCAACGATACCACATGTGGGTCGAGGAAACCAACCGGTTCTTTCCATTCCCAGACATTTTTCTGCATGTATCTATACATAAGCAATGAGTTGTGATATTTATCGGTATTACATGAATGTAGAACTTGATTGTATGCACTTACAGTGTCCAACATCGTAGAAACGAGACGTCGAGGCCAACGAGGTTGAATAGGTCATATAAGTCGTTGAAGCCCACGATGAAGTACCTTGTCCCGTTGAAGAAATGCTTCTCCTCGTATCTGACGGTGATTCCAGTATCGCACCCCTTCTTTTGGGTCTTCTCCAAGTACCAGTCATGCAAAGCGACAAGCATATCCAACGGCATTATCTGCGTCGAGCACAACGGTTTTCGATGATGTAGTTCCGAGTATCGCGGACTTCCGGACTTGGGAGGCGCCTTAACGTCACGATTTTGATTTGGCCTTAGCGATTGGCGGTGTCTTCTTGTGAGATGACTCGAACCGATCTGGCGGCACGCTTTTGTTGTTCCTTCTGTCTTCTCCACGGGAATCAAGAGGTAGCCTTCGAGGCAAAACATGAGGTGGGGTCATCGAGGTCCGTTGGAGAGGAATGGTCGTGTCCAGATCGCAGCCTTTGCTTGGTCGAGCGATGTCCTTCTTGGGCCATCGGATAAAAGAGTGGGCGGCATCCCTAGTGTTATGATCTCTTCGTTAGGGCGAATCTTCAGCGGGACGGCTAGGAAATTGCCATGTACCATATCCACCTGGACCCTGGTGTAACCCTGTGCCAGCTGGGCACCGCACTGCACTACCCCTTCCTCGTATGGATACACCATCCCCTACGCAGCCTCAATAGAAAGGGACGCATCCATCCTCACTTGGAGCTTGCAGGGCGTCAGCTCCTACAAAACGATACGCAATTAGTTAAGGCGTCCTATAGGTCTATCTTTGGTGCATTCCATAGATGTACGTTACCTTGATGTCATCTATCGGTAATCGGATGTCGTCATGTTCAAAATTATGTGCGGACGCAACGCTACTCTAATGTCGAGGAGGACTAGCTCCCAAATTAACGGGGCGCTTATGCATCGCCGCTCAGAGTTGATTCATTTGATCCCGCAATCTCGCTATCTTTTCTTCAAATTTGTTAGTAATCATCTGCACCAACCGGTCGTCGTGCTCGCCTTGGATCTCTTCCTACTCCTATACGTGCGATGAGTCGTCCGCGAATCCATGACTCCAAGGCACGTTAACCCCAAGGCCTTGCGTACGACCGGGTACTCCTTGTTTCCCAAGGCCGTAGATAGTATATCCTTCTCCCTGTCTGCATGGAAGGAGCCTTGGGAAGCTTGGGCAGTCAAGTCACGCTGCAAGAGGTCATCATGTTATTATAGACACTATGAAGTTATGGACTTATTAACTAGGTAGTTCGACATATTTACCACACGTTGGGACACTTCTGATGCGCGGGTTTGTGAAAGAGATGCTGCCCGAAGACGAGACTTTTGCCCTCGCTTTTAACCAGCTTAGGGAACGCGGGTCTGTGATATCAGGAAATGGCCCGGTTGCGTTCTCCTCCTCCGCTGCCCATTCCTCGTATTTACCCGCATACCCAGCCGTGCCGAAGTCTGTCTTGGTGAGTGTTTCGTGTCTGGAGAGCTTTGTGCGCCGCACTTTGCTCCTTAAATTCGGCCGTCGTTTTCATAGCCACAAAGGTGTCACATGCTTCCCGCGTCAAGAATCTATACTTCGCGAAGGGCGTCTGACCCGTGTTCACGTACTTCGTGACAAGAATGCTCTTGACGGTCCTCCACGATTTATCCATCGTGAGCATCACCGTCCGTCGCACGCGTGCCACGTCTACTTCTGGAATAGTGAACTTCTCTGAAAGTTCTGTCCATAGCGCGCCTTTCGCTTGTTTTGTCAGGTCCTTCCACCTTAGTGTGGTGATGGGGACCCGTTCCCTTCCAAGTATCCCGCAGATGGTTCGAAATCTCGCCGCTGATCTCTTGGGACTCAGAGGGACCCCAAAGTCACTGACCTCCGTGATGACCAGTCGGCCCGCAGGTATTTTCGATTGTCCTCTGCCATCTCGCTTCCGTGTCATTATCGTCGACGGTGACGGCGGCCTCGTCGGCGCCTCTTCCATCTGCGGCGTCGCTTGGTGATTTGCCCTCGTCGGCGCCTCTTCCATCTGCGGCGTCGGTGACGGCGACGAAGACGGTGCCTCTGCCATCTCGCTTACTTGCTATCTATATAAATTACATATGCAATAAAATGGATTGCAAGTGTCCCAAATTAACATATACATTTAAACTTAAAAATATGCTCAACATGTGCAATATTTGCAAATAATCATAATTAATTCCAGCATAAATATGAAACAATTAAGCATTAATCCAACGACATTTAAATTTAAAACAAAATAGAATCAAGTAAAACGATCGACGAAGGAAATGCTAAGCAAAGGTTTAATCCTCTAGGGCTCGCCGCCTCCCTGCTCCTATTCTAACACTCCTTAGTCCACCAGCTTCTCTTGTGATCTTTGTATAGATAGAAACTAGTGATACAAATCTTTTGCCCGAGCCTATCTTTGCCCGAGCCTACTTCATCAAGCCCGACATACTGGAGTGTACCATTTGTTTCATGCCGTAGAGGATTGGCATGAAGCAAAGGTACACTCAAGTGTGTCAGGATCGACGAAGAAAATGCTAAGAAAAGGTTTAATGCTTCATGTACAGAAGACTAGCCTTTAATGAAGACATAGAAACAAAATAGAATCAAGTAAAACAATCGACGAAGGAAATGCTAAGCAAAGGTTTAATCCTCTAGGGCTCGCCGCCTCCCTGCTCCTATTCTAACACTCCTTAATCCACTAGCTTCTCTTGTGATCTTTGTATAGATAGAAACTAGTGATACAAATCTTTTGCCCGAGCCTATCTTTGCCCGAGCCTACTTCATCGAGCCCGACACACTGGAGTGTACCATTTGTTTCATGCCATGGAGGATTGGCATGAAGCAAAGGTACACTCAAGTGTGTCAGGATCGACGAAGCAAATGCTAAGCAAAGGTTTAATGTTTCACGTACAGAAGACTAGCCTTTAATGAAGACATAGAAACAAAATACAATCAAGTAAAACTTTCTTTTTGGATTGTTGTAAAAATACAGTTTTAGCAAAATTTCAGAATTAATCCCAACAAAATTAATTAGCATTAAAGCATAATTCCTAAAGAATTTAACACTCCTTAATCCACCAGCTTCTCTAAGGAAATGCAAAGGAATCACAGACGGTTCTTAATAAGAACCATCTGGATTAAACTCTCAGCCAATAAAAGGTCTAGAGATTAACAGTGCATAGACACTATTCCAACATATTGATTGATGATATTATGTGCTCTCAGAAGGAGAGTAGCTAAAGAACAAGTCTTTGCCATCTCAATCCTATTGTCTATACTCTTCATTAAATGAATATGATAATATAAATTCAAACTATGAGCTCTAAACAATACTTTGCTTAACTATCAAATGATCTCAACTCATAAGCTAAAAACAGATTAAACTTCCAGTCAAACAGATGTTGACTATAGAGATCAAGATGGCAAATGAAAAGTTGAATGAGCTCATACAGACTACTAGAAGAATCACAAACTAGTCATTAGATTACCAACGAAAATTGAATACTCTCAATAGAACTGAACATGAAGACACAGGTTCAGTGATAAAGCCGATTGGCTGACATAACAGTATCCACTTCAAATGCTAGAGATCAAATGAACCAGAAGAATCAGAATAACTAGCTTTCAACCGAAAGTAACCAATTAACAGTACATCATATTGACAGTAGCAAGTAATACAATAGAGCTCAAGTACGAACTAACTATCACATTCAATCTCAGTATAAGACAGAGTTCATCACAGAGCATGTCAACAAAGCCCATTGATCAATTTGCAATATCTTCAGTATTAGATTCAGAAATCAGAACTAATACAGATCAAGGTATCAATTAGCACTGCAAATATATATATGCAAAGATCAACCGAACTGCCACAGAGGAGCAATACTCACAGAGAGGATGCCGCACAAGAACTCACGGTGCAAGGAGGAGGCCGGTGCAGGGGAGGAGGCTGACATGGGGAGGAGGGAGGTGTAGGGGAGGAGGCCGACACGGGGAGGAGGACGGCGCGGGGAGAAGGCCGGTGCAGAGGAGGAGGCCGACACGGGGAGGAGGACGGCGGGGAGGAGGCTCTGCAGGTAGGACGCCGACAGGAGGAGGACGGCAGTCTGCGTCGTCGATGTGGGGGGCGGCGGCGTCGAGGTCGGAGGTGGCGACGTCGGGGCTTACGGCCGGGGTGGTGAACGGGGGCGTCGAGGTCGGGGGCGGCGGCACCGAGGTCGTAGTCGGCGGTGAACGGGCGAGCCCTAAACCCTAGAGGGTGCGAATGAGCGCGCGAGAGCCTAAGAGGCGCGGGAGAGGAAGTGACGAGTGAGAGCAAAACCCTAGTGATTCCCGCCTTATAAAAAGTATATCACAGACGGTTCTATTAAAGAACCGTCTGTGATAAGGCTATCACAGACGGTTCCCTAATAGAACCGTCTATGATATTCGCGTATCACAGACGGTTTTTAGTGGAAACCGTCTATGATACTAGCCTTCACAGACGGTTTTAACAAAAAACCGTCTGTGATAGTTCATACTCCTGACTACATTTTTGCTATTTTTTTGGCTAGCCTCAGGAATTGCTAGTCATGCCCTCTGAAAACAACCATGCACAAAAACAGATTCATCAGAGATAATCAATTGTTGACAACTCAAAGTGATCATTACTCAAAATAAATTACAAAAGATCACATTTGTTCAAGTATTATCACTATAGTTACAACTGGATTACAAATGTATAGGTGAGAAAGATCCTTTATGACTAGCTATCAATATCAAAGATGACAAGTCCATAACACATCAACACATGACAATTTCACGTTGACATCAAAATATATGAGAGATTACAAGTCCATAACACATGATGTTATGGAATAAATTAATTACATTGGAGTAAATTCTTAATTAAAATATAGGCCTTCCTGATGATCGACGCGCATATAGCTAGCTTCCTCACTGGGTTCTTCCTCGAGCCTAATGCCGTTTCCGAAAGGAGGCAACTCGTCAAATTGATTGTATTCTTCCTCGTCCACTACATTCTCAACTCCAACAATCCTCCTTTTTCCATAAAGAACTACGTGGCGTTCCTTATTTGCCGGGTCAGTTACATAAAAGACTTGAACAACTTGGTTAGCTAGTACGAATGGTTCGTCTTTGTATCCGACACGTTCGAGGTCCACGGTAGTGACGCTGTACTTGTCGACCTTCACCTGTGGGAGATGGACCCAACGGCACCGAAATAGGGGGATCTTGAAAAGCACGTAGTCGAGCTCCCATATCTCCTCTATTTGCCCATAGTAGGAGCTCCTCACCCATCGGCATTGAATGCATCTATCACGGACACCGCTGTTCGGATCATGCTCTTCCTATCTGAAGTTTGCCGTATAAAATGTGTACCCATTTATGTCGTATCCTTGCCATGCGACAATTGTAAATTGTGGCCCTCGTGCCAACCATAGCGGCGATCATCACTTGATGACCTCCTAGTGATTCGCACCTTTAACCATTCGTTGAACCGCGGTTGTGCTCTCTCGTGATCCAAACCTCGGCGACCGGATTACATTGGCGTACCATGTCTTTGTGCTCGTCGATGTGCGGGGACACTTGGGTCATGTGTTGCAAAACCGTGAAATGGGCTTGAGCGTACGTATCCAGATCGGGAGTGATTGATTTCCTTTCGATGGTCCCGATACCATCCAGTCTCCCCTCATGGCGAGATAGAGGCACACCTATCAGTTCCACCTGAGCCATGTAGTCGACGCAGAACTCAATGACATCTTCGGTTGCATAACCTTCGATGATGCTGCCCTCCAGTCGAGATCGATTTCGTACGTAGGACTTGAGAATTCCCATGTACCTCTTGAACGGGTACATATGACGCAAGAATACAGGGCCGCATATCTTTATCTCTTTCACAAGGTGAACAATGAGATGGACCATGATATCGAAAAATGATGGAGGAAAATACATCTCAAGATGACATAGAGTCGTCACCACCTCGGCCTGCAGAGCATCTAGTCCTTGGGGATCAATGATCTTCTGAGAAATTGAGTTGAAAAAATAACACAGCCTCAAGATTGCCACTCGGACATTGTTTGGCAAGATACTGCTAATTGCAACAGGAAGCATTTGTGTCATCAGCACATGACAATCATAAGACTTCATACCAATTAATTTCAAATCTTGCATAGAAACAAGGTTCTTAATGTTAGCGGAGTAACGGACGGGACTTTCACACCATGCAAGCTCGCACGATTCATTTCTCTCGGCCTTTGGACAGAGTGTAGCAAGTCGGGGAAGGCACGTTAAATCTCTCAGATCGGTCTCTTTCGGTGCTAACTTGGTCCTTATGTTCATATCAACCAAGTCACGCCGTGCGTTAACACCATCCTTTGTTTTGCCACTAATATTCAGCAAGAGACCAATCAAGCAATCACATACATTCTTCTCTACATGTATGACGTCGATGCAGTGGTGAACTTCTAAGTGCTCCCAATAAGGCAAGTCCCAAAAAATTGACCGCTTCTTCCAGATATTCTTCTCATGAGTTCTTAATTTACGTCCCTTCCCAAGCACAATATCGATATCCTTAACCATATCATAGACCTCTTTCCCTCTAAAAGCCCTTGGAGCTGAATCGTTCTCCTTATTTTCGTCGAATTGTTTTTTCATCTTGCGGTATGAGTGACTCCTGGGAAGGAACCTATGGTGACGCATATACACAGTTTTACGCGAGTCGTTTAGCCATACACTCTCCGTAGCATCTAAGCAGTGCGAACAGGCTTTGGCTCCTTTTGTACTGAAACCCGACAGGTTACCAAGGGGAGGAAAATCATTGATAGTGCAGAACAACATGGCGCGTAAAGTGAAGTTCTCTTGTTTGTACGCATCCCATACATGTACCCTTTTGTTCCACAGTGTCACAAGATCTTCCAGCAATGGTGCTAGGTACACATCAATATCATTCCCATGTTGCTTCGGCCCTTGGATAAGTAGTGATATCAAAATGTACTTCCGCTTCATACACAGCCAAGGAGGAAGGTTGTACATATATAGATTCACGGGCCAAGTGCTATGTCGGCTGCTCATGTTACTGAAAGGATTCATTCCATCTGTACTCAACCCTAACCTTATGATCCTCGGTTCCACACCGAACTCTTCGAAGTTCCGATCGAAGTTTCTCCATTTGGCGCGTAATCGGCAGGTGTCTTAGCTTTCCATCTCTCTACGCTCCTCTCGAGTGCCAACGCAGCAATCTTGCCTCTTTTGGGTTCGCAAATAAACGCTTCAAACGTGGGATCACAGGCAGATACCACAACATCTTAGCAGGAGGTCCTTGCTTCACCTTAGTAGTATTCTGACGCTTGTATCGGGATGCTTTGCACACGGGACATACATGCATGTCTGCATACTCTTTACGGTAGAGGATACAATCGTTCGGACATGCATGTATTCTTTCTACTTCCATTCCCAATAGACAAATAACCTTCTTTGCTTCATAGGTGGTGCTGGGCAACACGTTTCCCTCTGGAAGGATGTTCGCTAGGAGACCTAACAACGCTGTGAAACTCTTATCGGACCAACCATTGCTTGCCTTCAATTTCAGCAGTTCAAGTAAGGTTGACAACCTTGTGTATTCCGGCTTGCAGCCAGGGAACAAAGGTCTCACGGAGTCCTCCCTTAAGCCATCGAATTTACAAAACTCTCTCTCACTGTAGTTCTCTTCTGCATCATGTAGCATCTGATCCAGATGGTCATCGTGCAACCTATCCTCATCAAAAGCACAGTCCACATCCGGCGAATCGTTGACTTCCTCGGCGATGTCGTCATTATTAACTTCTGGTATAATCTGCTCTTCACCGTGATTGGTCCAATATGTATACCCTTTTTTGAAACCCTTGAATCAAGTGCGCTTCGATCTGCGCGTTGTTAAACATCTTGATTACGTAATCAATGCATGGACAAGACATAAAATTTATCCCTTCTTCAACATATCCCGCTTTCGGCTCTCTTCTAAAAGCAACCACGCCATTAATGTACTCTTGACTCACACGGTTCACACCGTACATCCAGTTTCGATCCATCTACACTACGCATGTAACAAATTAGTGTGAAATTGATTAGCGATTAATTTATAGCAAACATGAATTTCAATATGCAAGTGAAGCTTCATAACGAAGTTTTCTTTCTTGCTTTAGGCATCTGATATGCCTCCAGGAAGAGAGAATTGTACCAACTCCAAATTTCAACATTTTCACAAAACATCTAGTCATAAATAACTATTGCATACGACAAACATCTAAGACCATACCAAATAGGACTAGAGTACTGAGCATCTAATCCTCAATTAGCTACAATGTATGGTAGAAGACAGGACGTTTCACATGACAAAAGAACGACCCTATTTGCATCCCATCTACCTGAATTTATAGTGATATACTGATATTACTTTGGACTAATTTATTTGACCTACACCAAGGTTGTTATTTGCTGGCCTACAAAACCACATATGCCTTTTCATAGACATTATAAAGAAAATAATCATATGCAATCACCTAGTGGTATTGCATATCAAATTTCATCACCAAGTATAATGGCAATAACATACGGCAGTTATTTAGTATTTATAGCGCTATGCCCCAAAATTCTAAACAAAGACTAAGCAAATCCAAGTTGGAATTTTTTGTGCCAATAATCTTCAACCGCACCTCACTGTCTTTTTGAATTTTCATTTGAGCCGGACAAACAAGCAGCTCCCAGTTAGAACAAGAAGGAGCAAGTTGGAGGAGCTAGGGCAGGGAAGTGGCGCATGGGAGAGGAGAGCAGATCTAAGTGGAGCCAGTGGTAGGGTTGCTCTAGAGCAGTAGAGGCAGAGTTCATCACAGAATATCCCAGTTCCAGTTTCAGGTTTTCAACTATGTAAATATGTGATACAAGATAAATATGTAAGTACGTAAATAGCCATGCATCAAACATCATATTACAATATGTGAAAGTCTCACGGATTATTAGAGGGAATGTAAATATGCAATACAATCATCCAAGTTCGAACTTCATAATTCATAGTTCATAGTTGTAGTTTCTAGAGATGCATTCAAATTTTAAAAAAAGTACATGTAGCCATCCATGGTGGTAACATAGTAACATGCATCATGCACTTGCCTCAACCACCTCGTTGCCTTGCGAACTTGCTTCAGCTACCCCTTTGATCTTGCGCGTATTATAATCATCATTGTGCACTTGCTTCTTCAACAACCTCATCATCATTGGCCTCTACTCCTCTTCATCTTCTTCAATACTCGCTACAGGGCTCCAAGGACTTGCCATATTGTTTCCAAGTTGCAACCTAGCATAGAATGGCCATCAAAATCAACAAATAGCAATACACCATTGACCAAAGACCTCAAATAGTCAAACTACGAGACCTTGCAACATACCGAGGAATGGGGATGTGGCCAGCAGGAAAGGAGGAAGGATGCGGTAGTGCGTCACCGACGAGGGAGAGGACGATGGCCTAGGGATGCACACGGCCACAGGAGAGGGCAACGAGGTGGCGGCGACCAACGAGCCTGAGGATGCGCACAGGTGAGGACGACAGCTTGGAGGTGGCAGCGGTAGTGCGGCAGTGGACACAGGGCCTCCAGAGCGGCAGTGCGGCAGAGGCAGCCGATAGTGCGGCAGAGGGATGTGTCGGACGCAATTTATATGATGCCAGGATATCAAAGACGGTTATTAATTCGAACCGTCTATGATAATTAATTATCACAGACGGTTCTCATTCAGAACCGTCTGTGTACTATCACAGACGGTTCTTATTGAGAACCGTCTATGATAATCCTGATTATCAACGATGGTTCTTATTGAGAACCGTCTGTGATAGTACACATACGGTTCTGAATGAGAACCGTCTGTGATTCGCTGGATTATCACAGACAGTTTGTGAATAGAACCGTCTGTGATAATTCACAGAAGGCTCTATTAATGAACCGTCTGGGATAGATGACTATCACAAACGGTTCTAAAAAATACCGTCTGTGATAGGCTGCCCGCGCTACACGCAGGTCCGGACAGACCCAACACAGACGATTCCAAAGGAACCGTCTGTGATGGGGCGCCTACTATAGCCTGTTTTGTAGTAGTGATCTTTTATTGGTGGTTCATTTTTTCCAGTGAATGTGTTTTCTTGGTTTTGACTTGCTCCTTTATAGAGCGGTCTGACCGCCCCTCTGGCGATCTGACCGGTTTGGTCCGGTCTGACTGGTCATTGGTTGGCGGTCAGACCAGATGTGTGTCCAACGGCTAGTTTTATAGCCGTTGGAGCTAGGATGGTCTGACTGACCATTGGTTGGCGGTCAGACCGGGGTTCCCTGACTTTTTAGTAGATTCTCTCCAACGGCTAGTTCTTGTGTGTGGGCTATAAATACCCACCTTGGCCAGTTGTGCAAGTAGTTGTTATTGGTGCTTTTCATTCTCTTGAGCAAAGAGCAAGCCCTCTCATCTCTTATGTGCATGTGTTGCATTAGGTTGTGGATTGTGTATCCATTGAGCTTAGACACTTGATTCGTTCAAGTGAGCATCTTCGACCTGTTACTCTTGGTGTTTACCGACACCTAGACGGCTTGGAGAAGTTGTGTTGGTGATCTTCTCAAAGAAGGTTGTGAGAAGGCCCGAGCGGTTGTGAGTGGTTTGGTGCTCGCCATCTCCGGAATGGAGGAAGAGCAACTCCGAGTGGGTTGAGGTGTTGGTTCGTGTTGGAGCTGGTCCAAGTGGTTGGACTTACCTCAGAGGTGTTTGGCTTAATTCGTGGAGCCGGTCCAATTAGTTTGGGCTTACCTCAACGTGGATTAGGGGAGACCGGCAAGTCTCTGAACACCACGGTAAAACATCATTGTGTTGTTGTGGTTTGTTCTTTAGTGATTT
The DNA here is from genome assembly GCA_036346405.1 of Phyllostachys edulis. Classification (NCBI taxonomy): domain Eukaryota; kingdom Viridiplantae; phylum Streptophyta; class Magnoliopsida; order Poales; family Poaceae; genus Phyllostachys; species Phyllostachys edulis. The sequence goes on along the minus strand of CM070548.1, from coordinate 53,566,397 downwards.
ACTTTGTGCAATTTACATTCATAGAATTAAATTGCTTACTTGTATTTGTATGATTACTATAATTATCAATAGTCTTTGATTGTTGGTGCACTTAGTCGAAACTAGTTGATTTAGGTTTTAAATTGGACAAAACCGAATTGATTTCCCATTCCGCATAAAACTCGGTTTTAGCCAAAAGATTTTAAAACCGCCTATTCACCCCCCCTCTCTAGTCGGCCTCCTCGATCATATAAGTGGTATCAAAGTTTGGTCTCTTATTTTATTAGGCTTCACCGCCTAGAGAGTAAAGGATGGCGACTAGTAATATAGTGCACCTTAGTGATACACCTCTATTCGATGACACGAATTATGATATTTGAAAAATCCGCATATCGTGTTATTTTAAGGCCATGAGCCCTAAAATTTGGCGGATTGTAGATGTGGGTTTTTCCCCTTCAAAGATTTCTCTTGCTTCATCTATTGAGGAGGAGAAATGTTCACATCTCAACGCTCAAGCAACTAACGCTTTATATAGTTCTTTGAGTGCAGAGGTGTTCAATGAAGTATGCAATCTTAAGAACGCTCATGAGATGTGGACCCATCTTCAAGATCATTATGAAATGTCCACCTACACTAATGATGATTGCATACAAGAATGGATGTCGGGAGAAGAATGCTCAACCTCTAGCTCCGAAAATGAAAAATCCACAAGCTCCTCAACATCACCTCATTGCTTTATGGCCAAAGGTAATAAGAAGGTAAATGATGATGATGAACCTTCACATGATGAGTTGATGGATATGTTAGAAGAGCTTAATAAATATCTTGGGAAAGAGAAGATGAGATTCAAAGTTTTAAAGAAAAAGCATATCTCTCTTCAAAATAATTATGATATGCTAAAAGAAGAACATGAATCTCTCCTTCTCAAGGAAGTCATTAGCTCTAAGGTGGATATAGGTATTACATGTAATTTACTAGATGATATACCATGTATAGCTCCTAGCTCTTCCATTTCATCTAAGGTTAGCATATCCAGTTCTTGTGATGATTTGCTTGACATACCTTGCTGCTAAAAAATAGATGCCTCTATTTCCTCTATACTTGTTGAGACTAGCATTATAGAGGAAAACAAAGAGCTCAAGGCCCAAGTCACAAAATTGAAAAATGACTTGGAAAGAAGTTTCAAAAGGAATGCCACTCTCGATAAGATATTAAGCAAGCAAAGATGCTTGCAAGATAAGAGTGGAATTGGCTTCACTCCCAAGAAAAGGGAGAATAGCAAGACAAGGCACAATGCAAGACACACGAAGAAATATGTCAAGTGCTTTGGATGCAATATGAAGGGCCACAAAGCCTTGGTGTGCCCAAATCAAATGGATGTCAAGTCAAGACATTCAAAGAAGAGGCAAACCGGCAAGGAGCAAGAGAAGAAGACTAGAAGGGGAAGTAAGAGCTCAACTTGCTATAATTGCAAGGAAAAGGGACATTTTAGTAAGGATTGTCCCAAAGATATCTCTCCTAAGTCTATTATATATAATGGTCATTATTTGCTTAGGAATGATAAGAATGGCAATGTGTTTGCTGGAATTGTTAGTTCACCAAAGATTATTGCTAAGGCCATTTGGGTGCCCAAATATCTTGTGTTTAACATTCAAGGACCCACCGAGTTTGTGTACCAAAATGTGCCTAAATGCTTAAATAGGTACTTGGAGAGGCATTGGAGGCTTGGCTCACATGAAGAGATGGAATCCACCATATGCAAAATTGGATCCAAGGTTGAGGATGATCATGTCATATCATATGCCAATGCCATTTCGGTAACAAGTATTTACATAGAAGTATCTACCCCTTTTACCTTTTGTAGGTTGCATTCCATGAAAATATTTTGAAAATGGTTTTCTTGCTCTTGTCCAAAAAATTCATTATTTCAATCTTGAGCAAGATGGTAAGTGGCACATTAAGTGGGAGTGCTAAATCTTAATCATATATATCACATTCCTAAGCGTGCTCAAATTGATTAAGTGCTAGTATTGTTTTTCAAAATTGGGTCTTTTAGCCAAAAGTCAAAAATTCCGTAACTATAAGTAATCCTTTGAAAAACTAGTTGCAAAATGTATTCAAATGCTTGTCAAAGGTTTCCCAAAGGTTTTGGTTCAAGAAAAACCTATTTTAAACGAAAATGAGTTTCTAGCCAAAATTCTAAATTATAGTATCTTGCTTTTGACATAATCTAGATTTTTGTGTAAAATCTATTCTAAAAGGAATTTGAAAATCATACCAAAAGGAAAATCCTAGAGTTGGTAATTCTAAACCTTTTTGATATTCATAAGATTTTCAAAAGGCCAACCTAGTAAAAGTTATTTGATTTTAAAACTCGTCCAAAATCCTATTTTGACCTTAAGTGGTCACTTTCTAGCACTCAAGTGAGTTTTGCCATATATGACAAAATTATTCACATGAATATGTTCATAATGGTATTAATGACTCATACATAAAGCTGGATGCTCTAAATTTTCATCATATGCTCATTTGGATCTTTTGAAGAAGTTTCATGAAAATAAAGTTTCATTTGCGAAAACAAAAGCTTAATTCATAAAAACTATTTAAGATTTGGATTTTCAAGGGCTATATAAGTTGGAAATGATCAAAATATGTTTATTTGATTGTTTGTGTGGAAGTTTGGAGCAAAATACAACAATTCCATTAATTCTCAAATCCAGAACTGAACCTGTTGAAAGTTTCAGTCTTAACCGGTCTAACCGGCCATCCTTGGTGGTCTGACCAGTAGCCCTACTGGTCTGACCGCCATATACCCAGTGGTCTGACTGGTTTTGCATGAAGATCTTATATCTCCACCACCGAACAGTTATCCTCCCCATTTGTTTCTTCCTCCAAACAAAACCCCTTGTTCTTTCTCTCTCTTCGGCCATCTCTCAACAAGGGCCTCGGATCTTCCTCTCCGGCCATCTCTCTACAAGGGCCTCGGATCTTCCTCTCCAGCCATCTCCTTGGTGCTCTGATGTAATCAAAAGGTTCCACTTCACCTCCTCTCCTCATTCCACCAATTGGTTTGAATTTCGGTTGACTCATCTCATCAAAATATGAAAACCTAGGTGAATGTGTTCTCTCCAAATCCGGCTGTTTCGATCAAAGATTTCTTCAAGGATTCATCTCCTTTGATTCCCCTCTTCATCGAAGCCGGTAATCCCTATTTCTCTACTTGCAAATTTATCCACATTGTGACTTGCCCCAAAATCTCTAGGGTTTGTCATAAAATCCTAAATTCCTTCAAATTGATGGCAAATATTTGACATGCAAGTAGATTAGGATTAGATTAATAGTTATTCATTATGCCATTACATCAAAGATGCAAATCTTGGGTTGATCCCAAGATTTGTTCTCCTTTTGTCGTTGGTGGTCCGATCGGCTATATACGGTGGTCTGACCGGCCAAGCTAGCGGTCTAACCGACCATAATAACGGTCTGACCGCCTGTGACAAAGAGGACTAACAGATGGCATTCTGGATATTTGTTAGTTTATTCTTTGATTTTCCTTGATGATTGTTTGCACTCCTTTCTCAGCGACAATGCCGCACAAAAAAACAGTGACTCGCTCTACAGTTCCCGCCTCTTCAAAGGGAAATGAACTTATTGAAGATAAACATATGGAGGACGTTAAAGAAGAAGAAGAGGGAAGTGACAACAATGATAGCAGTGATAATGATTATGAAGAATCTAACGATGAGGATGAGGATGATACTCCAGATCAAAGTCAATTTGTTGGACTTGATGTGGCAAGGTTGAAGAGTGAACAATATACCATTTTGAGGCACATCAACCAATTCAGATTCCCAAGAAATGCCACAATGAGTATGTTCCACACTTTGTTTCAGCAAGATGTCTATCAAATCATTTATGCAAAGAAGAAGTTTGCAAATCATCGCTTTGTGAAGTGGAGTTACTTAGGACAGAATCCAATGTATAATGGTCTTTATCTTATTTTTCGGAATGTACTCTTGGATTCATTGGTTTCATTAAGATGCAATTTTCATGCCAAGGTCATTCGTTAATTCTATGCAACAGTGTATGTGTCCCCTAATCATGACCATCTTATATGGATGATTGGACAACAAAGGCTAGAAGCTTCTAAAGATGATTTTTTGAATGCCTTGAATTTGGGAGATTCTAGAGGGATAAAGGTACATCTTCAGAAACATCTTGCTCTTACTCAGGTGGATGAGTTCTATAATCAAGGTAATCACTTTATTCATAGAAGAGTAAGTGGTCTTCTCGTTCTTCCTAGTATTATTAACAGGATCATGAGAGCTTCATTTTCCCCTAGGAGTGGGAATAATGATGAGATACATGGGCGTACCTAGAGTGTAGTGAAGTATATTATGGATGACACAAGGATTGATGTGATGAACTTAATGATTAGAGAGATTTCCACATCAAAGGGAGATAAGACCAAAAGCATATATTTTGCTCCCTACATTATGAAGCTCATTCAAAGCAAGATCAACTTTGACAGTCCTTGTGACATGGAGCACAAAGAGTATAGACCTAGAGATGCCCCTCCTCAGGTGCCTCCTCCACCTTCTCCTCAGCCTCAAGGACAAGGATTGCCTCCTCATGGACTTACAGGGCAGCAGGCTCCTCAGGACCAAGATCCTATCTTGGCAGCTCTCTCTTGTCTTCAGCTGAGTGTGCACCGCATGGACATAAGGTTTGATCAAATGCATGCAGTTCATGTTGAGACCAAAGCCATGGTTGAAGGATTGAACACGAATTTTGATACTTTGTACTCAAGGGTCACCCATATGGATGAGAGGCTCACTAAGTATCAGCAGCAGCGAGTGCCTTTGGCCTATCAGAGGTTTGGATGTGGTCAGCGCCCTCCCTCCTTCACTCAACGTGGTGATCATCCATCTTCGTTAGAGGCTCCTCTCTCGTCCTAGAGTATCTTAAAGAGCTTAGTATTCTTATTTAGGTTTATAGACCTTGTGTTGTTAGGATAAGCTTAATATTTTCTCTTGTATTATCTTGTGTAAGCTTATTGAACCTTAGATGCCTTTTTTAGTCTTAATTGCTATTAGACTTATGATGGAAAATTGAATGCTTACGATATGAATTGTACTTTCTTATTGTATCCTTGTCTGAGATATGTTGTTGATTGAATCTTTATTGATGTTGCATGCTTATTCAATTCTTGATTATCTCTTGTGTCATGCTTCCTTGGATTCAATATATATAGAGGAAACTCCGTCAAAATTTCATAAAATCCTCATATGTGCATGGTTTTTTATTCACATATCTATATGCATATATTTAGGGGGAGTTTTATCTATATGGTTCTTGTTTGCAAGAAATTCAAAATATCTCTTGAAATAAAATTCTTTTACCAAAAATTCCTTTTGAGATACATTTGAATTAATCCAAAGTTTATATCTTGAAAACTTCAAAGCTTTTGGACTTCATTTGAAAAGGTTTTAATTTATCTTCACTTTAAGCAAAAATTTAGCCTCCAAAGCTCTTTTTAGAATATCTTTTGAATGGAGACTTCTCTTTCAAAAATTCTTGTTGGAGAAGATTCCTAGGAGTCTAAAGAATATTCTTGCAAAATTTCAATGGATTTAGACTTAATTTGAAAAAGTTTTGATTTTTTCTCTCTTTGAACTTGGAAAGATTTCAAGAGTGAGCCTACTTGAATGCATTCCAAGTATCATTTCCTTTAGTTAAACTCAAATAATGTGGCTTGTTTTCAAGTTGTTTTTGTCTTTTGGGGGGAGTTTGTGACCTATTTTGGTTTTCAAAAAGGGGAGAATATTTCAATGATCAAAATAAAATGAATTTAATTACCATGCTCTTATTGTTTTACAAAAACTCTATGTTGGCTTAGATTCGTTTTGGATTTTTGGTGATTAATGCCAAAAGGGGGAGAATGTTAATATGATCAATATATTTTCATTTGGATGATTAATATATTCTCTCTTGTGATTCTCCTATGATTTCATCTTATGACATGCATGGATATAGTTAAATAGCTTAAATTCTTAACTTATGTCGATTTATATCCAAATATTGCTATTGATAAAGGATTTCTCATCAATTACCAAAAAAGGAGAGATTGAATAATCTAGACCCGCCATTATGAGTTAATGGAGTATTTTGATTATTAATGACAAATCTATTTGTGGGACTAACACTTCTATTGTTAAACCTATTATTTAGTCTCAGTTGGATAAAAAGGTGTGCTATATCGAGCGAGAGATATTCAAAGGACTTGATCGTGATAAAATCAATAAACAATTTCAAGGCATGAAATCTTGGAGAATGAAAATGTCTCGTTCTCCTAGACATAATTAGTGCTTTAATGGTATGTCTTTTGTCTTCTCTTTTTTTTTCTGCATCTCTCATTATTTATTATCAACTAATCGTGACACTAGTAATCCTTCTCTCTTTGACAGGTCGTTTCTACTATGTTTCATCTTTTGTTCAAACTATTATGTTCGATAACTTGGTAGCAAATTGTTAAGTAAACTTCATTTGTAAGGTATTTTTCTATGTCCTACCATCTTCACATGTAGATTGTAGTTCTTGATTCCATCTAGTGTCATATACTCTTATTAGTGCGGTTGAAATATAATTTGTGTATGAATTCTTTTGCTTTTGGATAATACTCTTGGTCCACGCTTACGATTCCGCCTTACCTAAAATTTAGTCCTGGATCCGCCACTGCCCACAATGATCAGGGACTAAGAACCTTTCTTGTGTATATGTGTGCTAATGCTATTTCCTTTGATTTACTATTTCTCTGACTTTCCTTTCCCGAGAGATCAATAGCAACATACACGATGCACACTCCTGTTAGCGTATATCTGTTCAAGCCTTCGACAAGATTATTAGGTTGAAGCCCTGACCGTTGCCGTTCCTTTCCGTTTGAAATGAACCATCAATCTTTTTTTTATCCGAAATGAACCATCAATCTTAATGGCCTAAACACAGCAATTCAAAACTGATGTATCAACCCATTTCCTTTTGATCTGGTCTGTTCTAAAAAAAAAAACCCTAAAGAACTTAATGCTCACTACAAGCAGCACTGACGCGCCACCATATGCATGCAATAATCAATTAGCCTTTATGTGATGCTAACATGCAGATGGCAGATGGCAGTCTGAACATTGTTCCTCACTGGTTGCAACGTGACAATTAACATTAATGCAACGCAACTCAGTGAAGTAGCACCGACCGGTACATGTTATTTACACTACCAGAAAACATGTTTTTCTCAAGTTCCTATATATATCCCGAGTGTTTGAACGAAAACACTCATGTAAGTCCCAAGTGTTTCATAGAGCTCATAAGATTATACAAATAATCTTACAATAACATGCATGCAGACATCACTCATGGAAAACAGTGGGCATATCGTACACGTACAATCACAGCCTGTTAGCAAGATTATTAAGTTGCATCCATGGATTCGTTTTGAAAAAAAAAATTGGAGGGGAACGAATTGAACGAAATTTCAGAATTTTGGTTCAAAATTTTGGTGGGTTTTCAAACTAGACGAAATTTGAACGAAATTGAACAAAATTTGACCGTGTTTTGTCCAGAATCAAATTTAGTATGTAAATTGTCCAAATTCAAACATTTCCAAAATTTTGTGAATGAACTGAAAATATTTTGGAGGGAGCGAAATCAACGAAATTTCAGGCAAAATTAATTTCCCTTGTTGTATCTTCCCGATCAACAACTAGCATATATATTGCAGAAGATAGCTTTACAATTGCATTACACCTCTGAATTACACAATCAGATGTACTACATGAAATTAAGCATCATGGGAGAAATATCGGAGACAATAAACTTAGCAGTACGTTTATATATTTTCACACACATATGCACATATGCGGGTATATATGCACGTACGTACACGCGCATGCACGTGCGTGCATGGATCTGGATGATTCGGCAGCTAGCTACCCCGTGCGCACGTGGACGCCGATGGCGATGACGAGGATGGTGAGCACGAGGAAGAAGAAGACGGCGTGCACGAGGATGGAGATGCCGCTGGTGCACATGTTGCCGAACTCGATCACCCTCGTCCTCGCCGGGATCTGGAACAGCAGCCCCGGCGACAGCAGGATGAACAGGATCACCGCCACGACCACCGGGCCCCAATCCGTCATACTCGATCTTAATTTGGCTCTCAAGGAGAGACGAACTTGCTAGAGATAGGAACAGGATAAGCAATGCAAGTGCTTGTGGTTTTGCGTTTCAATGAATTGGTGTCGGCTCTCTCCGTGGGAGCAGGCTAAAGAAGACAATATTTTAGCTGAATAGTGTTGGGTAGTGAGCAAAGCATGCAAAAGGAGCAGTGAGAAGATGAGACGTCGCTATTTGCCAACTTTTGTATTTACAGAAAAAGAACAACATATCTTCCCTGTCAGTGTGCATTGGTTCCTTCTTTTAAATGGTATTTGCTTTTGTATGTGTTTCTCTGATGTGGCAAAGAGATAAAGATGATCGATGCTTTAAAAAAGGCCGGCCATGTCTGCAAGAAGCAAACGTACTACTAATTAACGAGCAGGGTCAGGACCAGAATGAATGAATACTATGTATATGTTGATTATAAGTCTAGTTATGGAATATTTGATAAGGTTAAGGCCTGCTGAATTGCCCTATATAGTTCTAGATACCTCTGATGGAATTTTTTTTGAAATAATATTATTTTAAAATATAATTAAAAAATAAATAGTCTTTTTTTTTAACAAAACACGCTACTGTCGTCAATTGAAAGACAAAATTGTCTTGTCGTCATTTCAACTGGTGATAGTAGTCTAGAACAGTGCAAAGAACATCCTATTGCCACTTGGACCGGCGATATGACCATATCGCTATTCCAACTAGCGACAAGACCATGTCGCCATTTTAACTGGCAACAAGAATACCCTCCGGGTAAAATTTTGTAATATTAAAATTTAGGAACATCGTCATTTCAAAATGGCGATAGAGACAGGGATCCCGCAAGTTCCCTGTTGCCATTCCAAATAATGACACAATCTGCCCTATAAAAGACCCTAAAATTCTGGCATAACTCACTTTTATTCATAAAAAAAGAGAAAGAGGGGAGGGAAGGGAGAGGAGCACAGAGGAGTAGAGGGGGAGGAGAGAAGCTAGCAAAGCGCTGCCGTCCGGTCGTCCACCTTTTAGGTAATTTTTTTAACTGAATAGATTACATAGCTTTAAATGTACGGTTACGTATTGTAGTATGTTGTACATAATCCTTTTTGGTGGGTAGTTTAGTTTTAGATATGTGGTTAATAGTGAAAATCTTGTTTACGGTACAGTACGCTAAATATGTCGGACACCACCAATTTTAAAATTTACTACGGTCAGGAGACTATTTTGGAGGGTTCTGATGGGATTGAATTGCGTTATTTTCAATTGGCGACCGTGACCCTGACAAGACCAGAGCAGCGTACATATGGCGCTGTGATACGGTGGTTACTCCACACATTCAATTTAGATCATGCTGTGTACGTCTGATGTGAGATTGAGTTGCCTTCCCAACCGAGCACCACATGGCACATATTGGGAGTTAGTGCATCTCTGTAACAGCCCAAAATTTCAATTTCAGAGAAAATTTAAAATTATTTATTTTTGTGGAAATTCTGAAATTTTTAAAACTTTTCCCTAATTAGTTAAAGCTAAAATAAATTTAACTGCAAAATCTATTATCAAGTTTAAGTTGGAAATAATTTTATTAAGTCTAAAATGACTCTAAGAATTTATGTGAATTTTTCTAGAATTATTGGAAGTATTTTGCTATATTCTAAAGCTAAAATGAATTAATCTGAATTTTTAAAATGGAAAACCAATTAAAATCCTAAACAGTGTTGGGAAAGCTTCCGCCCATTTCTGCTTCACACGCTGCCCGCTCTCCCAACTCAAAGAACCGTCCGATATGCATCGAGGCGGCCCTCACGCTGAACACGCCTCACGGTTGCTCACGCACCTTGGATCGAAATCCAACCACCCGCTCGTCGTTTTCCTCCCTTTCTTCTCTAGCGCGCCGCGTGCACCGCCGCCATTGCCGCCCTTCGTGAAGCTCTTAAACGTGGCCATTTACGCCTCCTTACTTGCGATCGATCGCGCCTTCAAACCCACGCTTCTCTCGCTTCCACTTCGCCTTTTTCCTCTCTTTAACCCTCTTTAACCTCCACTTCGCCGCCGCCATTGAAGCCGCACACGATCTCCGCTCTCGCCGCCCGGCCCTATAAAGGAGCCTCGGGGCGCCTCCATCTCCAGAAGACAACGCCACCACTCACTCACTCCTCGCTCTCACCTTGTGGAATTTGGAGATTTCTCACCGCGCCAAGTTTACATCTTCTTCAATTCCGGCGTCTCGTCGTCGCCAATCCTCATCTCCGCCACCAACAACCTCGCGGCGTCATTGCGATCACGGTGCGCCACCCATTTTGCCCAAGACCCGCCAGATCACCTTCTCCGTCGACACCAGACGCCGTCGCCGCTAAACCTCAACTCCGACGAGCCTCCGGTCCACGCCGCTAAATTGGTAAGCATCGTGTCGGCGTCTCCTCTCTCGATAAGCGCCCTCGCGACCTCGCCATGGCGCGTAGCGCCGGCGAGGGTGGTCGCCGGAGCCTCGTCGGACTTGGCCTACGTGGCCTGGCCACCTCGGCGCCAACACGGCGCCACCTCACCAGAGTCCGACGTGGCGGCCAGCGTGCCACCACGTCACCTCCCACGCCAACTCAGCGCCACCTCCGAGCCCTAAGGCTCCGTGGACTTGGTCCATGTGAGCCATGTCAATGACATGTAGGCCCCACCTGTCAGAAAATTAATTCAAATTCATTTAAATCCCGGAAAATCATCGCTGACGTCATCATGCGCAATAATTAGAATTTCCTTTAGGAGAATAATTCGAGAAAATTGTTTAAATAATGATTTGGTTTAAAATTTGTAAAATTCATGACTTTTGCATTATAACTCCAAATTAGATGATTCAAGTTGCTAAAATTTTAGAAAATTATTGTCTAACTAAATAAAATATAATTATTCAACTTGGAGTTCAGTTTTGTTTTGTTTTAGAATTTAGAATTCATTTAAATCTCAAATTTAGGTTAAAATTTGTAAAATTCATAATAATTGAATCCTAACTCCAAATTTAGTGAAACAAATTTCTAAAATTTTATAATTTGATTATTTAGCTCAATAAAACAAAGTTTGTATATTTAGACTTGGTTTATTTTGTATTTTTGAGTTTTATTTGAATTCTATTTGATTTGACTTATTTTCACGTTTAGACTTGACGATTTATTCTGGAATTTGATACTTCTCAAGACTTAGATTTTCCAGACTACAACGAAGGCAAGTTATACTTTGACCATTTTGCCCCTATTATTTTAAAGTTAATTAAATTCAGTTTTTAAATTATTAAATGCATGCATAATTTTATTCAAATATTTCAAATTCCTGTTTAAATAATTACTTATTCCTATTATCCTTGTATGCCAAATTTTGGATGTTGCCATGTCATTCCTTTGTCACTTTAGATAAATTACTATGTTTAATAATCAAATGCTTCGCAAATACTTAGACCATGATTTATGTTTTTGGGAGAATTTTAGCCAACTCAATAAAATTTGCTGAAAATTAAAACTATGGTATTGTTTTGCCATAGAGAATTTGTAAAGATGGTTTTATAGAAATAAAATCAAAAGGGTTTGGACTTGGGCGAAAAGGATGAATGGTGAGTGCAGGTTTATGCATAGGCTTAGTCTGGTTAAGATTAAGACCCAGGGTTTAAATTGAATGACGCCCAAGTCAATTGAGGACCGGTCTTTGAGCGCATTTTGTTATGCCTTATCGTACAACCACATGTCCTGTATGGGCAGGACTCGCTTAATAATTTGTAATACCTCTTAGTTATTTGTGCTATGTTGTATGTATGGGTGTCGGGTGACAGCTTTTCCCATCTGGCGCAAGAGGGGTTTTGGAGGACTGGTCACCCAATGGAAGCGAAACCTTAGCGCACGAGTACTTTGAGGTAGAACATTGTAACGGCCTTGTGATGTTTGTTCTGTCACGCCTTAGGAAGCGTGGATTGGCCGACACAAAGAGTATAATATCTCGTGTGGGTAAAGTTGTACAAACTCGCAGAGTAGAAACTATTGAATAGCGCGTCATGATCATGGACATGCTAGCAAAGCCACTCGAGTTAGTTTTGTTTTTGGTTTTAAAAGTGATTTCAACAGATAATTTCGGGATGGATAGTCTGTGGGAAAATTGACGGGTAGCCATTGTGATTGGAGGATATCCATCATCTTTTATGGAGGTTATCCACAATAAACTATTGTCATTTAAAATGGTGATTTAGATTATTGTATGAAATGGCTTTGTAATCTAATATGATTATTTAAATTAAAACCTGCCGCTTTATAAAATAACCTTGCCAAGATCCTTTGTCTACCTTATGCATGCATATCAATTCCATATTGGTGTAACTTGCAGCACGGTAGTAGTGCTCACTCTTCTGAATAATCTTTATTCAGAGAAGATATCTACCGAATCGGTGAGGATCTTGACGCTTAGGTCTGCGCCCCATTTATTGATTACGTGGCGAATCGTTGGGTCTACTACTATTTTTCTGCTTCCGCTGTGTTTTACTTTATTTGGCCTCAGGCCCTTTGTAATAAACTCTGAATAAATATTAATAAAATGCGTGATATGTTTTGATTATCACTTTTGTTTGACTGTGTACATTAGCTATCCTGGACTAATGTATGAACACAGAGAATTCGGGATCCTTCGCTCCCGGGTTCGACAAAAGTGGTATCAGAGCCATATCGACTGTAGGTCGTGGCCTTAGAATCGCCTTAAGGATTTATTTCTCAAAAATTAAAAATATTTTGAGTCTATCCAAGAGTCTTCTCAACACTTCTTTTTAAAATGGTTATCAACTCATCTTATTCTCTAAATTGTAGATGGTCAACAACCAACCCGTATTTCCCATGGAATTTTCACGGACACCGGGCAACACTCCTATGGAAGATGATGCAACACCTAGGCTACAACCAGAGACCAACTTATCAAGGGTACATGTATAAAGCGGGAAACCAAGAGCGTTGGAGACTTGAAGTAGTCCTCTACGCCAATCTTCAACCAAACACAAACCACCACATCTTCGACGCCCCAATGAGATGCGATAATTTCGCTGATGGACTTCAGGACGCAGCTAGAGAAGCAACACGTCGCCTCCGCCATATTTACAACAATCATTTTGAAGACTCCGAGTTCCACTACCACCCCATGCACATTCCGACTCGGCTTGATAGTACCTTTCGTTCAGCTGAGAACGAGGACTCTCCTGAACTTACTCACCAAGTGGACCTGTCTAAGGCAATGGATTATGCCTACGGAAACACTCTGGATGAACTGCGTAATACTCGTAATGTACCGCTAGATGCGTAAGAAAGGTTGAAAGTGCAGAAGAAGAGCTGGCTACCTACAAGGCAGGAGAGGGTAGTACTTGCGAGCCAGATTATACCCCTCTTACACCTTAGCAGTATCTCATAATATGATCGTTAGATGCGAATTATGAGCTGTCGATGTCTCTTGTGATAGCCATAATCAAACAATAAAATAAAATAATAAAAGGACTGTTTTTGGCAAAATTTGGTTCTTTTGTCTTACGCTTGTTTGTTCTTGGGCTGTTAAAAATATTATTCCTTAGAACTTTATTTCTATACTCTATTACGAGTCTTTAGAAGATTCCACAGATGGTTACCACACGCACCTGCAAAGATGGTAGCGCCAAGGCCAAGGAAATCCAAACGCAGATTACCGAAAACCTCGTCCAAAGAACCACCCCTCCACCACCGAAGGGCACGATTGGCGCCAGATGATGGCCAATCGACACATCGATAGACACGCTAGCTCATCCATTAACATCAACCAAGCAAAGACCACTCAAGCACCACCACCACCTCCACCGCACAAAGATTGACCATGGCGTAATTCATGCGTATCGCCCACCGACTTTCTCCAAAGAAGACAGAGTGATGGATGCCGATGATCGGATCCGTGCTATCGGGAAGAAGCCGGATATCACTCGATTATCGATCGTGAGAGAGTCCTGTTTGCCTCTCACCACTCACCGGTCCCGCCGATCGTAATGGTGGGATAACTACAACATCTCCCATGCTGATGCGCAGACTATCTCTTGGGAGGAGTTTGTGCGGGCTTTCCGCCATGCACATATTCCCGCGGGAATAATGACCCTAAAGAAGAAAGAGTTCCACGCGCTCAAACAAGGCAACCGCACAATGGGTGAATACCTGCACAAATTCAACCAGCTTTGCTCGCTATGCCCCAGCAGATGTGGCTAGTGATGAAGAAAGGCAGGAAAGGTTCATGGATGGTTTGAACGATGAGATCTCAGTCCAGCTGGTCTCCAATGACTACACTGACTTCCAGCAGTTAGTGAATAAAGCCTTCGCCAGAGGCCAAACATCTGCAGATGGAGAACATAAGCGGAGGATGGCCGCTCGAAGTACAATGTCGAGGACAACCCAAGCCTCGCTTTACACACCTCGGCCACCACACAACGTGGAGGATTTCATCTTCCACACTCGAGCTCCAAAGACCAACACAAATACCCCAATACTTCAAAGCTTAGAGCAACTCAACCGGAGGTCGGTCTCAGCAGAAGAATCCGATTCCATCGCCAGCTTGGAGTGACTGTTTCCCTCAAGAACGAGATGGGGCATTATGCTAACAGATGCCCTAAGAAGCTGCAAGGCGCACCACCTACTAGGCCAGCACCAGGAGTTCCAGCCACCGGCGGCAATCAAAAGCCAGCGGTTCAGTATACGAAGGGACGTGTGAACCACGTTACCGCAGAGGAAGCTCAAGCAGCACCGGATGTCGTCCTTGGTACGTTTTCAGTTAATTCAGTACCAGATTAGTCCTATTTGATTCCGGAGCATCGCACTCTTTTGTTTCCAATGAATTTGTGGGAAAACATAGGTTACCTATCTCTCCTTTAGATAACCCTATGATAATTCACTCCCCGGGCTTAGAAATGAGAACCAGTTATCCTTGCCCAAACCTTACCCTTGAAATATCCTGAGTAACCTTCCTAGCAGATTTGATAGTCCCAAGCATTCTCAAAATTTGGATGTAATCCTTGGAATGGACTGGCTAGCCAAGAATCAAGGACAAATAAATTGTGCCAATAGGTCTATTGCTCTTACCAATGAGCAAGGAATCTCAGTTGAATTCAAGCCCAAGACTAGTACCGGAGGAAGATCAATTCTAACCAGCTTGAAAGAGTTAAAGCTTGAAGATATACCAATGGTACAAGAATTTCCTGATGTTTTTCCCGATGAACTACTCCAAGATGCCACCCGACAGGACGTAGTATTTATAATTGACTTAGTCCTGAGGACCGCCCCAATCTCAAAGCGACCCTCTGAATGCCTACCAATGAGTTGGCAGAGATGAAGAAACAGATAATGGAACTAAAAGCAGAAGGTTATATACTGCCAAGCTCATCACCTTGGGGAGCGCCAGATATTATTTGTCAAGAAGAAAGACAATAGTATGAGAATGTGTGTGGATTACGATCACTTAATGAAGTGACAATCAAGAATAAGTACCGCTACCTAGGATCGATGATCTGTTTGATCAATTAAAGGAGCAAGTGTATTTTCAAAATTGACTTGAGATCTGCTATCACCAATCAAGATCGCACCGAAGACATTCAAGACCGCATTCACAACCAGATATGGGTCAGTATGAATTCTGATGATGTCGTTTGGTTTGACAAACGCCTCTTACTTTATGAATATGATGAACAAAGTGTTCATGGAATTCCTGGATAAGTTTGTGGTTGTGTTCATAGATGATATTCTCATTTATTCAAAGAATGAAGAAGAACACGAGGATCATCACAGAATAATTTTGGGAAAACTCAGAGAGAATCAGCTTTATGCCAAATTTAGCAAGTGCGAATTTTGGCTAAGTCAAGTGGCATTCCTTGGACATATTGTGTCAGCAGGAGGAGTCGCAGTAGATCCAGCCAAAGTTGAAGCCGTAATGGGTTGGAAACAACCCAAGTCATCCAGAGGTGAGAAGTTTCCTTGGATTAGCGGGTATTACAGAGATTTATTGAAGGGTTCTCCAAGATAGCGAGACCCATGACTCAACTTCTGAAAAAGGAGAAAAAGTTTGAATGGACAAAGGCCTGTGAAAAGAGTTTCCAGGAACTGAAGAAGAGATTAGTGTCTGCACGAGTGTTAGTACTGCCTGATATTCATAAGGACTTTGAAATCTTCTGCGACGCATCCCGTCAAGGACTAGGATGTGTACTTATGCAAGAAGGCAAAGTAGTGGCTTATGCATCTCGCCGCTTAAGACCACACGAAGGAAATTATCCGACTCATGATCTTGAGTGTCGGGACCAAATTACAATTCAGGACCCTCAGGTTCAACGACTAGCCGAGATCACGCTTAGTGCACACAAGGGGTAACAAAGGTGAAATCGATCCATACAAGCTTAATAATAGCATAAACGAATAACTTTGATTAATAACTAATGGTTTTGACCTTAAGGTCGAGTTTACATTTATTCAAGCCACGCAGGCTAACAGAGAATTAAAGCAATGAAACAAAAGCGGTAGCGGCACCCATCGATTCACCACAGTAACCGATCGATCAAGACCTCGCGATCGAGCGCCGATAAACTCGTCCTCGAAAGTGGTGAAGACTCCTCCTCTTACGCTTGATTCGTCAAAACAAGCGTGAGTACACACCGTACTCATAAGCCACACCACGTAAATGCAATATATACACATGCCGCATTTTACAAGGAAAGACATTCTGTGGTTCTTTTGCGTAAATGCAAGTTTGCAATTGAATACCAAGAATAGATTGAAAACAGTAAAACAAATAGATAACAATAATTTTAACATTTGATTTCACAAAGACACACACACCTAGACAATTTTATTCACATAGTTTGGATGATTCAAACCACACGACTCCCTTCCCACACAGCTTTTAATAAAATCTACCCTAGTGTGATATCCCGAGCATTGTCCATGATCATGATGCGCTATTCAATAGATTAAATTACACTCTGCAGAGTTTGTACACTTTACCCACAAGATACAATTAGTGTAGCTAGCACTAATCATAACAAAGCATTTCAGATACCTTATCTTACTATGCTAGGCCCGTCTCAAAATAGACATGTGGTCGTACAGGGCTCAGTTCAATGACGCACATGGTGAGGTCCTTAATTGACCGAGGCAAGACTTCCACATGCCAACTAAACCACACAGCCACACAGATTATTATTCACACAGATCACACAGATTATTGTCCACACAGATCACACAGATTCCACCATTTCACACAGTATCCACCACTTGCCTCAGTCCAAATCCTTTTACCACCCAGTTGATTTACGTGCAACACATGCCACAAAGACACATAGTACACACAGATTATTTAAGATTGCATATTCACTTAGTCAGATTAATAATTGCAGTCTCACATGAATAAGTGATTCGGGTATGGCTAAGCAATCTACTCGTGCTAACCAACCCACGTTGGTGCTACAATATTTACCAACTAATAGTAACTAGGGTGACAAAGGATCATGGCATAATAATTACACAAGGATGGCATAACAATTTGGGATTAACTACTGCACCCAAAACATTTAAATAAATACTTGAATTAAGATGCAGTAATTTGAATTAAAATACTTTTGTAAAACTGGGAAGCAAAATGGTCAAGGGTATAGCTTGCCTTGGAATAAGTTTAGGTACTGGTCCTGGTCTTGGAAAGCTCCTTCTTCTTCAACTCTTCCAACAAATCAAGGTCTACTCATAAACGAAGCACAAAAACAAAATAAATAAATAACAGAGGCAAAACAACTAAAAAAATTAAAAATCTCCATTAGGTAGATCTTGATTTTAGATGAATTTAGAAATTTGAATGGGCTGATTTGGAGTTAGGATGCAAAAGATATGGGGTTTCAAAGTTTCAATCTAAAGAAAACCCTAAAATTGATTTTCGAATTCGAATTATTTCTTAACGTAAAAATCAGAATATTATACCGAAGATGACATCGATATGACGTCACCGGGAATTTCGGAAAAGGAATAATAAAGAAAATCGACATGTGGGACCCACATGTCGTTAGCACGCAACTCACGGTGGACCAAGTCCACCGAGCCTCTGATCGGGCTGGCTGGCTGGCGCACCTGCGTGTGGCGCCGACGCTGCACTCACGTGGTCGCCACGCTGCGTGCCACGGAGGCGATGGCGACGAGGTGGAGGGTGACGTGGACGGCGGCGAGGGCGGCGGCGCACTGGACCCAATGGTCCCATCGAACGGCGGCGATCTGGTGGCGGTGGGTGGTACCAAAGGGTAGAGGGCGTTATTGCGAACCTACTGGTGCGGCTCCGGGTGGTCGGGGGTGACGGTGGTGGCCGTCGGCGAGGTTCAAGCGGCGAAGAGCTTCGGGTTTTGTCGGGCGGGCGCTCCGATGTGGCTCCGTGACGGCGAGGTTTCTCGGGTAGCTCAAGGCGAGGAAGCAGCGGTGCACTCCCGGAGGCAATCGTCACCGACGGCGAGAGGATTGGAGTTTTAGGGTTCGGTGACGGCGCCCAAAACTCCGATCTTGGCAAAGACAAGGGCTCGAGAGGGCAATTGGTTTGGGGTTTTTGGAAAGGGTGCGGCGATCCTCGAGGTGCTACTTATAGGGTCTAGGCGGCCTCGAGAGACGTGCGTGGCGGAGGTTGAAACCACCCGAGAAGGGCTCATGAGATAAAGGAGATAGAGGCGGAATTTGAATTTCAATTTTGTTTGAACGAGTCCGGAGGATAGGGCTTCTAGAAGCGATCATCCGCGCACAAAATCGGGCAAGTTGCGATATTGTCGACGGAGCGTGAGGCGGCAATGGCGACGCTGGCGCTTCAGAGGAGGAGACTCAGTCGGAGAGCGACCTGCTCGCAGCCAGCCCCACGCTACGAGAGAGAGCGAGGCGTCTTGAGGCGGAGATCTGGCGTCTAGTCCCGATCCAACGGCGAGAATGAGTGGGCCGAGTGGGTCAAGGCTGGAAAGGAGTTGGGCCAGAGAGATTCGCCCACCACTATTTGGAGATTTAACTACCTTTTTCTTTTTAAGAAAATAGCGTAAATTCGAATAAGCAATAGAAAATAGCAAATGAACTTGGAAAAATTCCGTAAAATTCTAGAAAATATATCCAAGCTCATAGAATCCAAATAAAATAGTTTTGACCATTGTTCATGTTGACTTTAATCATATTAAATTGTTTTGTTACTCAAAGTCCAATATTAAGCTTTTAAATTAAAATCAAATAAATCCAAATGGTGAATTTTCCCACTACAACTTATTTAAAAGATTTTTAAAAGCTCTGAAAATTGGGATGTGAGTTAGCAGCAATTGTGCATGCTCTGAAAATCTGGCGGCATTATCTCATTGGTAACTGCTGTGAGATTTTCACAGATCATAAGAGTCTGAAATACATTTTTACTCAGTCAGAACTCAACCTCAGACAACGAAGATAGCTAGAGCTGATAAAAGATTACGACCTTGGAATTCATTAGCATCCGGGTAAAGCAAATGTAGTTGCAGATGCCCTGAGTAGAAAGGCGTATTGCAATACCATTTTGGTTCGAAAGAATCACCGTAATTGTATGAAGAATGAAACATCTAAATCTGGAGATTGTCAATCAAGGATGTGTCAATGCTTTGGAAGTTCAACCCACTCTTCAGAGTCGATTAGAGAAAAGCAGGTTAGAAGACGAAGACATCAAAGAAATCAAAAGAATATGAGAAGAGGCAAAGCCCGTGATTCTCTCAAGATGAGCAAGGAACAATGTGGTTGGAAATCGCATCTGTGTGCCTAATCAGCAGGAATTAAAACAGTCAATTCTGAAAGAAGCACATGAATCACCCTACTCCATTCATCCCGGAAGTACCAAAATGTACCAGGATCTGAAGGAGAAGTATTGGTGGGTCAGCATGAAGCGAGAAATCGCTGAATTTGTTGCCCGTTGTGATGTATGTCAACGAGTTAAGGCAGAACATCAAAGACCCGCTGGTTTGTTGCAACCATTACCAATTCCTGAATGGAAGTGGGAAGAAATTGGTATGGATTTCATTACCGGACTTCCTAGGACCCAAACAGGATGTGATTCCATTTGGGTGATAATTGACCGATTGACCAAAGTGGCCCATTTCATTCCAGTCAAGACCACCTATCAGAGTAGCAAACTAGCCTTATTATATGTGGCCAAGATTGTTTGTTTACATGGTGTACCCAAGAAGATTGTCTCTGATAGAGGTTCCCAGTTCACTTCCCGATTTTGGAAGAGTCTTCACGAAGCTTTAGGAACCAGACTCAACTTCAAGACAAACAGATCACCCTTAGACGGATGGTCGACGAGCAGCGTCAACCAAGTTCTTGAAGACATGCTTGAGCCTCATGCCTTAGACTATGGAAAAGTTGGGACAAGAATCGCCCTATGCGAGTTCTCGTACAACAATAGCTATCAAGCTAGTCTCTGAGATGTCTCCATTTGAAGCTTTATATGGCGTAAAATGCGAACTCCGCTCCTTTGGGATGAAGTAGGAGAGCACCAATTCTTGGACGGAATTGATCAAAGACGCTAAAAGCAAGGTTAAAGCAATAAGAGAACGTCTGAAAGTAGCTCAAACTGACGATGTAAAAGTTATCTTGACAATCGAAGAAGAGAATTGACATTTGAAATAGGAGATTTTGTTTATCTCGAGTTACTCCACTCGGGGAGTAAGAAGGTTTCAACCAAAGGAAAACTCGCACCTGCATTTGTGGGTCCTTACAAAATTTTGGCAAAGAGAGGTGAAGTCGCTTATCAGTTGGAACTGCCAACCACCTTGTCTGCAGTACACAACGTTTTTCATGTGTCACAACTAAAGAAGTGCCTTCGAGTGCCAGAGGATCAGACTCTTTTAGAGAGTATCAATCTACAAGAAGACCTCACTTATGTAGAACAACCAATCAAGATTCTAGACGTCATGAGCGTGTTACGAGGAGCAAGATCATCCGATCATATAAAGTCCAGTGGAGCCACCACCCAGAAAGTGAAGCCACCTGGGAACGAGAGGAAGATCTTAAGGCAGAGTATCCCCATCTCCTTGCTGGCCAAATCTGAATCTCGGGGTCGAGATTCCTTTAAGGGGGGAAGGTTTGTAACAGCCCAAAATTTCAATTTCAGAGAAAATTTAAAATTATTTATTTTGTGGAAATTCTGAAATTTTTAAAACTTTTCCTAATTAGTTAAAGCTAAAATAAATTTAACTGCAAAATCTATTATCAAGTTTAAGTTGGAAATAATTTTATTAAGTCTAAAATGACTCTAAGAATTTATGTGAATTTTTCTAGAATTATTGGAAGTATTTTGCTATATTCTAAAGCTAAATGAATTAATCTGAATTTTAAAATGGAAAACCAATTAAAATCCTAAACAAGTTAAGTGGGCAGCTTAGGCCCATTTCTGCTCACACGCCTGCCCCGCTCTCCCAACTCAAAGAACCGTCCGATATGCATCGACGGCCCTCACGCTGAACACGCCTCACGGTTGCTCACACCCTTGGATCGAATCCAACCACCCGCACTCGCTGCTTTCCTCCCTTTCTTCTCTAAGCGCGCCCGCGTGCACCGCCGCCATTGCCGCCTTCGTGAAGCTCTTAAACGCGCCATTTACGCCTCCTTGCCAAGCGATCGTGCGATTCAAACCCACGCTTCTCTCGCTTCCACTTCGCCTTTTCCTCTCTTTAACCCTCTTTAACCTCCACTTCGCCGCCATTGAAGCCGCACACGATCTCCGTCTCCTCGCCGCCCGGCCCTATAAAGGAGCCTCGAGCGCCCATCTCCGCACAGACAACACCACCACTCACTCACTCCCGCTCTCACCTTGTGGAATTTGGAGATTTCTCACCGCGGCCAAGTTTACATCTTCTTCAATTCCGGCGTCTCGCTGTCCGCCATCCTCATCTCCGCCACCAACACCTCGCGGCGTCATTGCGATCACGGTGCGCCACCCATTTTGCCCAAGACCCGCCAGATCACCTTCTCCGTCGACACCAGACGCCGTCGCCGCTAAACCTCAACTCCGACGAGCCTCCGGTCACCTTGCCGCTAAATTGGTAAGCATCGTGTTCGCGTCTCCCCCTTTCTCGATAGCGCCCCTCCGTACCCCTCGCCATGGCGCATAGCGCCGGCGAGGGTGGTCGCCGGAGCCTCGCCGGACTCGGCCTACGTGGCCTGGCCACCTCGGCGCCAACACGGCGCCACCTCAGCTCAGAGTCCGACGTGGCAGCCCGCGTGACGGCCACGTCACCCTCCCACGCCAACTCAGCGCCACCTCCGAGCCCTAAGGCTCCGTGGACTTGGTCCATGTGAGCCATGTCAATGACATGTAGGCCCCACCTGTCGTAAAATTAATTCAAATTCATTTAAATCCCGAAAATCATCGCGACGTCATCATGCAATAATTAGAATTTCCTTTAGGAGAATAATTCGAGAAAATTGTTTAAATAATGATTTGGTTTAAAATTTGTAAAATTCATGACTTTTGCATTATAACTCCAAATTAGATGATTCAAGTTGCTAAAATTTTAGAAAATTATTGTCTAACTAAATAAAATATAATTATTCAACTTGGAGTTCAGTTTTGTTTTGTTTTAGAATTTAGAATTCATTTAAATCTCAAATTTAGGTTAAAATTTGTAAAATTCATAATAATTGAATCCTAACTCCAAATTTAGTGAAACAAATTTCTAAAATTTTATAATTTGATTATTTAGCTCAATAAAACAAAGTTTTTATATTTAGACTTGGTTTATTTTGTATTTTTGAGTTTTATTTGAATTCTATTTGATTTGACTTATTTTCACGTTTAGACTTGACGATTAGGAATTTGATACTTCTCAAGACTTAGATTTTCCAGATCGCAACGAAGGCAAGTTATACTTTGACCATTTTGCCCTATTATTTTAAAGTTAATTAAATTCAGTTTTTAAATTATTAAATGCATGCATAATTTTATTCAAGTATTTCAAATTCTGTTTAAATAATTAGTTATTCCTATTATCCTTGTATGCCAAATTTTGGATGTTGCCATGTCATTCCTTTGTCACTTTAGATAAATTACTATGTTTAATAATCAAATGCTTCGCAAATACTTAGACCATGATTTATGTTTTTGGGAGAATTTTAGCCAACTCAATAAAATTTGCTGAAAATTAAAACTATGGTATTGTTTTGCCATAGAGAATTTGTAAAGATGGTTTTATAGAAATAAAATCAAAAGGGTTTGGACTTGGGCGAAAAGGATGAATGGTGGGTGCGAGTTTTTGCACGTGCTTAGTCTCGTTAAGATTAAGACCTGTGGTTTAAATTGAATGACGCCTTAAGTCAATTGAGGACCGGTCTTTGAGCGCATTTTGTTATGCCTTATCAGACAACCACATGTCTGTATGGGCGGGACTCGCTTAATAATTTGTAATACCTCTTAGTTATTTGTGCTATGTTGTATGTATGGGTGTCGGGTGCAGACAGCTTTTCCCATCTGGCGCAAGAGGGGTTTTGAGGACTCGGTCCAATGGAAGCGAAACCTTAGCGGGCACGAGTACTTTGAGGTAGAACATTGTAACGGCCTTGTGATGTTTGCTCTGTCACACGCCTTAGGAACCGTGGATTGGCCGACACAAAGAGTATAATATCTCGTGTGGGTAAAGTTGTACAAACTCGCAGAGTAGAAACTATTCAATAGCGCGTCATGATCATGGACATGCTAGCAAAGCCACTCAGAGTTAGTTTTGTTTTTGGTTTTAAAAGTGATTTCAACAGATAATTTCGTGATGGATAGTCCTGTGGGAAAATTGACGGGTAGCCATTGTGATTGGAGGATATCCATCATCTTTTATGGAGGTTATCCACAATAAACTATTGTCATTTAAAATGGTGATTTAGATTATTGTATGAAATGCCTTTGTAATCTAATATGATTATTTAAATTAAAACCGCCGCTTTACATAAAATAACCTTGCCAAGATCCTTTGTCTACCTTATGCATGCATATCAATTCCATATTGGGTGTAACTTGCGAGCACGGTAGTAGTGCTCACTCTTGCTAAATAATCTTTATTCAGGAGAAGATATCTACCAGAACGGTGAGGATCTTGACGCTTAGGTCAGCTTCCGCATTTATTGCTGTGGCGAATCGTTGGGTCTACTACTATTTTTTCGCTCATTGTGTTTTACTTTATTTGGCCTCGTGCCCTTTGTAATAAACTCGAATAAATATTAATAAAATGCGTGATATGTTTTGATTATCACTTTTGTTTGACTGTGTACATTAGCTATCCTGGACTAATGTATGAACACAGAGAATTCGGGATCCTTCGCTCCCGGGTTCGACAATCTCAAGGGAACAAGGTCATGGTAGTCATATGCGCACAGGGTGAGCGAGAAACAGTGGTGTCAGTGTTTTAGGACCGAGCTTACGTAAAAATTGTTTGATTTGGGGGTTCCTCTAGGCTCAAAATCACACAGAGATGGAGACACGGGAATTTTATACAGGTTCGGGCCTTCTCCTGGGAGAATAACAACCCTACTCCTGTGTGTATGTATTGAGTATACTGGATTACAAGATCAAGCCAGAAAACTAGAGTACTGTGCTTCTCATAATTCGAGCTCTCTCCATTACTCTGATGATCCTTGCCTTTTATACCGTTCTCAGAATGTACACCGTTGGACCTCTAATAAAAGGTCACTTAATCATCCAGATCGTGGCGCCGTTACTGGAGGTTACTGCAGGAGTTAAAACGTTCCCACGTCGCCAGGCAATTATCATCATAAAAGGGAGTTAAAATCGTGTCATTATCTTAGAAAATAATGGCGTAGTTTACTGTCCGTATTTTGAATACGGTGCGGAAGATTCTTTTATCGACTAGGCCCACATGTCTGTGAGCCTTGTCGACTAGGGCCTGGTCGTAGAAGGTCTTACGACCAGGGGATGGTTGTAGGAAATCTTACAACTGTATACTGATCGTAGTAGAGCTTACGATCATGGGATAGTCGTATAAGGACTTACGACTATGGGGTAGTCGTAGGAAG
Organism: Phyllostachys edulis; assembly: GCA_036346405.1. Lineage (NCBI taxonomy): Eukaryota > Viridiplantae > Streptophyta > Magnoliopsida > Poales > Poaceae > Phyllostachys > Phyllostachys edulis. The sequence continues at coordinate 53,541,186 of CM070548.1, read as the reverse complement.
ACCCACGACTACAGGGTGGCTGTAGAAGAACTTACGACCTCCAGCTTCTCCCTTATTAATATTTAAGAGGTATATTCAAGAGTTATGTGACGTAATTATTACCTCATAATATGAATTATGGATAAATGATTAAATGAGGATTGTTATATCCTCGTCATCTAGCCCCCCATCTTAAGCGAAAAATAGCTTGCTTGCGAAAGGAGCAGTAGATGATCTTACGACCAGTAGATGGTCGTGGAAAAGGTGGTCGAAGGAAAAACTCTTTGACTAATGTTTCATTTGACTAAAAATTTACTTAGTCAAGAAAGTTGTAGGATAAAATTGCGGCTCACAAGGTGATCGTAGAAGATCTAACGGTCCCCGAGTGGTCGCAGTACTATGGTTGGAAGTATAGAAACTTTCCAACCGTTGTTACTTTTGACCAGAAAAGACTTGGTCAAGAAGGTAATTTCGCTTGAGGTGTAAAAGCAGGCCTGACTTCCTCGAGCAGACAAATTTTAAGAATCCCAACTTAAACCTACAACTAGTCGTAGACCACTTTGCCTGCTCTGAAGCAGAAGCAGAGCGGTTAATGGCGGCATTGCATCCAATCGCTGAGTTAGTCACGGAGGGTATGGAAATAAAACCCCCTTAGCCAGAGTAATTTGCACCGGAATCCTGTAAAGACAAGTTTTTTTGTTGATGTTGATATATAATCCTTCCTTTTTCTTGAAAAATCATCTTGTCGAGTAGTTAGTAACTCATAAGATAATGGATGGGAAAAAAGAGCAAGACTAAGAATTGAAGTCAAGTTAATAACTTTATCCTAGCCCCCGGCTATTTGCTTGGTTTATTTAGATAAACCGAGTAAATAGTACTAAATGGGTTTTCTGAAAAAGAGAGCGGTTTAGCTAACTTGTAGTTTTGCGATCACGATTATCTCACACTGGTCGAAAGAGTAGGAACATGTCGACACTAGAAAGTTCCTTCTAGTGGGTAGGACCACATGCAGAGAGGAAAGGCTTCGACTAGGTGATATTCCCATCTCCGATCAGATTAATCAAATCAAGAACGGTCAACTTGAGTTAGATAAACTTCTGGAGTTCCTTTATAAAATTTGTCCAACTTATTTCAATGCAATCAATATGTTCACTATGGTAGCAAGAGTTAGAAACAGAACGACGCTAGGAAGTTCCTAATAGTGGGCAAGACCACGTGCAGAGAGGAAAGTCTTCGACTAGGTGTTGCAACTTCCTCCGACCAGTTAAAATAAACTGAGTTTATTGAGAGTAGTTGAGCAAATTTGAAAGTGTACTCTGCTTAGTTTATTTTCCAAAAAAGATGAAGGAAGAAATAAACTAAGGTACTAAGAGTTGGCTTGTTATTATTTCGACCATGTTTTGAACCCAAGCTCTTTGTGTTGGTAAAAAAGGGAGGAACGAGTCAACTCTAGGAAGTTCCTTCTAGTGGGTGGGACCACGTGCAGAGAGGAAAGGCTTCGACTAGGTGGCGTTACCATCCTTTCGACCAGTGGTAAAGATGAACTGGCATCGGTCGTAGGATGTCTTACAACTAAGGTGTTGTCGTGAGAAAGCTCACGACTAGGAACCGATCGAGGCGGACCTTCACTGTGTTATGGTTGAAAGAAATATCAAAGCGCTACTCAAAGTAAAACAATAAAGATAGAAAGAACCTGATGCTTTATTGAATGGTTGGTCGTTTACACGTAGAATTTGAGTAACTGGTCGATATTTCAAGAATTAGAGAGAACCCGGCCGTCTTCCATTGCCAGTCGTACCGAGCCTGGACGCATAACTTCGACCACTGTGTAAGGACCTTCCCACTTAGGAGAAAGTTTGTTCCGATTAGACTGGAATTGAATCTTCCTCAATACCAAGTCACCTACAGCAAGGCTGCGAGGTTGGACCTTACGATCGTAGTATTTGCGCAGGGCATGTTGGTATACTGCTGAACGGATTAAGGCCTGATTTCTTTTCTCTTCGAGCAGGTTAATTTCATCCGCTCGAAGTTGTTCTTGGGCTGAGTCATTGAAACTCTCGACCCTTGTAGACCTGATCTTTAGTTCTTGCAGAAGCATGGCTTCAAAGACCAAAGACTAGGAAAAAGGTGTTTACTTTGTTTCGACTAGCGGTCGTCGAATCCACCATAATCTTGAGGGTAATAGTTGTACCCAAGCCCCCGAGCGCTTAACAAGCTGGTCGAAGACTCGAGTTTTAATTCCCTGCATTATTTGGCCATTCGCTCGTTCGACTGCCCCACTGCTTTGGGGATCGGCGATAGAGGCATAACAGAGCTTGGTACCCAACTCGTCGCAAAATTCCTGAAATTTTGCGCTCAAAAACTGTTTACCATTGTCTGTGATTATTCGACTGGGGACTCCAAATCGAGTAATCACACTTCTCATCATGAACCATTTTGCGCTTCGTTGTTATCCCATCCACGAGTTCACCGATCCATTTTGTGAACGTATCAATAGCCACAAAAAGGAACTCGAAACCTCCTAGAGCCCTTGGGAACGGTCCTAGGATATCAAGACCCCAGGTCGCAAAAGGCCATGATAGAGGAATTGTTTGTAATACTTGAGTCGTCATTCAGATTTGGCTCGTTATGAAACGGCATTGTACACATTTCTTAACCATCTCTTTGGCATCATAGAGGCATTGGCGAAGAAAACCTTGTCGAAAGGTTTTACCAACCAACGCTCAGTAGGAGGCATGAGTTCCACAGATGCCCCCGTGTATGTCATGAAGGAGGTTTAGTCCTTCTCTCTGCGGTATGCATCGCATGAGTACCCCTTGAGTACCTCTTTTATAGAGGACTCCTTCGACCAAAGTATACATTTTGGCCTTTTAGGATAAACGATCTACTTCGAGATCGTCATTGGGCACGGAACCCGTCTGAAGATACTTGTAAATGGGATCCATCCAAGTATCCTCGTATTCTAGAGAGGCTGTGTCAATAGGAGATGTCTCTGGTGTTTCCACTAGAGACGGCTTCTGGAGTTGCTCCAAGAAGACTCCTTTTGGTACTGGTGATCGGGAATAAGCTATTCGAGCAAGCTGGTCTGCGAGGAAATTATCCTTTCGAGGGATGAATTGTACCTTGAAACTGAAAAAAATGCTTTTCAAGCTTTCGAACTTCCGATAAGTACCGAGACATGGTCGGGTTAGAGCACTGGTACTCTTTTCCGGCCTGATTCACGACTAGTTGAGTGTCTCCTCTCACGAGTAGTCGTTGAACCGTGAGCACTTTCGCAGCTCGTATGCCAGCTAGTAAACCTTCGTACTCTGTCACGTTGTTAGTGGCCTGAAAGTTTAGCTGTATGGCATACTTTAAGGTGTCTCCGTTAGGAGTTTCTAGGACCACCTCAGCCCCCAAGCCATTTAAAGTAAATGACCCGTCAAAGTACATCGTCCACTTGTCATGGGTATCGTACTGGGGATCCTGAACAGGTTCAGGATTTGTCCATTCGGCGACAAAGTCTGCCAAGATCTGGGATTTAATGGCCGTTCGGGACATGAAATGGAGGTCGAACTCCCCAAGTTCTACTGACCATTTAGACATGCGTCTCGCTGCTTCCCTATTCTAGAGGATTACTCCCAAGGGAAACTCAGACGACACAATTATCTTGTGCGCCTGAAAATAATGCCGCAGTTTCCTCGAAGACATGAGGAGGGCATATAGAAGCTTTTGGACCTGAGGGTAACGCTCCTTAGGTCCGTGTAAAACTTCACTTACGTAGTACACTGGTTGTTGAACATGTTCACGTTCTACGACTAGTACTGCGCTCACTGCCTGTGGTATGGCAGCTAGATAAATCAAGAGCGTCTCTTCTGGTTTCGGGGAAACCAGAACAAGAGCACTCGTAAGATATTTCTTGACATCCTCGAAGGCAGTGTTTGCCTCTTTCGACCACTCGAAACCCTCGTGCTTCCTTAGAAGTTTGAAGAAATGTAGTCCTTTTTCTCCCAGTCGTACTATGAAACGACTTAAAGCCGCCACACACCCTGTGAGTTTTTGGACTTCTTTCTTCATTGTTGGAGAGCGCATTTGGACAATGGCTTTTATCTTTTCGGGATTTGCTTCGATCCCTCGTATAGAGACCAGGAATTCAAGCAACTTTCCCGAAGAGACTCCAAACACACACTTCTCAGGATTGAATTTCAAGTGGTGCTTTCTGAGGTTGTCGAACGTCTCCTGCAAGTCTGAAACATGATCAAACTGTTTGATGCTTTTTACGACTAGATCGTCAACATCGGCTTCCAAATTTCGGCCTAGCTGAGGTGAAAAAGTCGATTGCATCAAACGTTGAAAATAAGCGCCAGCATTTTTTAGACCAAATGGCATTTTGACATAGCAAAATATACCAAATAGAGTAATAAATACGGTCTTTCCTTCATCTTCTAGACACATATTAATCTGATGGTAGCCAGAATATGCATCTGAAAAACTTAATGTTTCGCAACCAGCAGTAGAGTCAACCAACTGATCGATACGAGGTAAAGGGAAATCATCTTTTGAACAAGCTTTATTAAGATCAATGAAGTCAAGGCACATTCGCCACTTGCCGTTAGACTTCCTAACCATTAGAGGGTTGGCCAACCACTCTGGGTGGTCGAGTTCTCTTATAAAGCATGCTATAAATAGCTTGTCCAATTCTCACCTTATAGCGTCTCGTCGATCAAGGGCAAATCTCCGTAATTTTTGTTTTACGGGTACTTTGTCAGACCATAAAGCTAGCCTGTGCTCAATCACTTCCCTGGGGACTCCGGGCATGTCGGAAGCTTGCCACGCGAAGACATCTGTGTTTGCTCGGAGGAAAGTAATGAGGGCGTCTTCCTACTTGGGGTCGGAAGTATCCCCGATGCGAACAGTCTTCGAAGGTTCCTCCTGATCTAGGGGAACCTCTTTGACTTGGTCGTTCGGCTTGGGCGCAGCTTTAGGCTTCGAGCACTTAGTCGAAGGCTGCCTTTTTTCTTCCCGATCTAGTATCTGACCTACCATCTTGAGGGATCGACGGTCACACGTGTGCGCCATATTCTTGTCACAATGAATTGTGATTACTCCTTTGGGACCTGGCATCTTAAGACATTGATACCCATAATGAGTTGCCATTAAGAATTTTGCCAAAGCTGGTCGTCCAAGTATAGCGTTATATGCCGTATCGAAATCGACCACATCAAAGGAGATCTTCTTCGTCTTGAAATTACTTGGTGAACTAAATGTAATAGGAAGGAAAACTTGACCAATAGGTTTGGCCGAAGATCCTGGTATAATACCATGAAATGAATATCTTACCGGCCTTATCTCTATCCTGGGTACTTGCATCTCGTCTAGGGTGTTCGTCAACAAAATATTTAACGAACTACCACCATCAATTAACACTCGATTCACTCGACAGTTGTTGATGGTGGGTTCGACCATGATCGGGTAACGACTGTCGTGGATCGAAGGATCGGGCAACACCCTTCTCAAAAGAGATGGTGACTTCCACCACTTCGATACTTTATTGACAAGAGGAGTCAATGGAGTTTACCTCACGTTCTCTCGCTTTAAGTCGTCGCTTTGACTCAGACGCCGATGATCCCCAAAGATGTGCTCGATGGTGTGCTCGGGATCCCAAACGGTATGTCCTCGTTGTCGTCCGATCACGTCGACCACCGGCTTGCCCTACTTCTTCGAGGACAGGAGTGGCCCTTTGCCGCTAGAAGATCTTGAGTTTTCGTTGGAAAACTCAGCAATTGCGGAGGTCATGCCCTTCCTTTTTATGGAAAGGGCACCACCTAGGCTTGTCGTTCTTCCGTTCGGGGTGCTTACCTTTGCCTCGATTGGGGTATTGTTTGGTAGTTCATGGCTCCTTATCACTTACAGCCAAGACCTCCTTAGAAGCATTGGCTTGAGGCTTTTGGCCCTTTGCCTTGTTCTTGGATTTCTTGGTCTTTTATCCCTCTTTTTGTTACCTTCACCCGTCTCCTGAGGGTGCTGGTCATCTCGATCGATGGTTTTGGTCCACTCGACTGCTTCATCAGTAGTAGCGTACCGATCAGCCATCTCGAAGAGTTCAGCTATAGTAGCGGGAGGGTTTAAAGCGATGTCCTCCGTGATCCTTCTGCTGTGGACTCCCTGCTTGAAGGCTCTAATAACAGATGAGTCAGAAACTTCAGGAATCGAATTGCGAACCTAACTGAAACGCCTGATGAATTGACGTAGTGTTTCGTCGTCGTTTTGTCGCATTCGGTATAGGTCGTCCTCCTTTCCGAGGCGATGGTATGTGCCTTGGAAATTGGCCAGCAATAGATCACAGAGATGTTGCCACGAGTAGATCGACTCGACTGGTTGGTTTAATAACCATGATCGAGCAGACCCTTCGAGCACAGTTGGAAGGTAATTCGCCATGACGCGCTCTCCTCCTGCGGCTGCTCGAACAGCAGTCGTGTAGATCTGAAGAAATTCGATGGGATTTTAAGACCCATCAAATTTCTCCATGTTCTCTGGTCAAAACCACAGCGGCCAGTGAACTGCTCGGAGGTCAGGCGAGAATGCCCGACATCTGGTAATTACGTCGTAACGCCTCCTTTGTATAAAAGAGGGGTTGATGTCGCCAGGTGATCGTACTCGACAATACCCAGCCATCGGTGAATCTGACTTATGGTAAGTCTCGATCCTACGAGGGTAATACTCCTCGTATCTTGTCTGTTGTTGCAGACCTTTGGGTCGGAGCGGTGAATGATCACCTCTCCTAGGAGCTTTATGTTCTTCAAACGTTCGAGGAACTCTTTTCTGGATTAGGGAGCGATGTACCTTGCGGCGATCTCCATGCAGTGAATTATTCGAACGACTGGAAGCTGATGGAGTCGTACTACCACGACTTCCAGAATGATGTCGGCGGGGTTGTTCGAGCTTGCTCATCGTATTCTGCAGCCTTTGTGCGATCTCTTCAGCGAAGAGGTCGTAGCCGGGAGCTCGGGCAAGTTCTCGAGAGGGGTTCTCGAGCAGGTCGTTGATGTGCTGAAGTTCCTAAGCTTCATCCGACTGGTACGGGGAGCATCCTCAGCCCTGTTTTCAGGAGAGTTATTGCTACCTGAGGGCAAGACGAAGACCTCCCGTTGATGATCTCCACTTGCGCTAGAGGCCTCCTCGCTTGAGGAGTCGTCGAATGACACCATCTAGCGACTTGGAGCAAACCCCTCTAGGAAGGGGAATTCCGGGTTATAACCGTCTTCGTCGGCAAGTGAGTCCTGCGTTGGGATGGTCGGACACGCAGGAAGAGCATGTTCGATCGCATCCTTGGCTGGGCTAGCCGAAGAGAAAGAATCACCAGATGCTGATGAAGATCCAGAATTACGGCTTCCAAGAGTTGTCGTGCCAGGTTGGACTGTCTTAGGTGGACTTGGACATTTGGAGAGGGACCCTCGCCATGCCCTGAGTCTGCATTAGGACAGTCCTCATTGAGGTCAGATTGACCCTTGCCCTCTGAGGAAGCTGGTTCCCCGTTTGGGCATATAGTTGTGGGGGATATGGATCCCTCCTCAACTCCATCGATTAGGTAAAGTCTCCGGAGAAAGATCTCCAGGCTACATCACCATCGGAGGATGCATCACTTGGCTCAGAAGTCGAAACCGCATCCATGTCAATGTTCGCATAATCGCCAAGTCGAACCCAGTTCTCCTCGCTCCACTCTCCTACCATGAGAGCATGAGAATTGGAAGGACGGAGGAAAAACTAATGACTCAAGATCCCCACGGCGGCGTCGAACTGTCTCGGTGTTTTAGGACCGAACTTACGTAAAGATTGTTTGATTCGGGGGTTCCTCTAGGCTCAAAATCACACAGAGATGGAGACACGGGAATTTTATATAGGTTCGGGCCTTCTCTTGGGAGAATAACAACCCTACTCATTTGTGTATGTCTTGAGTATACTGGATTACAGGATCAAGCCAGAAAACTAGAGTATTGTGCTTCTTAGAATTCGGGCTCTCTCCATTGCTCTGATGATCCTTGCCTTTTATACCGTCCTCAAAATGTACACCGTTGGACCTCTAATAAAAGGTCACTTAATCATCCAGATGGTGGCGCCGTTACTAGAGGTTACTACAGGAGTTAAAACGTTCCCACGTCGCCAGGCAATTATCATCATAAAAGGGAGTTAAAATCGTGCCATTATCTTAGGAAATAACGGCGTAGCTTACTACCCGTATTTTGAATACGGTGCAGAAGATTCCTTTATCGACTAGGCCCACATGTCTGTGAGCCTTGTCAACTAGGGCCCGGTCAGAGAAGGTCTTACGACCGTGGATGCTCAGAGGAAAGCTTACGATCAGATAATCGATCGTAGTAGAGCTTACGATCATGGGATAGTCGTATAAGGACTTACGACTATGGGGTAGTCGTAGAAAGACCCACGACTACAGGGTGGTCGTAGAAGAACTTACGACCTCCAGCTTCTCCCTTATTAATATTTAAGGGGTATACTCAAGAGTTATGTGACGTCATTATTACCTCATAATATGAATTATGGATAAATGATTAAATGAGGATTGTTATATCCTCGTCAAGTGGGATTTGGTCATTCTGGCCCAGGCATATGCCAAGTCCACTCCTGCATCGGCGACTGAACAAGAAGGGGGTGGTGATGCCAAAGAAAAGTCAGAGACTCTAGTCACAGCGCAGCGCACACAATGGCCGACGGTCCGAGACTTGCTGATGTTGTCGATGAAGACCGTGTGGAAGGAGCTCCTTTAGTCAGGCAAGCTAGTGGGATTGCTGACGAGGGTGAGGAGATCGAAGCCCTAGTCCAAAGGATGGATCTCGAAGACCAAGACTACCAGGCATTGTCACAAGATGAAGGATCCGACGACGAGGATGCTGTGGAATAGCAGGCGGTTCTATCCGAGTGGAACAAGTACCAGTTCGACAACCTCATCATTAACAATGGCTCTCGTGTGTCGTGGGAGTACGACCAGAGCGAGGTCAGGCAAGGAGCTATGTACAAATGCAAGGAGGTCGTGTAGGAGGCGGTCAAATTCTGGGCCTTGTCAGAGCGGCGTACATTCACAGTCGTTAAGTCTAACCCAAGATGCTACGACGTGAAGTGCGGCATAGAGGGATGCCCTTGGCGAGTGCACGTATTTCAGCCTAAGTGGGACACCTACTGGAAATGCTCCATAATGGTCCCTCACACATGTGTCATCGCTGAGTCAGTGCAGTCCCACAAGAACCTGTCATCAGGCTTCATCACAAACATCATGTATGGTGAGATCGTGGATAATCTAGATTGAGCCACAATCTATTATTCCGACGATTGAAGCAAGGTTTCAGTACACAATCAGCTATGCCAAGGCGTGGAAGGCAAAAAAGAAGGCATTGGAATAAAGGTTCAGTACATTCGAGGACTCCTACCACAACCTACCTGGCCAACTCCGGGTCATACAGGATAGGAATCCTAGTACTCATATCGCCATTGAAGATTCCACACATCTGAAGTGGTGCAATAAGAGGGTGCTAAAGCGAGCATTCTTCGCCTTTGGTTCATGCATCAATGCATTCCGGCACTGCTGTCCAATCTTGTGTGTGGATGGCACATTCCTAACTAGGAAGTACAAGGGTCAGATACTGTCTACAATAGCAATAGACGAGAACAATTAGGTTCTTTTAGAGGCATTCGTGTTCGTTGAAAGTGAGAACACAGACAACTGGTTGTGGTTTCTAAGGAATTTAATGATTTCTATTGTACAATGCCGTCCTAACATATGCGTCATACATGATCGGTATGCGGGCCTACTGAGTGGAATAACTCAGCTACAACAAGGAGAGAACAAACCACTTCCATGTGTGGATCTACAGAGCAGGTGGTGCACGAGGCACTTGGGTGCAAACTTCAACAAGCAGTTTCACAACAAGGACTTGATGAACTTGTTCAAGTGGTTGTGCAACCAGAACCAGCAACGAAAGTTAAACGCATTCTAGAAGATTCTGGATGAGCGGACCCAGACGCATAGAAGGGAGATAGCGAAAAAGGCTGCTACAAGCGCTAACCAGGCCCTCCGAAGCATTGCCACAGTTACCTACAGATGGTCCTGATGTGATGAGGAAGACAGGGACACAGGTGAAATACTTCTCAGACTGGATTGAGCACGAGTCTAAGAGAAGTGGTCACTGCTACATGACAGAGATGGTGCTCGATATGCCATCATGACAACCAATCTAGCCGAGGTGTACAATTGGGTCATCCGCAGTGGCAAGTGCCAACCTTTGCTTTTTATTGTGGAGGCAATTCGCCGTAGTACCACAAATTAGTTTGTTGATAAAAGAAACAACGCGTCACTCTCCATGGCAAATGACAGAGTATTGTACTCCACTATGATCACCAAATACATGGAGGAGAAGAGCAAAAAGGGTGAGATACACCAGGCATTCAAGATGGGAACAAGGGAGCTTCATTTCGAGATACTGTGCAGGGATAAAGGATGTCGTGGGACGAACCACGAGAGGATCACCCACAAGTGCACGTTACGCCACGCTAGTTGCATATGCACTTGCAACAAGCCTCTTCTTCTGCATAGGCCCTAGTCACATGTCATGACAGCATGTTCGACGGTGGCGTAGCATCCCGGCCAGTACCTCTCTGGTTAGTTCAACAAGGAAGAGGTGATGCCAACCTGAAGTGTAAAGTTGTATGGTTACGGCGTGGTTGGCCATTTCACTGGCCATCCGACCTGAAAGCAACTTATCTGAGCTGCGGACATTGATAGGTCGAAGGGAAAGGTTGGTCGGCGACAGGTACGACGTACTAGGAATGACATGGACGAAGTAAAAGCCGGGCGTCGTATGAAGAAGTGCTCTATTTGCAAAGAGTCTAGGCACACCTTCAAGAAATGCCCTACGAGAAATGCACAGGATGAGGAGACACCAGTAGTCTGGACGGCACCGCGGAGACCTCATCTGACCTCCCAACTCGAGGAGGTTGACATGGCAGACGTTGAGGTCACGGCCATGGGAAAGGTTTGTCTTGTTGAAATATGTGGTGTTCAATGCATTGTAATATCATTTTGATTTATCAAAAAACTAGGTGATGACGTTACGTTGATTGTTTTGTAATATCATTGTGATTCGTTAACAAAATATGTGATGGCGTGGTACTGAATGCTTTGTAATATCATTGTGATTTGATGACAAAATATGTGAGGACGTTGTGCTGAATATTATGTGATATCATTGTGATTTATTCACAAAATATGTGATGACGTTGTGCTGAATATTTTGTAATATCATTGTGATTTGTCTACAAAATATGTGGTCAAGAATAGAAAGTAAAAAAACAGATAGAGATTCCTATCGCCAGTTGAAATGGTGAAAGAGTCCTGTCGCTAGTTGGAATTGCAATAGGGTCATATCACCGGTCTAAGTGGCGACAGGACCCTCTATGCACTATTCTAGGCTATTATCGCCAATTGCAACGACGATAGGATAATTTCGTCATTTCAAACGGCGACAATAGCCTATTTTGTAAAAAAAAAATGACTATTTATTTTTGTAATTTTCTTTTAAAATAATATTATTTTAAAAAAACACCTCTAACATATAGATGATAAATATATATAAAGCTTCTTATGGGCAACGAAATTGTAAAATGCAAAGGAAGAGCAATACATATATACAACCTTCATAGCTTGTGAATTAATACAGAAAACAGATCTGCATAATCTCTCGGTAAAAGTTAGCACTTCGATTGCTGATTTTTTTTAAAAATAATCTATTTTTAATTCGGAATTACAGAAATAATATCGGTTATTTTTTTTATAGAAATAATCTCTAGTCGTCGTACGATTGGGCGACTTGGACTAGTCGCCCAACCACCGCGTGACACATATCCAAGTCGCTCAATGGAACGGCGACTTTAGTGTCGCTGGACTTAGTCACCAAACTGGTGTGCGACATGTGTTGGAATCGCCCATTCGTACAGCGAGTTGGCTAAGTCGCATAGTGGTTGGGCGACTTAGATCAAGTCGCCCAACTACTATACGATTTTAGCTAATAGGCCTGCTATTATGCAAATCCAATTGGAACAATTGTGTTAAAATAGGTATTACATTTTTTAGGTATTACATTTAGCGAATCGTATTGTATGATGTTATTTTTTAAAAAAGTTAAAAGTGTGGTGACAACGTTGGTTGGTCTGTTTGTTATTTTTGTAGAATATCAAGGGTACGAAATTTGTTAGACTCGCAATAATATTTTATGATCGTCGTATATTGTTGTAGTGCGCTTAATTTCTATAGAATTTTGTGAGGACGATTGAGATAGTAATGAGCTGTAAGTAGAAAGGTAAGTGATATTACGATGCGCCAGGGAATAACATGGGGCGATAGATGGCTGGGAATAACACGGCGCATAGGGTTTGGTTACGTGCATAACAAACAACATCATACACGATGCAACAAACCGAAGTACTCCTACGATACATATGCACCTTTTTGGAATAGAAATAGATTGGACCTTCGACGGGGGGACTAGACATAATGGTCCGACCTACTGTGTGGACCGGGGCCATTTTTCCTTCCTTGCTAGCTCGGCGTTGAACTCCTCGCCGGCCTCTTTGGCCTTGGCCGCCAATTCCCTCTTCCTCTTGCGCTCCCTCTCCCGAGCCTCGCGCTCCCTACGCTTACACGCCTTGAGATGAGCTTGCGTCTCCCAACGTATGCACTTGTTGTGCTCGTCGTTGCGGTGTTGCTCCTCCCGCATCTCGCGGTCTTTGTTGTCACTCCACTCGTCGAAGTCAAGAGACCACTGGTCATATGGGTGGATCTCATGGTCGATCCACTTGCGATAGTCACATAGCGGATCCAGGGGCTACAAGTATAAGGGAGAGGCTGTTAGTGCATACTTTGAAAGAAAAATAGTACGAGGACAAACTGTAACTGGTCCTTACCGGTTGTTGATAGCTGCTTGTGTCCCAACGTCAGTTGGGATAGTCACTAGAGTAGTTCGTGTAACCCAATAACGCATGCCCAGGCTGGGCGGGTGCTTGGACTTAAAGAACTTGCATCTGTCCCTGCACCAACAGAGGGGCGGCGTCTCCCCCTCGGGCGGTTGTTGCGGCGAACGCTCGGTTGGAACGTTCAGTATGGGGTTACTGCTACGGGGGGCTTCATTACGGAAAGATGCCATGTAGACACGCGTCTCTTGTTCGACCCGGGCCGCAGTAGCTCTTGCTCGGTCGTCCCGCTCCCCAGCAGCCCTTGCTAGTTCGCGGATCTGGTCCCATTGCCTCTGCCTATCGTCCATCCCACGCGTGGTGAAGGAAGCTCTGGTGTAGTAGCCTGTGAGGCATGGAGAGGAAGCTTTGGTGTTGTAGTGTTGGGTTTAGTTGTGTAGTATTCTCTCCCAGATCTCTTTCACCCCCTTTTATAAGCCACATGGTTGGCATGGAGTGATGTCCTTTCGTCTTGTCACTACACAAAGCTGCCCCGTGTAGTCTTGTTACTGCGCAAAGTTGCCCCGTCTGGTCTTGTCACTGCGCAAGGCTGGCTCCTCTAGTCTTGTCACTACGTAAAGCTGCCCCGTGTGGTCTTGTCACTGCGCAAAGCTGTCTCCTTTGGTCTTGTCACTCATAAAGTCGCCCGTGTGGTCTTGTCCTTTGCACAAAGTCTGCTCCGATCTTGTCATCTTGCATAAAAGTGTCTCCTTTAGTCTTGTCACTGCGCAAAGCTGCGCCATGTGGTCTTGTCACTACGCAATGCTGCCCCGTGTGATTTTGTCACTGCGCAAAGCTGTCTCCTTTGGTCTTGTCACTGCGCAAAGCTGCCCCGTTTGGTCTTGTCTCTGCGCAAAGCAGCCAGGCCTATCTGGTCTTTTCATCTTCAACCTAACACATTAACAGCTTTGTTAGCCTCCCCTCGCGGGCTATAAAATGCACTGCCCATGCTCTGAAAGTAGGACCACTCGACCCTTCAAACCATAGGAAAAAGAACCTTCTCCGTCCTACAATAACATACCATGGCGAGCGCAGAGGGACCCGATCAAGCCGGTCGCGAAGCAAGACCTTCCCTAGAAAGGAGGAGGACTTGAGGCCTAACTCAGGTTGATGCGAACAAGCGTGCTCAACGAAGTATGGCGAAGTCTTGGACCACGAGGAGAACTTTGTCGTGCGAGTCATGGACGACCTTTTCGATGGCGGACGATATTTCTTCCGATGCCCACACTCTGGGGTACAATTAGCAAATAGTTTTCTTCATGTTACTGCTAATATAGCCTCCATGCTAACCGTCCCTTGCAGTAGATGGCAAAATGCACCTTTGTCCGCTGGATCAATCCTCCCTATGAACGACATGTCGTGATGTACGTGGATAGATTGTGGAACCGAATCTTTGAGTTGGAGGCGTGGATTGACAATCTCAACGAGCAAAATGATAACCTCCGCCAACAGATGCAACGTGAGAGGGGCAACGAGGAGGTCGTGAATATAGAAAGTTCCTATGATCCCACATGCTGCTGCACAAATCCTAGCTACATATGTGCGTGCCACTACAACGATGGCCAGCCACGTATGAGGCGCCCCCCTGTACAGCACTGTATGTGGGTTGAGCGAGGCACCTTCTACGATTAGGCACAGGCGAAGAAGCTTGTACCTCAGTGGTCTCCCGTTCTGTACGCAATTATGTTCAATCTCATAACGCATGTAACTAAATGGTGGACGCGTCATTGCGATTGCCTTTTATCGAGTTGACTGTTGCATCAATGTGTCGCGTGCATTAAGCTATAGGCGTCGATATGCATTGAACAAACATGCATTGTATGAACAAGTACTGAAAACCGAGCTATTCCATACCAAACATTATCCGCTAGAATTAAACGAGATATTGACACTTCAAATAAATTAAGTTAAAATTTGCAATTACGATACAATTAGTTCCACAGTGCTTACAAGAACCAAAGTACTGACTGAAGTAAACATACTAGCAGTTCTAATACAAGTTCCTACATGTCAGCAGGTGCCTTACAAGTTCTCACAGTGTGGCCTTCCTGGCCACAGCGGCTGCAACGTCTACTCGCCGCTCCAGCTTCCCCATCGTCCATATCGTTCCTAATGTGACGACTCTGCTGACGGCCCTTCCCCTCCTTTCAACAGGTCTAGATCAGGAATCCAAGTCCTATTTGCAGTATCCAATGTGGCGAAGTTACCCACAAACCTAAAGACTCTTAGCTCGCCGCACCACGCCTGCTGCACCCTCTCCTTCATGAAGTGCTCCGATACGAAGTTCGATGGGTCCATGCGGATGGTCCCACACGCAGCGAGGACATGAGAGCATGGCTTGTGAAGGAGCTTTAGCTTGTTGCATGTGCAGCTAGGTTCATTCACATGGTCTCCAAGTCATACCTCATGGGTAACAAGAGACTGAGCTATCCCGAATCCGGCTCTGTCTCGGAGGATCATGTCGAATCGATGCTCCGTATTGCCCATTACGAAGACCGTGTGCGACTGAGCCTTCTTGGTCTTGGCCTGCATGTATGTTGTAATCTTCGAGCAGTACGGTGTCTGTGGGTTGGCTGTATGAAGTGCCACATTTGCATGCATTTCCCTGAAATATCCGATTATACCATGCAGAACGCCTTTGATGATGGCGACAAGAGGCTGAGAATGGAGGCCCCTAATAACCCAGTTGTACACCTCTACAAGGTTAGTGGTCATTATGACATACCTTGCATCGTCCGTGTCGTACAGTAAGGACCACTTTTCTAATGGCTCGGCCTCAATCCAATGAGAGAAACACCCGATGTCCCTCGATGTCCTCCGCGTCAAATGGGGAGGGTCGAGCTCCCGCAGTGGCGTGAGGCGCTCAGGCTGTGCCACCCCAGGAATGAGGGGACGCTTGTTCCTCTCGACAACATGCTTCCTGGTGTGCTCGTCCAACATCTGCCACAACGCATCAAATTTACGCTGCTGGTTCTGCATAGCAAGCCTCTTGAATAGCTTCATCAACGGTTGCTACCTGAACTGTTTGAAGAAGTTCACCCCCAGATGACGAATGCACCATGTGTTCCTTAGGTCTGGCCAGGAGAACGGCTCATCAGTGTCTTGCTGAAGTTGTCAGATGGCCTTCATCATCTCGGAGTGGCGATCATGGATTATGCAGACATCAGGATGTGCCCCAACTACTCCCACCTTCAGATGTCGAAGGAACCACAACCAGCTGTCGAAATTCTCACTTTCGGCCAGCGATGGCTAAGGGCGAATCGATTGTTGCCATCAACGCCAATTCTTTGCCGAGGATCACGCCCTTGTATTTCCCGCTTAGAAGCGTCCGATCAATTGAGATCACGGGCAACATGTGTCTGAATGCATTGATGCAGGGACCGAATGCTAAGAAGGTCCTCTGCAATACCATAAAACTTAGCGGTGGTCTTTTGGATGATTGGTCCTTCACAGTAATGTATGTGCCCAGGTTTCTGTCCTGCAGCACCTAGAGCATATGAGGAAGGTTGTCATAAGACGCCTCGAAGAACCGAATCTCCTTTGCAAAGCCTTCTGCTTAGCACGCCATGCCTTCGCGTAGCTAATCTTATACTTGAATTTCTGCTCGATAGCCACCATGATGTGCTTGGCCTCCAGGTCTGTCTTCTTCACTATCTCTCCGTACATCACATTGGCTATGAAGGTGGACGTCAGGTTGCGATGCCTCGGCAAAACACTCTCGAGCAAGCGAGTGCGCCTCCACCTTCAAGACAATCGATGAGTCTCAGACTTGGGTCTCCTTGCGTGCACGCCAAGGACACCAACTGCTTTCGCATACCACGGTGTCTGCTCTGGCTGGATTTGAGTACAAGCAGCCCTTTGCATGGACAAGGCCTGACTTAATGACATCCTGCAGTGATCCCTTGTCAGCAAACATTGGCCACCTCGTCCTCTTCTGCCTCCTCAACGTTGGCCACCTCGTCCTCTTCTGCCTCCACAACATCGACCACCGCGTCTTCTTCGTGAACCACGCGCTCTGCGTCCGAGCTGCTCCCACCAACCCGACGGTAGCCGTCGGAAGGGCCTCCGAGGACTACCTTCAGACATGGTGCCACGAGTATGCCTTTCGTAGCCACGACGCCTCTGACCTTCCAAAAATCCCTTCCATGCAACCGTCGCATCACTCGCTCAACTCCCATTTGAATGTGCGTGGGAGACCGACTCAAACCCCTTGTATGGCGACACTCCACACCTCGGGGTCCAAGGAGAAGCTTCTGGTGAGCCAGTGTAGGACATCTCCGATTCGGGCATTCTCTAGGTTCGGGTGTACTAAAGTGACTTGCCGAAAATCACTTAGGTCAACACTGTACAGACCTTCACGAACCGTACCAACACCGTAATACACTTTCAATCTTGTGGGCTCCGACATGACTGATTTATCACTGCAAATATTACAAACATTGCAACCAGTGATTTCTCGACATACATTCCCCATATACGTGCTAAACAAACAAGTAGCTACACGTCGCCTACATTCGGTTGAGAACAAGAACAAACAAGAGTATTACCTTCACGCGGAGACCTGCTCTTCGTATCAATGAGCTTCATTTCTCTTTCTCTTTCACGTCTCGAGCTCCTCTCCTCCCAAACCGCCCTCTCCCGAGCTCTACTCCTCCCCTTGTGTACCTCTCCCAAGCTCCTCTCCTCCTCTTGTCTCCCTCTCTCGAGCTCCTCTGCTTCTCTCTCTCCCTACCTTCTCCCCTTTTTCTCCTCTCCCGATCTGCTATGCTTGTCTGCACGAGAGAAATGGTGAAAAAACCATAGCGGGACACAGGGCGGCTTTCTATATATTTGTGTAGTCGCTCAACAGTTAAACGACTTGGCGAAAGTCTTGGCCCAAGGGTTGGCGACACGTGGACTAGTCATTTGAACCATTGGACGACTAGTCGATGAATCTTATCGCCCAACGGTGATAGTCATTGAACAGTTGGATGACTTGGCGACAATCTTGGCCCAATGGTTGAGCGACACGTGGACTAGTCACTAAACCGTTGGATGACTTGGCAGCAAGTACTGGCCCAATGGTTGACAGTCGCTGAACCGTTGGACGACTATCAATGCTAGAGGGAATGCATAGACAACCATGTCATAGTAATTACGAAAGAGAATACGTCAACACATAATACAAGTTATACAACAATGGTAGAGGAATACATAGACAACCATGTCATAGTACCTCTGAAATACAATCGTAAACCACGAATCGTAAACCCCTCTGGCCACCCTTCGCCACTCGCACACCTCCTCCGTTGTCGCCACGTCCCATACCCGTCCGCGCCCTGTCGCCCCGCTTGGCTTCCGCGGGGGTGCCTAGGCCGGGGCCTAGACAGGGAAAGACGCTCAGGAGCCCTGCTAATCCGTGCTCCCAAGGGGGTCGACTCCACCGGTTGCTGCTTGATCACTAGGGGCCCGCTAAGCTGCGAGCCGGAAAAAGAACCTCGGCAGTGCGAGCTCAATGCTCCTCGACCTCCACAGGTGCCTCCGCTGGCATCTTGTTCCACGTCCTCGTGCGGGGAGAACTCAGGTGCCGGCTAGACCATCAAACCTGCACGACAAATAATGTTAATCTCTACAATATATCGACGATCACAAACCTGAAGAGAGAAAATGTACCTTCGTCGAGGGCAATGCGCGAGAGGTCAAACCCACCATACTGTCCAGACGGGTCGGGGATGGAAACATACTGCCCTGCCGCTCTCTGGTAGGTGTCCTGGAATGACGCCTGTGGCGGTGGCGGTGCGTACCCACATGCCCACCCAGACCCTCTAGCTTGCAAAGGCCTAGGCGCAAGCGGGGCACGTGGACGTGCCCCTCCTAAGCCTGCTGACTAGGCTGTAGGACGTGGCGGCCTTGACATATGCGCCGACGAGGCCACCTCCTGTACCGTCCTGCACGACGTCAGGGTCACGCATTGCCTCGCCGCACTGTAGGCCCGACGAACAAACTACACTAGCTCGTCGCGCGTGACCTCTGCACCAGTGCCGATCCTGTCCAGGATCGATTGTCCGCCCCTGGCAATCTCGACGTTGAAGTCTATCTGCAAGGAGTATGTCGAAGCGTCAAACCTATAATTTAGGTAACCGTACTCAGTCATTTTAAAACACAATTTTACGTACCACGAGGTGCACGTTCCGCGCGAAGTGTAGAAGGTACGAGTCAGTCGGTGCTACCACACGAGCGGGGGGAGGGTCGATGACAAGCACCACTCAGTGCGTGTCTGAAGCGTACTAAGCGAAGGAACTCGTCGTGCTGCGCCTTGGGTCCTCTGGTTAGATCTCTGCACGCGATCCTCATCGGCGTTCGCCCACTGCGCCACCCATGGCTCCATCTTGGCCGGCCACTGCGTCCTGGTGCCACCCCTCCTACTATTCCCGCGAAACGTACCACTGCAATTAGAAGCTGCCATAATAGAACTATCAAAAACATATGTGAACATGTGTTGTATGTAACTCACGCGTGGGTCGAGTCAGGCACCCTCGTCCCGATGAGAACTGGAACAACCTGGTGGAGGCCGAACTGGCGCATCACCCTGTGCACCGCGTAGTCCTTGACGAACACGTCGAAGACGAGCTTCTTCGTCCGCCAAGATCGCTGGTCGTGCCCGGCCTGATGAAAGACAGCCCGTGGGAGCACGGGCCTCGAGTCTCTGATCGAATGTACGGCTCCCGCCAAGTCGTCAATGGTGAGGCGGTCCACTACTCCACAAAGTGCTCATACACGTGTGACTCGCTGCGTGTGCATCTTGTACTGCGAGCCTAGCAGTGGTTACAAAGGATTACATGTCTGCATGAAGTAAAGATATAGGGAAGTACATACCCGTCTATGGCACCAAAGGGACCCTCTGGTCGGCGGTCCACCGCGTCCCCATGGTACATGTCGCGTCGTGCGATTGAGTCTACGGCATGGGCGTCCAGAGAAGTGCTCGAACAACCACAACCGCGGCGGGGGGGTAGCTTTGTGAGGATAGATCTGGGCTTGTCCTCTGCCAAGCGATCGCACATGCAGCGATGCGTCGTGGCATGTCGGCTAATCTAATCGATCTCTAGCTCCTCGCCGTCGGCGATGGCCTCGCGTACCTCACGAGGTGGGCGTCGGCCAGTCACCGTGGCTGGCTGTAAACAGTACCCAGTAGAAGAGCCACGGCGAGTGCGCCTCGAGGTGCCACGACACCTGATCGGCGGTGGGCTGCGGGACCATCCGCTCGACCTACGCACAAACAAATAATTAGTAAGCCCGTCATATGGCTAGGCCTCAATGCATCTCTAAACATGGAAAATTCGTAGTATACGTACCCAGAACTACGAAAGCCACCGCAGGGGCGGGCCATGCCTCTGTCGCTCCGAGAAGTCGAAGTACGGAGTTGCGGCCTCCACCGAAAGAACTCCCTGAAACCCGCCCAACAGGGCGTCGCGCCAGTCGACATCCGTGTCTGGCGGGAATGCAGGGGCTCCCACGATAGGCAGACCGAGCAGCATCGTGACATCCTATAGAGTAGGGGCCATCTCCCCGAAAGGGAGGTGGAAGGTGTGTGTCTTGAGCCACCACCAGTCCACAAGAGCGTCGGGAAGCGGCGGTCGAGCAGGAACCGTCGTGATCGCTCGGGGCCGCTGGACCTCCTGTTGTCATCGACGGTGCGCCATCCTCTTCGATGGCCTCCACCATCCACGCAAGAGGTAGAAGGCCGGCACGGCTCAGCCTACAAAGCACGAAGAAGTAAGTACATGGTGGGCATATGATACAAAAAAGTGGCACAGCTTGCGGACAAACCTCTCTACCTAGTGTGTCTCTAAGCCCATCGGGGTGTCCGCGTACAAACCACCCCCAAGTCAGCCGCGTCGTCCCTGCAAACCGGATGCGGCACACGACGGCTCGCGCGATGCTGCGTGTCAACTAACCGGTCTAGCAGACCGAAATGCCAGTCCGAACCACCAGGGTCGTGAGCCATACCTGCAAATTAAGAAATTAAAAGCATTCATATTAATTAAGCATTTAAATTATATTCCAATGGCAAATAAATCATATTTGATATGTCCTTAGTGGCATCTAAACATTTTGGTCGAACACAATGGTAATACATATACAATTTCATCAAACCCCTGTGGTCAACACATAATTTTCCCTACAAAAGGCTACATTACGTTAACACCTGTACGGGTTGCTATGGATTGCGAAATATTTAAAACATCATCGTTACTATGCATATTTATAATGGGTGAAGCTTTCAGGAAAAAAACAAAATTTCACATGTTTAAGAATCCTACGTGTTTGGAACCATGTATCTGTGATTCCTTTATCCAACAAAACTATGAAGTAAATGTTATCAATTCTTTATTGTGCAAATAAATACATATATTTAACATTCTATAAACTAGCATTTGCGGATGCACGGGTTATCGACATGTTTATATAATAGAAAAATAACATGTTATCATTCATCTAGCTAAATGCGCAATTAAGCGCGACCGCAGCGGAATAGTACAACTAAATTTATTTTCACCGACTCATTTTTTCTTCATACGAACTTCTAAACTAATTGTATTAATCATGCTATCTCTAAACATTTGCTAACAATATGTCACTACACACGATGTTGCTCGCTAACCTACCATGGTTACTAATTAATCATACTATCTCTAAATATTTGCTAACAATATGTCACTACACATGATGTTGGTTACTAACCTACCATGGCTTCAAAAATACACTTGTACAAAATAATACTACAAACTCACCGTCCTAGTCGTCGATGCAAAGCGAAGAACCTCTTTTTCCTCCTCTTCTTCTTCCCCTCCTCTTTTTTCCCTCTCCTTCTCCTCTCTTTCTTTCCTTTCTTCTCTTCTCGGCTCACTTCGCTTGCTGAAATGGCGACTATTCGGCCACGCGCGAGTTTTATAGGCACCCTAAGTCGCCATACGGTTGGACGACTTGGATCCAGCTTCGACCTATTCGCGCGACCGTATGGCGACTCTATCAAAGTCGCCATGCCATCAAGCGACGATGTCTCGAACCATTAAATCGCCGTTCCATTGAGCAACTTGGATATGTGTCGCGCGTCGGTTGGGTGATTTGCCCGAGTCGCCAAACCGTACGGCGACTAGAGATTAATTCTGTAAAAAAAAAAATATTAACCGGTATTATTTTCGTAATTCCGAATAAAAAATAAATTGTTTTAAAAAAATATTTCGATTGCTCCTTGCGAATTGTGCAACAAAAGTTGAGGTTCTTTTCTAAAAAGCTAGTACAGCGCAGATCACTTCTTTTTTTGCTTGTGGCCTACTTTAGCATCTCCAAAAAGTATTCCCAAAAGCACGCCTCTTAGCAACCGAAGCTAGAATTATAGAAGTACTCGATCATGCTTCGCATTTCACAGAAGTATCAAGGACCAAAGCCTATCGTCTGATACATTTGGCAAAACCGCACGCTCGATTTATAGTGGACCACGCAATGTTGCTATTTGTCATCGATCGCCAACCTATGTGAGTTCTTTAACTTGGTGATGCCCGCCGGCCCAGAATCGCTAGGAGAAACGCATGCATGCACCGGTTAAAATCTTTACTCAATCGGTCAATGCTTGTGCCTCCAAAGTGGTTGTGTTCTGAGTAAATATTTCTTCAATATCCCTGTCTTTGTAAATATTTGTGTAGGACCGTAATGACAACTAGAGAGGCGAATAGGAGCACTGTCTTTTTTTTTCACTTTGATTGGATTCGACACTATTTTCACTCTATTAGCTATGAAAGCTATGAAGATCAATATGCAAGCATAGCGAAGACTTGAATTTACTCAATCAAAACCCCAAAGAAAATAGATCAAAACACCATAAACTCAAAACCAATAGAGTAAGAACACGAGGTGACTCATCTTGAGGAATCTTGCTAGGATAGAATTCAGAATAAAGTTGGTTTCTGATCACTCTATCACGGAAGACAAAAGCTCAACACTTGAGCACCCCATCGATCAACTCTCTAGAAATCTAACCTCTCCACAAGCGGGGTTTCAAAATCCCGCCGTTGCTCCTTTGCCTGACTGACACCCTCCCCTATTTGTAGTGGAGGCCACTAGGCTAGCTTCTAGAGGAAGACATCTAAACAGGCACCCGTAAGACCACACACATCGAGTTTCACTTGTATCGACCCCTGTGCCCTGATGTATCCCATCGCCGGAAACGATCGCGCCCGCCTGCAAACGATCACGCCCGCCTGAAACAGTCAGCCGCAGATGTAACCCGTCCTGAGAACTCTGCGCTTGGTCATCATTGTCCATTTTGTGCCATGCTTGAGTCCAACCATCTCACCCGGTATCCACGATCGTTTTGTACCAAGTCCCGATCCTTCTCACCGTCGACCATGGTTGATCACCAAGCCACCTGCACAAAAATAGACAAAGAAATTGATTCTCGGAACAAGTTCTTCATAACTTAACCCGTTAGTTAAAACATGCATCATGCAACACATGCATCCACGACCACTATCTATGACTAGTTCTAGAGGGTCTACAACCTCCCTCCAGACCTCCTCAGGACCTCCCTCCAGAGGACCTCCCTCGAGGACCCCTCCAGGACCTCCTGAGAACCTCCCTCGAGGACCTCCCTCGAGGACCTCTCCAGGACCTCCTGTGATGACCCGCTCGGGATACAAGGAACCGGCCTATTATTTTTTTTTGAGCTGCGGTACTACCGCTCCTCTGTGTGGTAGTACCGCTCGGTGCATCCCGAGTGAGGTCTACCAGGACCTCCCAGGAGGTCTTCAAGACCTCCTGGAGGTCTTGGCCATTGTGCAATGAGCCAGTCCCAGGAAAACACAAGCTAGCTCGCACAAATAGACAATGGTGAGATCAAATCCATACACAAGCTAAGAGGAGCAAGAGACAAAACAATATATATATTAAAGACCAAACCGGCCAAGCTTTAAACAGGAGTTTGCCTCAAGGGTTACAACAAAAGAGCAAAAACAGCGGAAAGCAAAACGTCAACAGTAGGTCCAACCGATCAGCCCACCGGCTATTGAGTGGAGGACGTCCCCTAGGCCACAAGGTCTCCAAAGACCTCTTCTTCACTGAGCTTTGAGCTTCCTCTAACTTCCTGCAGCTGCTGATTAAAACAGAGGGCAAAAGCCATGAGTACATTGAATGTACTCAGCAAGCCGTGGGGAGTGTATGCAATAAATAATCATGCAAGGCTTGCCAAAAGAGAGCTGTAAGGTTAGTTGCATAAAGCAGTATTTAACAACAAGTAATAAGTAGATTGAAATGCTCAAGTTAAAACAATAATACATAAATACATTTGATTTCAAAAGGGGTGGTGAGCACCCACTCACCTCCAAAGCCACTCTGGAGCACCCACTCCAAAGTTACCAAAGACCAACCGTGGGAGGCCTGGTCACACCCATGACCAGGACCAAGACCAACCGTGGGAGGCCTGGTCACACCTATGACCAGGACCTCTCCCACGGCCACTCTAAACACCCACTCCAGGCTCCACAACCAGCCTGGACCTCATCTCGAGCCAACCATGACCCCTCTAAAGCCGGCCAAGGTCTCTTCGAGGCAAAGCCACAGTCTCTCGCAGAAGCGCCCAGGGACACAAATTTACAAAGCTACCCTTTGCACCATTTTCACCGGGCATGTCCATAACCAAGGACTTGAATATTGAATAGATTTAAAACTCTCTGAGGTGTACAACTTTACCCACAATTCACGATTTCTCTAGCGGGAAGGGTTAGGAAAGACCCTTGCTCACTTAGAAGGTGAAGCGATCTAGAAGCGTGACAAGGCCTTTACAATACCACATCCTAACACCAAACCGCTTAGATGAACTTTATCGAGTCATGGGCGTCGATTACCATCGACCGAAGCTCACCGTTGTGGGGATACCTTGCCCGGAACATGGATGTGCGTTTAGCATCGTCTGCGACAAGCCACAGCAGACATGGACGTGCGTTTACCATCGTCTGCACGCCCAAAACCAACCATGCGGCATGGTGCTAGAATATGATAAATTATTTGGCCTAGGCCATCCCCATAAAATGACCTTGTGGTTGCACAGATTGGCCCAGATCAACAGAACACAAAGTTGAGTCCTTAATTGTGCTTAGGCAAGACTTCCACATCCCCAATGTGCAAAGCACCCACTACTCACTCCCTGCCTTCTTGCCCAAGCAAAAATATTTTGTAATTAACCCTGCCAAAGACCACCCGTCACGGCTGTGATTTAACAAAGTGGTCTCACACAAAGTCAACACAACAATGGCATTACACCAAAGTTGTATGATGGCACCAACCACGGGTTCCATAATTCATTAGTCAAGATTATTAAATATGAGGCATGATTCACAGACCCACGATTCTAAAAGCAAGGCTAAGCAATTAGCATACGGTCCCATGTTGGCTATAGCAAAAGATGCCAACTAAAGTATCCATCCTAAGGTGTCCAAAGAGTTCATGTCAACATGTTGAGTTCAAGCACACAAAGGAGGCATAATGTCAAATAGAGACGAGATAGCTCTTGCCCAAACCGGTTTCTATAAAGATAGCCATGCAAGTTTAGTAAATCAAAATAGCTTTGCAAAAGGGATCAAGATGATCAAGGTCCACGACTTGCCTCTGTTGGAGAAAGAAAAAGCTTCTCTTGATGTAGCTTGATTCACGAGCTCCTCAACAAGTCAACTTGAGATCTACCGTTATAAAAGAAACCAAATAAGCAAAAGAAACTCCAAAAAGCCAAAAGAACTTACTTAAAACAGCAGAGGAGGTCCACTGAGCAAGGGAGGTCAGAGAGGAAGATCCGGCCAGTGGGAAGTCCAAACCCAAGGAGGTCAGAGCGGAGGAGCTTGGGGAGGCTCACCGAGACAAGAAGAGACCGAGGAAGAAGTTGAAATGAAGAACAAGGAGGCGCGATGCTCTCTAGTGCTCTATTTAAAAGAAAAGGGAATAGAAGCACCACAAAAAGAGAGTGACCAAATACAATGTATAAGGACAAGGGCACCTTGCCAAAGTGCGAAAAGAGATAAAAGAAAACAAGAGATGTGACAAAAAGTAGAAAAGAGGACAAGGGTAGGTGGCAGCATTTAATGTGACTCAACCCACATCAAATGCACTTAAGGCGCCAAAGGAGGTAGTCAAAGGTGCCTGAGACCGATCAAAGGGCATGGTCCATAGTGGAGATCCAGGAGGAGGTCTGCGAGGAGGTCAGGAGGAGGTCTGCGAGGAGGTCCTCTGAGGAGGTCAACGAGGAGGTCTGAAGACAAACAAAGAGATATTTGAGGACGAAGGTCACGAAGACCTAAGGAGGTCTAGGGCGGGAGGTGAAAAAGGCAGGCAGGTCTAAACCACAAAGGTCTAAACACAAAGAGGAGGTCTGAACCTAAGGGAGGTCCAAACACAACACAGGAGGTGCGAACCTAAAGGAGGTCCAAAGCATAGCAGGGAGGTCTAGACCACAAAGGTCCGAACACAAAGAGGAGGTCTAGACCACAAAGGTCTAAATACAAAAGAGGAGGTCTAGACCACAAAAGTCTAAACACAAAAGAGGTCCCATGGACAAGAGGTCCAAAAGACTAAAGATATCTGGATCTCAAAGGGAGATCCAAACCACAAACAGATCTAGACCCCAAGGAGGTCTAAATCACAAGAAAACTAGACCTTAAAAGAGGTCCAAAGCACAGGGGATATGGCACTCGAGGAGGCCCTAAGAGCAAAGAGGTCCTGACGGCCAAAATCTCCAAAAGGGAAAATTCGGCGACCAAGATCTCAAAGGGAGGACTGAGCAGCCAAGATTTAAAAGGTAGCGAGGAGGTCCTAACACTCGGATCTCAAAGGGAGGTCCGACGGTCAAGATCTCAAACAAAGGGAGGCCAGACGGTTAGATTTCCAAAAGGGAATCAAGCGATCAAGATCTCAAGCAAAGGGAGGTCGCGGAGACAAGGATCTGTGAGGAAAAGCTAAACCATTAGATGAAGATCGGATGGCGCAAAACAAAGAAGGCCGTTCGGACCGGCGAGCGAGTCCAGCGAGACTAAACCGTCGATTTAGATCGGACGGTTTGGGAGAAAGGGCGTTCGGACGTGAGCGTGCCCTCGGGATCGAGTCATCAAAAGCGACATCGAGCGGTCCTTAGGTTATGAAGGCAAAGCCTCAAGCGATGCGACCGCGAGAATAGCAGTGGGTCCAAGCGCTAGGGAGGTCTTGGACCTAAGGAGGTCGGGACCTTTAGATCCAACAGAGGAAGGATGCAGACGGCTAAGATCTCCAAAGGGATATCTAGCAGACAGATCTACACAAGGGAGGTTTGGCGGCTAAGATCTCGGAGAGGAGGTCCTAATGACGAGATCTAACAAAGGGAGATGCAGCGGCTAAGATCTCTAGAGAGGAGGTCCTAACGGCGAGATCGATCAAGGGAGAGTCTGGCGGTTAAGATCTCGAGAGGAGGTCCTAGCGCGAGATCGATCAAGGAAGAGGTGCGGCGGTGAAGATCTCGGAGAGGAGGTCTAATGGCGAGATCGATCAAGGGAGAGTGCGGCGATTAAGATCTCGAGAGAGGAGGTTCTAACGGCGGATCGATCAAGGGGAAGTCTGGCGGTTAAGATCACGAGAGGAGGTCCTAACGGCGAGATCGATCAAGGGGAGAATCGGCGGTTAAGATCTCGAGAGAGAGGTCTAACGGCGGATCGATCAAGGGAGGTCGGCGGTTAAGATCTTGAAGAGGAGGTCCTAGGGTCGAGATCTAATCAATGGGAGGTCCTAGAGAAGATCCATATTGACACAAGGAAGTCCACAAGGAGATCGAGAGGGGCTCTGGGGCGTCCAAAAAGCGCAAGGGTTCCATGAGCGATAAGAGGTCCGCAGGGAGGTCTCCACAAAGAAAGAAGTCTAGATCGAGGAGATCTAGGCAGCGACAAGGTTTTAGGCAGAAGGAAGTCTAAACACCAGAGATTCAAACCATAAAGGGAGAGTGAACCAAAGGTAGTCCAAACAAAAGGTTACAAGGAGAGGTCCAGAGAACAAGGGAGGTTGGACCTACAAGGAGATCGGTGAAGGAGGTCTAGGTGAGAGGGAAAACCCAAGGAGGTATCTCCAAAGAGGAGAAGGTCAAGGTAAGGGAACCAAAGAGAGGAACTCAAGAAAGGTCCAAAGGGAGGAAAGAAAAGAAGAAAGAAAATCGGGAAGATGAGATGGATCTGGGCATCAAGAGATGTCCAACGAAGGAGAATGCAGGGCATAAGAGGAATGTCGGTGAGAGGAAGGTCTAGAGAAGGAGAGGAAGACCTAGAGGGAAAAGCTAGCCTGGAGGACAAACAAGGCCCACAAAGAAAGAAGGCTAAAAGCCAAAGAACAGCAATAACTCCAGATCAACCAAAAGGGATTAATTGAAGTTTGATTAGTTCAAGTTAAATCTCCAAATTTCTGAAATCTTCAAATTAAGCTTTGAACTCTCATAAAAAACCAAATGGTTATTTTTGATTTAAAAGCTTTTCAAAACTCAGAAAAATCGGGACGTTACACCTCCTCAGGACCTCTCCAGGACCTCCTGAGAACCTCCCTCGAAGACCTCTCCAGGACCTCCTCAGGACCTCCTCAGGACCTCCTGTTACGGCCACTTTCAGCTACGACCACATTCAGCTGAAACATACTACGACCACGTACAGTCGAAACGAATAGTCCTTGAAAAGAATAGTACTCACAGTGAACAGTACTCAAAACAAACATCACTCGTTACTCGTAGCTACAGATCTCGAAGCTTTCGACCACTCAGAAAACAGAATGACCGAAACTTCCATAACCGCAAAATCTAATGCAACCCAAAAGTCAATTATTCATCGGCAAAATCACGACCAAGCCCCATGGTCCAACAATCTCCCCCTTGATGAATACATTGACAATCTTCTCAAAAATGCAGATTGGAGGTTGTTTTGAAAAACTTTTACTCGTTTTCGCGCAAATGCACATCTTGATCCATAAGCAAGAAAAAGCTATGAAAATGACTAAGATGGCTTAAGAAATGCAGAAGCACAATAGATAAGGCAAAAGAGTACAAGAAAGCTTCAAATCCAGAGAGATCAAAAGAGTCCATTTTTAGTAAGACTTTGCACAAAGACTCCAAATCAAGTTCAAAAACAGTATTTTTACCAATCTTTCTCCCCCTTTGACAATGGAGTCATTAAGATGCATGGAAGAAGATAGAGCATGAAAGAGATCGAATGGCTGCAATTTATTCATTTTTTAGCAAAAGGAGCCATGAAAAATATCCAGGGTGACTTTACAAGTATTACACCAAGCCATATTATGTGAAGTAGCTAATTTATATCATGGCAAATCATATATAGCAAAGCTAAGGCCAAATGAGTAATAATCTGAGATTAAATGGATGTTTAGCATGTTAAGGTGCTCAAGATCATAGTTTAGCCAAAGGTATCTAAAAATAGGCCAAGCCATATCAATAAACTAAATGGAACCAAGAAGCTACAATTGAGTTAATTTAGAGAGCTACAAATTCAATGTTGAATCATTTCGTTCAAGCACTTGGAATTAAGCAAATTTAGCACATTTAGCATTTGCTGAAATTCATTTTTGGTTTTATCTTAGCAAAGCAAGTCCTGGACTAGGAGCCATCCACAACTACCTCCTAAGCTTCAACCAGTTTTCACAATTTTTGTTTCATTAGCCATGTGCTAGATCTCAAGCCGTGTTACGACCAACCCAAGCAATAAGCTTAAGAGAGTGGTCTAGGTCATCTAAAACTCCCCTTGAGTTCTTGCCTGGTGCAATGACAAGCCTTCTCATGAGAAAGAATTGGTGAGATCAGTTTTTTACATAGAGAAAGATCATTTTCCATTTTCTTCACTAAGTTCAAGAACAAAAGTTAAAGCTAACTCATACTTCAACAAGGAACTATCATAGCACAATCTAAAACTCAATTTAGGTTCAACACTCAACTTAGCCTATTTGACATGGCATGAAACATAAGAGAATCACTAGAGCAAAAATAGTCACAAGATCCAACAAGTCATGATTTACTTCATGTTTCTCACAGTTAATAGAGCTAGAATGACAAAAGCTGAGCTACACATAAAAGGACATGAAAAAAAACTAGCAACCTAGCACAAGACATGTAAAGATGTAATGTATGATATCATGTCACACAAGGATAAAAGTCAAAGCTCCATGTACTTATATTACAATGCGAATTGCTGATTTTAACGTGCAATATGGTACAATAGATGTAAAACATCAAACTCCCCCTCAAAACAGTCCAAGAGGACTAAAAACCCCCAACTCTCCCCGCAAAGAAGCAAAATGAGAAGAATCAAGAGCCTTAGTGAAAATATCTGCAACCAGCTGCTCGGACTCTACAAAGAGAAGCACAACAACACCCTTCTCTACACTCACCAATCTTGAACTCACTTCTAAACCCTCATCTAGAAGCTGAGAGACTGATTGCAAATTATACCTCAGCTTACTTACCAAAGTGGCGTCCTTAAGCATGAAGTTGTTGTTGACGAGCACTGTGCCCTTGGCTGTTACGGTCCCGATAGAAGCATCCCCAAACGTGATCAACTCGTTGCCGGATGCACGTGTGAGGGAGGAGAACCATCTAGAATCTCCGGTCATGTGTCGAGAACACACAGAGTCAACAAGCTATATGTCCTCCTTCCTCGCATGTTGGACCTATAGGGCATAAGCAGGGAACATCTGTGCCTCAGTACTAGGGTTAGTTGTAAAAGACTTGGGAATCCAGTACTGAGCCACACGATGCCTAGGAACAACAGTAGAAGCAGCAGTAAAATGGTTAGAGGGATAATCATAAGAATGCAAACGTGAAACACCTAGACCTCTCCGAATCGACCTACCAAAAGGTTGGCACTCCCCCTGTCTAGATGCTACCCATGGTCCATCCTCACGATATCCTAACCCAAAATGCTGCCTAGAGCCACCAAAAGAGTCAAAGAAGTCATCTACAAACTTAGGTTTATGTCTAGTAGAAAAGACAAGCTGCTTGGCTCTAGAGACAGTCGAAGGTGAGGGAACTCCTCTAATGGACCTCAAGGCACGCACTCTCTCCTTCCTCTCACTCTTGGCTCTACGAAAGTAGAACACAACTATGTGGCCATCCTTTTTGTAGAAGATGCAATGATACTTGACCTTTTGAGAGGTCGACACGCTAAAATAAACATCGGACTTGTTAGAAGGGGTTTGGGCAAAACACTGCAGATCTAAAGACTGACTTAGATGGCTCAGGGGGTTCTACCTCAAACTTGCCACTCTCAATAGCTTTCACAACCTTAGGTAGGTGGTTCTTGGAATACTCTAGAGAATTAAATCCTAGACTACTCTTCTTCACACTTACCTTAGATTGATCGAGGATCACGTTGAGGCTCTTCTTCCCACTAGAAAATCTTTCAAGAGTCTTTTTGAGATAGTCATTTTCTTTGGCTAGGTCCTTACATGTGGCACACTTATTTAACTTGGTTGCCCTAGCATATCTTTATTTGTGAATAGCTACCTCAACCTTTAAGGCCCCACAAGACACACAAGAGAAATTTCTAATCCTACTGAACTGCTCTTTGAACTTGACTCTAAATGCCTCGTGTATCTCATCTAAATTAGTCCCAATTTCAGTACAAAAGGCACAAGAGTTAGAATCAATTACTATCTTGAATGCAGTCATGGACATGGATTGTTCAATTTTAGATTTCTCCTCTAGAGTCTTGTTTAGAGCATCATTCTCAATTGTGAGTTTATAAAAGTTTTCACACGAATCAGTCTTAGAATGAAGAACCATTTCAGTCATTTTCTTCATTTTAATCTTACTATCCTCACAATGAGAGCAAGTGTGACTGGGATTAAATTTCAGCAATTCCTTGGTAGCACTATCCAATTTCAATTCGAGCAAGGCACAACTTGAGCAAGGTGATGGAATAGCATCTACAAAAGTCACATCTAAAGCAATAGCATCCAACCAAACATGACTATGACTAGATTTGAGAGATTCTAGTTCATCTAGAGTATCTTTAAGTTGATTTACCATAGAGGAATGAGCAAATTTCAGATTTGCCAATTCATCATGCAAGCAAGAGTAAGAGTCACAGGATTAATGGACTTGAGCCTAACCACTTCTAGGTTCAAGTTGTCAATTATAATATCTTGTCTTTTAATCATTTTAGCTTGCTTTTTTAGATTTTGTTCAACAGCAACCAAAGCACGTTTCATCTTATTTGGTGAGGGGCATACCTCGTCGGAATCGCTGTAGGGCTCGTCGTTGTCAGAGGATTCAACGTCGTGGCTGTCCTTAGTTATGAAGCACATGTAGGTGAAGTCCTGGGCCTTCTTCTTTCCATGGGAACCATCCTCGTCGTCCTCTGTCCCCGAGTCTACATCGCTCATGTCAACGTTCTCAAGAGTGGCAAGGACCCGGTTGATGAACTTCCGGTAGTTGGGCTTCTTAGCCTTCGCATCTCGAGCTTGAGGACGTCTCCAGAAGTCCTTCTCCAACTTACCCTTCAGCTTGGGGCACTTAGCCCGAATGTGGTTTGGCTCACCACACTCAAAACAAGTAACAGGGCCTCCTCTCCTCCTATTCCTCACTTTGTTGAAGGCTCTCGTGAATTTTGAGGATAGAAGGGCTAATTCATCCTCAGGTAGCTTCTCTAGCTGCTCATCGCTCAAGGAGTGCAAGACGGACAAGAAAAAACCAGATGAGTCAAAGTTCAAAGAATTAGAAGAGCTACTCTTAGAAGGATCAATCACTAGAGCCATCGACTCTGTCTTGGGGAGACGCGAGATGAAGTCAATCTCATATGTGAAAACCTTCCCCACAACTCATCCAAAGATTCACCGAGCCTTTGCTCGATCTTTGAATACTCTTTCTTAAGTTGGTTCTGTCTCACTTCCTTGATCGCGGTAGAACCCTCATGGTAGTCAGTGAGGTCCTCCAAATCTCGTGAAGACTTCAAGTGAGCGACACGCTCAAACTCAGATCGACTAAGCCCTTGAATCAAGAAGTTTCGAGCCTTGCTACTTGCCTCCACATCGGGTGAGATCACATCGTCATTGGCTAGCACTACATAAGGATTTTTGACCTTAAGCCAAATTGAGTGCCCTTGAGCCTCGATGTAGGCATGCATGCGAGCCTTCTAGTAAGAAATTTTGACTCCATTGAACACAGGTGGTTTGGTAGAATACTTTTCAGAAGCCATGGCTCCTAAGACCGGTTAAGATATATAAGAAGAGCTAACCGGGCTCTGATACTACTTGTAGGACCGTAATGGTGACTAGAGGGGGTGAATAGGAGCACTGTCTCTTTTTTTCACCTTGATCGGATTCGACACTATTTTCACTCTGTCGGTGTTTTAGAACCGATCTTACGTAAAGATTGTTTGATTCGAGGGGTCTCCAAGAATGGAATCACGCAGAGAGATTGACACGAGTATTTTTATATAAGTTTAGGCCTTCTCTGGAGAGAATAACAACCCTACTCCTGTGTGTGTATGGTATTGAGTGTGTTTCGTACAATCGAGAGAAAAGACTAAGGCTATTACAGAAGATAGTGTCTAACTGTCTTCCTCCTTGCCCCTTGTCCCCTCCGATCGTTGCCTTTATATAGTCATGAAGGAATAGCCGTTTTCCCACGGTGAAGCGCCTTATCAAATCGATGTGGCGCATGTTTGCATTAATCATCGGAGTGGTAACCCCTTCCGCCTTTGGCGATTACTTGTTAGAGATAATGGGGTATTACGTGCTATTACTTACGTGAAATAACGACATATCTTGTTGCTTGGATTCATAATCAATTGGACCCACTCATCTGTAGGTTTTATTGATCATAAGGTAGTCGTGGATGACACAGTGCGTAGAAGAGCTTACGACTATGAGGTAGTCGTAGAATAACTTCTGTTGGATAGTGATCGTAGAAGAACTTACGACCATAAGGTAGTCGTAGCAAGACTTACGACTATGGAGGTGGTCGTAGAAGAACTTACGACCACCTGGTAGGCTTCTCCCTTGTAAATATAAGGAGTATACCTAGGGACCACATGACATCACATTTACCCATAATAAGAATTATAGATAAAAGATAAAATGAGGACTATTAGATCCTCGTCATCTAGCCCCCCAGACTTCAAGTGAAAATAACTTACTTGGTTAAGAGTGCGTAGATGGTCCTATGGCCACGAGAAGGTTGTGAAAATATGGTCGAAGGAAAAACTCTTCGACATTTGTACAATACTTTGACGAGAAATATACTTGGTCAATAAGATTGCTTGCAACTACCGGATAATCGTGAAAACTTTTTCGACCATGAAGTAGTCGTAGTATGGTGATCGGAGTAAAACTTTTCCGATTGATACTTCATTTGGCGAAAGACTTGGCCAAAAAGTAATTTTGCTTGATGTGTAAAAGCGAACTGATTTTCTTGGGCGGACAAACTTAGAAATTGCAACCGTCTCTTATATATGCATTTTGTTGGGCGGTTCAAAGCAGTGGCAACCCTTTGATTTCCACCCTTCATTAAACATCTGGTTATAAATACTTACGGGGGTGAGACTTGGGTTTCTACTTTTCCCAAATCGCTCCATTGTTCATCGAGTTCTTGCCTTCTCATTTGTCATCCCAATCGTGCCTTCTCCTAAGACCTTCCTTAATCCAAAACCTCCCTTTCTAAGAGATGGCACAGGCGGGTTTAAGTGGGCTGAGTCGGAGATGGATGCGGTGAAGATTCAAGCCTTGGTCGACGCCGGGAAGATTCCATAGAAGGTTCTTGCTAAATGGATTGCGGCGGTTGGACAGCATTAGCCGTCGGGGGAGATTGGGCAAATCCCCGTCTTCCAGGCATATTATGAATGTGGCCTTCGATTGCCTGCTCACCCCTTTCTCACACTCGTACTCGAGCACTTTGGGGTGGAATTAGTGAACCTCGGTCCTAATTCCATCACTATGCTAAAATGTATTTGTGTATCTATGTGAGGCATACACAGAATTCAGTGGACCTCGAGCTCTTTCAATATTTCTATGGAATGGCTCGACAATGCAGGATTCACAGGGAGTTATGGTCTAAAGCTTCATGATAGGAAGTCGAAGGTATATTGAGATGTTTACCCGGTCTTCGTGGCGAGATGGAGGAAGAGGTGGTTTCTTGGAAAATCACCGAAGATGACAAACCTTACTTTTGAGGAAGGCTGCTTGAAAAAGAATTTTCACGGGATTCGACTCCTAGGGATCTCGGTCGGATTGCTCCCTATATTCGAGCCATCAAGGACTTGAAAGAGGAGGGACTGATCGGATGGCATGTGGTGAAGGATTTCATCACACGTCGAATTAGCCCTTTGAAGAAATGAGTACCTCCTATGTGGAGGTACAGGGCGAACGAAAGGCAGAGCCGGGGACTCTGGGCGGGTAAGTGAA
Organism: Phyllostachys edulis; assembly: GCA_036346405.1. NCBI lineage: Eukaryota > Viridiplantae > Streptophyta > Magnoliopsida > Poales > Poaceae > Phyllostachys > Phyllostachys edulis. The sequence continues at coordinate 53,505,780 of CM070548.1, read as the reverse complement.
TCTTCGATTTAGCCCTCGGTTTGGTATTTCTTTAAAGTGGTCTAATGAATGTCATATCTGTTTGCCTGAGATCTTTCTGGCGAAGATTGACATTGGGTCAAACTTGTTTGTGAAAATCTCCGCCACTTGGAGTGGCGGTTCCTCAAATCCTTGCGGTTTTATCCATGAGAAGAAGATGGGCGCCTAAAAGGTAATCAAGGGTTGATTTTATCCTTAGGACTTTTAGAGTCGTATAAAGACTTCTGTTGATTGTTTGTCGTAGAAAAACTTACGACTTGATAGTGATCATAGAAGACCTTACCATCAAAGAAATATCGTAGAAAAACTTACGACTTGATCTTGGTGGTAGAAAATCTTCTGACAGTCGATAATACCTTCTGTTTTCTTATAGAAAGTAGGCATGGAAAACCATCAGGACGACCAAGAGGTTGAACTGATAACCATCAGTGCAGGGATGACAACGGAAAAAAGTCCAGCTCCTCCGTCTAAGAAGCGTCGACTCGTGAAAGTCACCGATAAGGGAGGGGCAGGCTCAAGTTCTTTTATTTCGACCGGATCTTACGCAAAATCACTCTGAACTGAACAGCGCCAAGCTGAAGCGGGGAGGTCAAAGTTCTTGAAAATTTGAAGTGATCCATGCGAAACCTTTTAAGCGTAAAGCCCGCAAGGCCAAGGTACCCTTCTATTATGACAAGAAAACTTTGCAGATTTACGCCTCTCCTAGTTTTGTTAAGCAACTAGAAAAGGAGAAGCTGGAAGGACTTTATGTCTTTGTGAAGGACAATCTTGATCGGCCAAAGCCTCTGATCGAGGTAGTCTTTGCTCTTGGAGTGGTCGGTGATCTCGACCATCCGGAAAGTCGGGAGACCAAAGAGATGGCTCTGTTCAAAATCCACGACCGGGCGTGGTGGTGGCGAGCCATTCTTCAGCAGAACTCCGACCGGGCGTGGTCGTGAAAAGAAGTCGAAGAAATCTTACATTGGGAAGATGACTTCTATGTTCTGGTTAGGTCGAGTGCGGTATGTGAAAAATACTAAAATGTAATAATATCCTTTACCTTTTGCTTTTCACAATTTAACGTGCTTTCCTTTTGTTGCTCTTAGCCCGACTCCTTGACCCCGAGGATGCTTCTATTGAAAGCCCATTGCAGCTTCTCCGGCGGATGGAGAGCGACAATAGGAGTAGTCGAAGGATCATCTACTACCAGTGGCGGAGAAATCGTGGCCACGAAGTGGTTGCTACAACCACTAAGGTAGTTACTTCGACCCATGAGGTGGTCGTGGAGCGATAGAGGCAGCGGTAGAAGCCTCGGCCAAGGTGGTGATGTGCGACCACCGTCTTGGGGAAAGAAATCGTTCTTGACGTTCCTCCGGTCTCCAAAGAAAATTGTGATTCTGAGAATCGGAAAGGCGAGGATTACTTCAACTTCTATCTTGATTTCTTTGGGCTGCTTCTATCGTGGGGTCTTACCTTTTAGATTATAACAGCCCAAAATCCTAAGTTGGATTAGTAAAGCATCTAATGTGTATTTGTGAAATTTTGGACCTTTTAAAACTTTTGTTGGAGCAAATAGGTTTCAAGTGTAGGAATATTTTAGTTGGGTTCTATATTCTTTGATATGCTCGTTTGGATTTTCTGGAATTTATTGGAGGTTATTTGGTTCCCATTTAATTTGCTTGTTCAATTTTGAATTTGAATATTAAAACACAAACCTAATAGGGAAATAAAACAAATGAAATTGAAAATTGACAATTAAAAATCTAAACTCAGCATAATTGTTCTAAATATAATTTGAGGAATTAATTAAAGCACACTTGCAATTTTCTCACATCAAGTAATAAAACTCAATATTAAATCAAATTGGTCAAAAGCCTGCATTTAAATATAATTATTTTGAAGTTATGTTTTCGCATGCATCACAAAAATCATGTTATTATGCATGCACTAGTATAAATCGTTCTCATTTTCGATTCGGCCAGACCACGGTAACCGCCTGCGTGTCCTTCTTTTCTTGTCATCATCTTTTCCTTCCACTTCTAACTACTTTCGCTTCTCTCCTTCAAATCTCGTCCAAAACTCAAAACCAAGCCATGCATGTCATACCACCGCGATCGTCATCGCACGACCAACCCATTTCTGCGATTCATTTTCGCATGCATGACAGTTTGCGTGATTTCGCGAAGGGAGAGAATAAGTAGCAGATGAAACGTCTACGTGTTCACTCTTTTCCCTAACTTCTCTCCGCGCAATCACAACCAAAAACCTAAAATCGTGCGACGCATGTTATACCATTGCGTTAAATAAATCGAACAAGCATTCCATTTTCACAAGTGGTTTCCGCATGTAAGGTTGTTTGCGTAAGTTGGCAAAATGAGGGAGAAATACACTGTTATTCACTCCACTATATTTTCTTTCCTCCCCAACCGATCACCCCCCAAGCCACAGCCCATTTCTTTAGTCCCAACAACTCATCCGACATTCAAGCTCCCACTGCCCATTCATTTTTGTCATCAGCCGAACACCTCCCTCCCCACAGTCCTCTTTTCCTCAAACAAGGAACTCTCCGTGCATTTCTTCCTTCCCATGCAACCTTTGCTAGTTTTCTTCTCCATGAGTTTACACTAGTTCATCTTTCATGCCTTCTCTCCTTCCAATCACCCCAAACAACACAAAATCAAGCTATGCATGTCACACCTTCGTGTTCCTCATCTCTTTAGCTACCCATCCATCTAAGTAATTTTTAGCATGTGTCTTTGGTTTGAGGTCTTGCAAGAAGGAAGGAAGCATCTCACAGTCGTTGGTTGGAAAACTAGCGGCGATGGCGGCTTTGGCATGTACGGCAACGACTTTGCATGGCCTTTTGCAAAGCTAGCGATAGCAGCGATCAAAGCGAGGCGGTGCGGTGGTGGCCAGCGGCTTGCATGCATGCATCGCGACGGCCAACCACAGAGGCGATAGCCCGACAAAGATGGCGGTGAAGGAACAGCGGCATGCACGATATAGCGGCCTCAAAGCGGTCGGCGCATGGCGGCTAGTAGAGAAGCGGCGTCGGAACTGCGGCGGCGAAACGGCGGTCTTGAGAGCCTTTGGAAGTGATGAGGCGTGGCGAGGTTGATGTGGGTGTCGCGGCAAGAAGAACGGCAGCGTGGCGTGGCACCGAAGTAACAACTTGGCTGCTGCTGCGGTGATGTGTCTAAAGGTTGCATCGAGAGGCCGAGGCCGTGAGCGGGGCGGCGCATGCATGGTACATGCATGTGACATGGCATGTGAGATGCGGTTGAGTAGGCGGCCGGCGGACAGACGAGTTCGGCGACAACTCGAAATGTGAGCCGAGAAGGCGTCGTCTAGTGGTAGTCGCATGTCTAGCGCGTGCGACGGTAAAATCTTTAGTTAAATCGTGTTATATATTAATTAGTGTGCATGTGCATAATCATATTAAGCATGGTATTTCACTTTTCATGCATGTTTGGATGTATTTAACAAATGGATAATTTATTTTAACAATGAACTAATTGATCACTCAAAAATTTGCTTAGCAAATGAATATATGGATTAGCAAGAAGTTTAGTTAACACTCTCTCTTAAATGGATGAATGAACAGTGAGGTAATCCATGTCAAATGCCAAAACAAATTGATTAAAAAGTATAATGAATTATTGGCCATTAACATTTAATCTAAAAGAGTAAATTAATCTTGAGTCAAGAATTGGAATTTGGTTAAGTTAAGCATTAGTAGGTTAATGCCTTTTCTAATGCAAGTGAATGGCGAGGTTGTCTTTGGATTATAGCTTTTAGAGTTTGATCTAAAGAGAGCACTCTAAATCTGAAAAACAAGTGTTAAGAATGATCCCAATAAAACAGTGAATCTCTATTAGGTAATTGAGTTTATCAAAGTAGCTAGTAAGCTAATTAAAGAAGCTATTTCTCCTTAGTAAAGTTGTTAAGAGAGTAGAGGGTAATTAGAAGTAGAGCAGTGAGCTAAAATCTTGTTAAATACAAAGATTGGATAAGTAAATCTCTTACTAACTAACCATTAGTTTTTTATCTAAAAGAGTAAAATTATTTAGAGGGCAAGAGTTAGGTTGTATGAATATCTTTTGTAGTACCCCTATGCCATAGTTTTGTCAATAGCAATAGAGGCACTAAGTCAGTGAGAGAGTTTATAAAAAGATTGGCTTAAACCTCAAAAATTCATTACTATTTCGAATCAACTCCAAAGCGAGTGAAACCAATTTTGTTGGTTTTAATTCGAGAGACCATGTGGAGGTGTCCCCATGTTTGTGATGAGTATTTGTGGTCGGTTTAGTGAGTTTGAGTTTGTTTGAATATTGAGGGTAGAGTACCTTTACTTGTGCCTTCTTGATTATATTGTTTAGATGCGGTGTTATGTGATGGTTTGCTTATGCGTGTACTTGCAGGACTTGAACTAGGTCATGGTGGCCGAGGTGGACGGGACTAGACACGGGGAGGTGTCGAGGTCGAGACGGTCAAAGATCTAGAAGATGATCGAGTCTGCTGAGGTGGTTCTTGGCGGGAGGCGGCGACCGAGCTGTCCGTGGCGGATCTGACGAGGCGATGACCAGCGGATGGGATTAGACAGGAGGTGTCGAGGTCGAGACGAGTCGAGGATCTTAGGTGCGATCGTGTGTCGACGAAACTTAGGGAAGGTGCTTGAGGGCAAATTGGAGTTTTGACTCAAGCAATGAGAGGAGGGGCTGGTTTTCCTCCAAATCCTGGTCATGTTGACCATGACCTTTGCCTCTTTGGGTGTGGAGCAAGCTTGTGAGTGATGGTGCATTTCTTGATTTGCTAATTGAGGACAGCCCTTGCCTTCACATGGAGAGCTAAAGTCGTGTGCAAATGTGTGGTTTGAAAAGCGGTCGTAGAGTTCCTAGTTTGGTAGCTCCTTGTGTGTGTTCCTGGTGGATTCTTGTGTGTGAGAAATGAGTGAGTCGTGTGTTTCTCCCTCTCAAGCATGTAGTGTGTGGAGTAAATTTCTCGGTGTAATCATTCCTCTGGCTTACATGGTTATGTAGCAATTTATTGAGTCTTACATGCGTGTGTGTGCACTGTTACCTTCGCTTAAAGCTGGATCTGTCTTGGCTTGAATTTTGGAATCGCTTGGCTGTGAGGTTTTCTTTGTTCTTGGAATTTGTTTGGATCATTTATTGCAAACCCGAGCAGTAATGCTTTTGTTGTTTCATCGTGCCTAGTATCTTGCCCTTTCTCTTGCATTTGATTTGATTGCTCTCTGCTGTGTAGCGATGTAGGGACCCATAAAAACTAGATCTAATTGGTGCCTGCTCTGCTCGGCAAAATCTTGCACATCCTTTTCTTTGGTCGGATTCTTATAGTCTTGGGTATTTTCTTTGATGCTTCTGTTGGTCTTTGTTGCTCCAAGATCAGCTCTTCTTTGTTTCTTGTTCTTCGGTTTGTGAAGCTTCGGCCAATTCTGGTGGTGCTTTCTTTGATATGTTGTGTATTCTTGGGCGCCATCGATCTGGCGACTGTAGAATCCGTGGTGCTGCTTGATGGTGTGAGTGAATCTTTGAGTTTAAGCGCTTTGTGTTTGAAGCTTTGCTCGGTAAAATCCATTTGGTAGCGGCGGCGATTTCTAATGGAAAAAGCGGAAGCGGCATCACTGTAGAGAGCCTGGCGGCGGCCTCATGCCTCTAGCCCCTGCGAGAAAATTCTATTGCTTGTCGGCCGACTCATTTGTGGATTGATGCGGCTCCGTTTTGCTCCGTGCATGTTTAGACTTTTTCTTAGGCTGCTGTTTGAGTTTTCTTTATTTCCTTGGTTGCTTGTTAAATGCGAGTTTAGTCTTGCTAGTGCTTTCTGTGGCAAGTTATTTCTTCATGAGATGATCTCTGATGTCTTGTTTCTCTTTGCTGATTTTCAACCTTTTTGCATCTTGATTAAGCAATGGTATTTTCGGTTGAATTTTTACTAAATGGTCTCGATTTATGCTGATTTTTTGATGTCACATCGTTCGAGTTTCAGCGAATTAACTCTCTATGAATTACTTTATTTTGCTTCTTCTTAAAAAAATCGATGTCACGTTTTCTGGGCGTTTTTAAAGAGGCGACATTCACCCCCCTCTGTCGCCATTTCGGTCCTACAATTGGTATCGAGCGGTTAGCTCTTTTCAATAGATCTTAACGGTCTCAAGAGCCATGGCGATGGACAAGTACTCGACCAAACGCCCGTTTTCGATGGCATCGATTACCCCTGGAAGAGCGAATGGAGACATACATCGGGCCGGGGTATGCCATCTGGCGGAAGGTCAAATGCGATTCATTTGTTCTGCCGATGAGAACATCAATCTGCGGGAACATGGGCGATGTTGAGGCGAATGCAAAGGCAAGAACATCATCATCGGGGTTTGAGTCGTGGCGAGTTTGACGCATATCTCACTGTCGTCGCCTCGATATCTGGGTGACCCTCGGCGCATACCATGAGGCACCACCGGATCAAGGCGGTTCGGCAGGACCGGTTCAAGCGAAATACAACAAATTTGAGATGCTTCTTTGGTGAGTCCCTAGATGAGTGCCGCTTTCGTTTTCACAAGATCTTGAGCAACCTCCGGCGGTCGGTCTCACATACCCGACTTCGGACAACGCTCGTCGAGATACTTCTGACACTTTCGATCTGCGGCGTGTGGGAGATGAAAGTGACCACCATCAAAGACACGCCAGACCTCTCGACCACGACTCTTGGCGCGTTGTACTCGCGCCTCAAGACTCACGTGATTAGCGTTGTCTCTCGTCGGTCGAAGTCACGATCGATGGCCTTAGTCACCGATCCGTTTACGCTTAGGGCTTTCTTGATTCTTCTTGTGGTTTCTCCTTGCTTTGCTCTGTGGCGTAGCGATGATCGATTAGAGCGACTCGAGGATGAGCGGTAGCCCTCCTAGCTCGGAAGTTTTCCCATGCTTACAAGAGGAGGAGGGACGAGAAGAGGGAGGACTGTGATTTGCCAGTGTGGTGGCCCCAACCACATTGAACCGCCTTAAGCTTGAGAAGGGCAAAAACGACTCTGGCGGTTCGGGCAAAACGACTACACCGACAAGAACGCAACAAAGCCTCCGGCTCGGATGCCCGATGAGAAGAAGTTCCGCAATTTCGGCAAAGCCAAAGCTCTTCCACCGCGTCCTCGCGCCTTGGCGACCTCGACCTCGGCGAGGTGGAGGGATGGAAGCGGCGATGGCGGGGCGGGTGATCAAGAGCCAAGGATGGCGGCGGCGACTTCTCGGCATGTGCTTCATGGCCCTCGGCGAACTTCGGCTGACAGCGTACTCAGACTTCGGACGAGTACCCACCTCGACCAGCTCAATCATGCTTTTCTTAAGCTAGGAGGTTTTCATGCTAAAGCTAAGGCTAAGTGTCTTTGAGTTAGAGAAGGAAATAGATAGTGTCACTAGAGATTATTGCTCTTACATCTGCTCCTTCTAGTGATGATTGTGATACATGCTCTGCTTTCTTTGGTTGATATGGAGAAGTTAAGGACCTCACATGATAGTCATCCTCTAAACTTGATAGTGTTAAGGTGGAGAATGTTAGTTTGCTTCTTTGAGTTAGAGTTGAGTAGGATGGTACATTACCCTACTTATTCTTGATGAGACTACTTCTCCCACCTCATGTGAGGTAAGGACATTCTTTGCTAGAGTACCTTATGCCATGCTCCTTGATCTGCCCAGTCTTGTGAAAATTGCAATAACTTGAAGATGAACTTAAAGCAGGCGGATCATAAAATTCTTTGAACTACAAGCTTCTTTACTTGAGCGATTGTTTCATGCTTGAAGCTGTCCTAAGTTAAGCTAGCTTGAACTTGAAATTTCTCAAACAGTTTCAAGATATGATTGATCATGAAAGGAAGATGGCTAAGTTTGCTTCTAAGGACCTGTTAGCTCACCATGCATTAAGTGTAACAAACTAAAATCGACTTGATTGCTTTGGATGAGAAATGTGTGAAGCTAACTAAGGACCTTCTAGAAAGCCACATTGTGCTTGTAATATGATTGTGGAGAAGGGCCCGAGGGTAAGGTTGAGGCAGCTTAGCGGCGTGAACCAAGCCCAGCTAGCGATGGGGCTGTCCCTTGAGTCGGTGTGCGTGCACAAGCCATTCTTCCCTCTCTTCTTGGTTCTTCTTTTGCTCCTTACCTTCTGTTGTCTCTTCTTCCCCTGCTCTTCTTGCACCTCTCTCTTTTCGGAGTGTCGGTACCTTATGAACACTCTCGAGAGATTTGTAGGAGGCAAGAAGAAGCTCAATCTTATTCTAGACCAATCTAAGATCTGCTGATTTAATTAGGGTCTAGGATATGACTTCTTTGAGGACATGAGAAGCATCCACTGCCGTGCTCGGACCCATAGCACGAGTGTGATCGAGGCCAGCCAGGACCGAGAAAGTCCATTTCAAGTCGGCGGGCTATGTCGAGGATTCGACGATGAGGTAATTTCACATCTTGCTTCTACCTCTCGAAGGTGAAGTATCTTGCACCTTACATCGGAAGGATGGACACCTGATCGTCGATGCTTGGTAGCGCCAAGATCGCGCATAGAGACCATGTTGAGTCTCTTAGGCGTGGTCGAGGTCGGCCCCGGACCTTGAGTGCACCTAAGACCAACCACGAGGTCTAGGCTTGTTTCTTCGATGGGTTTGTGCGGCATCGAGGACTTGGTTTTCGAGTTTTACGGTTTTCGTCCTCATCTTTGCTTCGATCGTGACTTCCGCGAATCTGAGGTAGATCTCGTTTTCCCCATCGAGATAGCTACCATGGCGTGTTCGGCATGTTGCGAGTGCTCCGACTTCGCTCCTTCGTAGCGATCGGACCCGACTTTGACCGGGTCTACTCTTAGACCTTCTTCTTTGAGTCCTGAAGGCGTAGGGTAGATAGAGGTCATTAGGTGCTTGACTACTTCATACGCTCCACGTGTTACTCGATATTGGGTGCCAAAATCTCTCTGATTTACCCGATCTTGAGACTTTACTCTGTTTGACTTCGGAGTTACCGAGTAGGGAAGGAGAAGGTTTGGCTTGTAGACTCGGTTGTTCTCGTCATATAATAGGAGACTCCGTTGGTTCTCCTCCTAGCCCGCGCTCCGGTGATGAGGCGATCACCTTGAGAGATGCTTCGTGCAGGCGCGTCATCGCCAAAATCTTGTCGCGTATTAATGCTTCTTTTATTCTTAAGGATGTTGCCTTGGTTAGTAAGCTGCGGTACAATTTGCTTTCCGTTTCTCGGCTTACGATGGCGGTTTGAGGTGAGCTTCAAAAGCAACTTGCAAAATTCTTGATTCTTGGGGAGTTTGGTTTGCGGGATTTCTCGTTATGGGAGGATCTTCGTGCTGATTTTCTTTGAGTCTTGGTGATCCTCTCGGTGTTTAGTTATACGAGTCCGTGACCTTTCTTTTTGGCATAGGAGGCTTGGTCATATTGGATTTGACCATTTGACTCGAGTTAGCGATCATGATCTCATTAAGTAGTGCGAAACTCAAGATGGTTAAAGATCTTGTTTGCACTCCATGCGGCACGGCAAGATAGTTACCGCTTCTCATCCTCGGTCCGATTACTATGGTGATGCAGGAGACGGTACTCCACATGGACACAGTTGGACCAGCTCGAGTCTTGATCGGCGAGGAGGAAGTGGTATGTTCTTGTTGTGGTCGATGACTTCTCGAGGTATTCTTGGGTGTTTTCTTAGCCTCGAAGGATGAGACTTTTACACTTTTCGAGGTCTTTTAGTAGGCTTTACATTGAGCTACGGTGCCTTCTGGCGATCCGATGACAATGTACGGAGTTCAAAATTCCTACTTTGAGAGTTCTGCGAGAGGCAGGTGTAGAGCACCGTTTCTCTTCTCCGTCGTCCCTCGGCAAAATGGCGTTGTGGAGAGGAAGAACCGTACCTTAGTCGAGATGGCGGGCGATGTGATGAGTACTCTACAGGAAGTTTTGAAATTTGAAGCCATTGCGACCGCGTGCCATGTGTCAAATCGAGTCTTTCTTGGGCACTCTTGCACGCTTCTTATGAAATTTGAGATCTGGTAGGCCAGCGTCTCTCATTTTCGTGTGTTTGGTTGCAAGTGCTTTATTACGAAGTCAGGAACCTAGACAAGTTAAGTCACGTTCTGTGATGGGATCTTTCTAGGCTACTCGACTTCTTGGCGGGCTTATAAGTGCAGGCTGCGAGTCTAGCAAGTTGGTAGAGACCTGCGAGGTGACCTTTGTGAGGCGGTCAGGGACTAGGCGGATATCTCGGAGTTCTTTAGAAGCGATCAGAGACCATCTTCGTGGATGATGAGGGCGAGGAGGCGATGGTTGTTTACGATCCGGCTCCTCTTCCTCCCCTTGAGATGCCTTCTTCCACGGCACCTCAAGGTGATCGACCCTGCCTTCCGTTTCCTCCGGGCTAGTGGCTCTGTCCTGCCTCGTCTGCACGAGGTAGAGGCCACTCTTCTTCTCATCGAGAACCTCCCGACATATCCGGAGAAGGCATCCTTGAGCGGATCATTGGAGATCTTTTTGGCGTGTCACGCTCAAAATCACAACACTCTCTTTCTATCTCCATTCTGCTTTCATTGCTTCCTTGAGCCCAAGGATGTTGATCATGCTCTTTACGATGAGTCTTGGGTCAATGCCATGCATGAGGAGTTGGAAAACTTTGAGAGAAACAAGGTGCAGTAAACTTGCCGAGCCCCTCGAGTCACAATGTTATTGGGACTAAGTGGGTGTTCAAAAACAAGCAGTGAGGAAGGGGTAGTCATTGAAACAAGGCTAGGCTGGTAGCTCGGGGTTCTCCCAGGTTGAGGTGCGGATTTTGAGAGACCTTTGCCCTGTTGCTAGACTTGAGGCCATTAGAATTACGCTTGCCTTGACTTCTAAGGGTTTCAAGCTTTACAGATGGATGTCAAGAGTGCCTTCCTCAATGGGTTTATTGAGGAAGAGGTCTATGTTAGACTGACCTCCGAGGTTTGAGAACCCCAAATACCCAAACCATGTCTTCAAGCTCTCTAAAGCCTTGTATGGACTTAAGCAAGCCCCTAGAGCTTGGTATGAAAGGCTCAAGTCCTATCTGTTGAGTCATGGTTTTGAGATGGGTAAGGTAGATAAGACCTTGTTCATTCGCGAGCATGGCGGTGACTTTCTACTTGTCGGTTTATGTGGATGATATCATCTTTGGTGGCTCATCTCATACTCTTGTTTCTCGGTTCTCCGATGTTATGAGCTCGAGTTTGAGATGAGCATGATGGGCAGTTGAGTTTCTTCCTTGGCTTCGAGATCAAGCGGACTCGGGAAGGTACTTTCTTGCATCGAGGCAAGTACACTCGTGACCTCTGAGGCGATTTGATATGAGTGATGGTAGCCGGTGTCCACAGATGGCTTCTCTGACCTATCTTGACCCGAGATGAGGATGGCGAGCGAGTTGATCGGAAGAATATCGCGGCATGATTGGCTCCCTCTTGTACCTCCTTGCCTCGAGGCCAGGACATACACTTCTCGTGTGTTTGTGTGCCCGATTCGAGCTTCTCCTCGCGTATCTCACGCTTGGTGATGAGCGCGATTCTTGATACCTTGAGCTACCATTGACTATGGTATCTGGTACTCTTCCTCATCTGTCTTTTCCTTAGAGCCTACTCGGATTGAGGACTTTCTTTGGTTGTAGGATAGATAGGAAAACACTTCTTTTGTCAATTCATTGGCACTTCTCTCGTTCTTGGTCGTCTAGGAAGCGGTCGGTGTTGCCTGATCCACCGCAGATTGAGTATATTCTTTGCCGCCGATTCTTTGTAGCGAGATACTTTGGATGGCCCGACCTGCGGGACTTTGGGTTAGTTATAGAAAGTGTTCCACTCTTTTGTGATAATACTACGCTATTAACATTGCTAAGAACCGGTCTGACACTCTCGAACCAAGCATATTGATATCGATATCACTTCCTTAGAGACCATGTGGAGAAGGGTGATATAGTGCTCGGTTTGTGGAAGTGACCGCCAGTTGGTGATATCTTTACCAAGCCTTTGGATAGCTCTAGGTTTTGACCTTGCGAGAGAGCTTGGGGTGGTTTGTCCTTATGAATTTGTAGTGAGGGAGCTTTGTGCTTTCTTGCTTTATCTTGTATATTATGCTCTTGCTCCTTTACATTGAATTGCATTTGGGTGCATTTTGGGATAGTTATCCTAGCATAGATTAGAGTGTTTCTCTCGTCTAGTTGCTTAGACTTCTTCCTCTCATCTTATGCTCTAGGATGTTGCTTATTAGCTATCTCTTCTCACTAGGTTGAGCTTACTCACTTCTTGTAGGTTCTAGCAAGGGTTGGGCCACCCTTGGGTAGGCAGAGAGCGTGTTTGCTCCTTAGTGTGTTAGCCAGGCGGTGATTGTCCTAGTGTCATATGGGGTAGATGAGAGTCGATCTGAGCCATAGTATTCTCTATATCTTGTCTATGCTTTGAGGACCTTTTGTTCTGATTTCTTTGCCAACTTCTCGTTTTATTGCTTTGGTTGGGAGAGTCCATTTGGGAGCTTCGGGCTTAATATTGATATAACTCAACTTGAACTAAACATTGCTTCACATGTTGAGGGGAAACTGGATTTTCTTGCTTTTTAGCATTGTGCATTGTAATATAACTACATGGAGCCTTGACCATTATCCATATATGACATGCTTCAATGCATTACATCTTCCCATGATTATGCCTAATCGCTAGATTTATCATTGCTTCATATGTGTGTCAAGCCTTTGCCATTGTTGAGTTAATTAAAATTGCACAACGAACTAAGACATGTCATGTTAGCTCTTGAGGCTAGTCTATCTTTAGTTATCCTCTTATGATTCATGCCATGTCAAATATGCTAAGTTGAGTCTTGAATCTTTAATTGAGCTTTAGTTTGAGCTATGATAGTGTCATGATGAAACATGAGTGAGTACACTTATTTAAGAAAGCAAAAGATCTCTTTTATGTGCGAAAGCGATCTCACCAATTCTTTCTCATGAGGCGCTTGCCATTGCACTAGGCATGAACTTCGGGGAGTTTTGGATGACCTAGATCATCTCCTTAAGCTTTTTGCTTGGAATGGTGCATAAGGCTTGAGATCTAGCACATCACCAAAATTATGAGTTTCAAATGAAAACATGTGATTAGTGCTAAATTTGTAACTACCAAAAGAACCAAGTACTTGTGCAAATGATTCATTCGTGAACTTATAGCACTCTAAATTGACTCAATTCTAGCTTCTTGGTTCCACTTAGGTTATTGACATGGTTTGCATCATCCTTGGATACCTCTAGCTAGACTATTCTCTTGAGTAGCTTGACATGCTAAGAAATTCATCTAATCTTCATATTGTTACTTCGTGGCTTGGCTTGATTATGCATATCTTGTAATGATATTGATAGTTTTCATATCGTTATGGCTTGGTGTAAAACTCGGATAGTCATTTTGGATAATCTTCATGGCTCTAATTGCTTAGCATTGCATAACATTCAACCACACCATGCTATATTCTCTCTTTTGTATCTTGATGACTCTATTGCCAAAGGGAGAATATTGGAGAAAAGGTCACTTTTGGAGTTTTGGGAGCGTTTGAGAAAACTTGCTCTTTCTTTTACTCCTTGCGTCTACATGGTCATTAGCATCAATTTCTTCTCTTGGACCATATGCGACTTTCAAACAAACTCAACTTATGCTTTTTGGGGTTTGTCAATATACTCATCAAGGGGAGATTGAGAGACCATGTGGAGGTGTCCCCATGTTTGTGATGAGTATTTGTGGTCGGTTTAGTGAGTTTGAGTTTGTTTGAATTATTCGAGGGTAGAGTACCTTTACTTGTGCCTTTCTTGATTATATTGTTTAGATGCGGTGTTATGTGATGGTTTGCTTATGTGTAGTTTGCAGGACTTGAACTAGGTCATGGTGAG